>CM076080.1:31835000-32435000 GCA_038088235.1 Zacco platypus | reverse complement strand
GTTCAATGCTCGCATACATTTAAAAAAAGGAAGAATACCTTGGGCTTTAGTACGGAGACCCGGACATGCAGGAAAAGAGTAGTAGGCTAAATCTATTTTGTTATCGAAATAGTAAATCGTGTGCACGTTTCAGTAAATTTTGCGCACGATTGAATGTTTTTCTTGCTCTTCATGTGCGGGGCTCCGTGATTCAGTGACTAGTGCGGTTGGAATCTTGTGATGTTGGAGAGTGCTGCCACCTAGAGCTGAAACAGCTTCTGTTACACATTCAGGTGACTTTCCTGAACAGAGATCTGTGTATTTTTAGCTTTGGTGCTGAAAGTGTTCACTTACAGGTCACTGAAGTGGAGAAGATACTTGTACTCTTCTACAAACAACTCAAAATGACCTCTGAGGTGTGAGTTCTTCTCCAGTCCACCTTCTGTTTAAACTTCTCCTCCAGTTTGGCAGAGTTTTGTGCAGAGACATCATTTCACGAAAGGCCGCATTCTCTTCATGATATTTCTCTGAGGTGTGTGAGGTCTATTGAAATCAATCAGGGGAACTTCAACTTCTCAACCTCCTCATTACAGTTCTGTCTGGACACTGAAAAACATGTGAATCATCAACATTACGGCTAAACCTGTGAACACTGACATTGGATTCTAGACATCTGGAGCCTCATTTATAACGGTTGCGTACGCACAAAACATGCCCTGAAAGAGGCGTACGCTACTTCTTACGCAAGCGATGGGATTTATAAATACAAACTTGACTGGAACATTTGCGCACCTTCACGCAAACACTGAACCATGTATACGAACACTTTTACTAGAGTGAGAAAAGTAATGATTTTAAACTTCTTTTGTTTTGATATACACATTTACATTAATATTCCACTTTTATTAATGGCGATAAGCCCTAAAATGACAAAGTCATTACGCAGGAGATAAACAAAAATGATACTGATTCAGATAGTGGATGTGCTACTTATTCTTGATCACTCGAGCATCACTTCACAGCGTCATTCGCCACGCTCAAGGGATCTGCCCTTATGATGATGAAGTTTGGATATTTAAGAAATTAATAAATAATAATGAAGCAAGATGCCCTGTTGAAATATATCTGATATATGTTTTATTTAAACTGCAAAGGTGAAGCATGAATTAAAATGATTGTGACAGATGTGAAGGGGGAAAAGAATTGATACGTGCATCAGGTTTCTGGACGAGACACTTCCACCCGCGCACCCTCGCTCACAGCTCCTCTGGAAGCTTCCTCGTTCCTCGCAGTGCGTTCAGAGAGGTGAGATGTTCTTCAAGATCTTCTGGATGACTAGAAAGATCCAGGTGTGTGTTTGATCAGGGCTGCGAGGGCCAGTGCCAGTCCTGGTGTAGATCCTCGCCTCATCTCACCTTGACCCGCACCAAACGTGAGGAAGAACAGACCGACAGATGGATCTAGCTGCGGTTTTGACATCTGCTCACATTGCGCTCTACCCCAGAGTGCTTGAATCAATGAACAGACAATATTTTAAAAAATCACTTACCTCAAACTTTTGAATAGTATCATGGTTTTCAGTATCAGCAAATCAGAATGATTTCTGAAGGATCATGTGACACTGAAGACTGGAGTCATGATGCTGAAAATTCAGATTTGCTCACAGGAATGAATTAGTTTCCAATTATATTACGATAGAAACCCGTTATTTTATAATGTAAGAATATTTACTGATTTTGCTGCTTTTTTTAATAAATAAATGCAGCCTTGTGGGCATAAAAAATGTTTCTAAAAGTGTTTCTGTAATTCCTACATTGCTTCTATCATCAGTTGTATAGTTATCAATATTTCACTCACGTAGAATATATATAAAAAAAGAACTTTCTATAAACTAAAATGTCTATAGAGTTATCTCATGTGATTAACTGTTTTTAATGTAAAACATAAAACCTTTTTAAGAAGCAAAAAATCACGTAGTGCATCTCAAACAAAACGGATTCGTCTGATTGGCTCAAATCAACCTGGCAGTGGAAGCGACGAGCGCGCGCCTGTGAGCAGATCGCGCACTTCCGGGTGTCACGCGCCAGCGGAGCAGCGGCCATTGAAACGAATGTCAGCAGATTCAGATCAGTCTCTCAGTCTCCAGATGCTTCAGAAAGCGAGAGGAAAGCTGGCGTGACGGTAAATGTGTTTATGTTTGCAGTAGTTTACACATTCTGCAGATGATCTGGTAGTAGTTGTGCAGCTCTGGTGAAGCAGTGAGCGCGAGCCTGATCTGATTATCATCTGTTCTCACATTAAACATCTGATTATGGCGCCAGTATATGAATATAAAGACACACTGAAACGAGCTGTCTGACATCTTTGAGCTTAAATAAAGTTCCATGAACACCAGACAAACAATACTGAGTTTAGAAATAAGATTTCCGGCGATTTGATCATTTAAAATGAATTCAGTCAGTGTATCTGCAATGAAAATTAAAATATTGTTTTTATTATTATTATTATTAATTCCAAGGACATATATGTGTAACGAAAACAGATATAGTCAATATATATATATATATATATATATATATATATATATTATATTATATTATTATTATCTAGTGATATTTTTGTAGGATGTTGATGTAATACATGAATTATTATTGTATATACTATGAGGAGAATTGTTTTATATAATCAGTTATATGTATAAAATACATTATACTGAATATGTAAGTTATAATAGAAAGTGGCGTCAGTGATTCTGGCGTTTTCTAAAGGTTTTCAGAGAAACACAGTCGGAGCTTCAGTGTTATTTCACACAAGCCGCTGTGAGTTTATGCTTCATATCCCGTCACGTCACACTCCTTTTTAATATTCATGAGTGACGTGACCATTGAATGATGAATTCAGCACTAAATACTAATAATGACTTTCTACTCCAACAGTTTCCAGGTGTAGAAAACGAACAGAGCGACACTATTGAACAGATGGACTTTATTAAAGAGGAGCGTGAAGACACGAGTGATGAAGAAACTGAGGAACAGAGAGGTCGTGATCATTCGTGACTCTTCATTCATGACTGTTTGGTGAAAATCACAGGAGCTGTTCAATGATCTTCATTTCGATCAGTAATAATCACATTAGTTTCACTCTCTATAGCGAGTGTTTCAGACCAACACGAGTGTTTTTTAGCATCTCTTTGCTTTAACATCTTCGCTCCATGTTGTGATGCATAAACAAACAGAATATCTTTAGTTAAACTGAAGCAGATGATCATGATTAGTGATCATGTTTTTCAGGGCAGATTCTGATTTTTTTTCCCTCAAGCAAATTGGCCGATTCCAATACCAATTGCTTTTTTCTGTAAGCAAATTTCTTTGCTCTATAACAGGCCAAACTGGATAAATCTGAAACTAAACTAAATATCCGTAGCCATTTGAAATTAGTCAAACACTCCATTTCAATCATGATCCAAACAAAGATGTTACACACGTGTCGCGTGAGCAGCTGTTTTTGATTAAATTAGTTTGTATAATTTATTTGAAACTTTAGATGTGTGGAATTATGTTGCATTAAACACCTGCAGAAAACAAAAACCGCAGACGGACTGAATGAAGCTGCAGATTCACTCTCTGACAGTAGGTGGCGCTGATGGAACAGAAGCGGTTTCTTCAGTACTGCTGATCACAAATCAGTTATAAACACTACTTTATACAGCGCTAAGAGCAAAAGAAAATGTCATCAAAACATTTCTGAAGACGGTCAGTTCCTTTCAGAGACGCGTTCATATAAACACAATTCAATATTTGTATTTTTCTTCCTTTATTCTGAGCTTCGTGAACAGAGATCTGGTATTTTCTCTTCTTTGCGTCTGTCTTTAGCGTGTCCCATCTCTGGTCTGTGTTAACATCCTGTTTACAGACTTCCTAATATTTTCACATAAATGACGTTTTGGGAAATGATTGCAATGTAGTTTGAGTCTAGAACAGAGAACGGAAAAATAAAACTTAAAAACATCCGGTTCCAATTTATGGCCGGTCGACCGGCGCGTCTCTAATCATGATTTAAAATAAGAGCAGAAATGACGTATCATGGTGCAAAGATGTTGAGAAGATCCTCAGAGACGTGACATGATTCATGTCTGAACACACGAATACACCAGAAGAAATGATCGTGACTTTTTAATCGATCGAGTCACAGAATGTGATCATCGGCCGATACCGATCTGTGGACGATCGATCAGAGCATCTCTAGTAAATATTTTCGTTGACTGAATGAGCTGATTGTATTGGTGCAGTGCAATAATAATATGAAAATATGGATATATTGATATGTATTGATACTGAAACGATTCCAATACTCCTTTCTGCAGTATTGATACACCGATACTCGCTGCGCTTTCTTGCTCTCCTCTCTGACGGCGACCCTCCTCCTCTCATTCGCTCCGGTTAAACAGTGTTGGTGTGACCGGGTCTGAATTTCACCGCATAATTCTACTCATTCTCGCAGATTTCTCGCTCACATCTGAAGCGCACACACATAATAAAGCCTCCTCTGACATACAGCTCACAAGTACCAAAATCTTTTCTGTGGATTTTTTATGGTCAATTGACCCTTCGGCAGCAGTTTGATTGACAGGCGATCTGACCAATCATAACCCCGAATCCGCCATTTTGTCTGTCAGAGCGGACAGGGGAGTTAGTAGATTAACGTTGGTGAACTTGAATCACGTCTTGAAACAACATTCCTTCTGATGTTCATTCATGTTTATTTGATGCTATAAATGAACTAGTATGAAGAGATGATCGCTTCACGAGGAGCTACAGCGATCTGTCACCACACATTAAACACACACTAGACACTATTTATTGATTAAACTTATTTAAAAATTACTATATTTTATATATGAAACTGTCGACGTGTTGTCAGTATTTTTCACTTCGTGAGAACGTGATGTGTGGCGTGAGAGCGCATGACTTGTCAGACATAGCAACAGTAACTAAAGGGGGCGGGTCTTTGCGAACGGTCAATTACACACAAAAATAATGTCACAATGCCCATCGTGGCAATAAAGAGTTCAGGAGAACGCATGTGTAACAGTATTTTGGATCCGTGCGTGCGTCAGTTCTTAAAGGGCCAGCAGCCTAATAAACTTTTCATGGTATCGTATCAGAGTTATAAATTCCACTATCGTGACAACACTAGACTGTAATTTTCACTGGTGCCAGGATCAGTTCCTGTGTTCATCTGGAGCTCTGATGCTTGACCTCTTGACCGCTTTCTGTCATGAAACTGTGGGTCACTTCTGTTTCTTATTTGTCTGAATTGATTTTAGACCTGACGGAAGTGAAAGTGGAGAGTGAAGAACCGAATGTCGTGGAGGAGGATCACAGAACGGGAGGAAAATCATCGAGTCGCTCACAGACCGAACGCGATTTCTCCCAGAAAGGAACAGGAGCCAAAAAACCACCGTTCATCTGCCCTCAGTGTGGGAAGAGCTTCACACTCAAAGTGAACCTCAAAAGCCACATCAAAATTCACAGCGGAGAGCGTGATTTCACCTGTCTGCAGTGCGGCAGCAGCTTCTTCAAAAACGCAGATCTGAAGAGACACCTGCAAACGCACACCGGGGAGAAGCCGTTCAGCTGCCCTCACTGCGGGAAGAGCTTCACACGCAAAGAGAGCCTGGAGAATCACATCCGGATCCACACCGGAGAGAAGCCTTTCACCTGCCTGCTGTGCGCCAAGAGCTTCATACGCAAAGGACACTTTAAGAACCACATGCGCATTCACTCCGGAGAGCGGCCCTTCACGTGTCACGAGTGCGGGAAGAGCTTCACGCAGGCCACCGTCCTCAAAAACCACCAGCACTCGCACTCGGGAGAGAGAGCGTTCGGCTGCGGCCGGTGCGGTAAAAGCTTCGTTTCAGCGAAGCACCTGAAGATACACCAGAAGATTCACCAGAAGCTTTTCTTGTGCTCCTTCTGTGGAAAGATGTTCTCGCAGCTGGGCTACCTGAAAGAGCACCAGAAAATACACACCGGCGAGAAAGCTCACGTGTGCTCGGTGTGCGGGAATCGCTTCTCTAGAGCCAAATATCTGAAAGAGCATCAAAAGGTCCATACGGGAGAGAAACCCTACAAGTGCTCGCATTGTGACAAGAGCTTCAGTCAGTCGGGGAACCTGAAAATACACGAGAGGGTTCATACCGGAGAGAAGCCGCACCGCTGCCCGCCGTGCGGAAGGAGTTTCGTCACGTCCGGTGCTCTGCTGTCTCATCGAAGGAAATGCAGCAAAAAGTTGTCGTAGTGAGCAAGAGAATCCAGACGAACTGAAGTGTCATTGTACAAGTTCATTTGCTTCTACGTCTTTCTGCACGGCGACATTAAACATGTTCACTGTGTGTAGTGACATTTGTTTCCATCCACCTATTTATATGCCAATTTTGGGATATTGCATTGTATGGAAATGTGCATAAAAAACATATGAACTCAACTGAGGCGGATAATTGAAGACATGCGCATAAACTATGATGGAAACACCTTCCTGACACATTTACTCTGTTAAAATCATGGACTCAATGAATGTGTCAGAATGAACACAAGTTTTGTCCCTAAACTCACACACTGATGTGTAAGAATTGAACACATTTTGAGTCAGTTTTATCACATCCTTTCTAAGAGTGAAGGATTCAGTTCAGTTCTCATTCATTTCTACGGCTCTGTCCCAGATGTTACTCTAAACCATAGACTGTAAAACAAAATATCCATGGACGACGCACCAAGTCACACATCTTAGTGCACCAAGTGAAGCTGCCAATGTTCAGATTTGGTTCAGATATCTTGGAGCTCGAGTCTGTGCAGTAGTGAGAGAGAAGTGGAGCCGATATCAAGTGTCAAGGTCCCGCTCACACTCCCCCAGAATCAGTTTAGTACAGTTCACTGCAGAACAACTCATTATGAGTGTGAAATAAACAGTTACGGAAATGTAGAAATTAAAGTTGAAGCTCCAATCTCCTCCCAAAAATCCAGAAAAAAGTCAGTTGTTTCCTCAGAGACTCGGAGAAGCTGTTGATCATGACGTCACACTTAACATTAAATAAATAAAACAAAACTTATTTAAAAAATGAACACTTGATCTTACATCAGTGTGATAAAAACTACATAAAATGACAGAAACCATCTTTGGAAAACATGTATTTGAACTGTAATTTGATTGGTTGGTTTTCCTCACGTCCCTTTAGATCACAGGAGAGGGCGGGGTTTATGACCTATACTGCCTCCAGCCACCTGAGGGCGATCTAAACCATTTGACTTCAGGACTTTTGCGGCACACGTGACTCACACTGACTGTGCAATTATGAACAAACAAATACTAGCACAATTTGATCAATATTGCAATTTCAAATTTAATCTTTGAAACTATATTTCTATATATATTTCTATCTATATTCTATATATATATATATATTCTAGACGGACGTCTTTAACCGTTGCTCTCGTGTCTTTTGCAGCATCTTACACATGATCGACACGCCATTCTGTGTGACGCTCAAAGTAAAAGAAGTTCAACTTTTAAAAAACACATCTCTGTTTTTAACATCTACAACTTCACCGTTATTTAAGAAGGAGAATCTCTCTCATCTGCTCATGGAGCTTCAATAATACAACAGACAAGAGAACTTTTCACACTAAAACAATCGTTCTGAACTTTGAAAGACACACAAATGCTGTGAACTGGTAAAAATGTTCAGTTGTTCTGGCTAGAAGAGACTCCATCCACAGAACAAAGACAATATACTGTATATCTGTGCATTAGAAACAGACAGACACATAGAGAACTTCATATGAAATAAAACAGAATAACAAACAGAAACAAATATATTCTGTGCATTAAATTTAGACAGATAAGTTTATATCCCTTGTTAACTTTACATCTCTTGATAGATTTTTCTGCTATACTTGACAATCACGTTTATGATTAGAAACATTTGAATCATTATGGATGAGTTCAATCCAAACATTATTATATTTGTAGGCCTGATACTGAAGAGCCTGAAGATTTCTGCTGACAGACTCATCTGAGCTTCTTCCTCCTGTTCCTCCTTTAAATAAAACAAAACCTTCATTTGTCTGAACACTAAAGCAACATTAATCATTCAATATCACATGTTTCTAACACACATGCTGCTTTATTTCATTGTAAAGTCTGAGTCTCTTCCATCTGTATGAAACACATTTACACATTAATCACACATTTATTTCTCCTCATAGACACAGTAGTGAGACTCTTCTGTGGATCACCTGATGATTCCTGCTCCTCTCATGACCATCTCAGATCTTCTTCCACACTGTAAGGAGGAACAGAAGAGAAAACAATCAGTGTTCAGTGGAACAAAGTGACAATTAGTTCCTATATTTCAATTCATGTTTTTTGAGTAAAAAGAAGTTAAATTAAATTCCTGTAATCAGATTAATGACTGACTTTACATGATCCTGCAGAGATATTTGTGTTTGAAATATAATCCATTAAACCATGAATCACGTTGATCTGTTTGTTTGTTTGTGTTGGTGTGACTCCTATTGAGTCGCTGTAAAGAAGAAACTAATGAGTGTACGGCGTATGGAATAAACCACAGGGAGCAAATACAAATGATATTCTGAATTCAAACAAAAAGCTTTAGTTAAAGCCGTTCGTCCTCTAGTTGAAACATGTTTGTAGGGCTCTGAGTAAATCACTGAAAGTAAAGTGAGTGTAAAGTAGTGTGACGTGTTGCTCGTCAAAGTAAAAACACACTAGAGACAGAGACATTTCTCATGTGAGGCTGGACGGCTGTGAGCTGAAGCTGAACGCCACTGATTTTAGCAGGAGTGCAGCGTTTTCCTACAATCTCACCAAGTCTATTTTCAAACTGAAATGATTCACTACTGACACAGTTAATAAAGCAGGTGTTGTTGTATAAAGCTGTGACAGTGTGCTTTTGTTCTCTTTAAACATTTCAAGAGCTTCACATTTTGTTTGTTGCAATAAAGATTAATGATGATTTTCTTTCACGAACATCTGAAAGGTTTGTTCACATATCAGAGGAAAATGAAGATCTCTTTAATATCACAGTGATGTTTCCTCACCTCAGGACACAGTTTGAGTCTCGTAGCACGTCTCTGAGCCGCTGCTTTGAGTCTCCTATCTTATTGAGTCTCAGATCAAGTGCTTTTAAAAACTGCAGAGCTTCTGAGTTCGTCAAAGACTGAGTTAAAGAAGAAACATCTGTAATGCCACAGTGATGTAGACTAGAAAGACCAACAGAGGAAGAGAGATTATCTTACAAACAAATCAAATATAATGTGAACTCAGACTCATTGTGAGATATTGAGTATAAAGTGTTTTAGTTTAAACTGTTAAAGTGATTTGAAGCATTTTGATTCTTGTATGTGAAGAATGTTACTGACCTCAATCTCTCCAGTTTACAGTGTGAATCCTTCAGTACGTCACATAAGTGCTTCACTCCTGTGTTTCCTAGTTCATTCCAGCTCAGGTTCAGATCTCTCAGGAGTGACGGGTTTGATTTCAAAGCTGAAGTCAGGATGACACACTGTTTCTCTGTAATACTGCAGAAACTCAGACTGAAGACAGAGAAATAACAATAGTTCACATCTATGATGATCATCTTATTGAAGAGCTTCATTTAGTTTCCAATAGTCTGTTTTGAAACGCAGTTACACTAGTTCTGTGTGCTGGAAGACACTGTTTCTTCTCTTTCATTTTAACTCTTTATTTGATTATTCTTTATTCTCTGTTGAAAAGGCAGATTTCTGCATGTAATCAATCAGTTCATCATATCAAATGCTGAAAATTCAACAATGACTAACTAGTCGGTCTGTCACTATTGGTCGATATAATCGACTGTTGACGCTGATAATTAGTCGACATCAATATTTTTAATGGACTGATAATTTTACAGGTGCTGCTCATATAATTAGAATATCATCAAAATCTTGATTTATTTCAGTAATTCCATTCAAAAAGTGAAACTTGTATATTATATTCACTCATTACACACAGACTGATATATTTCAAATGTTGATGATTATAACTGACAACTAAGGAAAATCCCAAAGGTGTTTGTTCCCTGGTTTCATTGGCACACCACAGCAGCACGAGCTCCATGAACATCTGAAGAGGAATATACCGTTAGGATGTTCTGGATGATGGAGCCACAGCCACCGGAAGTGTTTCTGTGCATTAAATGAAGTCCCTTTGAAGGCAGAACGTTTAAAATCCGCTGTCCTTTAAGCTGCTAAAGGCGCGTTCACACATCTCGTCTTTTGCGAGCGCAAGTTCTTCATTTCAAATGTAGGCGCGCAGTAAGCGCTCATAATAGAAGCGTATGCGGTGCGCGCGCTCGCTTTTCCCAGGTGCCCCTCTGCCGCGGCGAGATGAAAACATCTCAACTTTCAGAATGCCTGAAGAACCAATCGATCAGCTTCTCCGTTACAACATCAACAGCTGATCAGGGTTTATTCCTCATCTACATTCATATATCTAGTAGTAAAGCTAGAAGGGCGAGAACGAGCACAAATCCTTCCTGAAGTAAGAGAAGTTGTGTCGCGAGGACTGGATTGAGAAGCACTGTGACGTCACATTGATCTGTGTCTGCGTTTGTTCATGTGCAGCTTGATGTTTCCTGTCATTAACTCATTCACTTCTGCTGTTTTAAGGACATTTCATTGCGTGACAGTAAACGAACATAACGACATAAATGACATATTGAACAACATTTAAAATACTCATTTATATATAATATGTACATGGTTAATAAATACTATTCATATACAATATCAAGAGATTACGAAGTTAAAATAACATTAGGAATGTTTTTTCCACTCTGAATGTTCACATTTAGGCCGATATAATTTAGCTGAATTTATTTTTCTCTCAGTTGTAGGAAAAGCCATGAGACTGAATTCCTGCAGAAGAAGGACTGCAGCTCTTACTGAGAGTCCTGAATGACAAAGATGAACGTTTAAATGTTCTTAAGAAAAAATGTTACATTTTGGTGGGAAATTAGTTGATAGATTAATTGATATAAAAATAGTTGTTAGTGGCAGCCCTACTAACTAGATTAACAAACAAAACATGACCAATAGGGAAACCCAGAAAGTTCACTGCTATAAAGAATGAAACATAAGCCCTGCTGTCTTAAAATAAATCAACTTCAATCTCACTGTAACTGCTGTACAGTATAATGATACTAACTGTAGTTTCTCCAGCTTGAATTGTGGGTTCATCAGTAGATCACTGAGGTTTTTCACTCCAGAGTCTCCTAGTTCATTCTTGCTCAGGTTCAGCTCTCTCAGGAGTGACGGGTTTGATTTCAGAGCTGAAGTCAGGATGACACACTGTTTCTCTGTAATTCTGCAGTAATTCAGACTGAAGACAGAAAGAGAAAATGACTCAAATCATGTTCAGTTCATGTTAAATGAATCATGAATAAATGTCATACAGTCACTAGTAAAGCAGCAAAAACATGGAAACTTAATGAAATAAACGAACAAACCAAGACAGGAGCATTTGAGCACTACCCATTTGGGGGTAGTCATGGCCTAATGGTGAGGGAGTTGGGCTTGTAACGTGAAGGTTACAAGATTCCCACGCCGGCAGGAATTGAAGGTGTGGATTGTGAATAAACAGCACTCTCTCCACCTTCGATACCATGACTAAAGTGCCCTTGAGCAATGCACCTAACCCATAATTGCGCTGTCACAATAGCTGCCCACTGCTCCGGGTGTGTGTTCACTGTGTGTGTGCACTTGGGATGGGTTAAATGCAGAGCACTAATTTCGAATATGGGTCACCATACTTGACAATACGTCACGACTTTCACTTTCATTTGAGGATACTAGTTACAATCCAAGTCTGGATGCGTCCTCACTCCCAAAAATCAGTGAATTTATCACTGTAGATTAATATATAGGATCAATATAGAAACAACAGAAAAATGAACATTTAAATGGACTATTTTCACATTATTAATGCAATATTATCTTATTCATGAATCGATTATTAAATCATATTAGATTATAATTTACAATCTCTAAATACACATTTTGCTCAATAAAAGCAGATTTAGTGAAAAGCACATTAGTCCAGTATAAATGTAACATTTCAGAATAATCTATTTGTGTCTCAGTTTTGTTGTGTTTTATTATCATGGTGTTGCTGTCTGTGTGTGTTCCCTAGTTAGTGTTCTTGGTTGTTCATCAGTTCCTCAGCTGTTCTGTTTCACCTTGATTACTCTCTGTGTATTTAAACTCTTAGTTCTGTCTGTTCATTGTTGCGTGTCGTTTATGTTGAAGTGCTTGTGTTTTCTCTCTCCTACATGTTAGATTTGTGATTAAAGACAGTGTTATTGTATTCTCCATCGTCGTGAGCTTCATTACAACCAGACATTCGTCACAATTTGTCACTGTTTTTTAGTCTGTTCTCACTTCTGTCTTGTTTCACAGCAAAGATTTGTCAGAAGCTCTTTTTGCTCTTTTTAGTGATTCACATACAAACCCGTGAACTAATACCATTTCTGAATCTCTTCAGATGGAGATGCAGCGCTACAAATGATGTGACTTGTGTCCTGTTGACTTAAAATAAACTGAACAGTAAATACAGTATAATGACACTAACTGTAGTTTCTCCAGCTTGAATTGTGGGTTCATCAGTAGATCACTGAGGTTTTTCACTCCAGAGTCTCCTAGTTCATTCCCGCTCAGGTTCAGATCTCTCAGGAGTGACGGGTTTGATTTCAGAGCTGAAGTCAGGATGACACACTGTTTCTCTGTAATTCTGCAGAAACTCAGACTGAAGACAGAAAGAGAAAAGACAATGACTCAGATCTCTGATGATCAACTAACATGTTCATCTTCTTCCAGATTTTTGCTGACAGATAAACAGGGATCTCCAGGTGCAGGAAACATGGAGAAAGACACACATTGTTCATTTAAATAAACTACTGACATTGTAAAAATACAAAGACTGAAATGGTGGATCTATTTATGTTAGTTTACACATTCATTTCATCTCATCTTTAAGGTTCTTTCGTGTCAATGTCACTCTTGGTTTTCTCACTGGGACAAATGTGTTTATGTCGGTTGTTTTCAGACTCATCATCTACTCACTCACACTTTACAATAAGCTTTCATTTGTTAACATGAACTACATTAGTGAACATGAACCAATGATGGACAATAATAACAGAATAACTGTATAAATTAACATGAACAGATTCAGGAATAAAAGTATTTCCTCAATCAGAAGACAAACTAGTTTAGTTAAAGGTCGTTCATTTGCTTTAGTGCTGCACCATGAGGCAGTGTCACGTCTGTTCTAGGTTTTGTTTAGTTTGTTTTCATATCTTTTAATTTGTTTAATTCTCACAGTCTTGTTCCTCATGTGATCTTGTCATGTGATTCTAAACGTTAGTGTGAAGAAAAATGAAAAAAGCTTTTAGAAATCAATCTTCATATGCGAGCAACATCAGTTATGCTCATATTTGACTCCTTTTAAATTATCTTGAATAAAACAGCTAATTTATTCATGAGGCACATACAAAAGACCTAAACCGGAAGTGATCCGATCTGTTTTACAGAAAACGGAAGTTAAATTGCACATAACCTCTATACAGGCCTCCAGACTGAGAGTAAATGGTCGCTTATTCAACCTTTCTTTCTGCCAGTACGACTAAATTTGGTTCGAGGTCGCACTGGTGACTCCACCACAACTGATACGAGCTGCCATTTCTGTTTCATATGAGAAACATCAAACGAAACGACAGTGAATCTAAACAGCGGTACTCGCTTGAGCTGTGCAGCGCGGACTGTTTATCAGCACTGACCAATAATAGACAGCGATCTCGATCACGTGACTCTGTTTACTACACAGTTACACACCGCTGGGAGATCCAGAGAGAAAGCGTTTGAATTTGCAGCAACATTAATAACCTCGCTGCGAGAACTAGAGAGAAGCTTCAAATTCAGCACAGAATTCTCTGCTTTAGACCAAAGATATCAGATCAAATAGCGCTGAAACCAGGAGAAACACTGAGCCACGAACAAGTTAAGCCTCACCAGTCCACAAATCACCATTTAATGTAGAAACACTTACTGAAACTATGGTATTGTGGCAGAAATACTCGAACGCTTTTTGTTACGTCCGTGTTGTATTTTGGTTGTTGCTCTTTCTTCTTTTCTCCCCTATTATCACTCTTAGGTTCGCGATTGGCTGACCGATATGTCAATAATCATCATCATCTCGTTAATCAATGATATGACGTCCAACTAAGGAACCAATCAGAACTCTTCAACCCTGTAAAAAGATCCGGAAGTGACGAGAGGAAGATACAGAGAGGACACGTGTTTGCGTTTGTTGTGACTTGCTGTTTGTTGCTAGTGATCCTGATCTATTAGTTTGATTGTTT
The DNA here is from genome assembly GCA_038088235.1 of Zacco platypus. Lineage (NCBI taxonomy): Eukaryota > Metazoa > Chordata > Actinopteri > Cypriniformes > Xenocyprididae > Zacco > Zacco platypus. Next base: position 32,420,563 of record CM076080.1, on the reverse strand, counting down.
CTCCTTTTGTATGTAAACTTTGCAAACCTATGGAGTTCATCTCAAAGTTTTTTCCCGGACTCGGAGAGGAGAGGTAGCTAGGATGTCACGTGACCTACACAATGCAACACGTTAGTGATTGAGTTGTTTGTACACACCAGGTTAATGAGCAGACGCTACTCCTTGTACTTATGTTTGTTAATTAGTGTAGTTTAGTTGATGATTTTTATTACTTCGATGCTTTATTTTCTTTGTTAGATTAATACTTTAAATGGGGTAAGTTAGTATACGTTTGGTTTTGTTGATTTCTTTGATTTAGCGTCGCTCTTTTTTCCCTTCCTCCTGTGTTCCGTGTTTTGTTTATTATTTGTATATATTTTTGTAAATATTTATTTTTGGAATCACTTGTGTATATAACATCGGGTGTATTTTTCCTCAAGTAAAACAAAAGTTCTAATTCTGAACAGTCTCTGTCTAATTCATCTCATCGCACAACTTGTCAGTAAAGTAACTGAACCCGTTTACTTTTTCTAATTATTTATTATTATTTAACTTTAACACTAATATGTTATACTCTTTATTTGTACTTTTAGTAGTACAGGTAGAGGGTCGTAACATTTTGCATGATTAATTTCAGGGTTCATTTTAACCTTTCAGAGTGAAATTCAAGAACTTTTCAAGGACTTTTTAAAGTGATTCACACTTTTTCCAGCACTTAAAAGATCTAAATATTATGCAATTTTAATGATGATTACTAAAACTAAAAGTTGAAGGAAAACTAACACTTCTAGGCAGACAAAACTTTAAAAAAGAAAGACATGAAATTAGCACTAGATGGCGGCAGAGGAGCACTTACTGACTCCATAATAGATGGAAAAGTAGGAAAAGTCTCATGAAGAACAAACTTCTTCAAATTGTGACTGAATTAGAAAGCAAGAGCTCTTAATAATCACTGAAGTTGTCTGTCAGTTCAGTATGGTATATTTAATAAGAGTAGAATATTTACATTTTTCCCTATAAAATGTTTTTGCACGTTACTGTTATTAACCTAATATTATCTGCATCTCAATTCAAGCTCAGTGCTTTACAGTCACATTTCCAATGAATAAACATGTTATAGTAACTGCACTTATTAATAGTAATATGATTAAATGACCTTTATGATTTAAAAACAGCGCCACCTTCTGTAGAAGTGATCAAACCCGTGCAGGACTCATGATCACATTCACAGTCATGTTCAAAAAGAGCAATCAATATTTACACACTTATATTTAATTCACACAGAATTAACCTGTGAAAGTTAGGAAACACATCTCTGTGTTTATAGTGCAGCTGTTTTTTCAATCTGTCACTTATTTGAAGAGTTTAAGCTCTGGAAGAAAACCATTGTTCTCCCTCTACAGTCACTGAAATAATTATTGACTCATGATCAAACTGTCTTAGTCAAATATTTAAAGCTTGATGTCACGTTTTAATTGTGTGTTTTTAATTTCCTGTGTAATTGTATCACTTTACATTGTTGAGGCTCTGTGTGACGCTGAGAAAAAACTGCTCTGACTCAAATACATGAGGAAATATTATCAGTTACAGTAACATTACAATTAAAAGTACTGTAATATTTAAATAAATGAACAATACTCACGTCAGTGTGTTGAGTCGACAGTGTTTATCCTGCAGTAGAGCAGCGATCTGATTCACTCGTGTGTCTCCTAGTTCATGTTCACTCAGATTCAGCTCTCTCTGGAGAAACAGGTTTTTACCCACAATTCTCTCCACATACTGACAGGCTTCATCTGCAGCAGCACTCAAAAACCTGCAGAAGAGTCGATTCAGTTCTCAACTAAATGTCTGTTGCATTTCAAAAATGATAAGATAAAAAACTTTTAACTAATTATAACAATAACAAATTATTGTTCTAAAGACAAGCTCTAGTTAGTTATTTAGATGAAACACTTTTCTTTGAATATTTAAATACACAAATATGTCAAATGTCTATTTGACCTGTAGCTCGAACCACAACTAAACTGTTGACGATCATTATCATCATCATCATGTCAGAACCTGCAGTATCTGATCTTTGATTTTGATACAACAAATTGTCCAGCTTATTGTAGAACTAAAATGATATATTTGTTATGAATATTTAGCCTGCATATAAATAATTCAGTTCATTATTTCATCCCGTCTCACCTCAGTGTCTTCAGTTGACAGTTTGGATCCTGTAGTAAATCACTGAGCTCCTTCACTCCTGAATCTCCAGGATCATTTCCTGTGAGATCCAGCTCTATCAGGTGTGAAGGGTTTGATCTCAGAGCTGAAGCCAGAGCTTTATAACCTTCTTCTGTTACACTGCAGTTAGAGAGTCTAGAACAGGAATGACAACATTCAGCTGATTAATCAGTTCAACCTGAACAATATAAATCCTTAAAGTGAATTTTATTTTGTTCTTTGTACAAATTTATTGAAAGTTGGTTGCAAAAACTGACAAATGAATATGGAGGCAAACAACAGGAGAAAGAATGAAAGATAATCTCTGTGTATCTCGATGAATTACCGCACAGAGCTACACAAAAACATCAGAATGATGGTTGTTTTTTGTTTCATACCACCATCTTCTCTTTAATTTAAAAAACGTTCATTATATCAAGCCAAGTTTTATATAAAAGTTTCTTCTTACAACTAAATGTTAACATCGCAAAGACTGAAAGAGTACGAGCGGAAGTAAACATGCACACATTCGCATCGCTGAATCTCACAGGCACCGAGCCCATTTTGCTCTTTAACGTTAGATCTTTACTTTTCTTGGAACAAAAGATATACTTAATGTTGATTCAATATTACTCTTAATGAAAAACACAACAACAATAAAATAGTACAATGAATAGTGCCTTTAAAATAGTGTTCTTGGAATAGTACAATAATTTACTCTCATCATGTGACTCCTGTGGCTCAACTTACCTCAGTGTCTCCAATTTACACTTTATGCTCTTCAGTCCAGTGCAGAGCAGCTTCACTCCTGAATCCTGCAGATTATTATTGCTCATGTTCAGCTCTTTCAGATTGGTATCTGATCCAAGAACTGCAGCCAGAGCTGAACAGCTTTTGTCTGTTAAGTTACAATCATTTAACCTACAAGAGAGATAAATCACATCACAGAATTAGATGGAACACATAAAATACATTTTCTATATACAAATACTAAATACATTGTCCATTATTACCTTTTTACATAAACATATACTGTATATAATAAAGAGGCTGAGCTAAACTAACATTACTATTCAAAAACTAGTATTTCCTATACAATCAGTGACAAATTTCCTAGATAAAATGAAGCATATTTGAAAAAAATATACATATATATTTGTGTTAAAATTTAGAGCTTTTTATCTCTATAGTGTCATCTCTTTATCTCTGTTTCTGCCACCTGATGAAGTTTGGGTTCTTCCCACTGTCATAAAAGTCTGGTGTATCACATGAAACAAAACAAGTATGCAAACATTTTTAATGTTCTTTTATATTTTGTCTAAAGGTTTGATAAACAGTCTCCATTAGCAAAAAGTTTTAGAGTATTATTTCACATGTCAGGCTTTACAGGATTAAGTTCATGTTCATGATGGGGAATGAATATAGAATAATGCAGATAAATGTATTTTTTAGATGAGAGTAAAACATGACAAATTGTATTAAATGACTCACAGAGCTCTTCTGGACGTTTTGATGACTGCCGATAATCTAATGAGACACTCGTCTGATTTCCTGAATTTCTGAAGCTCAAACTCCTCCAGCTCTTCCTCTGATGTCAACAACACAAAGACCAAAGCTGACCACTGGGCAGGTGAAAGGTCACCAGATGAGAGACTTCCTTTGCTAAGGTGGGTCTGAATCTCCTTCACCAGAGTTTGGTCGTTCAGTTCATTCAGACAGTAGAACAGATTGATGGATCTCTCTGCAGACAGATTACCTTCTAATTTCTGCTTGATGTACTGAACTATTTTCTTGTTGCTCTGGTCATTGTCGTCTCGCTGTGTCAACAGACCCCGTAAGAGTCGTCGATTGGACTGGAGCGACAGACCGAGGAGGAAGCGAAGGAAAAGGTCCAGGTGTCCATTGTCACTCTCGAGCGCCTTGTCCACTGCAGTCTTGAGAAAATCAATCATGGTTTCAGTTTTCTTGTTGATGTCTAGAAACAGATGTGCATAAAGGGTCTTGATCGACTGTTTATTTCTGTTTTTCTGTTCTGTAGACTCATGAACAAACACACTTTTCTTGTTGATGTCTAGAAACAGATGTGCATAAATGGCTGCAATAAACTCTTGAACGCTCAAGTGAACAAAGCAGTACATGGTACCAAGAGTGATCCCTGTTTCCTCCTTAAAGATCTGGGTACACATGCCTGAGTACACTGATGCCTTATAGACGTCAATACCACAGGCTTCCAGGTCTGTGTCATAGAAGATCACATTGTTTCTCTCCAGCTGATGAAATGCCAGTTTCCCCAGTGAAAGGATGGCATCTTTATCCCAGGAAACATCTGCTGCGTATTCTCCATCATACTTTCGGCGGCTCTGCTGGATCTGAAAGCGGAGAAAGTGTGTGTACATTTGTGTCAGAGTCTTGGGAGTGTCTTCAGTGTTTGATTCCTGTGGTGTTCTAAAGATCTCATCAGCCTGATTGTTTTTCACATCATTATTTCTTTTCTCCTCCAGGATGTTCCGGAGAACCGTGGCTGCAATCCAGCAGAAGACTGGGATGTGGCACATGATAAAGAGACTCTTTGATTTTTTAACATGATCAATGATTGTGTTGGCCTGATCCTGATCCGTGAATCTTTTTTTGAAGTACTCTTCCTTTTGTGCGTCACTGAATCCTCGTATCTCCGTCAGCCGGTCGATACAGTCAGGAGGAATCTTACTGGCAGCTGCTGGTCTGCTGGTGATCCAGATGAGAGCAGAAGGAAGCAGATTTCCCTTCATGAGGTTCGTCAGGAGAACATCCAGAGAGGCTGGTGACGATACATCACACCACGACTCATTATGATGGAACTTCAGAGGAAGACGACATTCGTCCAATCCATCAAGGATGAACAGGACTTTGAACTGATTCCTTCTTGTAAGGTTCAGTCCTTTTGTCTCTGGGAAAAAATTAGATATAAGGTCCATCAAACTTAGTTTTTCTTTCTCCTTTAAGTTCATCTCTCTGAATGGAAGAGGAAATATGAAACGGATATCTTGATTTTCTTTTCCTTCAGCCCAGTCCAGAACAAACTTTTGCACAGAGACTGATTTTCCGATGCCAGCGACTCCTTTTGTCAGTACAGTTCGGATCTCCTCGTCTTGTTCAGGAGCTTCAAACAAATTTGTGCATTTAACCTGAATCTCTTGAGATTCATGACGCCTGGAAGCAACTTCGATCTGTCTGACCTCATGTTCAGTATTGACCTGTTCACTGCCACCCTGAGTGATATAGAGATCTGTGTAGATGTTATTCAGAAGGATGGAGTCACCATGCTTCGCCATTCCTTCAAACACACACTGATACTTCTTCTTTAGGCCACATTTTAGTTGATGAATGAAGAACAGCTCATCTAAACACAGGAACAAAAAATAGATAGTTTTAGTCTTATTTATAGTTTTATAGACGGTCTACATTAATAAGTGTCAATCGGTCAGATGGTCAAGAGTCTCTGACCTTCTAGAGCATCAGCAGCTTCATCTTGCTTCATCTCTCTCAGGTAATGTAGTGTGAGATCAAGAGCTGCTGCTTTGATACTGCATCTGTTCTCATTAAAGTCCTTCACAAAGTTTTCTGTGTTCTCATTTTGTAATATTTTCTTAAACTTTTCCAGCTCTTTCTTCAGAAATGTGATTATTTTGCTCTCAAGATCCTACAAACAAAAGAAAGAAAAAAGACACAAATTTAAAAAAATAACACAATTTAAAACAAATTGTACATCTACATTTGATCAACACTATTTAGGCTGTTCAATAATAATATCTGTAAAAATAAATCCAGTTAAAAGACTAACATGCTAACCAGCTGTTTAGAAAAATAAAAAAGGTGTGTGCTTAAAAGGGAAAATAAAGAGGAATTAATTAAATTTCTGTTCAATAACATATTTGTTTGTTATATTATAAATTTTTTTTGAATATGTCTTTTCCCACCTGGAAGATCCACAGGAGATTGTCTTTGAAATTCTTCTGGTTCCTATGAGTCTGATCGTCTGAGTCTAATGTCTCATATTGAAGCCTGTAATCAAATAAATTAAATTAAATACTGATATTCTAGTCGAACTATTACAGAAAGGGAAAAAAAATGCATTAGCTGTGAATACTCTGATAAATATTTGATATAAAAATGTTTCATGATTGATATTCACTGATACAACTTTTCAACAGTCAACATGTGACCAAAAAATAGAAACATGAAACACCTTTTATTCGATGATGGTGTTTTCTCACTGAAGTCTGGTGGTAATCCTTTTGACCAGTCACTCTTCAGAGACACAGAGCTGGACACATGTGAGTATGATCTCACACTAATGACACAAAGAACAGAGAAAAACACTTTAATACAGGAGATACTTTAGTCTCATTTGAAAAGGTTTAATGTTGCAAATAGTAATTAAATACAGTACAGCTGTGCATTTGTCTATTTATGACTATGGTTGGATGGATGGACATTTACATGTTTAGTTGCATGATCTATTTTCCATAGTGAATTTATGCCTCTTTGTGTCTGTCTGTGTAATTGTGTTACTGGAATGAGTTTTAAAAGGCTCCCAGGAATTGAGTTTTATTGTGATTTATTGTTTTGGTAGTCTTGGCATAATGGTGAGGGCGTCGGGCTTGTAACCTGAAGGTTGCCAGTTCGATTCCCACGCCGGCAGGAATTGAAGGTTGGGATTGTGAATAAACAGCATTATCTCCACCTTCGATACCATGACTAAAGCAAGCAAGGCACCTAACCCCTAATTGTTCCCCAGGCGCTGGAGCAATAGCTGCTCACTGCTGTGTGTGTGCACTTGGATGGGTTAAATGCAGAGCACCAATTTCGGGTATGGGTCACCACACTTGACAATACGTCACTATGACTTAAAACACAAAATACCTTTTATTTGATAATGGTGTTTTCTCACTGAAGTCTGGTGGTAATCCTTTTGACCAGTCACTCTTCAGAGACACAGAGCTGGACACATGTGAGTCTGATCTTACACTAATGACACAAAGAACAGAGAAAAACACTTTAGTAAAGGAGGTTCAACTGTGTCTGAAACACATCCGTGTCTTTATCTAATCCTCCACAGAAATGATTAAAGTTCAGTTATTGACAGGAATTGACAAACTCCAGTAGAGTGTAAATGATGGTGTGAAACAGACGCAGTCTTACCTGTGTTTCTCTGAGAGACTCATCTTTCCTCGCTCCTCTGATCAGCACTGCTTTGAGAAAACAATCAATCGTTCAGCAGGACCTGGAAATGACAAGATTTACAGAGATGAAGAACATGAAGATGATGAAGAATGAGGAGTTAGCAACAACAGCAACAACAATGTGTGAAATAAAGTCACTTACAAATATATTGTCATGTCAAAGAACTGAATGGACTTAATCATTTCAGATTTAATGAGTTTAACTGATTCATGACTCCAAATATGAATTTATTACAATCATATTTTCCCAATCTTTATTAATTGTTTAATACTTTGTCATGTAATCATTTCTTCAAGTTCACAATGATGTTGATTTTCATTTTTTTTCAAATGATCCTAAAATAATTGAGTAAAAGTACTGAATTATAATGGTCATACTGTATAATTACTAATCATAATTGCTATATATGAAGTGAAATATTCAATTTAATAACAAAAACACGTTATTCTTCATCTGTTTACTGTAAATATCTGCTTCAAAAACACTTTCGATTTCAATCTCAAAAACAACAGTCTAAACCGGAAGTGAAAACCTTCAGAAATATATTTGTTTTTAATAACTCTTTCTCAATAAGAGTTGTTGAAAAACACACTCCCACCCTCTTACTTACTTGTTTAAAGTCTCGTCGACTAAGAAGAGAATTTATAAGTGTTTAAAACACATTTACCTCAGACGCTTGTTGTCTGTCAGCGCGCGCCGTTCATCGAGGATTAAATATTCATAAATGACCGCGAGAGTTAGATTTGATAATCATTGTGATAAACTGACATCTGTAAACCTGTTTTCTGGAACACATCATGGATCAAATCCAGAGAGAAACAGGATTACTTTGTTGTTGTTCACAGAGATGACGCGCCACTTTCGTTTTCTTCTTCTTCTTCTTCTTCTTCTTCTTCTTCTTCTTCTTCTTCTTCTTCTTCTTCTTCTTCTTCTTCTTCTTCTTCTTCTTCTTCTTCTTCTTTTTCGTTTATTGGCGGTTCGCATTCTTATAAAGAGCATTTACCGCCATCTACTGGGTAATGGATCATAGAACTTATATTATTACTCCCAGACCAATCCAGACTAGAGCATTCAATGTTGCTACGTGTTCAGCTCCTCCATCTACAGCCCAAGTCCATCACAGTCCAAAGAGTATAACTATGACACTTATACTATTAATTATTGATGTCTCTAATCAATAATAAAAAAAAGTCTAAAAAGTCATAAAAAGTCTATTAATAGACTTCCTCCTTCTACTGGGTTTAATAACTTCTTTAATGTTAATTGTTGTTCCCCTTTCTTCTTAAATTCTTCAATTAATTTAATTTCCTCTGAATATGTATTACACTCAATAAGTACATGTTCTACTGTTTCTCTAATTCCACACCAATCACACAGTCCTGTAGGATGTTTTCCTATTATATGCATTGTTGAATTAAGTACTGTATATCCCAGTCTTAGTCTAGATATAATACAATCTTCTTTCCTTCTCCTACTTGAATTTCTTCCTCTTCCTACTAATGGTTGTATTAAATGTAGATGTCTTCCCTTTTGCACATTATCCCAATACGATAGCCAGTTTTTAATTATCTCCCTCCTTTTTATTATTGATTTGAGTTCTGCTTTGCTGTACTTTATTTGCATATCTATATTTTCCTTTGCCATAGCTAGTTTGGCAAGTTTGTCTGCTGCTTCATTCCCTGACACTCCAGTATGTGCCGGAACCCACACAAACTGAACCATCTTATTTGTTTGTTTCATCATGTACAACAACTGTAAGATCTCCAAAACAATATCTTGCCTAGTATCTGATTTTTGCTCTTCCAAGCATAACAAGGCTGAACTTGAATCTGAGCACATTATCGTTTTATTTAGTTCCATTTCGTTTATTTTATTCAATGCTATCATAATTGCTAGTAACTGTCCTGTAAACACAGAGACATGATCTGATATTCTTTCTCCTCTTGCCACTTTTAACCTCGGAATAATATATGCTGCCCCCACCTGACCATTCTGTGGATTCTTAGATGCGTCTGTGAAAACCTGTATATATTCTTCATACCTAGACCCGATATATTCTTTTGTCACCTCTGCTTCTAATATTCTCTGTTCTTTATCTTGTCTAGATTCCAATAAGAAAAAATCTATTTTTGGTCTTGGTAAAATCCATAATGGTATTGTTGGTAAAATTACTGCTGGAATAACATTATATTGATTTAATTTCATATCCTGCACTAATTCCTTAATGATCCAACCAAAACTATTACATTTCCTTTTCCCATGTTCCCAACATGTCTCAAGTATGCCTTTTGCCGGTGACTATCCTCCTGTCCTTTTAGGTTCGCCCAGTATGTCAGTATCAGTTGCTTTCTTCTTAAATGTATTGGCATCTCCCCCATCTCCACCTGTAACGCTGGAACTGGGGAGGAAGGATAAGCTCCACAACAAATTCTCAAAGCTTGTGATTGAATTCTCTCTAATTTTCCTAATTGTGACTTATTAGCTGATCCATATGCCACACAACCATAATCTAATATTGCTCTTATCATTGTTGAATAAATTGTTTTTAATGCTAATCTATCAGCTCCCCATTCACGCCCCGATATACACCTCATTACATTTAAAATCTTCTTACATTTATCCACCATCTTATTTATATGTGAATTCCATGTAACTTTTGGAATACTTAAAATCTTATTACTTTAACTTGTTCTAACTCTTTATTATATAATTTCAACTTTGAATCTATGTTTGACTTTTTATTTGTAAAGAAAATATATTTGGTTTTCTCCACTGAGAATTTAAAGCCCCATTTATGAGACCAGCTCTCAACATTTTTTAAAGCAGATTGCATTTTATTAACAATATAATCAACATTCCTTCCTCTAAGCCAAAGAGCTCCATCATCAGCAAACAACGATTTATTTATATTTCTATCTATTGATGCAAATACATAATTTATCATAATAATGAACAACAAAGGACTTATGACACTACCTTGAGGAGTTCCATTCTCAATTATTCCTCTTCTTGATATATATTCCCCAATCTTTACTGTAATATTTCTTTCAATTAAAAACTCTTTAATCCAATTATATAATTTTCCATCTACTCCAATTTGATCTAACTTTATCAACAAACCTTATTTCCATAACATATCATATGCTTTCTCCACATCAAAGAAAACTGCTATTACTGTTTCTTTATTTATCAAAGCTTTCCTAATATCCGTTTCCAATTTAATAATTGAGTCCATTGTTCCTTTTCCATGTCTGAAACCATTTTGATATGGAGAAAAAAAATTAATTTTTTCCATTTGATACATTAAACGATCAGTAATCATTTTTTCCATTAATTTACCTAGATGTGAAGTTAACGCTATTGGTCTGTAATTTAAAGGAATACTTGGATCTTTACCTGTTTTTTTAATAGGAATTACTAATGTCTCTTTCCAGCTCTTAGGTAAAATCCCTTCTTCCCATACCCTGTTATAAAACTCTAAAATGACATCAAGGGATTCATCACTTAACTTTTTTAACATTGCATAACTAATTTCGTCTATACCTGGAGTTGAGGCCTTCGTGTTTTTTAATGCCCTCTTTAACTCTAAAAATGAAAAAGGAACATCTAGTAATCCATTTGTTATTCTCTTTTTTTTTCATAATATTTGGATATTCTTTTAACATCTTCTTCCTCATTTCCTTACATTCCATCGTCAAATTTTCTGAACTATTTATTTTTGAAAATTCTTTACGAAACATTTCCGCTTTCTCTTCCTCACTTATTGCAATATCTTCCCCAATATTTAACACAGGGTAATCGTATTCTCTCCGAATCCCACTCATCTTTCTAATACTATTCCACACTTCCTCAATTGGTGTATTTTTCCCAATTTCCTCACAGAATGTTCTCCAGTATTCTTTCCTCACCTCCCTTATGGTTCTTCTAGTTTCTGCTAGAGCATTTTTATATATTATCATGTTTTCCCAATTATGAGTTTTCTTTAGAATTTTGAATGCTTTCCTTTTCCTTTTTACTGCCATAGTACACCTCTCATTCCACCATGGTACTATTTTCCCCACTCTCTTTCCTTTGCTTTTTGGAATGCATTCATTAGCAGCACTTTGTATCACGGATATTAACTTTTTATAATTCCTTTCAATTTCTATTCCTTCCTTTATCTTAATCATTTTCAATCCTTCCTCACTCACTCTTTTGAATTTTTCCCAGTCAGCTTTCTCATACCTCCACTTTTCTATATTTCCATGTTTTACTTTCATTGTCTCATTACTTACAATTGAACTTATAATAGGAAAATGGTCACTACCAATTGGACTTTTTAATACCTCCCAATTTATTATACCACCTAATGCTTTAGAAACTATTGTTAGATCTATTGCTGATTGCCTTCCTGAATTTACTTCTATTCGTGTACAGGTTCCATCATTAATGCAAACTAAATTTTCTTTTTCCATCAACTCTTCAATGATTAAACCATTTGCATCTGTCAATAGACTTCCCCATAAAGTGTTATGGGCATTAAAATCCCCGCACTATATGACTCTATCTCCACTTAATCCTTTTATTGCTCCCATACTTTCCTGTGTAAATCTTTTACATGGATTATAAAAATTTACTATAATATAATTCCTATTTCCATACCATATTTCTACGACTATATACTCCATTGTTGTCCCTTTCTCCAAAACTCTATAAGATATTCCTTCTTTTAAAAATGTGACACATCCTCCTCCTTTTCCTTCTTCCCTGTCTCTTCTCACACTTATATATCCTTTTAAAACAAACTCTTAAGTTAGGATTCAACCATGACTCTTGAATACATATTACATCTGGCTTGTCTTTCATTTGGCTTATATATCCTTTAAATTCTTGTCCATTAGCACAAAGGCTTCTAGCATTCCATTGTAAAATAATTAACATAATAAATACTAACTAACCCATAACTCCTGACTTGATTGAGATTCTGTACTAAGGGTTTTCATTATATCTTCACATTTAAGTCCCTTTATTTCTAGGAATCTCTCTGCTGCCTTTACAATTATGCGTGACTTTTCTGTTCTTCTTTCTGTTTGTGCTGTACAGTTAATTACCTCTACCATGAAGAGCACAAAATTTCTCTTACTTACTATCATTGTATCTTCTTGAATTCTGTCTTCAACCATTCCGCCTGCTCTTTCACTTCTTTTTCCATATTCCATCCCTTTTGTCTCACTTTGCCTATTTCTATCGTTTACCACTTTCACAGCTTCAGCATACGTTAAATTGTTTTTGGCTTTTTCCAGTTGTACTTCCACTGCTCTTTTCCTCGCCTCACAACCTCCATATGCCGCATTGTGACTTCCTCCACAGTTACAACACTTCAATCCTACTCCTTCTCCGCACTTCCCAAATTCATGCTCCCCTCCACAACACGCACACCTCATTTTAGATTTACATACCGACGCGGTATATATACCTCTGGCAATTATAACATCTCAAAGGAGGGGCTATATACTTCCTAATCGGATAACTGATATATCCCATCTTAACTCGATCTGGCATTTCTTTTCCTTCCAATTTTAGACGTACAGAAAGGCTATCCACTTTTCTCCCTTCTCTGTTCATTTGTAAGTGGACTGCATATGACCTTACCCCCCTCTAGATTCTTTTTTAATTCCTCCATAGTAACTCCTAACGGAATTCCATTTATTACGCCATACATCCACGACTTCTGTCCTACAATCTTGTAATTCGTTACCATTTGTTTTCCTAGTATCTTTAATTTTATAGCTTTAGTTTTTTGATCTTCATTTCTGCACCCTATCAATAACGCACCGTCTTGTAAAACTTTTGCAAATACTATGTCTCCTACCAGTTTTTTCAATTCATAAGTCAAAGCCAATGGATTAACTCCTGAAACTCCTGCCTCTTCTTTAAACTTTAATATTACCTTGACTTCACTCTTGCTCTTATTTCTTTCATCTCCTTCTTCCTCACTAGCTATCGAACTACTTTCCGATCTTTCCTCCTTACCTTTTTTCCTTTTTTTTGGAACGTTCTTCCCTGTTCTAACCTGTGTCCATCCTACCTCCATATCATCCTCCTCTTCACCCGTATCTTCCATTCTTATATTCTCTGATCCATTACCATTTCGATTTTCTCGTTTTCCAGAACACTTGTTTTTTGAATAATTTGAATTATCCGCCATCTGTCAGACCGTCCACGCCAACACGCCACCCTCGGACACGAACTCTCGAGAGAACTCTCGTCCTGATCCGCGCTCACATCGAGAAGGGTCTGGCTGCAGACCGTGGGCGAGTGGAGCTCCACTCTCAAACAGGAAATACGTCACCTCCACTTGAATTAATAAAGAAGGGCCAAGATGGCGTCGCTATGAGCTCTTTTAATTTTACCATAGACGAATTTTACCTCAGGTAATTTTACCTCAATATTGTTACACTGGATGAATTATGTTAAGGATGAATAAACATGATGGATTTATATATTTCTTACGAGCAATATAGATGTTAGTGTGGCAGATTGAAAGATGTATTTTATAAATTGAAAAAATCTGTGAAAAATGTAAGGCACTATTGACGCGATTTTGAATGTGTGTAAAAAGGCTTATAAAATGTAAATATGTAACGTTAATTTGTTATGTAATTTTGGGTTCATTTGTGAGTTTGGCGATGTGCCTTGTTGAACACTAGGTGGACAATTCGCTGGGTTTTTCCATTCCACATAAAGTTGGCAGTGAGGAAACATCAACGAGTATTGTGTTAAATCTTTTCCCCCTATGTTCAGGTATTAATTCTAATAATTATTCTAATATAATGTTGTATGATGTTTAAGAGTGTGTAAATGTGAGTATTATAGCGATTGCGTGTATTTGAGAAATCTAACGTTAACAGATTTTGCTGTTATTTTTCTTTATAACAAAGTTGTCTGTATTAAGTAGATTGTGTGTTCACAGTAATCACTCCTTTGTGTGTTAAACACAGAGTTATATGAATTCTACTTGATTAAAAAACATCTGCATTGGTATCGAATCGGTATGGTCGATACTCAGAATTTTTGGGATCGAATCGGTTTTGATAAAACTGGTATCGGTGCTTCCCTATTTATGAATTTGTGGCTAAAGATTGCAAAACCTGAAGACAGAGTTTACAAATCTGAGCATGGATTAGGATAGGAACTCGTGGGTACGGTTTATTAATTTCTCCCACAGGTGACTTCCCGGGCTGTTTTCATTCACACTTTCTCATTTACTTCCAGGGCTAGGATTAGGAAGGATGCTGCATGCTTTACATTTTAAAGGTATGTTGCCACCCTAAAAGTTGAAGGCTTTTTACACGCATCTATTTCTCCTATTTTTTTGTTCTATTATTCTGTTGTTTTAATTTTTTGTTTTAGGCCAACTTTTACAAAGATGTAGATTGCCATGCCGTGCTGTGGGGCATTACCACTGCCCTCAATGTTCACGGACCGTAATAAGAAGAGTGGACATGGAAAGGCATTTGGTCTTGTGTTCTAATCAACAGTCTATGCAGCCTGACCTGCCTCGTGCCACTCCATCAGCCGAGCCTGACCTGCCTCGTGCCACTTTGTCAGCCAAGTCTGACCTACCTCGTGCCACTTTGTCAGCCAAGTCTGACCTGCCTCGTGCCACTCCATCAGCCGACCAAGACCTGCCTCGTGCCACTCCATCAGCCGAGCCTGACCTGCCTCCTGGCACTTTGTCAGCCAAGTCTGACCTGCCTCGTGCCACTCCATCAGCCGACCAAGACCTGCCTCGTGCCACTCCATCAGCCGACCAAGACCTGCCTCGTGCCACTCCATCAGCCGAGCCTGACCTGCCTCCTGGCACTTTGTCAGCCAAGTCTGACCTGCCTCGTGCCACTCCATCAGCCGACCAAGACCTGCCTCGTGCCACTCCATCAGCCGAGCCTGACCTGCCTCCTGGCACTTTGTCAGCCAAGTCTGACCTGCCTCGTGCCACTCCATCAGCCGACCAAGACCTGCCTCGTGCCACTCCATCAGCCGAGCCTGACCTGCCTCGTGCCACTCCATCAGCCCAGCCTGACCTGCCTCGTGCCACTCCATCAGCCGACCAAGACCTGCCTCGTGCCACTTTGTCAGCCAAGTCTGACCTGCCTCATGCCACTTTGTCAGCCAAGTCTGACCTGCCTCGTGCCACTCCATCAGCTGACCAAGACCTGCCTCATGCCACTCCATCAGCCGAGCCTGACCTGCCTCGTGCCACTCCATCAGCCCAGCCTGACCTGCCTCGTGCCACTCCATCAGCCGACCAAGACCTGCCTCCTGACACTTTGTCAGCCAAGTCTGACCTGCCTCATGCCACTGTAACAAAGTTCTTAGGAACGGGAAGAAGGAGGCGGGAACCGGCGAACGTTCAACAATGTTTTTAATAAATAAATAAACCAACAATAAACCAAAAAGTATAAGGGCGGCAGTTCCTCACGGCGACTGCCGCCCACACCAACAAAATAAAACACAACATAAAATCCAGGCCTGGTCCTCTCTCGTCCTTCACTGTCGTCGCTCCTCCTTTATGCTTCCGGAGCTCCTCCGTGAGAGATACGAGACCGGTGCGCCGAGCACCTGAAGCTCGTTAACACTCGCGTCACCGGCCTCGCGCCGTTCCCTCACGGCTCTCGCCCGCCCTGCTCGTCACATACCCCCATCGCCCCTCGCAGGCCGGGGGGTACCCACGAGGCTGCGCCTACTCCCCCCGGGGGCCAGTCTCGGCGGCCACAGCGCCTGGGGGTAAGGACAGACGAGACGAGAGAAAAGGAGACGGAAGCACAAGGAGCGACAAGGACGAGAGAGTGGAGAGAGGAAAACAAACAAAAAAAAAAAATTCTTGGTCCGGCTCCCCGACACACTGCCGCTCGGTCCTCAGCCCGCCGAGAGGCTCTTCCTCGCGGTGCCATGCGATGGCACTGGACGCTCGGTGGACGGCCCGATCCTCCTCCGCCCCCTGGCGGCCGGCGATGGCTCCTCCGTATGAGGGCAGCCGGCAGCGAGCCCGCCGTTCCCTGCTCCTCCCCGCTCCGGCGGCAGGCAGCAGGCCTCGGCCCACGGCGGACGGCGGCTCCTCCCCGTTACGGCGGCAGGCAGCAGGCTTTGGCCCACGGCGAACGGCGGCTCCTCCGCTCCCTCCTGGACGGCCGCCACCCCACCTCGTCCCAGGGGCGCGGCAGCGAGCTTTCCGTCCCACCGATTTCTCATTCGCTCCAGCACCACCGCTTCGGGCAGCCACTCGCGGTCTTCTCTCCCGCGCTGCCCGACCTCCTCAGCACCGCGATCCCCCTCAGCAGCGAGGGCTCTTCGACAGCATGTCCCTCCTTCCTCCCGGGTTTCGGCACCAGTGTAACAAAGTTCTTTAGAACGGGAAGAAGGAGGCGGGAACCGGCGAACGTTCAACAATGTTTTTAATAAATAAATAAACCAACAATAAACCAAAAAGTATAAGGGCGGCAGTTCCTCACGGCGACTGCCGCCCACACCAACAAAATAAAACACAACATAAAATCCAGGCCTGGTCCTCTCTCGTCCTTCACTGTCGTCGCTCCTCCTTTATGCTTCCGGAGCTCCTCCGTGAGAGATACGAGACCGGTGCGCCGAGCACCTGAAGCTCGTTAACACTCGCGTCACCGGCCTCGCGCCGTTCCCTCACGGCTCTCGCCTGCCCTGCTCGTCACAGCCACTTTGTCAGCCAAGTCTGACCTGCCTCGTGCCACTCCATCAGCCGACCAAGACCTGCCTCGTGCCACTCCATCAGCCGAGCCTGACCTGCCTCCTGGCACTTTGTCAGCCAAGTCTGACCTGCCTCGTGCCACTCCATCAGCCGACCAAGACCTGCCTCGTGCCACTCCATCAGCCGAGCCTGACCTGCCTCGTGCCACTCCATCAGCCGAGCCTGACCTGCCTCCTGCCACTCCATCAGCCGAGCCTGACCTGCCTCCTGCCACTTTGTCAGCCCAGCCTGACCTGCCTCATGCCACTCCATCAGCCGACCAAGACCTGCCTCGTGCCACTTTGTCAGCCAAGTCTGACCTGCCTCGTGCCACTCCATCAGCTGACCAAGACCTGCCTCGTGCCTCTTTGTCAGCCAAGTCTGACCTGCCTCGTGCCACTCCATCAGCCGACCAAGACCTGCCTCGTGCCACTCCATCAGCCGAGCCTGACCTGCCTCCTGGCACTTTGTCAGCCAAGTCTGACCTGCCTCGTGCCACTCCATCAGCCGACCAAGACCTGCCTCAAGACCACTTGTATGCACGGCAACCCATGCAGGGTGATGTAGAGGTTTATAGGAAGTCTGTCAGGTGTCCCCATTGCAGTCTGTGTCTCCTCAAGAAAAATTTTAACACACACCTCTTGAGGAGACATGCCGATTTGTCTCACGACATCACTCAGGCCTGTCATCTGCAGAGTGTTACTGTCGATGAGACAAATGGCATATTTTCTGTGCAAAAAACAGGACATGGGTTTTCTGTGCCAGTCCATGTCCAGAGAAAAACATGGGGAAAGATTCATCAAGTCACATGTGAGCTAGAGGAATGTGTGCAGTACCAGTTGTTGGCTCAGCGGAGTGGATTAAGCTACAGTTTGTGCTCTCACATTCGCTCTGTAGACTACTGTAGAGAGATCGCTGCAGAGACATTTCTTGGAGAAGACGTCCTGAGGGATATGATTGAAGTAAAAATTTTTGGAGAGGCAAAAGCAGCTATATGTGTGAAGAGGCAAAAGGCTGCCTGTGCAGCGCATGTTCCTCTTTGTGTGCCTGTGGACTTTGGTGGGTCTCCATCACAAATATGCCTGTTGATCCATGAGCCCGAAATTCATAGTTTTAGCCGACTTGGGAGGATAATGGTCACCTATAACACTCAAAGGAACACCTGGCATTGTCCCTGCACGAAGCCACGGACATCTTGTCCACACATACACATCGTAAAAGTGGCATCTTTTTCAAACCCAAAGAGACCTCTTCAAGTCAGATGTGCCCACAACACCAAGCTCAGAGGGTTGCAGTCTCCTGGACACCACTGGTATGAAGAGAAGTGTGCAGTACATTTTCAAAGAGAAAAAAATTCCAGAAGCATTGCCAAAAGAAGTTACAACACTGAAAATGAAGATTGAATACCCAAAGCAGTTCTTTCCTCTTGAGACAGCGTGCCAGTTATGCATTGGACATCCTGCACTTGCAGAGGCTGTACTAGTTACCAAAAAAGCTAGGATTGTCAGCATGATGGGCTTGATAGAAAGTAAGTCAGAGAAGTATAACTAATGTAAAGAGCAATTGTGATCAGTGATGGCTAGTATTGTGATGGGTTGACATCAATGTGACTTGTGTTTTACAGACATTTCAACATACCATAGGATATGTCCACAGTGCAACATGGTGTATAGGTACCAGGAGTGGAAAGATGGTCTTCACAACTTTGATAACCAGATTTTTCTCACCCTTGAACTTTGTGTGTTTCTCAGAGAAAATGTTACCGTGAGTATGAATCTTTTCTCCTTAAGATTACTTGACTTATATGTACATGGAACATTGCATATATATATATATATATATATATATATATATATATATATAGTTGTCGTTGTTGTTGTTGTGAAGTTTCTATCCTTAAGCAACAAGAACATGTGTCAGGGCTCGAAATTAACTTTTTTACTTGGTAGCACTGGTGCTCCCAACTTAAAAAAATTTAGGAGCACCCACTAAAAATTAAAGAGCACCACAACTACAAATTATATATTAACATTTCTTTTAAAAACAAAAGTTAAGAATGTAAGGATGAAGTTTCATTCGTGTTGTAGAGAAATTAAAACAGGTCGCACCACAACCATTATTTACACTCGCACAAATGCTCCCAAATATATTTTTAGGTCGCACAGATTAAATTGGTCACAATTTCGAGCCCTGTGTGTCTCTTGTCTAATCTCAGACTTATTTGTTTTTGCTCACTTTAGAACCATGTATCTGTGTCAAGAGTTGTGGATTCATTGGAGGGGTTAAGAGGAGAAAAGTTTCCATCCAGGAGTGTCATATTTCACGCCTATTGCCACTTTGAGGCTTTGTGCGACACAGAGTACACTTACTCCTGTATCAACTGTGGATTTTACCCACCTGTGGTAGTCATGGATTTATACAGGAAAGGGGTTTTCAAGCTGGCAGGTAAGTGACATTGTGATTCTTTTGTGTGTTTACAGTGCAGAAGTGTTGCTTTTCCCTAATTGTGTGATTCATTACAGTCAGTGAACTCAAAGCACCCCCTGATGACTTCAACGGTGAACATGACATTGAGAGTTTTTGGAATTCTGTTCATCTTGCGACGATAAGTCGCGGCTTTTTCCAAAGTGAGTTATGGTGATTTACTAAATTTCATCAGATTCTACATTGTAAACCCAATTTGGATTACAAATAATGCATCACATTTTGTAGGCAGTGCAAACAACCGTTTCACTGTCAGTCCAAGCTACGAACACTGGGCACCCTGGATTGGGAGTGAAACGCGTCGAAGTGGCACTGTTCTTAACACAGAGTTCAAAAAAGTGAGAACATGTCCCTCTTCAACTGAAGCACAGCTGAGCAGTGTTACTGAGGACCATCTGATTGATGAGTTGGCAAAACAAAAGGTGATGTTGCCATGTGATGAAGCTCTCTGGGTTTGAGGGGTAAGAAAGTGTCTAGTAAATGGTCTGTTTACAGTTTGGCATAAATATTATCAGGTTGGAGTTGTGAGGAAATTGTGCAAAGCCTGCAACATCGACACCAAGGGCTCCCGCCTTGATCTCATAACAAGACTGAAGGAGAACATGAAGAGCAGACAAACATATGACAAGGTCTTCCAAAGCATATGGGGTGCATCTGGTAAGTTAGTGTCGCTCTGTAAACTATGGTATTAACATGAAAGGGTGCACTGTGGGGAGGAAAAGGCTCATCCGGTCACTGGATCATCTGAGCACTATGTCTTATATGACCGCTTCCATGAGCAGAACGCCACAGATCCAAAGGACATACTGCGCAGGATCCAACTTGTCCCTGAGCTGAAAGGGAGGTTAAATAGCCAAGTTGCTGAGCAGTTCTTTGCCAAAATGCGTAAAAGTAACTACTTTTTCAACAACATGGCTCCATCAACCCATGCATTTCTTATGAGAAGTGTTATCCATCGTCACAACACCTCCACAAATAGAGCACTTTTGGAGAGGCAGTTAAACTCTGGAGGCCGGCTGGAACTTCGAACAACCATCACCTTGTCTACTTTGGGACAAGCTGTCATAGGTGATGCATCAAAACGACGAAGCACAACTGTGGTTGCCCAGGCACCTTCAGCAACAAGTAAATAGCTTTAACATTAATGATCATACAAAGTCAGTCATGTAATTAATTTTTTGTTTTGTCTAAAAGTTAAAAACTTAACTGTTATTCTTATTCTAGTCATTTAATTGGTTCATAACAAATGTTGTTGTACTCAAAACCTTAAGGATCTCAACTCACTCCAGCCGAGCCAAGGTCAACTGAAAGCATAGCTGCACAGCCACCCACTGATGAAGCACCAACACACAGTGAGCGTTATGAATTAGTTGAAAAAACGAATGCCTACTAAGTGGGAGGAGTTTAATGTTGGGGTAAATGCTACTGTCAGATCAAATGCAGTGAGATTAATGTATATTAGCATCAATAAGACCGTTTCATTTTTCTTGTAGATGTTGGCCCTTCACACCATTGTGGGCAGCATTGTGCAACACTTACTGCCATCAGCAACCTCAGGCCCTGCAGAACATTGTGGGCAGCTGAAGGAGATCATCCCCTCCAGGAACAGCTGGTACATAAATGCATAGCTTATTTGACACAATTTCATTTTTGTCATTGAAGTAATTGAAGGATTTTGTTGATATTGCCTGTGTTGCGACTTTGTTTTTGTTTTTTTGTTACTTTTAAATTTGCATGTCTTTTTGGCTTTGTCTTACTTGTAGGTCAGCTATGTTCTGGATGAGGGTAGGCCTGCCAATGAAATTATTATTAAGGTTGGCCCTACATGTTTGACCAGGGAGAATCTGTTATCTTTAGGTCTAAACAGGGAAATGTACTCAATGGTGGGTAAAAGACTTTGTTGGAACGTTAGAGTACTTTGTTTTAATTGTAAATACAATAAAAAAAAAAAAATTAAATCATATGCACAGGTGGGAAATGCCTGTCTGAGGCTTGTTAAGGAGATAGTCGAGTTACAGGTATGTATACGCATACATGTATAAACGTGTATTTTAGAGTGACCTGTGTGAGTTCTGTGTAGTACAACAAAGTCAGCTGTCTTTCTGTAGGGGAAAAATGTCTTTATTATGGACCTCCACATCCCCCCAACATGGCTCCCACCCTTGAGTTGTGACCCTCTAGGCAGTTTTCCTGTAAGTACCTACTCATTTGTACAGCCAACCCTCAATGCACACCTTGGCAATAGAATCGCCATTGGCTAGTAATTTTTTTTTGGTTTCTCGCCAGACTGATATACTGTATATATGTGTATAATTCCACCAAATCAGCTTGTCTTTGTAAAATGGCACAGCTTTTTAAATATCTAATTAAATTTAATATATATAAGTAAAATATTTAAATTTATTAGCAAATGGCTAATGATAGGCATAAGTTGCCCAGAGTATTGACAGCAATAATTAAATTGATTTGAATTGACAGCATAACTTGCTGTCTTTTAAGGTCGACTACACCAAGAAAGATGCACTTATATTCCCGCTGTGGACACACGGGCATTTTTTGCTATGTGTAAGTAATGCATGCTTTCAAAGAAAGTTTGTCAAGCTATACTCTTGATGTGGAAAAGAAGCATATGAAGATTCCTTTTTGTAACGCTTATTGGAATATTACACAAGAAAGGTTAACTCATTGCCAAGACTAATCTCATAGGTGATGATGCCACTCAAAAGAGGAATACTGTTCCTCGATTCGCTGTTTGCACAGCGGGATCAAGGCTTTGGCTACAAGCCCTACCGAGACATCTTGAGGTTACAACAGGATGATATATTTCGGCAGTCACGTTCCCCTGACTTGCCCACGTTTATACATCTACTCTCGGCAGTTGTGTTCCTTTGACTTGTCAAGGCTGCTTGGACATACTGCATAGTTATAGTACCTCACGTTCAGAGGATGTAAGCATTGTTGGTATTTCATGTTCAACTAATTTCTGAATTGTATTCTGCATTTCTGAAACTGTTTGTGTTCCCCAGCTGAATTATACTGTGTATTTAAATTGTAAGTATTCTTCGTAACACTGTCTTGATTTTTATCAGGGCTGTTGCACAAAAGCTCATGCCTGGGCCATGGGAAGAACAGTCAGGCCTGGATGTTGAGGTAATAATAATTTGCAATGAAAATGCACAAGAACAACATGTATAAGGTTGGTAGTCATTGTAAATTCTTCATAATTGGTGTTCTTTCTTCAAACAGGGGCTACCCCTACAACATTTTGGGATTGACTGTGGAGTATTTATGGTTATGGTGAGTTGCCAAGCTCATTTCCAGGATGTTTAGTGATGTCCACACAACATCCATTGTCCATTTATATTCATCTTGGTGAATGTATGCTCATACAAAAGACATGGTAACATAACAGCCTTTCTGCCTTTACAGTATACCAACTATGGAGGCAGCATTTGATTTCACCACGGTAAGTGCAGTCTTGGTGTTGACATAAAGATGTTTAATGTTAATTGTGGTGAATAACATTACAACTGTTCTTATCTTCTTATCAGTCTGACATGCCATATCTGAGGAGTTGGTGGTGCAAGGTTTTGCTGGAGAACCTTGAGATTGAGGGGTATGGTTTATGAAATGAAAAGTAGTACATTAATAGATACTACTGTCAAAGTGGGAAAGCATGATGAACATATTTGGTCAATGTCAATTACAGACATGGTCGAAGATTTGCCCATTTTACACAGGAAGGCAGGAAGATGGGGGATGGGATTCTGCCACCTGTCTTTCGTGTCCCAAGGAAAAGGAGACGCAGCACTTCGGTAATATTTCGAGATATTTTTGCTACTTAACACAAGCTTTTTTTTCATTAGATAAACACATTATGTGCCTAAACTCAATTTTATAAGCGTATCGTAGTCTTCCCCATTAATTTCTAATGACCGTTGATTTTTGATGCATACAATTATACATTTTGTTAACATGAATGTAGCCTTGTGGACAATTGGAATACATTACATCACATTGTGCTCTTCTACAGCCAATGAATGGACCAGGAGAAATTGAGCATGACATAGGAGCACTGGAGGGGGTCACACCACCACAGAATCTTGAGGTATGCTGTAGAGTTCTGCAGTGTATATATTTACACTTCAAGTTTTATTTAGCTGAAACCGTAAAATTGTTGATTGCTGTTAATTTTTAAATATTTTTAATAAAGAATGCCAATATGATGAGCAGCATCAAGGTGTTGAATGGTTAAAGGAAAATCACCAGCTGATGAAGAGCAAGTACTTGCCACCACGTATTGTCTGCATGGAGGAGGAAGATGCACTGAATGCCCTTGCTCAACTGCGTACACATCGTGACACATTTTTGGATGTGGATGGTGAAATAAGGGCCCCTTTCTATTTTACATTTAAAAACACAGAGGACATGCTCTTTTTCATGTCAGAGGTTAGGGACAACAAAAATGAGTGTCGTCATTTTACAACCCTGACATTTATTTTTTTTTCTCCTATTGGTGATAGACTTGGTGTCTGTCTGGATGTATGTATGTCTGTCTGTCTGTATCAGTATGTGTCTGTCTGTCTGTCTGTATCAGTATGTGTCTGTCTGTCTGTATCAGTATGTGTCTGTCTGTCTGTCTGTATCAGTATGTGTCTGTCTGTCTGTTTCAGTATGTGTCTGTCTGTCTGTATCAGTATGCCTGACTGTCTGTCTGTCTGTAACAGTATGTGTCTGTCTGTCTGTATCAGTATGTGTCTGTCTGTCTGTATCAGTATGTGTCTGTCTGTCTGTATCAGTATGTGTCTGTCTGTCTGTATCAGTATGCCTGACTGTCTGTCTGTCTGTAACAGTATGTGTCTGTCTGTCTGTATCAGTATGTGTCTGTCTGTCTGTAACAGTATGCCTGACTGTCTGTCTGTCTGTAACAGTATGTGTCTGTCTGTCTGTATCAGTATGTGTCTGTCTGTCTGTATCAGTATGCCTGACTGTCTGTCTGTCTGTAACAGTATGTGTCTGTCTGTCTGTATCAGTATGTGTCTGTCTGTCTGTATCAGTATGCCTGACTGTCTGTCTGTCTGTAACAGTATGCCTGACTGTCTGTCTGTCTGTAACAGTATGCCTGACTGTCTGTCTGTCTGTATCAGTATGCCTGACTGTCTGTCTGTCTGTCTGTAACAGTATGCCTGACTGTCTGTCTGTCTGTAACAGTATGCCTGACTGTCTGTCTGTCTGTAACAGTATGTGTCTGTCTGTCTGTAACAGTATGTGTCTGTCTGTAACAGTATGCCTGACTGTCTGTCTGTCTGTCTGTCTGTAACAGTATGCCTGACTGTCTGTCTGTCTGTAACAGTATGTGTCTGTCTGTCTGTATCAGTATGTGTCTGTCTGTCTGTATCAGTATGCCTGACTGTCTGTCTGTCTGTAACAGTATGCCTGACTGTCTGTCTGTCTGTAACAGTATGCCTGACTGTCTGTCTGTCTGTAACAGTATGCCTGACTGTCTGTCTGTCTGTATCAGTATGCCTGACTGTCTGTCTGTCTGTCTGTAACAGTATGGCTGACTGTCTGTCTGTCTGTAACAGTATGCCTGACTGTCTGTCTGTCTGTAACAGTATGTGTCTGTCTGTCTGTATCAGTATGTGTCTGTCTGTCTGTCTGTATCAGTATGTGTCTGTCTGTCTGTATCAGTATGCCTGACTGTCTGTCTGTAACAGTATGCCTGCCTCTCTGTCTGTCTGTAACAGTATGCCTGACTGTCTGTCTGTCTGTAACAGTATGTGTCTGTCTGTCTGTATCAGTATGTGTCTGTCTGTCTGTATCAGTATGCCTGACTGTCTGTCTGTCTGTAACAGTATGCCTGACTGTCTGTCTGTCTGTATCAGTATGCCTGACTGTCTGTCTGTCTGTATCAGTATGCCTGTCTGTCTGTCTGTATCAGTATGCCTGACTGTCTGTCTGTCTGTAACAGTATGCCTGACTGTCTGTCTGTCTGTAACAGTATGTGTCTGTCTGTCTGTATCAGTATGCCTGACTGTCTGTCTGTCTGTCTGTATCAGTATGCCTGACTGTCTGTCTGTCTGTAACAGTATGCCTGACTGTCTGTCTGTCTGTATCAGTATGCCTGACTGTCTGTCTGTCTGTAACAGTATGTCTGTCCTTATCTATCTGTCTGTTGGTCTGGTAATTTAATTATTAAATTTTTGTTTTTCCCCACTTAGTGTCTATCTGGTAATTGGATTGAATTATTAAATTGTATTCTTGGTAATGTCTCCAAAATTAATAAAATATTTGAAATTATTGTAAATAGTTTGTTCAAGTCATTTGTTTCATCTGTTCAAGTTTACACATTAACCCAAGGCAGATTTAATTAACTTTTAAAAATTAGACTTATATTGACTTAAACTAATAGTTCGCCTTTGAATGTCTATTCGGAATTTTGTGTGTTATTACCAGGTATTGAACAATTAAGTATGTACATATTATACCAGGCTGTTCGTTTGTGGAGGAAAAACGTAAAAGATTAAAGTGTTCATGACACAAGCATTGTTTTATTTCAGTAAAAGAGCCTGATTATTTTTACATGTTATTTTACTTTTACTATAATATTGTATTAAAGTCGTAAAGCTTGGTATACCGCTTCGATATTTTCTGTGAAGATCATGTCGCAGTGGAGGTGACGTAATTACGTGACGTAAAATACGTAATTTATGCGCTCCGGCGCAGTGGAGGTGACGTATTTCCGCTCTCGAGTGGAGCTCCACTTGCCCCCTGTGTCTACAGCCAGCCCCTATTGTTTCTAACCAGCTGATCAGTTGCACAGCACCACCTACTGTACTGGAGGAAATTCTACCACATATATCTAAATCCTGTTAAAAACACTTAAATTGACATTTCAACAGTGGATTTGTTTTATTCCCTGTTTCTGGAATATGATCTAAGATGCTGACTGACATCCTGAGGTTTGTATTTGTTATTCAATCCTTTAGTTTTGTATTAGGACACCAGACCGCTTGTAGACACGAGACAGACGATGATTTATTCAACAGATTCTCTTCATCTTTCTTACACAAAAATAAATACAGTAATTCACAGAAACGCAGAGGGGAAATAAACATCTCAAGCTCCATCTTGTGCTCCTAGTCCATATGTCTCTCACTCTCACAACGCTGGATGCAGTTTTTAATTATTCTTTTACTTTCAAAGAAAAAAAAACAGGTAATTCATAAGCAAATCTTTTTGAGCCTCTAAAGACAGGCTCTCTGTATCTATAAAACATATGGAATATAATTTTTTTATTATTATTATCTTAACACATTTATAAGTATGTGATTTTTGCACACTTGTTTTCTGCTGGTCCTACACTCTTTTGTAAATGTCGAATGAATTGTAGAAAGAAAGTTTCTCTCTGTGAGACAGTAAGGTGTGGCTGAAGATGTCACAGTCATTAGTGCCGCATATAATGGAGAAGATGGCAGAGGTCAGGCAGGTCCTCGCTGCCATCAAAAAGTTGAATGTGAAATACTATCAGCTAAATAGCACACAATAGTTATAAGCGACGCATGTTAAAGTCTCAGTGGATGTTACAGTATCAATGTTGCCGTGTCATGATACATCAGAGCCGCGCATGAGGAGGAAGATCACATCAACGCCACACCAAAGACGGATGACACATGTGATCATTTATAAGAATATACTCGTGCATGAAGGTGCAAATCAGCGGAAAGAACGTCAAACAGATCGGAGAAAGATGGAGTGTGTTTGGATATATCCTGTTGACTCTGTTTCTACTAAATCCGGGACCGACTGCACCTCATTTGAATGCATTTAACACGGATGGTGCACCTCAGCAAGTGAGAGTGATCACCTTGCTGGAGAGTGTAGTGATAGTGTATTTGTAGATGTGAGTACCGAGACTAACCACTAGGTGTCAGTAGCATCACACTTACCTGTAGGGTAGACAGTAAAGAGAATCACAATCACTGAAGCTGTGTCCGAAACCGCCCACTCGTTCACTCGTTCACTAACCCCTATATAGTGCACGGCAGTTGAGCGCACTATATCAGCAAAGAGTGAACGAAAATGAGTGAGCGAATTCGGACACTGACGTTAATAGCATGAGCCAGACAGCGCAGACAATTTCGTCATTAACATTTCCTATACCATCTGTAATATGTCCTGTTTAGCTTAATGAATTGTATATTACTGTTTATTTGTCATGTTTATTGAGAATAAAGAGAGAATAAAAACACCTGTGTCATGCTATTTAGTAAATTTATATTTAAAAATAACAGAACAAAAACACGACACTGTCACATTTGATACACATAAACCTGTATCATTTCGCTTCAAAATATCTTTATAAAGATGTTCTAATTAATAAAAAATTACACTTACATTTGTAGAAGTTGCCGCTTCCCGTATTGCCGTCCGCCATATTTATTTTTCTTTCGCGCTCGATCGTCTTATCGCGTTGGATTTTGGGTCACGGCGCTTTAACGAGTGTACATCGAATGTACACTCAAGATCAGAGAGGATTGTGGGTAAAAGTAGTGAACGAATGTAGGGAATGCAGTTGTTCACTCAGAATTCGGACAGCACTACAAAATGGCCGACACCCGATATAGTGCACTATATAGTGGATAGGGAGCGGTTTCAGACACAGATCTGCAATATAATAAAGAGATGTTTCTACTATAAAGCAGTTTCTTCACTGGATAAAGAAACATTACATGGTTCCAGGAGTGCTGATGATCACCAACACTGATAGTCGTCATGGAAAGTGTTAAACCGCCTGACGCAGTGAACTGGACTGGAAATATTGATCTCGAATGGCGAACGTTTAAACAGAGATTCACGCTGTACTTGCAAGCCGTGGGCCTTGATGAAGCGTCGGATGAAGGCAAGATTGCATCGCTACTCACCGTTGCGGGACCTCCGTCGATAGAAGTGTTTCACACGCTGGTGTTTGGACGGGCCGAAGACAAAGACGAATACGACGTGGTAATTGAGAAGTTTGATTCACACTGCTCGCCGACAAAAAAACGAGACCTTTGAGAGGTATGTTTTTGTTCTCGTCTACAACAACAAGGAGAGACTTTTGACAGTTTCTTAGTGGATTTAAAGTTGAAAGCCAGGACATACAATTTCGGACTGTTGCAAGATTCAATGATCCGTGACCAAATTGTGTTCGGCATCAATGATAAAAAAGTGAGAGAGAGGCTCTTGAGAGAGACAGAGCTAACCTTGAATGAAGCAGTGCGGATATGTCATGCCAGTGAGGCTCTTCAGCATGATAGGTCTTTTGGTGAAAACACAAAGATGAGCGGAAGTGACAGTTCAGCTGTAGCTACAGCAACAGAGAAGATGCAGAAGTGCAGAGTGAGAAAACTGAAACAGCAAAAGGAGAAAGAACTGTTGAACTGTGAGAGATGTGGCAGAAGACACCCACCAAAGCAATGCCCAGCCTATGGCAAAGTCTGCGCCAAATGTAAAGGGCAGAATCATTTTGCGAAGCAATGCTTTTCAAAGGGCGGACAGAGTCAAAGAGAGCGTGTGCATGCAGTGGAAGAAACAGCCCTCAGTGACACATTCTTCGTTGGAATTGAACAGCAGGCCGATATCAGTCCAGAAAGAACAGGACAGACTGATGTGAATAGTGTTGCACGGGACAAGTGGATGACTGCTCTGGAAATCAATGGAGTAACAGTATTGCTGAAATGAGACACAGGAGCAAAAGTCAATCTGATTTCGGAGCATGACATCAGAGCAAAGAAAATCAAGCCACGCATGACTCAGAAAACGGTGCAACTCAAAGCCTATAATGGACAGAACATTCCAACAAAAGGAACATGCAGACTCAAGGTGAACGTGAAGAACAGAGAATATCACCTCATATTCGTGGTTGTTCCAGGTGTTGGGAGACAAGGCATGTGAAGACCTGGGTCTAGTGAGAAGAACATACACCATAAATAATGGAGAAACACAGAACAGTGTGGGACACAGAGTGAAACAGTTTCCAGACATCTTTGAAGGGTTTGGAGTATTACCATTCACCTACAAAATACAGTTGAAAAAAGACGCACGGCCAGTAGTTCATGCACCAAGACGGGTTCCAGCACCACTTCGTGATAAGCTGAGGCAAGAGCTGGAAAGAATGACATCCATGGGAGTAATAGAAAAAGTTGAAGAGCCTATGGAGTGGGTTAATTCGATGGTGTGTGTTAGAAAAGCAAACGGTGATCTGCGTGTGTGTATGGATTCAAAGGACTTAAACGCAAACATTCAAAGAGAACATTATCAAATTCCGACACGGGAAGAAATCATAAGCGAGATGGCAGGTGCAAAGTTCTTTACAACACTGGATGCGTCTCAGGGCTTTTGGCAGCTGAAACTACATGAGACCAGCACGAGGT
Source organism: Zacco platypus (assembly GCA_038088235.1). Lineage (NCBI taxonomy): Eukaryota > Metazoa > Chordata > Actinopteri > Cypriniformes > Xenocyprididae > Zacco > Zacco platypus. Next base: position 32,390,515 of record CM076080.1, on the reverse strand, counting down.
ATTGTACATTTAACACACCCTTTGGACGATACTCCTTCTTGAGGATGCCGTTCGGAATTTCCTCAGCTCCTGAAGTTTTCCACAGAGCTGTGGAACACGTGATTGAAGGCATCGAGGGTGTGCGTGTGTATGTGGATGACATTGTGTTGTGGGGATCCACGATAGAACAGCACAATAAGAGGCTCATGGAAGTCCTACAGCGAGTGAAGAAGTATGGGTTGAAGCTGAATGAGGACAAATGTCAGTTTGGGGCGAAGGAAATCACATTCCTAGGAGATAAGCTGTCAGAAGGGGGTGTGGAACCAGACACGAGTAAAATACCGGCAATACTCAAAATGCCCAGACCCACAGACAATAAGGCTGTTTTAAGAGCGATGGGGATGATCAATTTCGTTGGAAAGTTCATACCAAACCTGTCTACAAAAACAGTCTACTTGAGAGAGCTGTTACGAGATAAAGACAAGTTCAAATGAACAGCTGATCATGAACAAGAACTGACATCAGTAGTGATAGCCGGTGCTTCTGCCACTTTGATTTATGACCCTATGATTGATGAGATGACAGGTGTGACATTTGACCTTTGCCATATCCGGACTGTGTGTTTTTATGACCAACAGCTGTGACCATATGTTGTACCGTTTCCAGCCAGTCTGTGTTTTATGACGGCATGTGTTTTTGTAAACAGGAAGGGTGAGGGTGTGGGGAGGGGTTTATTGGGGGTGTAAATTGATGATTGGTGTTTTCCCGTCATCAGGTCGTTGAATTTCTGAACAGAAGAATTTCTGTCAGGGGTTTGTTTTCAGCAACATTCACAATGTCTGTGAATGAAACAAAGCAAAATGAGTTTAATAAATAAGAAATACTGATGATACATAAAGTAGATAAAACAGAATTAAACATTGCAAATAAGTTCAATAAATAAGAATGTGAAATAAAAACAGAATTAAAACATCGCATATAATGTTTTATATGTAATAAGATAAAATTAAAACAATGCCTATGTTTAAAAATAAGAAATACTGATGGTACATAAAGCATATGAAATTAAAACAAAGAATTAAACAATTCCTATAAGTGTTTATGTGTAATAGGATTAAACAATGGAAATGAGTAAAGCTCGATAATAATATTTTCTTAGAGCTGTTGTAAAGCCAAAACAATCTCTGTCCATTAACCAGTTATCACTGTGAACCTATTGTGAAACAATCTGTATTGTGAAAATCACTATATAAATGAATATATTTATATAGAAAGTATATTTGAAGATTTAAGAGATCTTTTACTTTAAGAGATTCCAGCTTAAGAAACACTGATGGTAAATAAAGTAGATAAAATGGAATCAAACAAATCATATGAAATTATGTGAAATAAGATGAAAGTAAGATCAGATTTAAGAGTTCTTACCTGATTTTGAGTTCCATGAAGTCCAGTAGCTGAACTGAAATGAGCTTCTTTCCAGCTTTGCTGGGGCGGTTCAGTCTCTGTCTGAGGATGTCAAACAATTCAGAGCAAGTCAAATTTGCTACAACACCTCTTAAGGTTCATTTTTGAGTGATCAAAGCTAAAATCTTCCTTCCTTCCAGAACAGCTGGTAGTCAAATCATTCTAAAAGGTGTAAAATGTACAACAACAAATGGTGGGTCAACACTAATATCCCTCTTCCTATTGCATACGTCTCCAGACCTGTCTTGACTTGAAAGTGTGAAACAGTGTCTGTGGGAAAGTGGCTGGGCTGTTACTCTCGGAAATCAAACACCTCTTAAGGTTCATTTTTGAGTGATCAAAGCTAAGTTTTACATGGCTGAGATCTTACCATACATTTTATTCTTTCAGTTTTTATTTTAATTATGTACTAAAAATTTTTACTGAACCCACTCAATGAAAGTTGTCAATACATATTGACAAAACACATTTCATATCGTTCATTGATAAAATATGCGTAGTGATTTAACCCAGACATTCTAATTAAAAAATATTAAACTACAGGTTATTCAAACTATGTTTCTATATGAGTAATCACGGATATAATAGTGGTGGGGTAAAATATCCTAAAATGTTTAAATTTATATATCAAATAGACTACCACGCTGGTGATACGCATAGATTTCACTGAAAACATGCTTGCTGGAATGTTTATTGGGCGATAATTAAACAGATGGCTGAAAATCTCACATGGAAAGAAGACAGACGAGCGCCGAGACACGGTGACGCTCACACCTAGAAAAAACAATGCATGTTGTACTATCGCCATCTAGGGGATGAAGATGGCTAACCGTATTAAAATATATACCAGCTGTTCTGAGATAAAACTATTTACAAATTTCCAATATTTTAAAAATGTAATATATTCTTACATCTTCTTATATATATATATATATATATATATATATATATATAATATGTATATAAAACTTTGAAAAAACGATGATACATAAAAAAAGTGGTTGGTCGCATCCAGGGTACAATAAAATACAAGCACCAGCCCTTTGTCACACCCGCGAATACCGTTTTAAAATCGGGGCGCGAACAAAACTTCCTCCATTCACCAACTCTCTTGACCTGGACGGAAAAACTTTCAACGCTTCTGCAGTTTTTCAGCTAACATTGAAAAGATGGCAAAATATAATGGTAAGTAAATTTCATTATATGATAAATAATGATATCTTGTAATGCGGCATATCTGCTGCTGTTTAAACTACAGTCATTTTCAATGTAATTAATTCGTATAATTTCAAGGAATTACAGACGAATTTAAGTGTTTTATTGTGATAAATTTAGCTTTTTAGACTCAGCGTTGGCTGTTTTCTATATTTTGTGGAGAACGGTGTTTTCTTAAATGAATGAAAACATTCGTCCCGTGTGTTTGGGGGTATACTTTTATTTATTTTCTTGAAATTGAATATTCTTGTTTATTTGACTAATGATTAATCATAAAACCTAATTTTTAAGAGACACCGGATTTGTAAATGAATGATATTCATTGTTTTATATTATGTTGAAAACCGTGTGAAATCTATTGTTTGTGTCTGTGTGATATATTTTTAAAGAGATGAGGCGGTCTTGGTAACCAAAATTATGTATTCTTAATCAGGCTTTTATGATCTTTGGTAGATATTTTCTGCTCTGATTACTTGATGTGTAAATTTCATAATGTTATTGTACTTAATTTCTGTAAATTCACTTGAGTTATTTAAATATTTTATACTTAGTATTTTACCAACCGTACTATTCTTGAAATAAAATGTGAAAGTTTGCGCTGATACTTCATTTTATTGTTTTAGGTGTGTAATTGCATGTTTCAGTCAGCAGAGGGCTTCAAAATGTGTTTGCGCTGACACTTCATTTTATTCTTTTAGGTGTGTAATTGCATGTTTCAGCCAGCAGAGGGCTTCAAAATGTGTTTGCGCTGATACTTCATTTTATTCTTTTAGGTGTTTAATTACATGTTAATAGACTGCAGAAATATAAAGGCACATAAAATATAATGACAGGATTCTGTGTTTCTTGAACATCATCCAGCATCCTGTGTTGCAAAATGACAAAAAAAATGACCTAAACATACATTTTACATTTAGTCATTTAGCAGACGCTTTTATCCAAAGCGACTTACAAGTGAGGAAAACAAACAAGCGATTCTTCATGAATTGGCAAAAAACACAAAGATACACAAACACACACTTAGCTTTCATGGAAACACAGAAACTGGTTGTGACGGCTGCTGTTCTTTACTGTATATGTATTATAATCCATGTCCAGTTATCTTTATGGTTCATTGGCCAGTGGTAAGTGCTGATTTTGTATCCTGTAGCTGTTCTGCATTCAACGTTCACTTGTTCAACATTCACTGTTTTACTAACACTTTATAAAAGTGAGTAAATTGAGACGGGTGATAAAGGTTGATCTGTTTGGATATCCTAAGATTACAGCATTGAGTAGATGCCATTGATAACCTGACATGTTTGAGCCTATTCCCACACCTACTACTAACCTGATCAGTCTGCTCTCAGCTTTCTCATTTTCTGTTTTGTATTGAAGTTGTGTCCTAAATGTGAATGGACAGACATTTAGTTTTAATGTGTAGATTGTTTTTGAGGACTGCTCACCAGTTGACATATCAGTGTCCGAGTGTTCCTGTGTGGCTGGAAGAGTCTCTGCCACCACAGTATTGCTCTGCTGTTTCAGACGGCGCACTCTTCCCCTCTGAACCTGCTGCTGTCCTTTACTGAACTGATACAGAGCAGCTTTGGCACGAGCCAAGAACCATGGGAAATGTGTGTTCACATCCAAACCATGGTTTAGTGAGGAAAAATACTATAGTAAACTTAAGTAAATTGTATTATACTGTATTCTAGTATTTACAGTTGTGTTCAAAATTATTCAACCCCCCAATGCTGTAAATGGTTTTAGAGAATTTAGAGTACATTTGTAATTGAATTCAGAATGAAATCCTACAAGGACTTCTTAAAGAAGCATATGCAACTAAAATGACATCAATTGGTTTTGTAATACAGTAGTAAATGTTTCTTTTGTGAATTCTTCATTGACACAATTATTCAACCCCTTAAAGACTACCACTCTGAAGAACAGAGGTCCATTGAAGTGTTTTCAATCAGGTATTGAAAGCACCTGTGGATGTCAGGGAGCAGCAATAAAGCCTAATAAGCACCAATTAGGCAGCTTTAAAATGACTGTGATACTCAGCTCCTTCTAGACATTTACTGGTGTGGTTACAAACATGGTGAAGTCAAGAGAATGGTCCAGGAAGACAAGAGAAGAGGTGATTACTCTTCACAGGAAGGGCAATGGCTATAAGAAGATTGCAAAGATGTTAAACATACCAAGAGACACCATAGGAAGCATCATTCGCAAATTCAAGGCAAAGGGCACTGTTGAAACGCTACCTGGTCGTGGCAGAAAGAAGATGCTGACTTCGACTGCTGTGCGCTACCTGAAGCGTAGAGTGGAGAAAAGTCCCCGTGAGAGAGAATTATAGGGCGGCATGTGTCAGATTTTGATTGATTTATTACCCTCATAAAAATATTCCCCCCCACCCCCCCATCCCTCCCTCCCTCCGGACTGGACACCTGTTTTGGACACCTGTTTTATTGACCTCTCACTAACCCTGTTTTGGCCACCTGTTTTATTGACCTCTCACTAACCCTGCTAACCCCATGCAAAGGAATTTATGGCATTGTTTTGGACTTTGTGTGTTTTGAAGTGAGAATGATCAAAGAGGATCAAAAGTGTTCAAGATCGATGTGCTTTAAACTTTAAAATGTGAAACAGTGTATTGTGTAACAGTGACAGACATTGGTAGGTTAAAGGTTGTTTTTTATTAAAGAAAGTTTTGTTTTCCACATACATTTGAATAGTATTTTCTGAAACAGCGTTTTCAAGCACATTAAGTATTGAGCATATCGAACAACAGTTTTAAAAACACATCATACAAATAGTTTAAAGTCAGACATTTTAATGGTACATCTTACTGTTAATGATATGTTTTTAGGTAAAAAATAATGCTTACTCTGCTTTCCAGCATTCGTAAGGACATGTTTCCTCTTCGGAAGCAAAACCAGAATGACTTCAGAGAGGTGTGTGAGAGGGGCGTCTGAGTCTCCGCCCCTAACACACCCCTAACACTCCCCCTAACACATGTTATCAGGAAAATGTAATTAAGTTTGTCAACATCTTTTCACGTAATAAAAGATATCAGCAAAAGATTAAAAAGAATTTTCTGAAACAACATTTTCAATCACATTAAGCACATCAAACATCAGTTGTTAAAAACACATCATGCGAATAGTTTCAAGTCAGATATTTTAATGGTACATTTTACTGTTAAAGATTTGTTTTTTGTTTTTGTTTTTTTAGAAAAAAAATAATACTCACGCTGCTTTTTGTACAAATATCCACTCTCTCCGGTCGCAAAAACCAAAATGAAGCCTAAGAGCCGTGTGAAGGGGCACCCGAGTCTCCGCCCCCTAACACTCCCCTAACACCTGCATCCTCCCACCAAACACGCCCCCAACACCGGAGGATAGACTCAAGAGGTGTATATTTAAATGAGGGTAGAATAATTAAACAAAATAACGTTTAGAAATAAAGTTGTTTTAACAAAGTTTAACATTTTTTAGTATGTGCGAGGTAAACAGTTTTTCACACATGAAGCGATGCAGATCGTTAATAACAAAAACGTAGTATTCAGGCATAGAAAATGTTACCAGAAAAGGTGAAATGTGTTTCTGAAGACCATGTACAACATTAAAATGTGTAAAGATGTAATGGGTGACACTGACAAACATTGGGAGGTCAATGGGATGTTTTATTAAAGAAAGGTTTGTTTTTCACATACATTTGAAGATATTCCTTTACACACATCATTTAAAGACATTTAAAAAAAATGAACTGTACCGTTTAAACACAAAAAGTTTATACAGATATTTTAAAACGTTACCAGAAGAAATGTAAAAACAAGTATTTCCATCGCATTACAAACGTTGAAAACAAAAGTCAATTTAAAAACGTAATCGTAAAAAAGTAAAACAAGTAGCAGAAAGCTTTTCCATCACATCAAAAACGTTAAAAAAGTCAATGTTCAGTCATTTAAAAATGTAAAACAAGTGTTTTCACAAACAGTTTTTAAAAAAACGGTAAAAACAACAACAAAAAAACAGTTACCAGGACGTTATAAGAATAAAAGTGCTTTAAGCTTTTAAAAAAGGTAAAACAAGCTAGAGAGCGTTTTCACATACATTTGAAGAAAGCTTCCTTCACAGTAGAAACTAGGGTCTACAACTTTAATAACATCTAAAATGATGTACACATCGTTAAAGCACAAAGGCCTATCCATTTTTAACGTTATCAGAAAAATGTAAAACAAGTTGGAGAATGTTTTTCACACATGACCTTTACAAATAACAGAAAAGGGTTCAAATATGCGTTTTCTGACACGTTTCAAACAGCGCATTAGCGTTAAACATATCAAGCAACAGTTGTTAAAAACCCGAATCGTTTCAAGCAAAACATTTCAACCACAATTTGCTGCTAAAGTTTTTTTCGTTTTTAGCAAAAAATAACTCAAAGTTGTTCCGTGCAAGACATGTTCACTCACCAAAGATTACAGTAGAGTGAGAATCGATCTGCGTGAAAGCCACGCCCAGTCTCCGCCCACCAGACACGCCCCCAGCACCGGAGGATAGACTCGAGCCGAGGTGTGCATTTAAATTGTAATGAAATAATTAAACAAAACAACGTTTTTTAAAATAAAGTTAACATTTTTATTTCATTAACTTATTGATTTATTCACTCATGGATAGCATCATTCACACACCCACTGGGGGTGTTTATGTACCACTGTCTGAGATTGTGTTTTTGGAGTAAAGTATACTGAAACTATGTGCTTTAAACTTTAAAAACGTGAAACGCGGGAGGTAAACAGTTTTTCACACATACACGTAACACTTTCAACTAACACATACAACTTTAAAGTGATGCAGATCGTTAAAAACAGAAATACATGCATAGTAAAATGTTATCAGTAAAGGTGTTTCTGAAAACCATAAACATTATGCTTTAAAATTTAAGAATGCGAAACAATGCTTTGAGGTTAAATATTACAATCAAGGGTGTTTTTTATTAAAAATCTTTTCACATATACATTTGAAAAGTGTTTCAACCCACATATAACATTAAAATGTTAAAAACAACAAAAGACAATACGGTCACAAAGTTTTTTTTTCTCACGTGATGTTAAACAATCTCAGAAGAGGTAAAATGTGTTTCTAAAACAATATGCTGTAACCCAAAGTTAAAATGTTCCATAGTCCAGAGAGAAAAACAGTGTTTGTACCGCATGAAAAGATGATGTCGTATTCTCCACGAGGTTTGATAGCTAAATTTGAACGCCATCACACTCGTCCGCATACACAGGGATTAAGTGAGAAAAAAAAAAGTTCAAAGAAAACATTCAACTCAGATCTCAAATAAAAAGAGGAAAATTAAAGCAAGAGACACGGCCATCGCTTCTGCTGCTCTCGCACTAGCGTTACATCTCCTACAGACACACCCTCTATGCACATGCGCAGTTGTTATTCTGACTCAAAGCGAATATGTCCGTTACAATGCGTAAAGCATTAAACATAACACGCAACAACGGTTAAAATATGTCCAACGACAACTTTCCCCGTTTTTAACATTTCAAATCAAGCAGCTTAATCTTTTCTGCTTGAGACCTCATCACTAGCAAACGACAAACGTTTGGAAAGAGGATCGTGTGTAAAGCAGCACGCGCGTCCAAAGGAAAGGTACGATAAAAACACTACAAAACAATAACGTAACAAAATAGCATTTAAATTGATTTTTGTCCATTTTAGTTAATTTAGTTATGTATTTTTTCAAAACCTTTCAAGTCTCTCCCCCTTCTGCAACAACAACAACAACAACACCACACACACAAATAGTTGAAAGTCTAAACTTTTACGACATCGCGAGTGATTGTATCATGCGGTTAGACAACGAGAGAGGAGTCTGGTCGCAACGCAGAACCAGTGACGCGTGGATATGAGCTCTTCAAAGGCTGTAAAACACCCAAGGATGTTGTGGTCTCGGCCGTTTTATAACAGCACTGGCGAATCTGGCATTGTGAACTCTTGATGGCATCGTGAACTTTGTTTGGTATTGTAAGGTCTTATCTATAAGAAATTTGTGAAAACAGTAACATTAATGCAACTTTTACTTTATAAAGTACTGTTATTTTACTGAAACAAGACAAAAAGAATAGTCATTTTTCCCAGTTAGCCATGTAGTTACTCCTTTTATTTTGTAAAATGTTGAACACTACAGGCGTAGCTCATGGACTGCCCAAGAAAGCTCATCTTGGTGAAATCTTTGTGGGCTCTCACCCAGAACACAAAACTCTGCGTTGGGTCATCCAGACAATTAAAGCTTCATACTAAGAGAAAATATTACGGAAGTCATTTTCAAACTGCGAGTGTACTTCGACATGTTATACAATATTTTCAAAATGAATATTATGGTGTCATGTTGCTTTAAAGGTTTTTGTTTGTTATTTACTAATACTTTTCAACTAACACTTCAACATCCATTCCAAATTAAAGAGATGAATGAGCTAAGGATCTTATTTGGACACAGATAAACAAGTAATGGAACGTTCAAAGTGATACAATGTATAGATGGAGATTCTCCTCCTTTGAATGTTCTTAAATAGCTGTGCTAAAATCATATTTGCACACCCCGGCATATTTTGTCATAGCTATGGCACACCGCTGTGATGCCGTTTATAATAAACACACAAAATCCAGTTGTGAGCAATTGTGAAAGTTTGTAAATATGGTTTTGTAAATGATGTTTTATTACTCCACTAGTTTTAGTCATCTTCTTCAGATGACACTATTCATGTTTTGTTTGTTGCACTGTATGTTTTTAGGTGAAGATTCTTTGAGAGCTGTCCACATTCAGTGTTTATAGGAATGAATGAAAATTAAGAATTTAAGTGATAGTCCTTCTGTTTGAGAGTGTTTGACTACATTGATATTTAGATTTAGTCATCTTGTTCAGGTAGCAGATGAAGTGGTACACATTTCTGTGCTTTGTTTTATAACTACAAATCAGCATTTCAAATGATTTTTTCCTAAGGTATTTAATGTCCGCAGAAACATTTCTTTCAACATCCCACTTGTTTCTATTATCACCATCTTCTTTGACTAAAATAAAGCCACTATATGTGCTAAAAATCCTTGCTCTTCTGTCAGATATGTTAGAGGATCTATGCTATACCGCGGTTATGAAAACACATTAAGAACTATAAAGTCTCGTAAAGGCTATAGATACATTTCAAACATAATATTTATATAGGTATTATGTTTGCACAAAAGTACATTCAAAAGATCATTTCACTACAAAAGTGTGTGAGGCACATAGGACAGCACAGATTACAGAGATGTATGAGCTGAGGAACTTATCTGACCACAAGTAAACAGGTAACGGTTTGTTTAAAGTGACACACAATGAGATACTCCTGCTTCATATGTGTGTAAATAGTTGTGCTAAAATCTTTGAAAATAGCCAATTATAGCTACAAATAAGTAAGACAGAACTCCTCTCTCCTGGTCTATTGCGGAAGTTTGTAAATATGGTTTTATAAATGACATTTTTCCCCCACTAATCGATAATGCTGTTAAAATTTTGCTTCTTTGTTATTGTACAGTTGAACAGTTTGTAAAGACTCCTCTCTGAGCGTGGTCAAACGTGTTCATAGGAGTTCATGAAAACAGAACAAACTCAACATAAAGGGAATTAAAAGACAGCCCTACTACATGACACTGCTTAAGACTAAACAAATGATATTTCTTAGGTCATCTTTCTGGTCCGTCTACGATGTGGGATCACAAGACACGACAACCCAACCTAAAAAGTGAGTCTTGCTGTTTTTCTGTTATCATACAACTATTACACTTCAAGCTTTTTTTCTAACTATTACAATTAAAGCCGTGCATTTCACAGCACAGTCATAGATGCACAGTTCTTTTCTGTATGTCTCTAAACAACAGTCAAGTAAATGAATTACAGTTGATAAATAGTCACTTTTTTTTTATTTATTTTTTATTACTATTATTCTGTCCACACCAATACTTTGACATCAGTTTTTTTAGGTCTGATCCACAAAAGAAATGTCATATTTTGTGTCTTTTCATAAAAAACAAAATGCTTTTGAAATTGTTTACCAATTTTTAACATCAACATTCCAAATGTATTGCCGTGTGATTGTAATGTTTTGTGCGTGTGTCTGTTTTCCTCATACTTGTCAGGAAAAACAACAACGGTGTTTTATTTGCTGTAATGTTAGTGGATATAGAATGCAGGGCAAGGATCTTTGAAATATTTATATCTTTGTAGCATTTTAAACCATTAAAAATCATTATTTTATTATTTATTTTTTGATTGTGTAACCTTTAATCAAAATATGCTGACTGAAAATTTGGTGAAATTAATAGACATCTTTGCTTCACTGTGGCCTACCTTAATCCTGTGTAGTTGTTTATGACTTCCTGACGACAACCCTCCTATGCATCACCCTCAGTGGTCGAGGGCTTGGCCCAATCAGGTGTCCCGATAAACTCACAAGAGATACACAGAGCTCAGTTGCTCACTAAACTAAGTTGGCCTAACCTTTCAATGCAATACCTGTTTGACGAAGTGGACTCCTGTGCTACTGCTACATCTCGTTGATTTTAGACTGAATGAACATTGTCTGGTTGTTACATGCATTACCAAAGTCAGCTTCAACATTCCTGTTTGTCTGAGACTGACGCAACACTTTGGGGGATCTGATCCATAAACCCAAACATCAAAGCGTTAATTCACACGGCTTGAACAATTGTGGTTTAAGGACTCAGTCACAGGAGATCCCCCGGAACTATTAAAATAATTCGGCATCGAATAGGGGGCAAAGATTGTATTGTGCATAAAGTTGAGTTCTGAAGAAGCCGTCTTCAACGCAGCAGATTTCTGAAATGGCTACGCAAACGCTGATGGAGTGTGGACGTTCTGACGATGCTGTGCAGAAGCAGTTGCCAGTGTGCGAGTGCGCCACGGGGAATGAGTGCCTTTTAAAATCTTCGTTGGACTGTATGTTTAAAGACCATTTTAGAGGACAGATGGTTGGCTTGATGAATAAGATCATCGATACTGCATGTGATTTGAATAACGATTGCACGGGGGATACCAAACGTGTGACAAATCTCAAAAATGAAATGGAAATCGTAAGAGGACTGAAAAGTTCATGGTCTGATACAATTAGTCATATGACGAGTTTGTGTATTAACAGCAAAGAGTCAATCTGTGTAACTATTAGAAAGGTTCTGGATGTGATGTCTGGATGTAACGACGAGTTCAGAGTTACCGAGGTTCTCTGTATGTGTACATATGTAACAGATCTATGTGTGTCACTGTTTTCAAAAAATGAGAAACTCTGTGAAACCCGTGAAATAGTTGAAACTCTAGTCAGCTACACCATAGAGCAAAACATGATAGCCTGCCGAGATTTTCTTTTCTGGCTAGACAACCTGTAATATCATTATTACTGTTTTACTGTTTCTAATGCCATTTTTTAAAATCATTTTCTTTACTACTTTAATGTATGAATATATATTTTTTGAAATAAAAAGTTTAATCAGTACACTTGTTATTTTTGTGGTCATAAAAACAGTATTACACAACTTGCAATCCTGATTTAAGAGGTAAAAATAAAAAATAATAATAATAAAATAATGATTTTTAATGGTTTAAAATGCTACAAAGATATAAATATTTCAAAGATCCTTGCCCTGCATTCTATATCCACTAACATTACAGCAAATAAAACACCGTTGTTGTTTTTCCTGACAAGTATGAGGAAAACAGACACACGCACAAAACATTACAATCACACGGCAATACATTTGGAATGTTGATGTTAAAAATTGGTAAACAATTTCAAAAGCATTTTGTTTTTTATGAAAAGACACAAAATATGACATTTCTTTTGTGGATCAGACCTAAAAAAACTGATGTCAAAGTATTGGTGTGGACAGAATAATAGTAATAAAAAATAAATAAAAAAAAAGTGACTATTTATCAACTGTAATTCATTTACTTGACTGTTGTTTAGAGACATACAGAAAAGAACTGTGCATCTATGACTGTGCTGTGAAATGCACGGCTTTAATTGTAATAGTTAGAAAAAAAGCTTGAAGTGTAATAGTTGTATGATAACAGAAAAACAGCAAGACTCACTTTTTAGGTTGGGTTGTCGTGTCTTGTGATCCCACATCGTAGACGGACCAGAAAGATGACCTAAGAAATATCATTTGTTTAGTCTTAAGCAGTGTCATGTAGTAGGGCTGTCTTTTAATTCCCTTTATGTTGAGTTTGTTCTGTTTTCATGAACTCCTATGAACACGTTTGACCACGCTCAGAGAGGAGTCTTTACAAACTGTTCAACTGTACAATAACAAAGAAGCAAAATTTTAACAGCATTATCGATTAGTGGGGGAAAAATGTCATTTATAAAACCATATTTACAAACTTCCGCAATAGACCAGGAGAGAGGAGTTCTGTCTTACTTATTTGTAGCTATAATTGGCTATTTTCAAAGATTTTAGCACAACTATTTACACACATATGAAGCAGGAGTATCTCATTGTGTGTCACTTTAAACAAACCGTTACCTGTTTACTTGTGGTCAGATAAGTTCCTCAGCTCATACATCTCTGTAATCTGTGCTGTCCTATGTGCCTCACACACTTTTGTAGTGAAATGATCTTTTGAATGTACTTTTGTGCAAACATAATACCTATATAAATATTATGTTTGAAATGTATCTATAGCCTTTACGAGACTTTATAGTTCTTAATGTGTTTTCATAACCGCGGTATAGCATAGATCCTCTAACATATCTGACAGAAGAGCAAGGATTTTTAGCACATATAGTGGCTTTATTTTAGTCAAAGAAGATGGTGATAATAGAAACAAGTGGGATGTTGAAAGAAATGTTTCTGCGGACATTAAATACCTTAGGAAAAAATCATTTGAAATGCTGATTTGTAGTTATAAAACAAAGCACAGAAATGTGTACCACTTCATCTGCTACCTGAACAAGATGACTAAATCTAAATATCAATGTAGTCAAACACTCTCAAACAGAAGGACTATCACTTAAATTCTTAATTTTCATTCATTCCTATAAACACTGAATGTGGACAGCTCTCAAAGAATCTTCACCTAAAAACATACAGTGCAACAAACAAAACATGAATAGTGTCATCTGAAGAAGATGACTAAAACTAGTGGAGTAATAAAACATCATTTACAAAACCATATTTACAAACTTTCACAATTGCTCACAACTGGATTTTGTGTGTTTATTATAAACGGCATCACAGCGGTGTGCCATAGCTATGACAAAATATGCCGGGGTGTGCAAATATGATTTTAGCACAGCTATTTAAGAACATTCAAAGGAGGAGAATCTCCATCTATACATTGTATCACTTTGAACGTTCCATTACTTGTTTATCTGTGTCCAAATAAGATCCTTAGCTCATTCATCTCTTTAATTTGGAATGGATGTTGAAGTGTTAGTTGAAAAGTATTAGTAAATAACAAACAAAAACCTTTAAAGCAACATGACACCATAATATTCATTTTGAAAATATTGTATAACATGTCGAAGTACACTCGCAGTTTGAAAATGACTTCCGTAATATTTTCTCTTAGTATGAAGCTTTAATTGTCTGGATGACCCAACGCAGAGTTTTGTGTTCTGGGTGAGAGCCCACAAAGATTTCACCAAGATGAGCTTTCTTGGGCAGTCCATGAGCTACGCCTGTAGTGTTCAACATTTTACAAAATAAAAGGAGTAACTACATGGCTAACTGGGAAAAATGACTATTCTTTTTGTCTTGTTTCAGTAAAATAACAGTACTTTATAAAGTAAAAGTTGCATTAATGTTACTGTTTTCACAAATTTCTTATAGATAAGACCTTACAATACCAAACAAAGTTCACGATGCCATCAAGAGTTCACAATGCCAGATTCGCCAGTGCTGTTATAAAACGGCCGAGACCACAACATCCTTGGGTGTTTTACAGCCTTTGAAGAGCTCATATCCACGCGTCACTGGTTCTGCGTTGCGACCAGACTCCTCTCTCGTTGTCTAACAGCATGATACAATCACTCGCGATGTCGTAAAAGTTTAGACTTTCAACTATTTGTGTGTGTGGTGTTGTTGTTGTTGTTGTTGCAGAAGGGGGAGAGACTTGAAAGGTTTTGAAAAAATACATAACTAAATTAACTAAAATGGACAAAAATCAATTTAAATGCTATTTTGTTACGTTATTGTTTTGTAGTGTTTTTATCGTACCTTTCCTTTGGACGCGCGTGCTGCTTTACACACGATCCTCTTTCCAAACGTTTGTCGTTTGCTAGTGATGAGGTCTCAAGCAGAAAAGATTAAGCTGCTTGATTTGAAATGTTAAAAACGGGGAAAGTTGTCGTTGGACATATTTTAACCGTTGTTGCGTGTTATGTTTAATGCTTTACGCATTGTAACGGACATATTCGCTTTGAGTCAGAATAACAACTGCGCATGTGCATAGAGGGTGTGTCTGTAGGAGATGTAACGCTAGTGCGAGAGCAGCAGAAGCGATGGCCGTGTCTCTTGCTTTAATTTTCCTCTTTTTATTTGAGATCTGAGTTGAATGTTTTCTTTGAACTTTTTTTTTTCTCACTTAATCCCTGTGTATGCGGACGAGTGTGATGGCGTTCAAATTTAGCTATCAAACCTCGTGGAGAATACGACATCATCTTTTCATGCGGTACAAACACTGTTTTTCTCTCTGGACTATGGAACATTTTAACTTTGGGTTACAGCATATTGTTTTAGAAACACATTTTACCTCTTCTGAGATTGTTTAACATCACGTGAGAAAAAAAAACTTTGTGACCGTATTGTCTTTTGTTGTTTTTAACATTTTAATGTTATATGTGGGTTGAAACACTTTTCAAATGTATATGTGAAAAGATTTTTAATAAAAAACACCCTTGATTGTAATATTTAACCTCAAAGCATTGTTTCGCATTCTTAAATTTTAAAGCATAATGTTTATGGTTTTCAGAAACACCTTTACTGATAACATTTTACTATGCATGTATTTCTGTTTTTAACGATCTGCATCACTTTAAAGTTGTATGTGTTAGTTGAAAGTGTTACGTGTATGTGTGAAAAACTGTTTACCTCCCGCGTTTCACGTTTTTAAAGTTTAAAGCACATAGTTTCAGTATACTTTACTCCAAAAACACAATCTCAGACAGTGGTACATAAACACCCCCAGTGGGTGTGTGAATGATGCTATCCATGAGTGAATAAATCAATAAGTTAATGAAATAAAAATGTTAACTTTATTTTAAAAAACGTTGTTTTGTTTAATTATTTCATTACAATTTAAATGCACACCTCGGCTCGAGTCTATCCTCCGGTGCTGGGGGCGTGTCTGGTGGGCGGAGACTGGGCGTGGCTTTCACGCAGATCGATTCTCACTCTACTGTAATCTTTGGTGAGTGAACATGTCTTGCACGGAACAACTTTGAGTTATTTTTTGCTAAAAACGAAAAAAACTTTAGCAGCAAATTGTGGTTGAAATGTTTTGCTTGAAACGATTCGGGTTTTTAACAACTGTTGCTTGATATGTTTAACGCTAATGCGCTGTTTGAAACGTGTCAGAAAACGCATATTTGAACCCTTTTCTGTTATTTGTAAAGGTCATGTGTGAAAAACATTCTCCAACTTGTTTTACATTTTTCTGATAACGTTAAAAATGGATAGGCCTTTGTGCTTTAACGATGTGTACATCATTTTAGATGTTATTAAAGTTGTAGACCCTAGTTTCTACTGTGAAGGAAGCTTTCTTCAAATGTATGTGAAAACGCTCTCTAGCTTGTTTTACCTTTTTTAAAAGCTTAAAGCACTTTTATTCTTATAACGTCCTGGTAACTGTTTTTTTGTTGTTGTTTTTACCGTTTTTTTAAAAACTGTTTGTGAAAACACTTGTTTTACATTTTTAAATGACTGAACATTGACTTTTTTAACGTTTTTGATGTGATGGAAAAGCTTTCTGCTACTTGTTTTACTTTTTTACGATTACGTTTTTAAATTGACTTTTGTTTTCAACGTTTGTAATGCGATGGAAATACTTGTTTTTACATTTCTTCTGGTAACGTTTTAAAATATCTGTATAAACTTTTTGTGTTTAAACGGTACAGTTCATTTTTTTTAAATGTCTTTAAATGATGTGTGTAAAGGAATATCTTCAAATGTATGTGAAAAACAAACCTTTCTTTAATAAAACATCCCATTGACCTCCCAATGTTTGTCAGTGTCACCCATTACATCTTTACACATTTTAATGTTGTACATGGTCTTCAGAAACACATTTCACCTTTTCTGGTAACATTTTCTATGCCTGAATACTACGTTTTTGTTATTAACGATCTGCATCGCTTCATGTGTGAAAAACTGTTTACCTCGCACATACTAAAAAATGTTAAACTTTGTTAAAACAACTTTATTTCTAAACGTTATTTTGTTTAATTATTCTACCCTCATTTAAATATACACCTCTTGAGTCTATCCTCCGGTGTTGGGGGCGTGTTTGGTGGGAGGATGCAGGTGTTAGGGGAGTGTTAGGGGGCGGAGACTCGGGTGCCCCTTCACACGGCTCTTAGGCTTCATTTTGGTTTTTGCGACCGGAGAGAGTGGATATTTGTACAAAAAGCAGCGTGAGTATTATTTTTTTTCTAAAAAAACAAAAACAAAAAACAAATCTTTAACAGTAAAATGTACCATTAAAATATCTGACTTGAAACTATTCGCATGATGTGTTTTTAACAACTGATGTTTGATGTGCTTAATGTGTTTGAAAACGTTGTTTCAGAAAATACTTTTTAATCTTTTGCTGATATCTTTTATTACGTGAAAAGACATTCACAAACTTAATTACATTTTTCCTGATAACGTGTGTTAGGGGTGTGTTAGGGGGCGGAGACTCGGGTGTCCCTTCACACGGCTCTTAGGCTTCATTCTGTTTTTTCCGTCCGAAGAGATGGGATGTTCCCATCAAAGCAGAGTAAGCATTATTTTATACCTAAAAACAAACTTTAACAGTAAGATGTACCGTAAAACGTCCGGCTTTAAACTATTCGCATGATGTGTTTTTAAAACTATTGTTTGATATGCTCAATGCTTAATGTGATTGAAAATGTTGTTTCAGAAAATTCTTTTTAATCTTTTGCTGATATCTTTTATTACGTGAAAAGATGTTGACAAACTTAATTACATTTTCCTGATAACATGTGTTAGGGGGAGTGTTAGGGGTGTGTTAGGGGCGGAGACTCAGACGCCCCTCTCACACACCTCTCTGAAGTCATTCTGGTTTTGCTTCCGAAGAGGAAACATGTCCTTACGAATGCTGGAAAGCAGAGTAAGCATTATTTTTTACCTAAAAACATATCATTAACAGTAAGATGTACCATTAAAATGTCTGACTTTAAACTATTTGTATGATGTGTTTTTAAAACTGTTGTTCGATATGCTCAATACTTAATGTGCTTGAAAACGCTGTTTCAGAAAATACTATTCAAATGTATGTGGAAAACAAAACTTTCTTTAATAAAAAACAACCTTTAACCTACCAATGTCTGTCACTGTTACACAATACACTGTTTCACATTTTAAAGTTTAAAGCACATCGATCTTGAACACTTTTGATCCTCTTTGATCATTCTCACTTCAAAACACACAAAGTCCAAAACAATGCCATAAATTCCTTTGCATGGGGTTAGCAGGGTTAGTGAGAGGTCAATAAAACAGGTGGCCAAAACAGGGTTAGTGAGAGGTCAATAAAACAGGTGTCCAAAACAGGTGTCCAGTCCGGAGGGAGGGAGGGATGGGGGGGTGGGGGGGAATATTTTTATGAGGGTAATAAATCAATCAAAATCTGACACATGCCGCCCTATAATTCTCTCTCCCGTGTGACTGCTGAGGAACTGAGAAAAGATTTGTCAGATGTAGGTACTGAAGTTTCTGCTCAGACAATACGGCGCACCCTGCGTAATGAAGGCCTCCATGCCAGAACTCCCAGGCGCACCCCCTTGCTGTCTCCAAAGAATAAGAAGAGTCGACTGCAGTATGCCAAAAGTCATGTGGACAAACCACAGAAGTTTTGGGATAGTGTTCTGTGGACTGATGAAACAAAATTAGAACTGTTTGGGCCCATGGATCAACGCTATGTTTGGAGGAGGAAGAACAAGGCCTATGAAGAAAAGAACACCTTGCCTACTGTGAAGCATGGCGGGGGGTCAATCATGCTTTGGGGCTGTTTTGCTTCTGCAGGTACTGGGAAGCTTCAGCGTGTGCAAGGTACCATGAATTCTCTTCAGTACCAGGAGATATTGGAGGACAATGTGATGCAGTCCGTCACAAACCTGAGGCTTGGGAGACGTTGGACCTTTCAACAGGACAATGATCCCAAGCATACCTCCAAGTCCACTAGAGCATGGTTGCAGATTAAAGGCTGGAACATTTTGAAATGGCCATCGCAGTCACCAGACTTAAATCCGATTGAGAACCTCTGGTGGGACTTAAAGAAAGCAGTTGCAGTGCGCAAGCCTAAGAATGTGACTGAACTGGAGGCTTTTGCCCATGATGAATGGGCGAAGATACCCGTAGCTCGCTGCAAGACACTTGTGTCAAGCTATGCTTCACGTTTAAAAGCTGTTATAACTGTAAAAGGATGTTGTACTAAGTATTAAGATTGAATGTCACTTGGGGGTTGAATAAAACTGATAATGATGTGAGCAGAGAAAAGACATTTGTGGTTATTTCATTATAAATGTTATGTTATATTTGTCTGACCTACACGTGCCTCTTTGATTTAATTGTAAGCAGGATGACTGAATGATCAAAATCAATGTCAAACCGGCCAAAACAATCAATTTCAGTGGGGGTTGAATAATTTTGAACACAACTGTATTATTGTATATACTATGAGGAGAATTGTTTTATACATTTACATTTACATTTAGTCATTTAGCAGACGCTTTTATCCAAAGCGACTTACAAGTGAGGAAAACAAACAAGCGATTCTTCATGAATTGGCAAATAACACAGGACGTGCTCACAATACAAGTTTCATACATTGCTCAGTACCATAAGCTAGAGTAGGAAGGGAAAAAGGGGGAAGGATAGGGTTTTTTTTTTTTTTTTTTTTTTTTTTTTATGAGGGGATTAAGTGTTCACGGAAGAGGTGAGTTTTCAGCTGTCTCTTGAATATTGCCAGGGAATCTGCGTTCCTGATGAAAGCAGGAACTTTCATCAGTTATATGATCAGTTATGTATAAAAATACATTATACTGAATATGTAAGTTATAATAGAAAGTGGCGTCAGTGATTCTGGCGTTTTCTAAAGGTTTTCAGAGAAACACAGTCGGAGCTTCAGTGTTATTTCACACAAGCCGCTGTGAGTTTATGCTTCATATCCCGTCACGTCACACTCCTTTTTAATATTCATGAGTGACGTGACCATTGAATGATGAATTCAGCACTAAATACTAATAATGACTTTCTACTCCAACAGTTTCCAGGTGTAGAAAACGAACGGAGCGACACTATTGAACAGATGGACTTTATTAAAGAGGAGCGTGAAGACACGAGTGATGAAGAAACTGAGGAACAGAGAGGTCGTGATCATTCGTGACTCTTCATTCATGACTGTTTGGTGAAAATCACAGGAGCTGTTCAATGATCTTCATTTCGATCAGTAATAATCACATTAGTTTCACTCTCTATAGCGAGTGTTTCAGACCAACACGAGTGTTTTTTAGCATCTCTTTGCTTTAACATCTTCGCTCCATGTTGTGATGCATAAACAAACAGAATATCTTTAGTTAAACTGAAGCAGATGATCATGATTAGTGATCATGTTTTTCAGGGCAGATTCTGATTTTTTTTCCTCAAGCAAATTTTCCGATTCCAATACCAATTGCTTTTTTCTGTAAGCAAATTTATTTGCTCTATAACAGGCCAAACTGGATAAATCTGAAACTAAACTAAATATCCGTAGCCATTTGAAATTAGTCAAACACTCCATTTTAATCATGATCCAAACAAAGATGTTACACACGTGTCGCGTGAGCAGCTGTTTTTGATTTAAATTAGTTTGTATAATTTATTTGAAACTTTAGATGTGTGGAATTATGCTGCATTAAACACCTGCAGAAAACAAAAACCGCAGACGGACTGAATGAAGCTGCAGATTCACTCTCTGACAGTAGGTGGCGCTGATGGAACAAGCGGTTTCTTCAGTACCGCTGATCACAAATCAGTTATAAACACTACTTTATACAGCGCTAAGAGGAAAAGAAAATGTCATCGAAACATTTCTGAAGACGGTCAGTTCCTTTCAGAGACTCATTCATATAAACACAATTCAATATTTGTATTTTTCTTCCTTTATTCTGAGCTTCGTGAACAGAGATCTGGTATTTTCTCTTCTTTGCGTCTGTCTTTAGCGTGTCCCATCTCTGGTCTGTGTTAACATCCTGTTTACAGACTTCCTAATATTTTCACATAAATGACGTTTTGGGAAATGATTGCAATGTAGTTTGAGTCTAGAACAGAGAACGCAAAAATAAAACTTAAAAACATCCGGTTCCGATTTATGGCCGGTCGACCGGCGCGTCTCTAATCATGATTTAAAATAAGAGCAGAAATGACGTATCATGGTGCAAAGATGTTGAGAAGATCCTCAGAGACGTGACATGATTCATGTCTGAACACACGAATACACCAGAAGAAATGATCGTGACTTTTTAATCGATTGAGTCACAGAATGTGATCATCGGCCGATACCGATCTGTGGACGATCGATCAGAGCATCTCTAGTAAATATTTTCATTGACTGAATGAGCTGATTGTATTGGTGCAGTGCAATAATAATATGAAAATATGGATATATTGGTATGTATTGATACTGAAACGATTCCAATACTCCTTTCTGCAGTATTGATACAGCGATACTCGCTGCGCTTTCTTGCTCTCCTCTCTGACGGCGACCCTCCTCCTCTCATTCGCTCCGGTTAAACAGTGTTGGTGTGACCGGGTCTGAATTTCGCCGCATAATTCTACTCATTCTCGCAGATTTCTCGCTCACATCTGAAGCGCACACACATAATAAAGCCTCCTCTGACATACAGCTCACAAGTACCAAAATCTTTTTTGTGGATTTTTTATGGTCAATTGACCCTTCGGTGGCTGTTTGATTGACAGGCGATCTGACCAATCATAACCCCGAATCCGCCATTTTGTCCGTCAAAGCGGTCAGGGGAGTTAGTAGATTAACGTTGGTGAACTTGAATCACGTCTTGAAACAACATTCCTTCTGATGTTCATTCATGTTTATTTGATGCTATAAATGAACTAGTATGAAGAGATGATCGCTTCACGAGGAGCTACAGCGATCTGTCACCACACATTAAACACACACTAGACACTATTTATTGATTCAACTGCTTTAAAAATGACAATATTTTAAATATGAAACTGTCGACGTGTTGTCAGTATTTTTCACTGCGTGAGAACGTGATGTGTGGCGTGAGAGCGCATGACTTGTCAGACATAGCAACAGTAACTAAAGGGGGCGGGTCTTTGCGAACGGTCAATTACACACAAAAATAATGTCACAATGCCCATCGTGGCAATAAAGAGTTCAGGAGAACGCATGTGTAACAGTATTTTGGATCCGTGCGTGCGTCAGTTCTTAAAGGGCCAGCAGCCTAATAAACTTTTCATGGTATCGTATCAAAGTTATAAATTCCACTGTCGTGACAACACTAGACTGTAATTTTCACTGGTGCCAGGATCAGTTCCTGTGTTCATCTGGAGCTCTGATGCTTGACCTCTTGACCGCTTTCTGTCATGAAACTGTGGGTCACTTCTGTTTCTTATTTGTCTGAATTGATTTTAGACCTGACGGAAGTGAAAGTGGAGAGTGAAGAACCGAATGTCGTGGAGGAGGATCACAGAACGGGAGGAAAATCATTGAGTCGCTCACAGACCGAACGCGATTTCTCCCAGAAAAGAACCGGAGCCAAAAAACCACCGTTCATCTGCCCTCAGTGTGGGAAGAGCTTCAAACTCAAAGTGAACCTCAAAAGCCACATCAAAATTCACAGCGGAGAGCGTGATTTCACCTGTCTGCAGTGCGGCAGCAGCTTCTTCAAAAACGCCGATCTGAAGAGACACCTGCAAACGCACACCGGGGAGAAGCCGTTCAGCTGCCCTCACTGCGGGAAGAGCTTCACACGCAAAGAGAGCCTGGAGAATCACATCCGGATCCACACCGGAGAGAAGCCTTTCACCTGCCTGCTGTGCGCCAAGAGCTTCATACGCAAAGGACACTTCAAGAACCACATGCGCATTCACTCCGGAGAGCGGCCCTTCACGTGTCACGAGTGCGGGAAGAGCTTCACGCAGGCCACCGTCCTCAAAAACCACCAGCACTCGCACTCGGGAGAGAGAGCGTTCGGCTGCGGCCGGTGCGGTAAAAGCTTCGTTTCAGCGAAGCACCTGAAGATACACCAGAAGATTCACCAGAAGCTTTTCTTGTGCTCCTTCTGTGGAAAGATGTTCTCGCAGCTGGGCTACCTGAAAGAGCACCAGAAAATACACACCGGCGAGAAAGCTCACGTGTGCTCGGTGTGCGGGAACAGCTTCTCTAGAGCCAAATATCTGAAAGAGCATCAAAAGGTCCATACGGGAGAGAAACCCTACAAGTGCTCGCATTGTGACAAGAGCTTCAGTCAGTCGGGGAACCTGAAAATACACGAGAGGGTTCATACCGGAGAGAAGCCGCACCGCTGCCCGCCGTGCGGAAGGAGTTTCGTCACGTCCGGTGCTCTGCTGTCTCATCGAAGGAAATGCCGCAAAAAGTTGTCGTAGTGAGCAAGAGAATCCAGACGAACTGAAGTGTCATTGTACAAGTTCATTTGCTTCTACGTCTTTCTGCACGGCGACATTAAACATGTTCACTGTGTGTAGTGACATTTGTTTCCATCCACCTATTTATATGCCAATTTTGGGATATTGCATTGTATGGAAATGTGCATAAAAAACATATGAACTCAACTGAGGCGGATAATTGAAGACATGCGCATAAACTATGATGGAAACACCTTCCTGACACATTTACTCTGTTAAAATCATTGACTCAATGAATGTGTCAGAATGAACACAAGTTTTGTCCCTAAACTCACACACTGATGTGTAAGAATTGAACACATTTTGAGTCAGTTTTATCACATCGTTTCTAAGAGTGAAGGATTCAGTTCAGTTCTCATTCATTTCTACGGCTCTGTCCCAGATGTTACTCTAAACCATAGACTGTAAAACAAAATATCCATGGACGACGCACCAAGTCACACATCTTAGTGCACCAAGTGAAGCTGCCAATGTTCAGATATGTTCAGATATCTTGGAGCTGGAGTCTGTGCAGTAGTGAGAGAGAAGTGGAGCCGATATCAAGTGTCAAGGTCCCGCTCACACTCCCCCAGAATCAGTTTAGTACAGTTCACTGCAGAACAACTCATTATGAGTGTGAAATAAACAGTTACAGAAATTAAAGTTGAAGCTCCAATCTCCTCCCAAAAATCCAGAAAAAAGTCAGTTGTTTCCTCAGAGACTCGGAGAAGCTGTCGATCATGACGTCACACTTAACATTAAATAAATAAAACAAAACTTATTTAAAAAATGAACACTTGATCTTACATCAGTGTGATAAAAACTACATAAAATGACAGAAACCATCTTTGGAAAACATGTATTTGAACTGTAATTTGATTGGTTGGTTTGCCTCACGTCTCTTTAGATCACAGGAGAGGGCGAGGTTTATGACCTATACTGCCTCCAGCCACCTGAGGGCGATCTAAACCATTTGACTTCACTTTTCAGGACTTTTGCGGCACACGTGACTCACACTGGCTGTGCAATTATGAACAAAAAAACACTAGCACAATTTGATCAATATTGCAATGTTGAATTTAATCTTTGAAACTGTATTTCCTTACACACATACAGGTCTGTATTTTTTTTTTTGTAAAATTAACCATATTTTTACATAAATGATATTTCTTGGCATCAGTTATTTTTAGCGTTTTTAAACTCTATTCGATTTGTAAACGATGTGCTGTTGTTTTTCTATGTAAATGTTCTAGACGGACGTCTTTAACCGGTGCGCTCGCGTCTTTTGCCGCATCTTACACATGATCAACACCATTCTGTGTGACGCTCAAAGTAAAAGAAGTTCAACTTTTAAAACACACATCTTTTTTAACATCTACAACTTCACCTTTATTTAAGAAGGAGAATCTCTCTCATCTGCTCATGGAGCTTCAATAATACAACAGACAAGAGAACTTTTCACACTAAAACAATCGTTCTGAACTTTGAAAGACACACAAATGCTGTGAACTGGTAAAAATGTTCAGTTGTTCTGGCTAGAAGAGACTCCATCCACAGAACAAAGACAATATACTGTATATCTGTGCATTAGAAACAGACAGACACATAGAGAACTTCATATGAAATAAAACAGAATAACAAACATAAACAAATATATTCTGTGTTACATTAAATGTAAGAGAGATAATGTAAATGTTTGAAGTAACATGTAGATTTTACATCTCTTGATAGATTTTTCTGCTATACTTGACAATCACGTTTATGATTAGAAACATTTGAATCATTATGGATGAGTTCAATCCAAACATTATTATATTTGTAGGCCTGAAACTGAAGAGCCTGAAGATTTCTGCTGACAGACTCATCTGAGCTTCTTCCTCCTGTTCCTCCTTTAAAGCTGCTGTCTGTAACTTTTTTTATCTTCATCTTCATCCACACTGTAAGGAGGAACAGAAGAGAAAACAATCAGTGTTCAGTGGAACAAAGTGACAATTAGTTCCTATATTTTAATTGATGTTTTTTGAGGAAAAAGAAGTTCCATTAAATTCCTGTAATCAGATTAATGACTGACTTTACATGATCCTGCAGAGATATTTGTGTTTGAAATATAATCCATGAAACCATGAATCACGTTGATCTGTTTGTTTGTTTCTTCCGTGAACACTTGATCCCCTCATAAAAAAAAAAAACAAACAAACAAAAAACCCTTTCCTTCCCTTTTCCCTTCCTACTCTAGCTTATGATACTGAGCATGTATGAAACTTGCATTGTGAGCACTTCCTGTGTTATTTGCCAATTCATGTTTGTTTTCCTCACTTGTAAGTCGCTTTGGATAAAAGCGTCTTCTAAATGACTAAATGTAAATGTAAAATGTTGTTTGTGTTGGTGTGACTCCTATTGAGTCGCTGTAAAGAAGAAACTAATGAGTGTACGGCGTATGGAATAAACCACAGGGAACAAATACAAATGATATTCTGAATTCAAACAAAAAGCTTCAGTTAAAGCCGTTCGTCCTCTAGTTGAAACATGTTTGTAGGGCTCTGAGTAAATCACTGAAAGTAAAGTGAGTGTAAAGTAGTGTGACGTGTTGCTCGTCAAAGTAAAAACACACTAGAGACAGAGACATTTCTCATGTGAAGCTGGACGGCTGTGAGCTGAAGCTGAACGCCACTGATTTTAGCAGGAGTGCAGCGTTTTCCTACAATCTCACCAAGTCTATTTTCAAACTGAAATGATTCACTACTGACACAGTTAATAAAGCAGGTGTTGTTGTATAAAGCTGTGACAGTGTGCTTTTGTTCTCTTTAAACATTTCAAGAACTTCACATTTTGTTTGTTGCAATAAAGATTAATGATGATTTTCTTTCACGAACATCTGAAAGGTTTGTTCACATATCAGAGGAAAATGAAGATCTCTTTAATATCACAGTGATGTTTCCTCACCTCAGGACACAGTTTGAGTCTCGTAGCACGTCTCTGAGCCGCTGCTCTGAGTCTCCTATCATATTGTAACTCAGATCAAGTGCTTTTAAAAACTGCAGAGCTTCTGAGTTCATCAAAGACTGAGTTAAAGAAGAAACATCTGTAATGCCAAAGTTCAGTAGACTAGAAAGACAAACAGAGGAAGAGAGATTATCTTACAAACAAATCAAATATAATGTGAACTCAGACTCATTGTGAGATATTGAGTATAAAGTGTTTTAGTTTAAACTGTTAAAGTGATTTGAAGCATTTTGATTCTTGTATGTGAAGAATGTTACTGACCTCAATCTCTCCAGTTTACAGTGTGAATCCTTCAGTACGTCACATAAGAGCTTCACTCCTGTGTTTCCTAGTTTATTCTCGCTCAGGTTCAGATCTCTCAGGAGTGACAGGTTTGATTTCAGAGCTGAAGTCAGGATGACACACTGTTTCTCTGTAATACTGCATCTATTCAGACTGAAGACAGAAATAACAATAGTTCACATCTATGATGATCATCTTATTGAAGAGCTTCATTTAGTTTCCAATAGTCTGTTTTGAAACGCAGTTACACTAGTTCTGTGTGCTGGAAGACACTGTTTCTTCTCTTTCATTTGAACTCTTTATTTGATTATTCTTTATTCTCTGTTGAAAAGGCAGATTTCTGCATGTAATCAATCAGTTCATCATTTCAAATGATGGAAATTCAACAATGACTAACTAGTTGGCCTGTCACGATTGGTCGATATAATCGACTGTTGACGCTGATAATTAGTCGACATCAATATTTTTAATGGACTGATAATTTTACAGGTGCGCGTTCACACATCTCGTCTTTTCCCAGGTGCCCCTCTGCCGCGGCGAGATGAAAACATCTCAACTTTTCAGAACGCCTGAAGAACCAACCGATCAGCTTCTCCGTTACAACATCAACAGCTGATCAGGGTTTATTCCTCATCTACATTCATATATCTAGTAGTAAAGCTAGAAGGGCGAGAACGAGCCCAAATCCTTCCTGAAGTAAGAGAAGTTGTGTCGCGAGGACTGGATTGAGAAGCACTGTGACGTCACATTGATCTGTGTCTGCGTTTGTTCATGTGCAGCTTGATGTTTCCTACTGTCATTAACTCATTCACTTCTGCTGTTTTAAGGACATTTCATTGCGTGACAGTAAACGAACATAACGACATAAATGACATAATGAACAACATTTAAAATACTCATTTATATATAATATGAACGTAGTTAATAAATACTATTCATATACAATATCAAGAGATTACGAAGTTAAAATAACATTAGGAATGTTTTTTCCACTCTGAATGTTCACATTTAGGCCGATATAATTTAGCTGAATTTATTTTTCTCTCAGTTGTAGGAAAAGCCATGAGACTGAATTCCTGCAGAAGAAGGACTGCAGCTCTTACTGAGAGTCCTGAATGACAAAGATGAACGTTTAAATGTTCTCAAGAAAAAGTGTTCAATTTTGGTGAGAAATTAGTTGATAGATTAATCGATATAAAAATAGTTGTTAGTGGCAGCCCTACTAACTAGATTAACAAACAAAAATGTGACCAATAGGGAAACCCAGAAAGTTCACTGCTATAAAGAATGAAACATAAGCCCTGCTGTCTTAAAATAAATCAACTTCAATCTCACTGTAACTGCTGTACAGTATAATGATACTAACTGTAGTTTCTCCAGCTTGAATTGTGGGTTCATCAGTAGATCACTGAGGTTTTTCACTCCAGAGTCTCCTAGTTCATTCTTGCTCAGGTTCAGATCTCTCAGGAGTGACGGGTTTGATTTCAGAGCTGAAGTCAGGATGACACACTGTTTCTCTGTAATTCTGCATCTATTCAGACTGAAGACAGAAAGAGAAAATGACTCAAATCATGTTCAGGAGCATTTGAGGATACTAGTTACAATCCAAGTCTGGATCCGTCCTCACTCCCAAAAATCAGTGAATTTATCACTGTAGATTAATATATAGGATCAATATAGAAACAATAGAAAAATCAACATTTAAATGGACTATTTTCACATTATTAATGTCAGAAAATCTTATTCATGAATGGATTATTGAATCATTTTAGAGTGTAATTTACAATCTCTAAACACACATTTTGCTGAATAAAAGCAGATTTAGTGAAAAGCACATTAGTCCAGTATAAATGTAACATTTCAGAATAATCTATTTGTGTGTCAGTTTTGTTGTGTTTTTATTATCATGGTGTTGCTGTCTGTGTGTGTTCCCTAGTTAGTGTTCTTGGTTGTTCATCAGTTCCTCAGCTGTTCTGTTTCACCTTGATTACTCTCTGTGTATTTAAACTCTTAGTTCTGTCTGTTCATTGTTGCGTGTCGTTTATGTTGAAGTGCTTGTGTTTTCTCTCTCCTACATGTTAGATTTGTGATAAAAGACAGTGTTATTGTATTCTCCATCGTCGTGAGCTTCATTACAACCAGACATTCATCACAATTTGTCACTGTTTTTTAGTCTGTTCTCACTTCTGTCTTGTTTCACAGCAAAGATTTGTCAGATTCCAGCATATGAAACTATTTTATAGCCACAAAGTTTAAAACGCTTCAAAGTTTAATGATCTTTTTACTGATTCACATACAAACCCGTGAACTAATAGCATTTCTGAATCTCTTCAGATGGAGATGCAGCGCTACAAATGATGTGACTTGTGTCCTGTTGACTTAAAATAAACTGAACAGTAAATACAGGATAATGATACTAACTGTAGTTTCTCCAGCTTGAATTGTGGGTTCATCAGTAGATCACTGAGGTTTTTCACTCCTGAGTCTCCTAGTTCATTCCAGCTCAGGTTCAGATCTCTCAGGTGTGACGGGTTTGATTTCAGAGCTGAAGTCAGGATGACACACTGTTTCTCTGTAATTCTGCATCTATTCAGACTGAAGACAGAAAGAGAAAATGACTCAAATCATGTTCAGTTCATGTTAAATGAATCATGAATAAATGTCATACAGTCACTAATAAAGCAGCAAAAACATGGAAACTTAATGAAATAAACGAACAAACCAAGACAGGAGCATTTGAGGATACTAGTTACAATCCAAGTCTGGATCCGTCCTCACTCCCAAAAATCAGTGAATTTATCACTGTAGATTAATAAATAGGATCAATATAGAAACAATAGAAAAATCAACATTTAAATGGACTATTTTCACATTATTAATGTCAGAAAATCTTATTCATGAATGGATTATTAAATCATTTTAGATTGTAATTTACAATCTCTAAATACACATTTTGCTCAATAAAAGCAGATTTAGTGAAAAGCACATTAGTCCAGTATAAATGTAACATTTCAGAATAATCTATTTGTGTATCAGTTTTGTTGTGTTTTATTATCATGGTGTTGCTGTCTGTGTGTGTTCCCTAGTTAGTGTTCTTGGTTGTTCATCAGTTCCTCAGCTGTTCTGTTTCACCTTGATTACTCTCTGTGTATTTAAACTCTTAGTTCTGTCTGTTCATTGTTGCGTGTCGTTTATGTTGAAGTGCTTGTGTTTTCTCTCTCCTACATGTTAGATTTGTGATTAAAGACAGTGTTATTGTATTCTCCATCGTCATGAGCTTCATTACAACCAGACATTCGTCACAATTTGTCACTGTTTTTTAGTCTGTTCTCACTTCTGTCTTGTTTCACAGCAAAGATTTGTCAGATTCCAGCATATGAAACTATTTTATAGCCACAAAGTTTAAAACCCTTCAAAGTTTAATGATCTTTTTACTGATTCACATACAAACCCGTGAACTAATACCATTTCTGAATCTCTTCAGATGGAGATGCAGCGCTACAAATGATGTGACTTGTGTCCTGTTGACTTAAAATAAACTACACAGTAAATACAGTAAAATGATACTAACTGTAGTTTCTCCAGCTTGAATTGTGGGTTCATCAGTAGATCACTGAGGTTTTTCACTCCAGAGTCTCCTAGTTTATTCTCGCTCAGGTTCAGATCTCTCAGGAGTGACGGGTTTGATTTCAGAGCTGAAGTCAGGATGACACACTGTTCCTCTGTAATACTGCAGTAATTCAGACTGAAGACAGAAATAACAATAGTTCACATCTATGATGATCATCTTATTGAAGAGCTTCATTTAGTTTCCAATAGTCTGTTTTGAAACGCAGTTACACTAGTTCTGTGTGCTGGAAGACACTGTTTCTTCTCTTTCATTTTAACTCTTTATTTGATGTCTATTTCATCAGGAACGCAGAATCCCTGGCAATATTCAAGAGACATCTGAAAACTCATCTCTTCCGTGAACACTTAATCCCTTCATAAAAAAAAAACCTATCTTTCCCTTTTCCCTTTCTACTGTAGCTTATGGTACTGAAACTTGTATTGTGAGCACTTCCTGTGTCTATTTGCCAATTCACGACGAATCGCTTGTTTGTTTCCTCACTTGTAAGTCGCTGTGGATAAAAGAGTCTGCTAAATGACTAAATGTAAATGTCTCTATTCTTTATTCTCTGTTGAAAAGGCAGATTTTTGCAAGTACACAATCAGTACATCATAGTAATTGTTGAATTTCCAGCATTTGATGAGTAGATAAATATAAATAAATAAATAAAAATGTGACCAATAGAGAAACCCAGAAAGTTCACTGCTATAAAGAATGAAACATAAGCCCTGCTGTCTTAAAATAAATCAACTTCAATCTCACTGTAACTGCTGTACAGTATAATGATACTAACTGTAGTTTCTCCAGCTTGAATTGTGGGTTCATCAGTAGATCACTGAGGTTTTTCACTCCAGAGTCTCCTAGTTCATTCTCGCTCAGGTTCAGCTCTCTCAGGAGTGACGGGTTTGATTTCAGAGCTGAAGTCAGGATGACACACTGTTCCTCTGTAATACTGCATTCATACAGACTGAAGACAGAAAGAGAAAAGACAATGACTCTGATCTCTGATGATCAACTAACATGTTCATCTTCATCCAAATTTTTGCTGACAGATAAACAGGGATCTCCAGGTGCAGGAAACATGGAGAAAGGCACACATTGTTCATTTAAATAAACTACTGACATTGTAACAATACAAAGATTGAAATGGTCGATCTATTTATGTTAGTTTACACATTCATTTCATCTCATCTTTAAGGTTCTTTCGTGTCAATGTCACTCTTGGTTTTCTCACTGGGACAAATGTGTTTATGTCGGTTGTTTTCAGACTCATCATCTACTCACTCACACTTTACAATAAGCTTTCATTTGTTAACATGAACTACATTAGTGAACATGATCCAATGATGGACAATACTAGTGCAGCATAACTGTACAGAATAACTGTAAAAATTAACATGAACAGATTAAGGAATAAAAGTATTTCCTCAATCAGAAGACAAACTAGTTTTATTCATTTGCTTTAGTGCTGCACCGTGAGGCAGTGTCACGTCTGTTCTAGGTTTTGTTTAGTTTGTTTTCATGTCTTTTCATTTGTTTAATTCTCACAGTCTTGTTCCTCATGTGATCTTGTCATGTGATCCCCTGTTCATGTGTTCTGATTGGTTCCTTGTTTCATGTTTTCTATAGGCTTGTTGGAGATGCGCAGACCGATCGGTGTATGACATCAAAGTACCGCGAGAGCGTTTGCAGAGCATCAACTCCTTCTGCTTTGAATCGCCTATTTGTTCATTGTAGTGATGGGAGAAATGAAGCTTTTCAAAGCTTCCAAAACCAATTGCTTTGCAAAATGATTCACTGTTTCAAAGCGTTTGAAACACCACGCGCTGGTGACACCTGCTGGTCAGAACAGTGTAAAGCAACAAAAACTAATGCCAAACATGCATAAAAAAGCTTTTACAAACCCATTTCAAATGTTTTATTGAAAGGATAATCTTTCAGAAGCAATTGACTAATCATCTAATGCCATTAAATATTAAGTGTCTGTATAATATGTATTCTTTTATCAGTTTTCAGGGATGCTTTGTTTGTTATATTGATGGGTCAGCTAAACAGAATTTTAACTATTATTATACTTTTTAATTATACAAACACCACATTAAACCGTCTACAGATGTATAAAACTGGTCAGAGATCAGGTAATAGGGTACATGTCGAACACGACCAAACCGGAAAACTGCTCTCATTTCATCCGCTTGTCAGAGAAAGTGTTAACAGCAGTATGAACTGACGGCACATCTATGAACTTTTAAGGTAATCAGTGAATCTATCTAGTTCACATTGTTATAAGTGTTTTATTCTATTAAATATCTAAATGTTAGTGTGAAGAAAAATGAAAAAGGTTTTTAGAAATCAGTTCATATTTGACTCCTTTTAAGTTATCTTGAATAAAACAGCTAATTTATTCATGAGGCACATACAAAAGAACTAAACAGAAATGATCCGATCTGTTTTACAGAAAACGGAAGTTAAATTGCACATAACCTCTATACAGGCCTCCAGACTGCGAGTAAATAGTCGCTTATTCAACCTTTCTTTCTGCCAGTACGACTAAATTTGGTTCGAGGTCGCACTGGTGACTCCACCACAACTGATACGAGCTGCCATTTCTGTTTCATATGAGAAACATCAAACGAAACGACAGTGAATCTAAACAGCGGTACTCGCTTGAGCTGTGCGGCGCGGACCGTTTATCTGACCAATAATAGACAGCGATCTCGATCACGTGACTCTGTTTACTACACAGTTACACACCGCTGGAGATCCAGAGAGAAAGCGTTTGAATTTGCAGCAAAATTAATAACCTCGCTGTGAGAACTAGAGAGAAGCTTCAAATTCAGCACAGAATTCTCTGCTTTAGACCAAAGATATCAGATCAAATAGCGCTGAAACCAGGAGAAACACTGAGCCACGAACAAGTTAAGCCTCACCAGTCCACAAATCACCATTTAATGTAGAAACACTTACTGAAACTATGGTATTGTGGCAGAAATACTCGAATGATTTTACATGATTAATTTCAGGGTTCATTTCAACCTTTGAGAGTGAAATTCAAACACTTTTTAAAGTGATTCACACTTTTCCAGCATGTCACAGGTTAACCTGTTGACTATAAACTTGGACTTACAAACATACCACCATTTCACTTGTACTGTAGATTGTCGGCAAAATTTACATCTGTGTATACGTCAGGAAGGTGTTATGGAGTTTTGTTTGTTTAGTTTACAGTTTGCTACTGCTGTTTTTGTTTTCAGGTCTTTATAGTTTTCTTAAAGTTTGTCATTATTTTTCAAAATTAACAAAATGTCAAAACACAATAATTCATGTAACATTTACCTTTATTTTTTACCTTTAAGTTTTTCACAAATTTTGTTTCAGTTAAACTTACCAGATCACACCAAGTACAACCAAACCCATAATCCAGGTCAAACTGTTTTTTATAGAGAACCGCCACATCACTTCCTGTGGAAACTTCCATTTTTGGTGATGTCAGAGGGGGATAATTTAGAAACTGTTGTTTTTGCCATTTAATTTGTGGTTAAGCTCTTTTTCTGTTAATGGTTGTAGTATTAGCTTTTTGGAGGTTTAAGTCTTTTCGTGTTTGGTATATGTTATTTAATTTCATTGTTACAAATGTTTAGTTTTAGTTATGGTGATGGTAGGCCTTGTAGGTGGGGCTTCAGCCTATAAATAGGCTGTCTGGCTAAATGCATTCAGTCTGATGGTGGACTCAGTGTTGCGAATCTGGACCATATGGTATAGCCAAATTTAGCAAATTGTTGCTCATCACATCACATTTATTTTCCTGTTGTACAGTTTTTATTTATTTATTTTATTCTCCTGAACTGTAAATATTTTTGGGCACTTTCAATAAATCACCCTTTAGGACTTACATCAACTTTTTGTACAGCACGCCATTTCCTTTTTCCAATCCAACTGGTCGGCCTCCCCACACAGCACTTAAAAGCTCTAAATATTATCCAATTTTAATGATGATTACTAAAACTAAAAGTTGAAGGAAAACTAACACTTCTAGGCAAACAAAACTTAAAAAAAACATGAAATTAGCACTAGATGGCGGCAGAGGAGCACTTACTGACTCCATAATAGATGGAAAAGTAGGAAAAGTCTCATGAAAAACAAAAACTTTTTCAAATTGTGACTGAATTAGAAAGCAAGAGGTCTTAATAATCACTGAAGTTGTCTGTCAGTTCAGTATGGTATATTTAATGAGTAGAATATTTACATTTTTCACAATAAAAATGTTTTGCACGTTACTGTTATTAACCTAATATTATCTGCATCTCAATTCAAGCTCACTGCTTTACAGTCAAATTTCCAATGAATAAACATGTTTTAGTAACTGCTCAAATGATGGAAATTCAACAATGACTAACTAGTCGGCCTGTCACGATTGGTCGATATAATCAACTGCTGACACTGATAATTAGTCGACATCAATATTTTTAATGGACTGATAATTTTACAGGTGCGTGTTCACACATCTCGTCTTTTCCCAGGTGCCCCTCTGCCGCGGCGAGATGAAAACATCTCAACTTTTCAGAACGCCTGAAGAACCAACCGATCAGCTTCTCCGTTACAACATCAACAGCTGATCAGGGTTTATTCCTCATCTACATTCATATATCTAGTAGTAAAGCTAGAAGGGCGAGAACGAGCCCAAATCCTTCCTGAAGTAAGAGAAGTTGTGTCGCGAGGACTGGATTGAGAAGCACTGTGACGTCACATTGATCTGTGTCTGCGTTTGTTCATGTGCAGCTTGATGTTTCCTACTGTCATTAACTCATTCACTTCTGCTGTTTTAAGGACATTTCATTGCGTGACAGTAAACGAACATAACGACATAAATGACATAATGAACAACATTTAAAATACTCATTTATATATAATATGAACGTAGTTAATAAATACTATTCATATACAATATCAAGAGATTACGAAGTTAAAATAACATTAGGAATGTTTTTTCCACTCTGAATGTTCACATTTAGGCCGATATAATTTAGCTGAATTTATTTTTCTCTCAGTTGTAGGAAAAGCCATGAGACTGAATTCCTGCAGAAGAAGAACTGCAGCTCTTACTGAGAGTCCTGAATGACAAAGATGAACGTTTAAATGTTCTCAAGAAAAAGTGTTCAATTTTGGTGAGAAATTAGTTGATAGATTAATCGATATAAAAATAGTTGTTAGTGGCAGCCCTACTAACTAGATTAACAAACAAAAATGTGACCAATAGAGAAACCCAGAAAGTTCACTGCTATAAAGAATGAAACATAAGCCCTGCTGTCTTAAAATAAATCAACTTCAATCTCACTGTAACTGCTGTACAGTATAATGATACTAACTGTAGTTTCTCCAGCTTGAATTGTGGGTTCATCAGTAGATCACTGAGGTTTTTCACTCCAGAGTCTCCTAGTTCATTCTTGCTCAGGTTCAGCTCTCTCAGGTGTGACGGGTTTGATTTCAGAGCTGAAGTCAGGATGACACACTGTTCCTCTGTAATACTGCATTCATACAGACTGAAGACAGAAAGAGAAAAGACAATGACTCTGATCTCTGATGATCAACTAACATGTTCATCTTCATCCAAATTTTTGCTGACAGATAAACAGGGATCTCCAGGTGCAGGAAACATGGAGAAAGGCACACATTGTTCATTTAAATAAACTACTGACATTGTAACAATACAAAGATTGAAATGGTCGATCTATTTATGTTAGTTTACACATTCATTTCATCTCATCTTTAAGGTTCTTTCGTGTCAATGTCACTCTTGGTTTTCTCACTGGGACAAATGTGTTTATGTCGGTTGTTTTCAGACTCATCATCTACTCACTCACACTTTACAATAAGCTTTCATTTGTTAACATGAACTACATTAGTGAACATGATCCAATGATGGACAATACTAGTGCAGCATAACTGTACAGAATAACTGTAAAAATTAACATGAACAGATTAAGGAATAAAAGTATTTCCTCAATCAGAAGACAAACTAGTTTTATTCATTTGCTTTAGTGCTGCACCGTGAGGCAGTGTCACGTCTGTTCTAGGTTTTGTTTAGTTTGTTTTCATGTCTTTTAATTTGTTTAATTCTCACAGTCTTGTTCCTCATGTGATCTTGTCATGTGATCCCCTGTTCATGAGTTCTGATTGGTTCCTTGTTTCATGTTTTCTATAGGCTTGTTGGAGATGCGCAGACCGATCGGTGTATGACATCAAAGTACCGCGAGAGCGTTTGCAGAGCATCAACTCCTTCTGCTTTGAATCGCCTATTTGTTCATTGTAGTGATGGGAGAAATGAAGCTTTTCAAAGCTTCCAAAACCAATTGCTTTGCAAAATGATTCACTGTTTCAAAGCGTTTGAAACACCACGCGCTGGTGACACCTGCTGGTCAGAACAGTGTAAAGCAACAAAAACTAATGCCAAACATGCATAAAAAAGCTTTTACAAACCCATTTCAAATGTTTTATTGAAAGGATAATCTTTCAGAAGCAATTGACTAATCATCTAATGCCATTAAATATTAAGTGTCTGTATAATATGTATTCTTTTATCAGTTTTCAGGGATGCTTTGTTTGTTATATTGATGGGTCAGCTAAACAGAATTTTAACTATTATTATACTTTTTAATTATACAAACACCA
Organism: Zacco platypus; assembly: GCA_038088235.1. Classification (NCBI taxonomy): domain Eukaryota; kingdom Metazoa; phylum Chordata; class Actinopteri; order Cypriniformes; family Xenocyprididae; genus Zacco; species Zacco platypus. The sequence continues at coordinate 32,353,381 of CM076080.1, read as the reverse complement.
CATTAAACCGTCTACAGATGTATAAAACTGGTCAGAGATCAGGTAATAGGGTACATGTCGAACACGACCAAACCGGAAAACTGCTCTCATTTCATCCGCTTGTCAGAGAAAGTGTTAACAGCAGTATGAACTGACGGCACATCTATGAACTTTTAAGGTAATCAGTGAATCTATCTAGTTCACATTGTTATAAGTGTTTTATTCTATTAAATATCTAAATGTTAGTGTGAAGAAAAATGAAAAAGGTTTTTAGAAATCAGTTCATATTTGACTCCTTTTAAGTTATCTTGAATAAAACAGCTAATTTATTCATGAGGCACATACAAAAGAACTAAACAGAAATGATCCGATCTGTTTTACAGAAAACGGAAGTTAAATTGCACATAACCTCTATACAGGCCTCCAGACTGCGAGTAAATAGTCGCTTATTCAACCTTTCTTTCTGCCAGTACGACTAAATTTGGTTCGAGGTCGCACTGGTGACTCCACCACAACTGATACGAGCTGCCATTTCTGTTTCATATGAGAAACATCAAACGAAACGACAGTGAATCTAAACAGCGGTACTCGCTTGAGCTGTGCGGCGCGGACCGTTTATCTGACCAATAATAGACAGCGATCTCGATCACGTGACTCTGTTTACTACACAGTTACACACCGCTGGAGATCCAGAGAGAAAGCGTTTGAATTTGCAGCAAAATTAATAACCTCGCTGCGAGAACTAGAGAGAAGCTTCAAATTCAGCACAGAATTCTCTGCTTTAGACCAAAGATATCAGATCAAATAGCGCTGAAACCAGGAGAAACACTGAGCCACGAACAAGTTAAGCCTCACCAGTCCACAAATCACCATTTAATGTAGAAACACTTACTGAAACTATGGTATTGTGGCAGAAATACTCGAATGATTTTACATGATTAATTTCAGGGTTCATTTCAACCTTTGAGAGTGAAATTCAAACACTTTTTAAAGTGATTCACACTTTTCCAGCATGTCACAGGTTAACCTGTTGACTATAAACTTGGACTTACAAACATACCACCATTTCACTTGTACTGTAGATTGTCGGCAAAATTTACATCTGTGTATACGTCAGGAAGGTGTTATGGAGTTTTGTTTGTTTAGTTTACAGTTTGCTACTGCTGTTTTTGTTTTCAGGTCTTTATAGTTTTCTTAAAGTTTGTCATTATTTTTCAAAATTAACAAAATGTCAAAACACAATAATTCATGTAACATTTACCTTTATTTTTTACCTTTAAGTTTTTCACAAATTTTGTTTCAGTTAAACTTACCGGATCACACCAAGTACAACCAAACCCATAATCCAGGTCAAACTGTTTTTTATAGAGAACCGCCACATCACTTCCTGTGGAAACTTCCATTTTTGGTGATGTCAGAGGGGGATAATTTAGAAACTGTTGTTTTTGCCATTTAATTTGTGGTTAAGCTCTTTTTCTGTTAATGGTTGTAGTATTAGCTTTTTGGAGGTTTAAGTCTTTTCGTGTTTGGTATATGTTATTTAATTTCATTGTTACAAATGTTTAGTTTTAGTTATGGTGATGGTAGGCCTTGTAGGTGGGGCTTCAGCCTATAAATAGGCTGTCTGGCTAAATGCGTTAAGTCTGATGGTGGACTCAGTGTTGCGAACCTGGACCATATGGTATAGCCAAATTTAGCAAATTGTTGCTCATCACATCACATTTATTTTCCTGTTGTACAGTTTTTATTTATTTATTTTATTTTGTTCTCCTGAACTGTAAATATTTTTGGGCACTTTCAATAAATCACCCTTTAGGACTTACATCAACTTTTTGTACAGCACGCCATTTCCTTTTTCCAATCCAACTGGTCGGCCTCCCCACACAGCACTTAAAAGCTCTAAATATTATCCAATTTTAATGATGATTACTAAAACTAAAAGTTGAAGGAAAACTAACACTTCTAGGCAAACAAAACTTAAAAAAAACATGAAATTAGCACTAGATGGCGGCAGAGGAGCACTTACTGACTCCATAATAGATGGAAAAGTAGGAAAAGTCTCATGAAAAACAAAAACTTTTTCAAATTGTGACTGAATTAGAAAGCAAGAGCTCTTAATAATCACTGAAGTTGTCTGTCAGTTCAGTATGGTATATTTAATGAGTAGAATATTTACATTTTTCACAATAAAAATGTTTTGCACGTTACTGTTATTAACCTAATATTATCTGCATCTCAATTCAAGCTCAGTGCTTTACAGTCAAATTTCCAATGAATAAACATGTTTTAGTAACTGCACTTATTAATAGTAATATGATTAAATGACCTTTATGATTTAAAAACAGCGCCACCTTCTGTAGAAGTGATCAAACCCGTGCAGGACTCATGATCACATTCACAGTCATGTTCAAAAAGAGCAATCAATATTTACACACTTATATTTAATTCACACAGAATTAACCTGTGAAAGTTAGGAAACACATCTCTGTGTTTATAGTGCAGCTGTTTTTTCAATCTGTCACTTATTTGAAGAGTTTAAGCTCTGGAAGAAAACCATTGTTCTCCCTCTACAGTCACTGAAATAATTATTGACTCATGATCAAACTGTCTTAGTCAAATATTTAAAGCCTGATGTCACGTTTTAATTGTGTTTAATTTCCTGTTTAATTGTATCACTTTACATTGTTGAGGCTCTGTGTGACGCTGAGAAAAAACTGCTCTGACTCAAATACATGAGGAAATATTATCAGTTACAGTAACATTACAATTAAAAGTACTGTAATATTTAAATAAATGAACAATACTCAAGTCAGTGTGTTGAGTCGACAGTGTTTATCCTGCAGTAGAGCAGCGATCTGATTCACTCCTGTGTCTCCTAGTTCATGTTCACTCAGATTCAGCTCTCTCTGGAGTAACGGGTTTTTACCCACAATTCTCTCCACATACTGACAGGCTTCATCTGCAGCAGCACTCAAAAACCTGCAGAAGAGTCGATTCAGTTCTCAACTAAATGTCTGTTGCATTTCAAAAATGATGAGATAAAAAACTTAATTATTGTTCTAAAGACAAGCTCTAGTTAGTTATTTAGATGAAACACTTTTCTTTGAATATTTAAATACACAAATATGTCAAATGTCTATTTGACCTGTAGCTTGAACCACAACTAAACTGTTGACGATCATCATCATCATCATCATCATCATGTCAGAACCTGCAGCATCTGATCTGATCTTCATCATTTTGATGCAACAAATTGTCCAGTTTATTGTAGAACTAAAATGATATATTTGTTATGAATATTTAGCCTGCATATAAATAATTCAGTTGATTATTTCATCCCGTCTCACCTCAGTGTCTTCAGTTGACAGTTTGGATCCTGTAGTAAATCACTGAGCTCCTTCACTCCTGATTGTCCAGGATCATTTCCTGTGAGATCCAGCTCTATCAGGTGTGAAGGGTTTGATCTCAGAGCTGAAGCCAGAGCTTTATAACCTTCTTCTGTTACACTGCAGTTAGAGAGTCTAGAACAGGAATGACAACATTCAGCTGATTAATCAGTTCAACCTGAACAATATAAATCCTTAAAGTGAATTTTATTTTGTTCTTTGTACAAATGTATTGGAAGTTAGTTGCAAAAACTGACAACTGAATATGAAGGCAAACAGGAAAAACACTGAAAGATAATCTCTGCATACCTTGAAGAATTACCACACAGAGCTACAAAAAAACATAAGGATGTTTTCTTTCATCTCTGATAGACCACCATCTTCTCTTTCATTTCATTTATAAACATTCATTATATCTAGCCAGGTTTCATATATAAGTTTCTCCTTACAATAAACGTAAACGTCGCAAAGACTTAGAGTACGAGTGGAAATAAACATGCACACACGCCACCGCCGAAGCTCACAGGCGCCATCTTGTGCACGGAGGCCATTTTGATCTTTAACGTTACTATTAATGAAAAACACTACAACAATAAAATAGTACAATGAATAGTGCCTTTAAAATAGTATTATTGGAATAGTACAATAATTCACTCTCGTCATGTGACCTCTGTGGCTCAACTTACCTCAGTGTCTCCAATTTACACTCTATGTTCTTCAGTCCAGTGCAGAGCAGCTTCACTCCTGAATCCTGCAGATTATTATTGCTCATGTTCAGCTCTTTCAGATTGGTATCTGATCCAAGAACTGCAGCCAGAGCTGAACAGCTTTTGTCTGTTAAGTTACAATCATTTAACCTAAAAGACAAATAAATCACATCAAAGAAATAGATGGAACACATACAATACATTTTCCAAGATATAAATATTAATTGTTTTCGATTACTATCATAAAAGCATAAACTGTATAAAGTAAAGAGGCTGAGCTAAACTAAAATTACTCTTCAAAAACTAGTATTTCCTGTATATTATTTTTATTCAGTGACAAATTTCCAAGATAAAATTAAGCAAGATTTATAAAAAAATACATTAGTATAAAGATGTTTAGCTTTTTAAAGCTTTATAGCTGAGCCTGATTTCTCCCAATGATTTTTTCTCCTTTTCTTTCAGCTGATGGAGTTTGGGTTCTTGCCACTGTTGCTTTTGTCCTGTTTAGTTGGGGACACTTAATATTCAGTGATATTATTGACTTCACACTATTAGATGAGACAGTTCACACTTTTACAGCAAGTTAAAGGCCTCTCACTATAATTAAAAAAATCCCTCCATTCACATGTACATGTCTTTTTGCTATGAAATCTTTAATGAAGTAAAGCTAAGATTACTTAATACAAAACAAATATGCAAACATTTAAATGTTCTTTCATATTTTGTCTAAAGGTTTGATAAACTGTCTCCATCAAAGAAAATCAGATTTTTCAGACTATTATTTCATATTTCATCTCCATGATGGGAATTATACTATAATTATATGAGATTCTATTATCAGTACAGAATAATGCAGGTAAATGCATTTTTCAGATGAGAGTAAAACATGACAAAACATTAAATGACTCACAGAGCTCTTCTGGAGGTTTTGATGACTGCCGATAATCTAATGAGACACTCGTCTGATTTCCTGAATTTCTGAAGCTCAAACTCCTCCAGCTCTTCCTCTGATGTCAACAACACAAAGGCCAAAGCTGACCACTGGGCAGGTGAAAGGTCACCAGATGAGAGACTTCCTTTGCTAAGGTGGTTCTGAATCTCCTTCACCAGAGTTTGGTCGTTCAGTTCATTCAGACAGTAGAACAGATTGATGGATCTCTCTGCAGACAGATTACCTTCTAATTTCTGCTTGATGTACTGAACTATTTCCTTGTTGCTCTGGTCATTGTCGTCTCGCTGTGTCAACAGACCCCGTAAGAGTCGTCGATTGGACTGGAGCGACAGACCGAGGAGGAAGCGAAGGAAAAGGTCCAGGTGTCCATTGTCACTCTCGAGCGCCTTGTCCACTGCAGTCTTGAGAAAACCAGTCATGGTTTCATTTTTCTTGTTGATGTCTAGAAACAAATGTGCATAAAGGGTCTTGATCGACTGTTTATTTCTGTTTTTCTGTTCTGTAGACTCATGAACAAACACACTTTTCTTGTTGATGTCTAGAAACAGATGTGCATAAATGGCTGCAATAAACTCTTGAACGCTCAAGTGAACAAAGCAGTACATGGTACCAAGAGTGATCCCTGCTTCCTTCTTAAAGATCTGGGTACACATGCCTGAGTACACTGATGCCTTAGAGACGTCAATACCACAGGCTTGCAGGTCTGTGTCATAGAAGATCACGTTGTTTCTCTCCAGCTGATGAAATGCCAGTTTCCCCAGTGAAAGAATGGCGTCTTTATTCCAGGAAACATCTGCTGCGTATTCTCCATCATACTTTCGGCGGCTCTGCTGGATCTGAAAGCGGAGAAAGTGTGTGTACATTTGTGTCAGAGTCTTGGGAGTGCCTTCAGTGTTTGATTCCTGTGGTGTTTTAGAGATCTCATCAGCCTGATTGTTTTTCACATAATTATTTCTTTTCTCCTCCAGAATGTTCTGGAGAACCGTGGCTGAAATCCAGCAGAAGACTGGGATGTGGCACATGATAAAGAGACTCTTTGATTTTTTAACATGATCAATGATTGTGTTGGCCTGATCCTGATCCCTGAATCTTTTTTTGAAGTACTCTTCCTTTAGTGCGTCACCGAATCCTCGTATCTCCGTCAGCCGGTCGATACAGTCAGGAGGAATCTTACTGGCAGCTGCTGGTCTGGTGGTGATCCAGATGAGAGCAGAAGGAAGCAGATTTCCCTTCATGAGGTTCGTCAGGAGAACATCCAGAGAGGCTGGTGACGATACATCACACCATGACTCATTATGATGGAACTTCAGAGGAAGACGACATTCGTCCAATCCATCAAGGATGAACAGGACTTTGAACTGATTTCTTCTTGTAAGGTTCAGTCCTTTTGTCTCTGGGAAAAACTGAGTTATAAGGTCCATCAAACTTAGTTTTTCTTTCTCCTTTAAGTTCATCTCTCTGAACGGAAGAGGAAATATGAAACGGATATCTTGATTTTCTTTTCCTTCAGCCCAGTCCAGAACAAACTTTTGCACAGAGACTGATTTTCCGATGCCAGCGACTCCTTTTGTCAGTACAGTTCGGATCTTCTTGTCTTGTTCAGGAGCTTCAAACAAATTTGTGCATTTAACCTGAATCTCTTGAGATTCATGACTCCTGGAAGCAACTTGAATCTGTCTGACCTCATGTTCAGTATTGACCTGTTCACTGCCACCCTGAGTGATATAGAGATCTGTGTAGATGTTATTCAGAAGTGTGGAGTCACCTTGATTCGCAATTCCTTCAAACACACGCTGATACTTCTTCTTTAGGCCACATTTTAGCTGATGAATGAAGAACAACTCATCTAAACACAGAAACAAGATAACAGATAGTTTTAGTCTTCATTTATAGTTTTATAGACAGTCTACATTAATAAGTGTCAATCGGTCAGATGGTCAAGAGTCTCTGACCTTCTAGAGCATCAGCAGCTTCATCTTGCTTCATCTCTCTCAGGTAATGTAGTGTGAGATCAAGAGCTGCTGCTTTGATACTGCATCTGTTCTCATTAAAGTCCTTCACAAAGTTTTCTGTGTTCTCATTTTGTAATATTTTCTTAAACTTTTCCAGCTCTTTCTTCAGAAATGTGATTATTTTGCTCTCAAGATCCTACAAACAAAAGAAAGAAAAAAGACAGAATAACACAATTTAAACCATATTGTACGTTTGATCAATAATATTTAGGCTGTTCAATAATAATATCTGTATCCAGTTAAAAGACTAACATGCTAACCAAATGTTTAGAAAAATAAAAATAGTGTGTGGTTAAAAGGGAAAATGAAGAGGAATTAATTAAATGTCTTCGTTCAATTCGCCTTATTCACCTGGCGGCCATTTTGAAAATCGAACGCTGTTGAGGGGTACACAAACCCGGAAGTTTGTCTCCAACGCATAAAACATTCAGCAGCACCAGCAATGGAAACTCCTGTCTGCCCGAATTAACCATACAAAATGTGGAGCAGTGGGCCAGTACTGACCGCAACATCCCCCGCGCTGTGTTACTTAAGGGATACAGTAACTGGATCAAAGGTTTTATCCACGACATTGAAGGTATGAATGGACGCTAATAGCCCTCACAAATATGTATTAACTGTCGATTAAAGATGGAGTTGTTGTTCTATGTTAGATTTTATTTAACACTTAACATGTCTTTAATCGACAGTTAATAGGAGCCCATCACACATATTTGTGAGGGCTAGGTCTTTTCCCTCGGTGCAGAAAAATGAGGCACCTTACAACATACAGGTGCTAAGTGGACAAACTGCTCAGTTCGCAGTTAAACCAGCTTAAAAACATGTTAAGTGTTGAATAAAATCTAACATAGAACAACAACTCCATCACAGCTAAGTTTACAACCCCTAGCAGAAACTGAGGTAAATTAGCGTCCATTCATACCTTCAATGTCGTGGATAAAACCTTCGATCCAGTTACTGTATCCCTTAAGTAACACAGCGCGGGGGATGTTGCGGTCAGTACTGGCCCACTGCTCCACATTTTGTATGGTTAATTCGGGCAGACAGGAGTTTCCATTGCTGGTGCTGCTGAATGTTTTAGGCGTCGGAGACAAACTTCCGGGTTTGTGTACCCCTCAACAGCGTTCGATTTTCAAAATGGCCGCCAGGTGAATAAGGCGAATAACATATTTGCTTGTTATAAATATAAAACATTTTTGAAAATGTGTTTTTCTACCTGGAAGATCCACAGGAGATTGTCGTTGAAATTCTTCTGGTTCCTGTGAGTCTGATCGTCTGAGTCTAATGTCTCATATTGAAGCCTGTAATCAAATAAATACAATAAAATACTGATTTTCTAGCAAAATATTACAAAAAGGAAAAAAAGTATTAGCTGTGAATATTCTGATAAATATTTGATAAAAGAACGTTTCATGATTGATATTCACTGATACAAGTTTTCAACAGTCAACATGTGACCAAAAAATTAGAAACATGAAAAACCTTTCATTAGATGACGGTGTTTTCTCACTGAAGAGTGGTGGTAATCCTCCTTTTGACCAGTCACTCTTCAGAGACACAGAGCTGGACACATGTGAGTCTGATCTCACACTAATGACACAAAGAACAGAGAAAAACACTTTAGTAAAGGAGGTTCAACTGTGTCTGAAACACATCCGTGTCTTTATCTAATCCTCCACAGAAATGATTAAAGTTCAGTTATTGACAGGAATTGACAAACTCCAGTAGAGTGTAAATGATGGTGTGAAACAGACGCAGTCTTACCTGTGTTTCTCTGAGAGACTCATCTTTCCTCGCTCCTCTGATCAGCACTGCTTTGAGAAAACAATCAATCGTTCAGCAGGACCTGGAAATGACAAGATTTACAGAGATGAAGAACATGAAGATGATGAAGAATGAGGAGTTAGCAACAACAGCAACAACAATGTGTGAAATAAAGTCACTTACAAATATATTGTCATGTCAAAGAACTGAATAGACTTTATCATTTCAGATTTAATGAGTTTAACTGATTCATGACTCCAAATATGAATCTATTACAATCATATTTTCCCAATCTTTATTAATTGTTTAATAGTTTGTCATGTAATCATTACTTCAAGGTCACAATGATGTTGATTTCATTACTTTCAAATGATCCTAAAATAACTGAGTAAAAGTACTGAATTATAATGGTCATACTGTATAATTATTAATCATAATTTCTATATATGAAGTGAAATATTCAATTTAATAATAAAAACACGTTATTCTTCATCTGTTCACTGTAAATATCTGCTTCAAAAATACTTTCGATTTCAATCTCAAAAACAACAGTCTAAACCTTCAGAAATATATTTGTTTTTAATAACTCTTTCTCAATAAGAGTTGTTGAAAAACACACTCCCACCCTCTTTCTTACTTGTTTAAAGTCTCGTCGACAAAGAAGAGAATTTATAAGTGTTTAAAACACATTTACCTCAGACGCTTGTTGTCTGTCAGCACGTGTCGTTCTCAGAATATTTTGCTGGAATCGATGGATTGTGGATTAAATATTCATAAATGAGAAATTAAATATTCATAAATGACCGCGAGAGTTAGATTTTATAATTATTGTGATAAACTGACATCTGTAAACCTGTTTTCTGGAACACATCATGGATCAAATCCAGAGAGAAACAGGATTACTTTGGTGTTGTTCACAGAGATGTCACGCTACTTTCGTTTTCTTCTTCTTCTTCTCTTGATTAATGAAAACGTGTTTGAAGAGCACAGCGCCACCTACTGTACAGGAGTGTGTAACATCATGTCATGTGAAAGTGTTCTCATATTCTGCTCATCAACCCTGTTTCTTTATTTAATTTAAATAGTGTCTTCTGGTAATTCTCATCCTCTCTCTCTCCTTCTGTTCCCAGTATCTCCATCAGATTCACTCCTGCTCTTCCTCCAGAACCCTGAAACACCGACTTTCCACCTCATATAATATACAGTGCAATATACAATTTTTTATAACCTCACAGTGTTTACTTTTGATTTCCTCTTCTTCGTGGGTGTTAACCCTCCTGTTTCTAACCAGCTGATCACCTACTGTACTGGAGGATATTCTACCACATAAATCTAAATCCTGTTTAAAAACTCCTAAATTGACATTTCAACAGTGGATTTGTTTTATTCCCTGTTTCTGGAATATGATCTAAGATGCTGGATATTGTAAATGACTGACATCCTGAGGTTTGTGTTTGTTATTCAATCCTTTAGTTTTGTATTAGGACACCAGACCGCTTGTAGACACGAGACAGACGATGATTTATTCAACAGATTCTCTTCATCTCTCTTACACAAAAATAAATGCAGTAATTCACAGAAACGCAGAGGGGAAATAAACATCTCAAGCTCCATCTTGTGCTCCTAGTCCATATGTCACTCACTCTCACAACACTGGATGCGGTTTTTAATTATTCTTTTACTTTCAAAGAAAAAAAAAACAGGTAATTCATAAGCAAATCTTTTTGAGCCTCTAAAGACAGGCTCTCTGTATCTATAAAACATATGGAATATCATTTTTTATTATTATTATCTTAACACATTTATAAGTATGTGATTTTTGCACACTTGTTTTCTGCTGGTCCTACACTCTTTTGTAAATGTCGAATGAATTGTAGAAAGAAAGTTTCTCTCTGTGAGACAGTAAGGTGTGGCTGAAGATGTCGCAGTCATTAGTGCCGCATATAATGGAGAAGATGGCGGAGGTCAGGCAGGTCCTCGCTGCCATCAAAAAGTTGAATGTGAAATACTATCAGCTAAATAGCACACAATAGTTATAAGCGACGCTTGTGAAAGTCTCAGTGGATGTTACAGTATCAATGTTGCCGTGTCATGATAGATCAGAGCCGCGCATGAGGAGGAAGATCACATCAACGCCACACCAAAGACGGATGATACATGTGATCATTTATAAGAATATACTCGTGCATGAAGGTGCAAATCAGCGGAAAGAACGTCAAACAGATCGGAGAAAGATGGAGTGTGTTTGGATATATCCTGTTGACTCTGTTACTACTAAATCCCGGACCGACTGCACCTCATTTGAACGCATTTAACACGGATGGTGCACCTCAACAAGTGAGAGTGATCACCTTGCTGGAGAGTGTAGTGATAGTGTATTTGTAGATGTGAGTACCGAGACTAACCACTAGGTGTCAGTAGCATCTCACTTACCTGTAGGTAGTGTTGGGCAGAGCGAGGCTTCATGAAACACTGCAACAGTTGAAGCAAATGTGTCGTATTGTGTCGAGGCTTCGAAACTATACCGACACCCACGGCGACACCTAGTGGTCAATTGCACATGTTATCTGAAACAACTTTGACAACAAGCCATTTAAAAAAATTAAAATGTTGTGTTTTTGTTAATGTGGTGAGTTTTTAACATACTCACTATATAACTATAATATATAATAATAATAAGTAGGTTATTTTGGTCATGAAAAATGAAAATTAATGAAACACATCAATCCACAATGGTCTCATTTCTGTTTGTTTTTACAGATTTTTTTTTTTATAAATGTCACTATATCGTAAACGCTATCTCAAAATCTTTCTCCTCTCACAAAAACCCACGAGGTGAAGGTGCATTAACTCCTCTTTTAAACTTTGTGGGAGTTGAGACAGATGTGCGATTATGTGATTTGTTCCTGCCCCTGTCAATCAAACGCAGACTCGGCAAGCACGCCACCTGTCGAAACGAGCAGAAGCTTCGTTTAGCCATAGTCACGTGACATGGGTGTTTTGAATCACAGTTCGGAGCAGTGTTTCGAAACATCTACGCTTCGGGATCTCGACACTGTGTCGAAACGTTAATTTCGCGTCAGCCATCCCTACCTGTAGGGTAGTCAGTAAAGAGAGTCACAATCACTGAAGCTGTGTCCGAAACCGCCCACTCGTTCACTCGTTCACTAACCCCTATATAGTGCATGGCAGTTGAGCGCACTATATCAGCAAAGAGTGAACGAAAATGAGTGAGCGAATTCGGACGCTGATGTTAATAGCATGAGCCAGACAGCGCAGACAATTTCGTCATTAACATTTCCTATACCCATCTGTAATATGTCCTGTTTAGCTTAATGAATTGTCTATTACTGTTTATTTGTCATGTTTATTGAGAATAAAGAGAGAATAAAAACACCTGTGTCATGCTATTTAGTAAATTTATATTTAAAAATAACAGAACAAAAACACGACACTGTCACATTTGATACACATAAACCTGTATCATTTCGCTTCAAAATATCTTTATAAAGATGTTCTAATTAATAAAAAATTACACTTACATTTGTAGAAGTTGCCGCTTCCCGTATTGCCGTCCGCCATATTTATTTTTCTTTCGCGCTCGATCGTCTTATCACATTGGATTTTGGGTAACGGCGCTTTAACGAGTGTACGCTCAAGATCAGAGAGGATTGTGGGTAAAAGTAGTGAACGAATGTAGGGAATGCAGTCGTTCACTCAGAATTCGGACAGCACTACAAAATGGCTGACACCCGATATAGTGCACTATATAGTGGATAGGGAGCGGTTTCGGACACAGATCTGCAATATAATGAAGAGATGTTTCTACTATAAAGCAGTTTCTTCACTGGATAAAGAAACATTACATGGTTCCAGGAGTGCTGATGATCACCAACACTGATAGTCGTCATGGAAAGTGTTAAACCGCCTGACGCAGTGAACTGGACTGGAAATATTGATCTCGAATGGCGAACGTTTAAACAGACATTCACGCTGTACTTGCAAGACGTGGGCCTTGATGAAGCGTCGGATGAAGGCAAGATTGCATTGCTACTCACCGTTGCGGGACCTCCATCGATAGAAGTGTTTCACACGCTGGTGTTTGGACGGGCCGAAGACAAAGACGAATACGACATGGTAATTGAGAAGTTTGATTCACACTGCTCGCCGACAAACAACGAGACCTTTGAGAGGGATGTTTTTCATTCTCGTCTACAACAACAAGGAGAGACTTTTGACACTTTCTTAGTGGATTTAAAGTTGAAAGACAGGACATGATCAATGGATTCAATGATCTGTGACCAAATTGTGTTCGGCATCAATGATAAAAAAGTGAGAGAGAGGCTCTTGAGAGAGACAGAGCTAACCTTGAATGAAGCGGTGCGGATATGTCATGCCAGTGAGGCTCTTCAGCATGATAAATCTTTTGGTGAAAACACAAAGATGAGCGGAAGTGACAGTTCAGCTGTAGCTACAGCAACAGAGAAGATGCAGAAGTGCAGAGTGAGTAAACTGAAACAGCAAAAGGAGAAAGAACTGTTGAACTGTGAGAGATGTGGCAGAAGACACCCACCAAAGCAATGCCCAGCCTACGGCAAAGTCTGTGCCAAATGTAAAGGGCAGAATCATTTTGCGGAGCAATGCTTTTCAAAGGGCGGACAGAGTCAAAGAGAGCGTGTGCATGCAGTGGAAGAAACAGCCCTCAGGGACACATTCTTCGTTGGAATGGAACAGCAGGCCGATATCAGTCCAGAAAGAACAGGACAGACTGATGTGAATAGTGTTGCACGGGACAAGTGGATGACTGCTCTGGAAATAAATGGAGTAACAGTATTGCTTAAATTAGACACAGGAGCAAAAGTCAATCTGATTTCGGAGCATGACATCAGAGCAATGAAAATCAAGCCACGCATAAGTCAGAAAACGGTGCAACTCAAAGCCTATAATGGACAGAACATTCCAACAAAAGGAACATGCAGACTCAAGGTGAACGTGAAGAACAGAGAATATCACCTCATGTTCGTGGTTGTTCCAGGTGTTGGGAGACAAGGCATGTGAAGACCTGGGTCTAGTGAGAAGAATATACACCATAAATAATGGAGAAACACAGAACAGTGTGGGACACAGAGTGAAACAGTCTCCAGACATCTTTGAAGGGTTTGGAGTATTACCATTCACCTACAAAATACAGTTGAAAAAAGACGCACGGCCAGTAGTTCATGCACCAAGACGGGTTCCAGCACCACTTCGTGATAAGCTGAGGCAAGAGCTGGAAAGAATGACATCCATGAGAGTCACAGAAAAAGTTGAAGAGCCTACGGAGTGGGTTAATTCGATGGTGTGTGTTAGAAAAGCAAACGGTGATCTACGTGTGTGTATGGATCCAAAGGACTTAAACGCAAACATTCAAAGAGAACATTATCAAATTTCGACACGGGAAGAAATCATAAGCGAGATGGCAGGTCCAAAGTTCTTTACAAAACTGGATGCGTCTCAGGGCTTTTGGCAGCTGAAACTACATGAGACCAGCAGGAGGTGTTGTACATTTAACACACCCTTTGGACGATACTCCTTCTTGAGGATGCCGTTCGGAATTTCCTCAGCTCCTGAAGTTTTCCACAGAGCTGTGGAACACGTGACTGAAGGCATCGAGGGTGTGCGTGTGTATGTGGATGACATTGTGTTGTGGGGATCCACGATAGAACAGCACAATAAGAGGCTCATGGAAGTCCTACAGCGAGTGAAGAAGTATGGGTTGAAGTTGAATGAGGACAAATGTCAGTTTGGGGCGAAGGAAATCACATTCCTAGGAGATAAGCTGTCAGAAGGGGGTGTGGAACCAGACACGAGTAAAATACAGGCAATACTCAAAATGCCCAGACCCACAGACAATAAGGCTGTATTAAGAGCGATGGGGATGATCAATTTCGTTGGAAAGTTCATACCAAACCTGTCTACAAAAACAGTCTACTTGAGAGAGCTGTTACGAGATAAAGACGAGTTCAAATGAACAGCTGATCATGAACAAGAACTGACATTAGTAGTGATAGCCGGTGCTTCTGCCACTTTGATTTATGACCCTATGATTGATGAGATGACAGGTGTGACATTTGACCTTTGCCATATCCGGACTGTGTGTTTTTATGACCAACAGCTGTGACCATATGTTGTACCGTTTCCAGCCAGTCTGTGTTTTATGACGGCATGTGTTTTTGTAAACAGGAAGGGTTAGGGTGTGGGGAGGGGTTTATTGGGGGTGTAAATTGATGATTGGTGTTTTCACGCCATCAGGTCGTTGAATTTCTGAACAGAAGAATTTCTGTCAGGGGTGTGTTTTCAGCAACATTCGCAATATCTGTGAATGAAACAAAGCAAAATGAGTTTAATAAATAAGAAATACTGATGATACATAAAGTAGATAAAACAGAATTAAACATTGCAAATAAGTTCAATAAATAAGAATGTGAAATAAAAACAGAATTAAAACATCGCATATAATGTTTTATATGTAATAAGATCAAATTAAAACAATGCCTATGTTTAAAAATAAGAAATACTGATGGTACATAAAGCATATGAAATTAAAACAAAGAATTAAACAATTCCTATAAGTGTTTATGTGTAATAGGATTAAACAATGGAAATGAGTAAAGCTCGATAATAATATTTTCTTAGAGCTGTTGTAAAGCCAAAACAATCTCTGTCCATTAACCAGTTATCACTGTGAACCTATTGTGAAACAATCTGTATTGTGAAAATCAATAAATGAATATATTTATATAGAAAGTATATTTGAAGATTTAAGAGAACTTTTACTTTAAGAGATTCCAGCTTAAGAAACACTGATGGTAAATAAAGTAGATAAAATGAAATCAAACAAATCATATGAAATTATGTGAAATAAGATGAAAGTAAGATCAGATTTAAGAGTTCTTACCTGATTTTGAGTTCCATGAAGTCCAGTAGCTGAACTGAAATGAGCTTCTTTCCAGCTTTGCTGGGGCGGTTCAGTCTCTGTCTGAGGATGTCAAACAATTCAGAGCAAGTCAAATTTGCTACAACACCTCTTAAGGTTCATTTTTGAGTGATCAAAGCTAAAATCTTCCTTCCTTCCAGCACAGCTGGTAGTCAAATCATTCTAAAAGGTGTAAAATGTACAACAACAAATGGTGGGTCAACACTAATATCCCTCTTCCTATTGCATTCGTCTCCAGACCTGTCTTGACTTGAAAGTGTGAAACAGTGTCTGTGGGAAAGTGGCTGGGCTGTTACTCTCGGAAATCAAACACCTCTTAAGGTTCATTTTTGAGTGATCAAAGCTAAGTTTTACATGTCTGAGATCTTACCATACATTTTATTCTTTCAGTTTTTATTTTAATTATGTACTAAAAAATTTTACTGAACCCACTCAATGAAAGTTGTCAATACATATTGACAAAACACAATTCATATCATTCATTGATAAAATATGCATAGTGATTTAACCTAGACATTCTCATTAAAAAATATTAAACTACAGGTGTGTGTGTAATTACATGTTTCAGCCAGCAGAGGGCTTCAAAATGTGTTTGCGCTGATACTTCATTTATTGTTTTAGGAGTGTAATTGCATGTTTCAGCCAGCAGAGGGCTCTAAAATGTGTTTGTGCTGATACTTCATTTATTGTTTTAGGAGTGTAATTACATGTTTCAGCCAGCAGAGGGCTCTAAAATGTGTTTGTGCTGATACTTCATTTATTGTTTAGGTGTGTAATTACATGTTTCAGCCAGCAGAGGGCTCTAAAATGTGTTTGAGCTGATACTTCATTTATTGTTTTAGGAGTGTAATTACATGTTTCAGCCAGCAGAGGGCTCTAAAATGTGTTTGAGCTGATACTTCATTTATTGTTTTAGGAGTGTAATTACATGTTTCAGCCAGCAGAGGGCTCTAAAATGTGTTTGTGCTGATACTTCATTTATTGTTTAGGTGTGTAATTACATGTTTCAGCCAGCAGAGGGCTCTAAAATGTGTTTGTGCTGATACTTCATTTATTGTTTTAGGAGTGTAATTACATGTTTCAGCCAGCAGAGGGCTCTAAAATGTGTTTGTGCTGATACTTCATTTATTGTTTAGGTGTGTAATTACATGTTTCAGCCAGCAGAGGGCTCTAAAATGTGTTTGTGCTGATACTTCATTTATTGTTTTAGGTGTGTAATTACATGTTTCAGCCAGCAGAGGGCTCTAAAATGTGTTTGCGCTGACGCTTCATTTTATTGTTTTAGGTGTTTAATTGCATGTTTCAGCCAGCAGAGGGCTCTAAAATGTGTTTGTGCTGATACTTCATTTATTGTTTTAGGTGTGTAATTGCATGTTTCAGCCAGCAGAGGGCTTCAAAATGTGTTTGTGCTGATACTTCATTTATTGTTTTAGGTGTGTAATTGCATGTTTCAGCCAGCAGAGGGCTCTAAAATGTGTTTGTGCTGATACTTCATTTATTGTTTTAGGTGTGTAATTGCATGTTTCAGCCAGCAGAGGGCTCTAAAATGTGTTTGTGCTGATACTTCATTTATTGTTTTAGGTGTGTAATTGCATGTTTCAGCCAGCAGAGGGCTCTAAAATGTGTTTGTGCTGATACTTCATTTATTGTTTTAGGTGTGTAATTGCATGTTTCAGCCAGCAGAGGGCTTCAAAATGTGTTTGTGCTGATACTTCATTTATTGTTTAGGTGTGTAATTGCATGTTTCATCCGTTTCACTGCTTTTTGTTATTATTATAATTATTATTTTTTTATTTACTAATTATCGAAGCTCATTGTTTGTTTATCTCTGTTTAATAGGATATAATTTTTTTATAGGAAACGTTGAGGCCGTTGCTTTTGACTTCATTAATTTGTGTGAGTACATATTGTCCATCAATCTTTGTACAATTTATATATTTATTTATTCATTTGTTGTTCAAATTTTTTCTCGTCTTATTTTGCACTAACCGCTACTGTAATGTATTTGAGTTGTTGTTAATATACCTGATGTCCACTAGAGGGCGCTCCCGTGCTGTTGGTTGTTGTTGTTGCAGTGTTTCGAGTAAAACGAGAGTATAACCATGCATGCGAGTAAAAAAACAAAAGTACAACTATGCAGTCAGGTCTCCGGGTCTTCATATCCTTGTTATAAACGAACCATTAATAATATAACAAAAATATAATATAAAATATAATAATAATAACAAGTGTTATTAAGCATATTGATGCGGACATAAGAATTGCAATGTAAATAATTCTTGAGATTGTAATAACTTGTTCTTTACGGTTAAAGGAAAGGGGATGTAGTGAAAGTGTATTTGTAGATGTGAGTACCGAGACTAACCACTAGGTGTCAGTAGCATCTCACTTACCTGTAGGGTAGACAGTTATTGCTGTTCCTGCACGCGATCTGCAATATAATAAAGAGATGTTTCTACTATAAAGCAGTTTCTTCACTGGATAAAGAAACATTACAGAGAGTTGCAGAGAAATCAGGATGTTATGCGTCTAAATCCCGGGCCGATGATGTCTGAATCCAGCTTCTCATGGACGCTATCCGGTCCTCCTCAAAGACTCCGCCTTTCCAGCTTCTTTCTCACGCTTTTTAAGGGATTGTGTTGCTTTTTGAGTCTATTTTCATGAATAATGGGAAATAAACTGTTTTGAAATGGAAATAACACTGATATATCAGTGAAAATAGACTGCAGAAATATAAAGGCACATAAAATATAATGACAGGATTCTTTGTTTCTTGAACATGTCGTCAGCTCCACTTTTAAGGGACCGTGTGGATTTTCTCTAATTCACGCTTGTTAGGGACCCTGTTATTATTGTGTCTATTTTCAGAAAAGAATATTAAACTATTTTGAAATGTAAATAACACATCAGTGAACATTACTGTACAATTACAAAGGTGTATAAAAACTATTGCACATGTGATCCTGTGAATGCATTAATGAATCAGTTGATATAATTCAAGCAAATATTACAGTTCAATATCACAAGGTGACCAGAGACACCAGCTCCAGCTCGGATCCTCCTCTTCAGATGAAGGACTCGAGCGGCAAACATGGACGATTATACAAAATGATCGTGTTATCATTGCTTTACATGCACACTACTTTTGCTTAAAAGTATACGATAGTACAAATTGTAGTATTTACAACTATCTCACAACTGTACTTATACAACATTAGCTAACTGACCGGCAAGCTAGCTAGCTCTAGTTAACGTTACTGGCTAACTTTGACAACTATTTGATGCAGTGTAAAGTGTTTTGATGATGTACGATGAAGTGTAAGTGTAACATGAATGATGTCTGATCCACCACAGTTTCAAACAAACATTCATCGGGGAGAGTGAGCGTCAGGCTACCGGTTACAGGTCGCTGAGAAAGAGCGAGAAGACTCACGACCTCAGAGTAGAAATAAGAAGTGTTCAAAGCCTCAATCAAGTTCATTTTCTGTGGTTTTGATGTGGCTAGGAGATGTAACGTTAACCTGTAATTTAGGATTCAAATAAGCCTATAGCTGACATTTTGCACCAGGTTGCAAAGTAACAGTTGCTAACATCAACTGGTAATGTTAGCTAGATGTGTGTGTAGTGTGATTAGGGAAAGTTATAATGCTCTTTTCATTTTGCATCCTGTGTTGCAAAATGACAAAAAAATGACCTAAACATACATTTACATTTAGTCACTTAGCAGGCGCTTTTATCCAAAGCGACTTACAAGTGAGGAAAACAAACAAGTGATTCTTCATGAATTGGCAAATAACACAAAGATACACAAACATACACTTAACTCTCATGGAAACCACAGAAACTGGTTGTGACGGCTGCTGTTCTTTACTGTATATGTATTATAATCCATGTCCAGTTATCTTTATGGTTCATTGGCCAGTGGTAAGTGCTGATTTTGTATCCTGTAGCTGTTATGCATTCAACGTTCACTTGTTCAACATTCACTGTTTTACTAACACTTTATAAAAGTGAGTAAATTGAGACGGGTGATAAAGGTCGATCTATTTGGATATCCTAAGATTACAGCATTGAGTAGATGCCATTGATAACCTGACATGTTTGAGCCAATTCCCACACCTACTACTAACCTGATCAGTCTGCTCTCAGCTTTCTCATTTTCTGTTTTGTATTGAAGTTGTGTCCTAAATGTGAATGGACAGACATTTAGTTTTAATGTGTAGATTGTTTTTGAGGACTGCTCACCAGTTGACATATCAGTGTCCGAGTGTTCCTGTGTGGCTGGAAGAGTCTCTGCCACCACAGTGTTGCTCTGCTGTTTCAGACGGCGCACTCTTCCCCTCTGAACCTGCTGCTGTACCCCGTCCTAAACTGAACTGATACAGAGCAGCTCTGGCACGAGCCAAGAACCATGGGAAATGTGTGTTCACATCCAAACCATGGTTTAGTGAGAAAAAATACTATAGTAAACTAAAATAAATTGTATTATACTGTGTTCTAGTATTTACAACACTTTGTTGATGAATGCAACAGTATTAACTACAGTGAACTGATGAACCGTAATAAATACTGTAGTCTACTTTCGTTTTTTACTATAGTATGGTTCAAAAACACTAGTATTTACTATAAATTACTATCATTTTTTCTTTCATTTGTGAAGAGCTGATCTAGTATGTTTCATCAACAATTTAAATTAATCTGATCATTCTTTTGTGGAATCAACAGGGTGTGAAACCAGTGACATGGTGTTCATTTCCACAAAGCCAAGGCAGTTTATGGTTGCTGACGGTGTAAGGTAATATCTATTGTCCTATGTAATTGTATAACCTACTATATAACTCTTTGATTGTTGTTAAAGCTTTCTTAAAGTGCTAATTGTGAAATTACAAAGCAGTGCGTGGGGAGCTGCCAGATCCAGATGTCCTCAAAGTTGATGAGGTGTACACTGATTTCTTGCCAAACGTCGCTCCACTCATCACCACCATGGCAATAAATGCTGACATCCCATTGGTTGACTCTGCTTTTGGGAAAGTCCAGGAAGGTAGCTCTATATCTTACCAACATCCTGTACTAGAGAGCTGAGTTGTAGTACTCCACCCAGATGCCCCTCCACCACCACTTCTACCTGTAGATGGCTATAGGCTGGAGTTTGTGTGCAGTCACCAGCAACACCTCCATCTACGGTCACTTGACACTACAATAGACATTACATTTACATTTACAGACATTTACATTTATCCAAAGTGACTTACAAAGGCAGCAATTAGGGGTTTCATGCCTTGCTTTAGTCATGGTATCGAAGGTGGAGAGAGTGCTGTTCATTCACAATCCCCACTTTCAATTCCTGCCAGCGTGGGAATCGAACCAGCAACCTTCACGTTACAAGCCCAACTCCCTCACTATTAGGTCACGACATGGCAAGGAAAATAGAGGTTGCGATCAGGGAGCAGAGCAACACTGTAGAGTGGCACCGTGTCAGGAGGCCAAGAATAATTTCTTCCGGATTCAGGGAAATATGCCATGAGGCCAGAGTTCTGCAAAAAACTTGGCAGAAAGAATTAAAAAGGCTCAGACGGCTGCAATGAAGAGGGGACTGGCACTGGAACCGGTTGCCATAAAGGAGTACTGCCGAGTAAAAAACACAAATTACTGGCCTTGTGGGTTCATCATCCACCCAGATGCCCCCTGGTTAGGGTCATCTCCTGACGGTCTGGTGTTTGACCCGACGGAGAGCCCACCCTTCGGATTGCTGGAAATTAAAGTCCCAACGCAAAGAGCGATGTGGACTGTAGCTACTTGAAAATGCAGAGTGGCGCATTGAAACTAAAGCAGACTCACAGCTACTACTGGCAGGTCAAGGCCAGCTGCTTCTAACAGGGATGCGATTTTGTTGTTTTTGCTGGGGAGGATATTCTCATACAACGCATCTACAGAGACTGCGAGGTGGCTAAAGCCATAAGGGAGAAGCGAGATTATTTTTATTTTTACATGTAAGTTTGAAGAGGATTCTCTTACTTTTTTGTATTTAGAGTTCCCTTCGATTAAAGAAAAAGATGTTAAATTCCATAATACTGATAGCATTGATTCTTTAATGCATCATTCATAATAAATAAGTATTATAATAAATATTACCTTACATGTGCTTCTATGTGTGGCGTCCTCTTAATGCTGTAATTCCTTGAGCCAGATGTGTAAAACAATGCAGAAATCTACACTTTCCTCAGTTGTAACGTCTAACTGCCCATTTCGACACCTAGTGGTCAATTGCACATGTTATCTGAAACAACTTTGACAACAAGCCATTTAAAAAAATTAAAATGTTGTGTTTTTGTTAATGTGGTGAGTTTTTAACATACTCACTATATAACTATAATATATAATAATAATAAGTAGGTTATTTTGGTCATGAAAAATGAAAATTAATGAAACACATCAATCCACAATGGTCTCATTTCTGTTTGTTTTTACAGATTTTTTTTTTTATAAATGTCACTATATCGTAAACGCTATCTCAAAATCTTTCTCCTCTCACAAAAACCCACGAGGTGAAGGTGCATTAACTCCTCTTTTAAACTTTGTGGGAGTTGAGACAGATGTGCGATTATGTGATTTGTTCCTGCCCCTGTCAATCAAACGCAGACTCGGCAAGCACGCCACCTGTCGAAACGAGCAGAAGCTTCGTTTAGCCATAGTCACGTGACATGGGTGTTTTGAATCACAGTTCGGAGCAGTGTTTCGAAACATCTACGCTTCGGGATCTCGACACTGTGTCGAAACGTTAATTTCGCGTCAGCCATCCCTACCTGTAGGGTAGTCAGTAAAGAGAGTCACAATCACTGAAGCTGTGTCCGAAACCGCCCACTCGTTCACTCGTTCACTAACCCCTATATAGTGCATGGCAGTTGAGCGCACTATATCAGCAAAGAGTGAACGAAAATGAGTGAGCGAATTCGGACGCTGATGTTAATAGCATGAGCCAGACAGCGCAGACAATTTCGTCATTAACATTTCCTATACCCATCTGTAATATGTCCTGTTTAGCTTAATGAATTGTCTATTACTGTTTATTTGTCATGTTTATTGAGAATAAAGAGAGAATAAAAACACCTGTGTCATGCTATTTAGTAAATTTATATTTAAAAATAACAGAACAAAAACACGACACTGTCACATTTGATACACATAAACCTGTATCATTTCGCTTCAAAATATCTTTATAAAGATGTTCTAATTAATAAAAAATTACACTTACATTTGTAGAAGTTGCCGCTTCCCGTATTGCCGTCCGCCATATTTATTTTTCTTTCGCGCTCGATCGTCTTATCACATTGGATTTTGGGTAACGGCGCTTTAACGAGTGTACGCTCAAGATCAGAGAGGATTGTGGGTAAAAGTAGTGAACGAATGTAGGGAATGCAGTCGTTCACTCAGAATTCGGACAGCACTACAAAATGGCTGACACCCGATATAGTGCACTATATAGTGGATAGAGAGCGGTTTCGGACACAGATCTGCAATATAATGAAGAGATGTTTCTACTATAAAGCAGTTTCTTGTAACAGTGGAGTAAATGGAGTAACAGTATTGCTTAAATTAGACACAGGAGCAAAAGTCAATCTGATTTCGGAGCATGACATCAGAGCAATGAAAATCAAGCCACGCATAAGTCAGAAAACGGTGCAACTCAAAGCCTATAATGGACAGAACATTCCAACAAAAGGAACATGCAGACTCAAGGTGAACGTGAAGAACAGAGAATATCACCTCATGTTCGTGGTTGTTCCAGGTGTTGGGAGACAAGGCATGTGAAGACCTGGGTCTAGTGAGAAGAATATACACCATAAATAATGGAGAAACACAGAACAGTGTGGGACACAGAGTGAAACAGTCTCCAGACATCTTTGAAGGGTTTGGAGTATTACCATTCACCTACAAAATACAGTTGAAAAAAGACGCACGGCCAGTAGTTCATGCACCAAGACGGGTTCCAGCACCACTTCGTGATAAGCTGAGGCAAGAGCTGGAAAGAATGACATCCATGAGAGTCACAGAAAAAGTTGAAGAGCCTACGGAGTGGGTTAATTCGATGGTGTGTGTTAGAAAAGCAAACGGTGATCTACGTGTGTGTATGGATCCAAAGGACTTAAACGCAAACATTCAAAGAGAACATTATCAAATTTCGACACGGGAAGAAATCATAAGCGAGATGGCAGGTCCAAAGTTCTTTACAAAACTGGATGCGTCTCAGGGCTTTTGGCAGCTGAAACTACATGAGACCAGCAGGAGGTGTTGTACATTTAACACACCCTTTGGACGATACTCCTTCTTGAGGATGCCGTTCGGAATTTCCTCAGCTCCTGAAGTTTTCCACAGAGCTGTGGAACACGTGACTGAAGGCATCGAGGGTGTGCGTGTGTATGTGGATGACATTGTGTTGTGGGGATCCACGATAGAACAGCACAATAAGAGGCTCATGGAAGTCCTACAGCGAGTGAAGAAGTATGGGTTGAAGTTGAATGAGGACAAATGTCAGTTTGGGGCGAAGGAAATCACATTCCTAGGAGATAAGCTGTCAGAAGGGGGTGTGGAACCAGACACGAGTAAAATACAGGCAATACTCAAAATGCCCAGACCCACAGACGATAAGGCTGTATTAAGAGCGATGGGGATGATCAATTTCGTTGGAAAGTTCATACCAAACCTGTCTACAAAAACAGTCTACTTGAGAGAGCTGTTACGAGATAAAGACGAGTTCAAATGGACGGCTGATCATGAACAAGAACTGACATTAGTAGTGATAGCCGGTGCTTCTGCCACTTTGATTTATGACCCTATGATTGATGAGATGACAGGTGTGACATTTGACCTTTGCCATATCCGGACTGTGTGTTTTTATGACCAACAGCTGTGACCATATGTTGTACCGTTTCCAGCCAGTCTGTGTTTTATGACGGCATGTGTTTTTGTAAACAGGAAGGGTTAGGGTGTGGGGAGGGGTTTATTGTGGGTGTAAATTGATGATTGGTGTTTTCACGCCATCAGGTCGTTGAATTTCTGAACAGAAGAATTTCTGTCAGGGGTGTGTTTTCAGCAACATTCGCAATATCTGTGAATGAAACAAAGCAAAATGAGTTTAATAAATAAGAAATACTGATGATACATAAAGTAGATAAAACAGAATTAAACATTGCAAATAAGTTCAATAAATAAGAATGTGAAATAAAAACAGAATTAAAACATCGCATATAATGTTTTATATGTAATAAGATCAAATTAAAACAATGCCTATGTTTAAAAATAAGAAATACTGATGGTACATAAAGCATATGAAATTAAAACAAAGAATTAAACAATTCCTATAAGTGTTTATGTGTAATAGGATTAAACAATGGAAATGAGTAAAGCTCGATAATAATATTTTCTTAGAGCTGTTGTAAAGCCAAAACAATCTCTGTCCATTAACCAGTTATCACTGTGAACCTATTGTGAAACAATCTGTATTGTGAAAATCAATAAATGAATATATTTATATAGAAAGTATATTTGAAGATTTAAGAGAACTTTTACTTTAAGAGATTCCAGCTTAAGAAACACTGATGGTAAATAAAGTAGATAAAATGAAATCAAACAAATCATATGAAATTATGTGAAATAAGATGAAAGTAAGATCAGATTTAAGAGTTCTTACCTGATTTTGAGTTCCATGAAGTCCAGTAGCTGAACTGAAATGAGCTTCTTTCCAGCTTTGCTGGGGCGGTTCAGTCTCTGTCTGAGGATGTCAAACAATTCAGAGCAAGTCAAATTTGCTACAACACCTCTTAAGGTTCATTTTTGAGTGATCAAAGCTAAAATCTTCCTTCCTTCCAGCACAGCTGGTAGTCAAATCATTCTAAAAGGTGTAAAATGTACAACAACAAATGGTGGGTCAACACTAATATCCCTCTTCCTATTGCATTCGTCTCCAGACCTGTCTTGACTTGAAAGTGTGAAACAGTGTCTGTGGGAAAGTGGCTGGGCTGTTACTCTCGGAAATCAAACACCTCTTAAGGTTCATTTTTGAGTGATCAAAGCTAAGTTTTACATGTCTGAGATCTTACCATACATTTTATTCTTTCAGTTTTTATTTTAATTATGTACTAAAAAATTTTACTGAACCCACTCAATGAAAGTTGTCAATACATATTGACAAAACACAATTCATATCATTCATTGATAAAATATGCATAGTGATTTAACCTAGACATTCTCATTAAAAAATATTAAACTACAGGTGTGTGTGTAATTACATGTTTCAGCCAGCAGAGGGCTTCAAAATGTGTTTGCGCTGATACTTCATTTATTGTTTTAGGAGTGTAATTGCATGTTTCAGCCAGCAGAGGGCTCTAAAATGTGTTTGTGCTGATACTTCATTTATTGTTTTAGGAGTGTAATTACATGTTTCAGCCAGCAGAGGGCTCTAAAATGTGTTTGTGCTGATACTTCATTTATTGTTTAGGTGTGTAATTACATGTTTCAGCCAGCAGAGGGCTCTAAAATGTGTTTGAGCTGATACTTCATTTATTGTTTTAGGAGTGTAATTACATGTTTCAGCCAGCAGAGGGCTCTAAAATGTGTTTGAGCTGATACTTCATTTATTGTTTTAGGAGTGTAATTACATGTTTCAGCCAGCAGAGGGCTCTAAAATGTGTTTGTGCTGATACTTCATTTATTGTTTAGGTGTGTAATTACATGTTTCAGCCAGCAGAGGGCTCTAAAATGTGTTTGTGCTGATACTTCATTTATTGTTTTAGGAGTGTAATTACATGTTTCAGCCAGCAGAGGGCTCTAAAATGTGTTTGTGCTGATACTTCATTTATTGTTTAGGTGTGTAATTACATGTTTCAGCCAGCAGAGGGCTCTAAAATGTGTTTGTGCTGATACTTCATTTATTGTTTTAGGTGTGTAATTACATGTTTCAGCCAGCAGAGGGCTCTAAAATGTGTTTGCGCTGACGCTTCATTTTATTGTTTTAGGTGTTTAATTGCATGTTTCAGCCAGCAGAGGGCTCTAAAATGTGTTTGTGCTGATACTTCATTTATTGTTTTAGGTGTGTAATTGCATGTTTCAGCCAGCAGAGGGCTTCAAAATGTGTTTGTGCTGATACTTCATTTATTGTTTTAGGTGTGTAATTGCATGTTTCAGCCAGCAGAGGGCTCTAAAATGTGTTTGTGCTGATACTTCATTTATTGTTTTAGGTGTGTAATTGCATGTTTCAGCCAGCAGAGGGCTCTAAAATGTGTTTGTGCTGATACTTCATTTATTGTTTTAGGTGTGTAATTGCATGTTTCAGCCAGCAGAGGGCTCTAAAATGTGTTTGTGCTGATACTTCATTTATTGTTTAGGTGTGTAATTGCATGTTTCATCCGTTTCACTGCTTTTTGTTATTATTATAATTATTATTTTTTTATTTACTAATTATCGAAGCTCATTGTTTGTTTATCTCTGTTTAATAGGATATAATTTTTTTATAGGAAACGTTGAGGCCGTTGCTTTTGACTTCATTAATTTGTGTGAGTACATATTGTCCATCAATCTTTGTACAATTTATATATTTATTTATTCATTTGTTGTTCAAATTTTTTCTCGTCTTATTTTGCACTAACCGCTACTGTAATGTATTTGAGTTGTTGTTAATATACCTGATGTCCACTAGAGGGCGCTCCCGTGCTGTTGGTTGTTGTTGTTGCAGTGTTTCGAGTAAAACGAGAGTATAACCATGCATGCGAGTAAAAAAACAAAAGTACAACTATGCAGTCAGGTCTCCGGGTCTTCATATCCTTGTTATAAACGAACCATTAATAATATAACAAAAATATAATATAAAATATAATAATAATAACAAGTGTTATTAAGCATATTGATGCGGACATAAGAATTGCAATGTAAATAATTCTTGAGATTGTAATAACTTGTTCTTTACGGTTAAAGGAAAGGGGATGTAGTGAAAGTGTATTTGTAGATGTGAGTACCGAGACTAACCACTAGGTGTCAGTAGCATCTCACTTACCTGTAGGGTAGACAGTTATTGCTGTTCCTGCACGCGATCTGCAATATAATAAAGAGATGTTTCTACTATAAAGCAGTTTCTTCACTGGATAAAGAAACATTACAGAGAGTTGCAGAGAAATCAGGATGTTATGCGTCTAAATCCCGGGCCGATGATGTCTGAATCCAGCTTCTCATGGACGCTATCCGGTCCTCCTCAAAGACTCCGCCTTTCCAGCTTCTTTCTCACGCTTTTTAAGGGATTGTGTTGCTTTTTGAGTCTATTTTCATGAATAATGGGAAATAAACTGTTTTGAAATGGAAATAACACTGATATATCAGTGAAAATAGACTGCAGAAATATAAAGGCACATAAAATATAATGACAGGATTCTTTGTTTCTTGAACATGTCGTCAGCTCCACTTTTAAGGGACCGTGTGGATTTTCTCTAATTCACGCTTGTTAGGGACCCTGTTATTATTGTGTCTATTTTCAGAAAAGAATATTAAACTATTTTGAAATGTAAATAACACATCAGTGAACATTACTGTACAATTACAAAGGTGTATAAAAACTATTGCACATGTGATCCTGTGAATGCATTAATGAATCAGTTGATATAATTCAAGCAAATATTACAGTTCAATATCACAAGGTGACCAGAGACACCAGCTCCAGCTCGGATCCTCCTCTTCAGATGAAGGACTCGAGCGGCAAACATGGACGATTATACAAAATGATCGTGTTATCATTGCTTTACATGCACACTACTTTTGCTTAAAAGTATACGATAGTACAAATTGTAGTATTTACAACTATCTCACAACTGTACTTATACAACATTAGCTAACTGACCGGCAAGCTAGCTAGCTCTAGTTAACGTTACTGGCTAACTTTGACAACTTGACAGGCTATTTGATGCAGTGTAAAGTGTTTTGATGATGTACGATGAAGTGTAAGTGTAACATGAATGATGTCTGATCCACCACAGTTTCAAACAAACATTCATCGGGGAGAGTGAGCGTCAGGCTACCGGTTACAGGTCGCTGAGAAAGAGCGAGAAGACTCACGACCTCAGAGTAGAAATAAGAAGTGTTCAAAGCCTCAATCAAGTTCATTTTCTGTGGTTTTGATGTGGCTAGGAGATGTAACGTTAACCTGTAATTTAGGATTCAAATAAGCCTATAGCTGACATTTTGCACCAGGTTGCAAAGTAACAGTTGCTAACATCAACTGGTAATGTTAGCTAGATGTGTGTGTAGAATGATTAGGGTAAGTTATAATGCTCTTTTCATTTTGCATCCTGTGTTGCAAAATGACAAAAAAATGACCTAAACATACATTTACATTTAGTCACTTAGCAGGCGCTTTTATCCAAAGCGACTTACAAGTGAGGAAAACAAACAAGTGATTCTTCATGAATTGGCAAATAACACAAATATACACAAACATACACTTAACTCTCATGGAAACCACAGAAACTGGTTGTGACGGCTGCTGTTCTTTACTGTATATGTATTATAATCCATGTCCAGTTATCTTTATGGTTCATTGGCCAGTGGTAAGTGCTGATTTTGTATCCTGTAGCTGTTATGCATTCAACGTTCACTTGTTCAACATTCACTGTTTTACTAACACTTTATAAAAGTGAGTAAATTGAGACGGGTGATAAAGGTCGATCTATTTGGATATCCTAAGATTACAGCATTGAGTAGATGCCATTGATAACCTGACATGTTTGAGCCAATTCCCACACCTACTACTAACCTGATCAGCCTGCTCTCAGCTTTCTCATTTTCTGTTTTGTATTGAAGTTGTGTCCTAAATGTGAATGGACAGACATTTAGTTTTAATGTGTAGATTGTTTTTGAGGACTGCTCACCAGTTGACATATCAGTGTCCGAGTGTTCCTGTGTGGCTGGAAGAGTCTCTGCCACCACAGTGTTGCTCTGCTGTTTCAGACGGCGCACTCTTCCCCTCTGAACCTGCTGCTGTACCCCGTCCTAAACTGAACTGATACAGAGCAGCTCTGGCACGAGCCAAGAACCATGGGAAATGTGTGTTCACATCCAAACCATGGTTTAGTGAGAAAAAATACTATAGTAAACTAAAATAAATTGTATTATACTGTGTTCTAGTATTTACAACACTTTGTTGATGAATGCAACAGTATTAACTACAGTGAACTGATGAACCGTAATAAATACTGTAGTCTACTTTCGTTTTTTACTATAGTATGGTTCAAAAACACTAGTATTTACTATAAATTACTATCATTTTTTCTTTCATTTGTGAAGAGCTGATCTAGTATGTTTCATCAACAATTTAAATTAATCTGATCATTCTTTTGTGGAATCAACAGGGTGTGAAACCAGTGACATGGTGTTCATTTCCACAAAGCCAAGGCAGTTTATGGTTGCTGACGGTGTAAGGTAATATCTATTGTCCTATGTAATTGTATAACCTACTATATAACTCTTTGATTGTTGTTAAAGCTTTCTTAAAGTGCTAATTGTGAAATTACAAAGCAGTGCGTGGGGAGCTGCCAGTTCCAGATGTCCTCAAAGTTGATGAGGTGTACACTGATTTCTTGCCAAACGTCGCTCCACTCATCACCACCATGGCAATAAATGCTGACATCCCATTGGTTGACTCTGCTTTTGGGAAAGTCCAGGAAGGTAGCTCTATATCTTACCAACATCCTGTACTAGAGAGCTGAGTTGTAGTACTCCACCCAGATGCCCCTCCACCACCACTTCTACCTGTAGATGGCTATAGGCTGGAGTTTGTGTGCAGTCACCAGCAACACCTCCATCTACGGTCACTTGACACTACAATAGACATTACATTTACATTTACAGACATTTACATTTATCCAAAGTGACTTACAAAGGCAGCAATTAGGGGTTTCATGCCTTGCTTTAGTCATGGTATCGAAGGTGGAGAGAGTGCTGTTCATTCACAATCCCCACTTTCAATTCCTGCCAGCGTGGGAATCGAACCAGCAACCTTCACGTTACAAGCCCAACTCCCTCACTATTAGGTCACGACATGGCAAGGAAAATAGAGGTTGCGATCAGGGAGCAGAGCAACACTGTAGAGTGGCACCGTGTCAGGAGGCCAAGAATAATTTCTTCCGGATTCAGGGAAATATGCCATGAGGCCAGAGTTCTGCAAAAAACTTGGCAGAAAGAATTAAAAAGGCTCAGACGGCTGCAATGAAGAGGGGACTGGCACTGGAACCGGTTGCCATAAAGGAGTACTGCCGAGTAAAAAACACAAATTACTGGCCTTGTGGGTTCATCATCCACCCAGATGCCCCCTGGTTAGGGTCATCTCCTGACGGTCTGGTGTTTGACCCGACGGAGAGCCCACCCTTCGGATTGCTGGAAATTAAAGTCCCAACGCAAAGAGCGATGTGGACTGTAGCTACTTGAAAATGCAGAGTGGCGCATTGAAACTAAAGCAGACTCACAGCTACTACTGGCAGGTCAAGGCCAGCTGCTTCTAACAGGGATGCGATTTTGTTGTTTTTGCTGGGGAGGATATTCTCATACAACGCATCTACAGAGACTGCGAGGTGGCTAAAGCCATAAGGGAGAAGCGAGATTATTTTTATTTTTACATGTAAGTTTGAAGAGGATTCTCTTACTTTTTTGTATTTAGAGTTCCCTTCGATTAAAGAAAAAGATGTTAAATTCCATAATACTGATAGCATTGATTCTTTAATGCATCATTCATAATAAATAAGTATTATAATAAATATTACCTTACATGTGCTTCTATGTGTGGCGTCCTCTTAATGCTGTAATTCCTTGAGCCAGATGTGTAAAACAATGCAGAAATCTACACTTTCCTCAGTTGTAACGTCTAACTGCCCATTTCATAAGTTATGGAGGAATGGGTTTATATACGTTCAAAACATACGTGTATACAGTTTTGTTTGAAAAGAATTACCTTTTTAACAATGTAAAAGATGTCAACAAGGCTCTTTATTGAATCAATTCTGGTAAGTAAATGTTTAACAAAATTATAGAACATTCATTAGAAAGTATTTACAAGAAACTATTACATTAAAAATGCATTCATTAGATCATTTCTAAAACAATAGTTTCTTGTAAATACTTCAATGAACGTATTTCTAATTGTAATAGTTTGCCCACACCTTTACCAGTGGTCCATATTGGTAGTTGACCAGGAAAGCAAGCCACGCTGAACAGCTCCTCAATGCTTCCACACACAGAAAGTGGAATGTCTCTGTGAAAAAGTTTGTTTTCTTTCACCCTCCTGATGCACGTCTCCACATGGACCCTCAGACGTGCGATGGATCGAGTCTGCCTGACATCCTCTCGACTCATTTGGGTGTTTCTTGAGAGAAAGGCAGGCCGGTAAACCTTGCATGGAGCCAGATTGTCCACAAGGAACCCTTTGTCAACCATAATTGCCATGTCTGGTGTGAGTAGGTTTGCGATGCCAGACAGCTTGAAAATCTCACGGTCACTCATGGATCCTGCATACAGACCAGACACGAATGTAATCTGTCAGTGCCGATCATGGCCTTGAATGTAGCATGAGATTTGTAAGTGGAAAATAGCTCACTCTGCAACAGGAGAGAGGATGGAGTCTGGCAGGATATTTCAGTGCAGTCAAGCACCACTTGTGTGTCAGGGAAAGCTGAAAACTCTGGTGGAAGAAGAGCTCTAACAGTTTCACGTGGGATCCACAGACGTTGGCTTCCAAGTAGGGTGTATAGGAAGTGTGTCCAGGTGGCAATAATCCTGCTGGCTGTGGTGCGGTGAATGTCAAACCGTTCTGCTAGATCCCTGAGAGGCAGGCCCACTGACTGAGTGTAACAGGCTCAGGTCTGTTACATGTTCAATCTGACAGGGTGTAGTAATGCTAAACACCACCAGAGGCGCAAGTGCTTTCTACTGGATGGTATATGTCCAATTGGGGAGTAAAGTAAGTCAGATTTGTTTGACAGAGGAAGCATGGCTTACCTGCTTTGTCACCACAATCTATGCATGAGTCCTGATTGAGAAACATTGGTTTCAGCTCGATCAGAAAGGGCTCTTTAAGTCAAGTCAAGTCATCTTTATTTATATAGCGCTTTTTACAATGCAAATTGTGGCAAAGCAGCTTTACATTAATAAGAAAATGGTGTCATTGTACAGCTTATTCTATATATTATTGATTCATTCCGTTGCAAAGATCAATAGTTATTAGTCTAGGTAATTTAGGTATAGCAGCACTGGAGAAAACAGTGACGTAATCGTCCGGCTCAGATCAGTTCGCATACAACGGCGCCAATACAGGCATATCAAAAACACTGCTGAATATCAAGCAAGTGTCCCCAACTTAAGCAAGCCAAAGGCAACAGCGGCAAGGAACCAAAACTCCAACAAATGGAGAAAAAAACCTTGGGAGAAACCAGGCTTAGTTGGGGGGCCAGTTCTCCTCTGGCCAACAGTGAACACTTGTCCGATACCCAGGCAGAGTTACAGGTCATTAAACTGATTTGGAATCGCAACAGTCAAAATATTTAATCTAGTTCCATCTAATTTAAGATCTTTTTGATCACGCCGATATGGGACGGTTTGTTGGGATATGTGCCGCTGACTGATGAGTCGGTAGGGTCTTCACAAAGGATGAGCTCGTTCACACGGTCTCCGCCGACACCACAGGGCCACACTGCTGCCGCACACAGGCACAGGTTCCCCGTCCGACCCGGACACAGCCCGGATCCAGCCAATCATGTTAATTGGTAAACCTCGGGATAAGCAGAGAGACAAAAAATTAGCGTAGACGCCATTCTTCTTCCGATGTAACGAGTACATCTGGTGTTATAGGAAGTGTTCCCGGTTCCGGCTGACCTGATCTATGCAGCCTAACAATCCTTTAACGGATATGAGGACAAGAGTTTATAGTGCGTCATGTGTATGCCAGGTTAAATAGATGCGTTTTTAGTCTAGATTTAAACTGACAAAGTGTGTCTGCTTCCCGAACAATGCTAGGAAGATTGTTCCAGAGTTTAGGTGCCAAATAGGAAAAGGATCTACCGCCCGCGGTTGATTTTGATATTCTAGGTATTAACAACTGGCCAGAATTCTGAGATCGTAATAGACGCGAAGGACTATAATGCATTAAAAGCTCACTCAGGTACTGGGGAGCTAAGCCATTTAGTGCTTTGTAAGTAATTAGCAAGATTTTAAAATCTATACGATGTTTAATAGGGAGCCAGTGCAGTTTTGACAGAACCGGACTAATATGTTCATACTTCCTGGTTCTAGTAAGGACTCTAGCAGCTGCGTTTTGGACCAGCTGTAATTTGTTTATCACGCGAGCAGGGCAACCACCCAGTAGAGCATTACAGTAATCTAGTCTCGAGGTCATAAACGCATGAACTAGCTGTTCCGCATTTGTCATTGAGAGCATATGTCGCAATTTAGATATGTTTTTAAGATGGAAGAATGCGGTTTTACATATGCTAGAAATGTGGCATTCAAATGAAAGATTGGTATCAAAGAGCACACCCAGGTTCCTAACTGACGAAGACGACTTAACAGAGCAGCCATCAAGTGTTAGACAGTATTCTAGGTTATTATGTGCAGAAGTTTTTGGTCCAATAATTAGAATCTCTGTTTTTTCTGAATTTAGTAGTAGGAAATTACTAGTCATCCAATTTTTTATATCAGCTACGCATTCTGTTAATTTTGAGAATTGGTCGGTTTCGTCGGGGCGCGAGGAAATATAGAGCTGAGTATCATCAGCGTAACAGTGAAAGCTAATGCCATGCTTCCTAATGACATCTCCCAAGGGTAGCATGTACAGAGTGAAAAGCAACGGTCCTAGAACTGAGCCTTGTGGTACTCCATGTTTAACTTGTGATCGAAATGACATCTCTTCGTTTACTACTACAAACTGATAACGGTCAGATAAGTATGATTTGAACCATGCCAATGCATTTCCACTAATTCCAGCATAATTTTCTAGTCTATTCAAAAGAATATTGTGGTCGATAGTGTCAAAAGCAGCACTGAGGTCTAGTAACACTAATAGAGAGATACAACCACGATCTGATGATAAGAGCAAATCATTTGTAACTCTAATGAGAGCAGTCTCAGTACTATGGTACGGTCTAAATCCTGACTGGAAATCCTCACAGATACCATTTCTTTCCAAGTAGGAACTAAGTTGAGATGATACTGCCTTTTCTAGTATTTTTGACAGAAAAGGTAGATTGGAAATCGGTCTGTAATTGACTAATTCACCAGGATCAAGTTGTGGTTTTTTAATAAGAGGTTTGATAATAGCCTGCTTAAAATTTTTCGGTACGTAACCTAGTAATAAAGATGAATTAATGATCTTAAGAAGAGGATCTATGACCTCTGGAAGCATCCCTTTCAATAGCTTAGTCGGTATAGGGTCTAACATACATGTTGTTGATTTTGATGATTTAATAAGTTTAGACAATTCTTCCTTTCCTATAACAGCGAATGAATGGAATTTTTCCTCAGGGATACTACAATCCACTGTCTGATGTGATACTGTAGTAGACAGTTGCATGGCTATAATTTTCTCTCTAATGTTGTCAATCTTGCAAGTAAAGAAGTTCATAAAGTCATTACTGCTGTGCTGTTTGGAAACATCAGAAGTTGAGGCTGTATTTCTCGTTAATTTAGCCACTGTATTAAATAAATACTTAGGGTTGTGTTTATTATCTTCTAAAAGATTTGAAAAATAAGCAGATCTAGCGGTTTTTATGGCCTTTCTGTACTCCATCATTTTCTCTCTCCATGAAATCCGAAAAACTTCTAGTTTTGAATTCTTCCAGCTGCGCTCCATTTTTCTTGCTGCTCTCTTAAGGGCCCGAGTGTGCTCGTTATACCATGGCGTTGGACTAATATCCTTAATCTTTTTTAAGCGCAAAGGAGCAACAGAGTCTAGAGTGTTGGAAAAGAGAGCGTCAATAGTTTCTGTTGCAACATCGAGTTCTTCTAAGCTGTCTGGTTTGCTAAGTTGATGAAACTGATCAGGAAGATTATTTATAAAGCAGTTTTTAGTGGTGGAAGTGATGGTTCTAACATATTTATGGCAGACAGGCGGTTTTGCAGCCTTGGTTAAATGTAGCACGCATGAGACTAGATAATGATCTGAGACGTCATCGCTCTGCTGCAGAATTTCAACGGCATCAATATCGATTCCATGTGACAATATTAGATCTAGAGTATGATTACGACAATGAGTTGGTCCTGACACGTGTTGTCTAACTCCAATAGAGCTTAAAATATCTGTTAATGCCAATCCCAAAGCGTCTTTTTCATTATCTACATGTATATTAAAATCACCAACAATGAGGACTTTATCCACAGCCAGTACTAACTCCGAGAGAAAATCAGCAAATTCTTTGATAAAGTCTGTATGGTGCCCTGGTGGCCTGTATACAGTAGCCAACACAAATTTCAAATGAGATTTGTCACTTACATTATATAACGTTACATAGAGCACCATCACTTCAAACGAGATATATTTGAAAGACTTTTGAGTAATACTAAAGATATTACTATAGATAACAGCAACACCTCCCCCTTTACCTTTCTGACGAGGTTCGTGTCGATAATAGTAACCTTGAGGGCTAGACTCATTTAAAGTAATGTAATCGTCTGGTTTTAGCCAGGTTTCTGTCAAACACAGCACATCTAGATTATTTTCTGTGATAATATCATTTACTATAAGTGCTTTTGAAGAAAGGGATCGAATATTCAGCAACCCAAGCTTTATCATTTGTTTATCTTTATAATCTCTGTTTACTACTTGTTGAACATCAATTAAATTATCACCCGTAAATGGGTTTGGAAGTTTTCTGTATTTATTAGTTCGGGGTACAGACACAGTCTCTATGTGATAATATCTAGGTGAAATAGTCTCTATGTGTTGGGATTTATCTGAATTCTGTGACGTGAGACAGCTAGCAGACGGTCGGTTTAGCCAGTCTGTCTGCTTCCTGACCTGGGCCCCAGTTAGTCAAGGTTGAGCTCTAAGACTATGTGCCATATTACTAGAGAGAAGAGCGGCACCACCCCAGGAGGGATGAATACCATCTCTTTTCAACAGGTCAGGTCTGCCCCAAAAACTTTTCCAATTGTCTATGAAACCTATATTATTCTGTGGACACCACTTAGACAGCCAGCCATTGAGTGATGAAAGTCTGCTAATTATCTCATCACTCCTACGAGCAGGAAGGGGTCCAGAAAAAATTACAGTGTCTGACATCATACGTGCGGTTTCACACACCTCTTTAATGTTAATTTTGGTGATCTCCGACTGGCGAAGTCGAACATCATTAGCGCCGACGTGAATAACAATCTTAGAGTATTTACGATTAGCATTAGCCAGCACTTTTAAATTTGCTTTGATGTCAGGCGCTCTGGCTCCCGGCAAACATGTGACTATGGTGGCTGGTGTCTCTATTTTCACGTTCCGTGTAATAGAATCGCCAATAACTAGGGCACTTTCAACAGGATTCTCAGTGGGTGCGTCACTGAGTGGGGAGAACCTGTTTGATGTTCTAATCGGAACGGAAGAGTGGTGTTTTTTCACACGACTAGGCCGCCTCACAGTCACAAAGTTGCCCTGCTGCACGGGCTCTACAGCCGGAACCGAACAATGTACGGAGTTCGCTAAGCTAGTCGCATCCAAAACAGTATCTGAAGCCCTTGCATTCTTACTATCCTCAATTAAAGTTTGGATGCGTGTCTCTAATTCTGAGATTTTCTCTGTCAGCCTGACTACTTCCCTACATTTATGACATGTGAATGCCTCATCGCTGACAGAAAAAGCTAAACTATGCATGTGACAGGCAGTGCAAGTAACAATGAAAGGAGAAGATGACATAGCTTACCGTGTTCGTAGACCGATCCGACTTACCAGTTGTTTGATGAACTTGTAGAAAAAGGAGAGTGCGACAGAAATGACGGTGGGCACGGATAACACAAACTAGCGTAATGCTAACGCGTTGTGATGGTGATTTAGATTAAAAGATTAAAAACTAGCGATGTCAGATTAATGTGATAGGCAATATAAGACAATATCAGATATATAGTGAAGATAAAGTAGACAGCAAACAATGACAATAAATAGATTCAAAACAAAGCTATACGGAGCAACAGACTCAAACAATTCAGCAGTGAGGCAGACAGGAGCAATCGATCAAGAGTCTTTAGTGCTAGTGACGTATTATATGGCTACCGAACTTGGTTTGGAGGTAAAAAGAGGATGTTCCTCCATGAACAGTGGCTGTCATCAGCTTGTGGAATCTCTAGGATCTCATGTCTGAGGATCTGTGAAGATTTAACTTTGTTGTTTGGAGTCGCTTGCACTTTGGAATTATTTTTTTTTTTTCTCTTCCATGGATAACACCATCATCTCTACCTTTGGACTGCCTTTCACTTCCATGGATTGACATTCATATACTTTGTTTCTTTTATATATGTTCAATGTTTTTGTTTTCAGTATTCATTGTTGGTTTATCATATTTACATTGTTTTTCTCTTCTTTTTGGTTTGTTTGTTTGTTTATATAAATTTGCAAAAACACATTTTCATTGCCTGTCTGGTTAATGTGATTTAGACCTGTTTCTTTTTAGATTGTCTATTGTAAGTTGGCAGTTCCCGGTAAAATTCAGATCTATAGCAGACTTGCACTTGAAGGGTTGAGGAAGTTATATGATGCATGAGGAACAGCAGGAGCTCATCTATGGGTTGAAGTTTCTGTAAAAAAAAAAAAAAGGCCATCCTGTTACACACAGTGGTGGAATGTATCTCAGTACATTTACTCAAGTACAATTTCATGGTTCACAAAAGTGTGGATTTGTTGATTTTCCTGCATTGAGTACTTTTACTTTTAATACTTAAAGTACATTTTCCTTACAGGTGTGAAACAACATGAGGGTGAGTAATTACTGACAGAAATTAAATTTTTGGGTTAACTAACCCTTTAAGTAACATATTCAATGCAGTTCCAGTATTTCTATGGTGGTATTAGTGCTTTTACTGTAAGAATCTGAATATGTCCACCACCACATAATTATTGTTCACATGCTTACAGTTGTTGGTCGAGAGAACTCAGAGCTGCTGGCAGAGGCAGTCGTGGTGTTGGTGATCCGCACCATCTTGGTGTTGACTGACGGCTCCACGAGTTTCCAAAAAGCCTGGAAATGTTTGTATGAGGCAAACCTAAGAATGTAATGATGTTCATGTTAGGTTTCGTTTTATTTTTTTAATTCGCTTTCTCAAAATGAAACATTTTTACACAACACATTGATTAACAGGTTGTTATAATGCTATTCCAAAAGCCTTATAAACCAACCTGGTGTAAAAACGAATGTCCTCGTCCGACCCTGCGAAGCGTTGTATGCCGAAACGGGTTTGCACCAACACTTCCAGTTGGTGTTGGAGATGCCTAATTGTCCAATGCAAGGCTTTCATTCTCATTTGCCATCACCGCCGTCGCTGGAGTCACACAGTGATCGTGATCGGGAGCTGCTGTTTCCATCTCGGACTCGGAGTTTGCAGTCAAGTCCGGGGTAAGGCTCTCTGCCCTCGGCTTACACTCCCAAACATTAGGTCTTGGTGTGGGAAGAGCGTACTCATTCCAAGAAAAGAGAACCGGTAAAACTCTTTTTTTTAATCTCCTCAACCCCCCAGCAGTCACTACAAAGTCACCCGGCTGAAAATGCCTGCTACTCACACGAGTGATTTTCGTAGGGCTGAAGCTGTCCCTTCGGATCTTGATTAGCCACTGAGCCCGTATCGCACTATCTACGGGAAACGAGTGAAAACTTATTTCTGAGTTATAGCGTGACGAATTACTACAAAGTGGCACACAACAATGTAATGCCGACTTTTTCACTCGTTGGAAGGCCTTTCTTTAATCCTGAATCCACTCATTTGTAATTACTAGCTTGATCTTTGTGTCGATGTAACTCTTGTTATTAGCAGTGCGGAAACGCTTAGAACGGAAGTACTGACGCGTACACTCATAGGCCGGAAGTTGATCGACGTCATCTTGTGCACCTAGTCCATACTGACTGTGTTTAACTTCTCCTCGGGGGAATCCCTGCCGCCATTCGACTTCATCAAGTGGACAAGGGCAGTTTATTTGGACACTCTCGACCCCTTGATTTTGACCGAGGGAGTGTCAGATCAGAAGGACACAATGTGACACGAACATGATGTCACAACATCTCGCAGCGCTTACACGTGTGCAGCGTCCAGTGGAGGAAAGAGTACTAAAATATTGCTACTTAAGAAATCATTTACTTGAGAACAAGTAGAAGTACTGAAAAATAATCACTCAAGAAAGAGTCAAAAGTAGTTAGCTGAAAAACTACTCAAATTATTACATTACAAAGTACTTTAGTATTATTGTTCTATTTTTACCCAAAATGATGTGATTTTAACAATATGGAGAGCAAAACACTCTCATGTTATTCCTGTTTCATTCACACTGGAAGCCGGAGGACGCTCTCGAAGGTCAAAGTAGAGCGTAGAAACTTTGCCACCGATGGTCTCTACGATCAACTGAGCTCACGATTCTCTGAGAAACACAGTCCAGCATGGTTTCTTCTCCAACAACTCTAAAGATCGCTCAACATCTACAACTTCAGCTTTATTTAGGAAGGAGAATCTCTCTCATCTGCTCATGGAGCTTCAATAATACAACAGACAAGAGAACTTTTCACACTAAAACAATCATTCTGAACTTTGAAAGACACACAAATGCTGTGAACTGGTAAAAATGTTCAGTTGTTCTGGCTAGAAGAGACTCCATCCACAGAACAAAGACAATATACTGTATATCTGTGCATTAGAAACAGACAGACACAGAGATAACTTCATATGAAATAAAACAAACATAAACAAATATATTTTGTGCATTAAATTTAGACAGATAAGTTTATATCCCTTGTAAACTTTACATATTTTGATAGATTTTTCTGCTCTACTTGACAATCACGTTTATGACTAGAAACATTTGAATCATTATGGATGAGTTCAATCCAAACATTATTATATTTGTAGGCCTGATACTGAAGAGCCTGAAGATTTCTGCTGACAGACTCATCTGAGCTTCTTCCTCCTGTTCTTCCTTTAAAGCTGCTGTCTGTAACTTTTTTGGGCTCATCAATATTTATCCACACTGTAAGGAGGAACAGAAGAGAAAACAATCAGTGTTCAGTGGAACAAAGTGACAATTAGTTCCTATATTTCAATTCATGTTTTCTGAGTAAAAAGAAGTTCCATTAAATTCCTGTAATCAGATTAATTACTGACTTTACATGATCCTGCAGAGATATTTGTGTTTGAAATATAATCCATGAAACCATGAATCACGTTGATCTGTTTCTTTGTTTGTGTTGGTGTGACTCCTATTGAGTCGTTGTAAAGAAGAAACTAATGAGTGTACGGCGTATGGAATAAACCACAGGGAGCAAATACAAATGATATTCTGAATTCAAACAAAAAGCTTTAGTTAAAGCCGTTCGTCCTCTAGTTGAAACATGTTTGTAGGGCTCTGAGTAAATCACTGAAAGTAAAGTGAGTGTAAAGTAGTGTGACGTGTTGCTCGTCAAAGTAAAAACACACTAGAGACAGAGACATTTCTCATGTGAGGCTGGACGGCTGTGAGCTGAAGCTGAACGCCACTGATTTTAGCAGGAGTGCAGCGTTTTCCTACAATCTCACCAAGTCTATTTTCAAACTGAAATGATTCACTACTGACACAGTTAATAAAGCAGGTGTTGTTGTATAAAGCTGTGACAGTGTGCTTTTGTTCTCTTTAAACATTTCAAGAGCTTCACATTTTGTTTGTTGCAATAAAGATTAATGATGATTTTCTTTCACGAACATCTGAAAGGTTTGTTCACATATCAGAGGAAAATGAAGATCTCTTTAATATCACAGTGATGTTTCCTCACCTCAGGACACAGTTTGAGTCTCGTAGCACGTCTCTGAGCCGCTGCTTTGAGTCTCCTATCATATTGTGTCTCAGATCAAGTGCTTTTAAAAACTGCAGTGCTTCTGAGTTAGTCAAAGACTGAGTTAAAGAAGAAACATCTGTAATGCCACAGTGACGTAGACTAGAAAGACAAACAGAGGAAGAGAGATTATCTTACAAACAAATCAAATATAATGTGAACTCAGACTCATTGTGAAATATTGAGTATAAAGTGTTTTAGTTTAAACTGTTAAAGTGGTTTGAAGCATTTTGATTCTTGTATGTGAAGAATGTTACTGACCTCAATCTCTCCAGTTTACAGTGTGAATCCTTCAGTACGTCACATAAGTGCTTCACTCCTGTGTTTCCTAGTTCATTCCAGCTCAGGTTCAGATCTCTCAGGAGTGACGGGTTTGATTTCAGAGCTGAAGTCAGGATGACACACTGTTTCTCTGTAATACAGCAACTATCCAGACTGAAGACAGAAATAACAATAGTTCACATCTATGATGATCATCTTATTGAAGAGCTTCATTTAGTTTCCAATAGTCTGTTTTGAAACGCAGTTACACTAGTTCTGTGTGCTGGAAGACACTGTTTCTTCTCTTTCATTTTAACTCTTTATTTGATTATTCTTTATTCTCTGTTGAAAAGGCAAATTTCTGCATGTAATCAATCAGTTCATCATATCAAATGCTGGAAATTCAACAATGACTAACTAGATTAAAACACACACATAAAAAAGTGACCAATAGGGAAACCCAGAAAGTTCACTGCTATAAAGAATGAAACATAAGCCCTGCTGTCTTAAAATAAATCAACTTCAATCTCACTGTAACTGCTGTACAGTATAATGATACTAACTGTAGTTTCTCCAGCTTGAATTGTGGGTTCATCAGTAGATCACTGAGGTTTTTCACTCCAGAGTCTCCTAGTTCATTCTCGCTCAGGTCCAGATCTCTCAGGAGTGACGGGTTTGATTTCAGAGCTGAAGTCAGGATGACACACTGTTCCTCTGTAATACTGCATCTATTCAGAAAGAGAAAATGACTCAAATCATGTTCAGTTCATGTTAAATGAATCATGAATAAATGTCATACAGTCACTAATAAACCAGCGAAAACATGGAAACTTAATGATATAAACGAACAAACCAAGACAGGAGCAT
This sequence comes from Zacco platypus, assembly GCA_038088235.1. NCBI lineage: Eukaryota > Metazoa > Chordata > Actinopteri > Cypriniformes > Xenocyprididae > Zacco > Zacco platypus. The sequence goes on along the minus strand of CM076080.1, from coordinate 32,310,414 downwards.
TTGAGGATACTAGTTACAATCCAAGTCTGGATCCGTCCTCACTCCCAAAAATCAGTGAATTTTTCACTGTAGATTAATATATAGGATCAATATAGAAACAACAGAAAAATCAACATTTAAATGGACTATTTTCACATTATTAATGTCAGAAAATCTTATTCATGAATGGATTATTAAATCATTTTAGAGTGTAATTTACAATCTCTAAATACACATTTTGCTCAATAAAAGAAGATTTAGTGAAAAGCACATTAGTCCAGTATAAATGTAACATTTCAGAATAATCTATTTGTGTATCAGTTTTGTTGTGTTTTATTATCATGGTGTTGCTGTCTGTGTGTGTTCCCTAGTTAGTGTTCTTGGTTGTTCATCAGTTCCTCAGCTGTTCTGTTTCACCTTGATTACTCTCTGTGTATTTAAACTCTTAGTTCTGTCTGTTCATTGTTGCGTGTCGTTTATGTTGAAGTGCTTGTGTTTTCTCTCTCCTACATGTTAGATTTGTGATTAAAGACAGTGTTATTGTATTCTCCATCGTCGTGAGCTTCATTACAACCAGACATTCGTCACAATTTGTCACTGTTTTTTAGTCTGTTCTCACTTCTGTCTTGTTTCACAGCAAAGATTTGTCAGATTCCAGCATATGAAACTATTTTATAGCCACAAAGTTTAAAACGCTTCAGAGTTTAATGATCTTTTTACTGATTCACATACAAACCCGTGAACTAATAGCATTTCTGAATCTCTTCAGATGGAGATGCAGCGCTACAAATGATGTGACTTGTGTCCTGTTGACTTAAAATAAACTAAACAGTAAATACAGTATAATGATACTAACTCTAGTTTCTCCAGCTTGAATTGTGGGTTCATCAGTAGATCACTGAGGTTTTTCACTCCAGAGTCTCCTAGTTCATTCCCGCTCAGGTTCAGCTCTCTCAGGAGTGACGGGTTTGATTTCAGAGCTGAAGTCAGGATGACACACTGTTTCTCTGTAATTCTGCATCTATTCAGACTAAAGACAGAAATAACAATAGTTCACATTTATGATGATCATCTTATTGAAGAGCTTCATTTAGTTTCCAATAGTCTGTTTTGAAACGCAGTTACACTAGTTCTGTGTGCTGGAAGACACTGTTTCTTCACTTTCATTTTAACTCTTTATTTGATTATTCTTTATTCTCTGTTGAAAAGGCAGATTTCTGCATGTAATCAATCAGTTCATCATATCAAATGATGGAAATTCAACAATTACTAATTAGATAAAAAAAACACATAAAAATGTGACCAATAGGGAAACCCAGAAAGTTCACTGCTATAAAGAATGAAACATAAGCCCTGCTGTCTTAAAATAAATCAACTTCAATCTCACTGTAACTGCTGTACAGTATAATGATACTAACTGTAGTTTCTCCAGCTTGAATTGTGGGTTCATCAGTAGATCACTGAGGTTTTTCACTCCAGAGTCTCCTAGTTCATTCCCGCTCAGGTTCAGATCTCTCAGGAGTGACGGGTTTGATTTCAGAGCTGAAGTCAGGATGACACACTGTTCCTCTGTAATTCTGCAGTAACTCAGACTGAAGACAGAAAGAGAAAATGACTCAAATCATGTTCAGTTCATGTTAAATGAATCATGAATAAATGTCATACAGTCACTAATAAAGCAGCAAAAACATGGAAACTTAATGAAATAAACGAACAAACCAAGATAGGAGCATTTGAGGATACTAGTTACAATCCAAGTCTGGATCCGTCCTCACTCCCAAAAATCAGTGAATTTATCACTGTAGATTAATATATAGGATCAATATAGAAACAACAGAAAAATCAACATTTAAATGGACTATTTTCACATTATTAATGTCAGAAAATCTTATTCATGAATGGATTATTAAATCATTTTAGAGTGTAATTTACAATCTCTAAATACACATTTTGCTCAATAAAAGAAGATTTAGTGAAAAGCACATTAGTCCAGTATAAATGTAACATTTCAGAATAATCTATTTGTGTATCAGTTTTGTTGTGTTTTATTATCATGGTGTTGCTGTCTGTGTGTGTTCCCTAGTTAGTGTTCTTGGTTGTTCATCAGTTCCTCAGCTGTTCTGTTTCTCCTTGATTACTCTCTGTTAGGGGTGTGCGATATTGACAAAAAATGATCTCGATATTTTCTAAGATTTTTCCGATAACAATAATCAGACGATATTTTGCATCATTCAAAATTGTTTTATTTGGCAATGTAATTGGTGACAGCGTTTCTTATATCTTTCCTTCTGTCGCTTTTTCTGTCGTAAGGAACTTTCTTGCTAAAATGATTGTGTTTTTGATTTTGCTCTGTCTGCTGCAGACGCGCCGTGTTCAGACGACTCCTGAAGCTTTTCATAATCCTCATATTAGGGCAAAGGCAGCGATTATTAATGCGCAGCTTGTCAGAGCTGTACTGCTCTGTGATCAGTGGTAAATGCTTCTTCATCTGAAAGCCAGAGAAACTCTTGCGCAGAAACTCAAAATAAGCGCTGCAGCAGAAGATGAAACACGTCATTCACTGTCGCTGAATAAACAGAAGATCGAAACACTTTGATTAAACATGAATAATAAACACACGACTGCTTTATTCTGTGTAAGAATCACATCATCTCACTGAAGGATGCTGAACTGCCGTTATGAAGTGAGTTTGGAGTAAAAACGTAAAAAATGTTGTCTTTTGTTGGACAAGATGTTAATAAATGCTTCTCATGTCTGGAACGATGTTTGACAGACACTGATTTTTCAAATGTTCATTATAAGCGACTCAAACTCGCAGCGCTTTCAGATGGATTCGCATTTGGAGCCGCACTTTGACACGCTTCTTCGCAGTTTCTTCATTCATTGTAACTTTTATCAAACACACACTCTGAACACACACACAATAGCACTCAGTTTATACTCAGCTTCATCACGCAGTGAATTCATGAACACTTCACGCAGAGTTTTGATTGGTTTCTAAAAATGAGTAAAATACTCGAAAAAATGATTTATGACATGATTTAAAACATCAATTATGATATTATAGCACATGATATACATCACACACCCCAATTTTATAACCACAAAGTTTAATGCTCTTTTTACTGATTCACATACAAACCCGTGAACTAATACCATTTCTGAATCTCTTCAGATGGAGATGCAGCGCTACAAATGATGTGACTTGTGTCCTGTTGACTTAAAATAAACTAAACAGTAAATACAGTAAAATGATACTAACTGTAGTTTCTCCAGCTTGAATTGTGGGTTCATCAGTAGATCACTGAGGTTTTTCACTCCAGAGTCTCCTAGTTTATTCCCGCTCAGGTCCAGATCTCTCAGGAGTGACGGGTTTGATTTCAGAGCTGAAGTCAGGATGACACACTGTTCCTCTGTAATTCTGCAGTAATTCAGACTGAAGACAGAAATAACAATAGTTCACATCTATGATGATCATCTTATTGAAGAGCTTCATTTAGTTTCCAATAGTCTGTTTTGAAACGCAGTTACACTAGTTCTGTGTGCTGGAAGACACTGTTTCTTCTCTTTCATTTTAACTCTTTATTTGATTATTCTTTATTCTGTGTTGAAAAGGCAGATTTCTGCATGTAGTCAATCAGTTCATCATATCAAATGCTGGAAATTCAACAATTACTAACTAGATTTAAAAAAAAAAAACCATAAAATGTGACCAATAGGGAAACCCAGAAAGTTCACTGCTATAAAGAATGAAACATAAGCCCTGCTGTCTTAAAATAAATCAACTTCAATCTCACTGTAACTGCTGTACAGTATAATGATACTAACTGTAGTTTCTCCAGCTTGAATTGTGGGTTCATCAGTAGATCACTGAGGTTTTTCACTCCAGAGTCTCCTAGTTCATTCCAGTTCAGGTTCAGATCTCTCAGGAGTGACGGGTTTGATTTCAGAGCTGAAGTCAGGATGACACACTGATTCTCTGTAATACTGGATCTATTCAGACTGAAGACAGAAATAACAATAGTTCACATCTATGATGATCATCTTATTGAAGAGCTTCATTTAGTTTCCAATAGTCTGTTTTGAAACGCAGTTACACTAGTTCTGTGTGCTGGAAGACACTGTTTCTTCTCTTTCATTTTAACTCTTTATTTGATTATTCATTATTCTCTGTTGAAAAGGCAGATTTCTGCATGTAATCAATCAGTTCATCATATCAAATGATGGAAATTCAACAATTACTAACTAGATTTAAAAAAAAAAAACATAAAATGTGACCAATAGGGAAACCCAGAAAGTTCACTGCTATAAAGAATGAAACATAAGCCCTGCTGTCTTAAAATACATCAACTTTAATCTCACTGTAACTGCTGTACAGTAAAATTATACTAACTGCAGTTTCTCCAGCTTGAATTGTGGGTTCATCAGGAGATCACTGAGGTTTTTCACTCCAGAGTCTCCTAGTTTATTCACGCTCAGGTTCAGCTCTCTCAGGTGTGACAGGTTTGATTTCAGAGCTGAAGTCAGGATGACACACTGTTCCTCTGTAATACTGGAGTCACTCAGACTGAAGACAGAAAGAGAAAAGACAATGACTCAGATCTCTGATGATCAACTAACATGTTCATCTTCATCCAGATTTTTGCTGACAGATAAACAGGGATCTCCAGGTGCAGGAAACATGGAGAAAGACACACATTGTTCATTTAAATAAACTACTGACATTGTAACAATACAAAGATTGAAATGGTCGATCTATTTATGTTAGTTTACACATTCATTTCATCTCATCTTTAAGGTTCTTTCGTGTCAATGTCACTCTTGGTTTTCTCACTGGGACAAATGTGTTTATGTCGGTTGTTTTCAGACTCATCATCTACTCACTCACACTTTACAATAAGCTTTCATTTGTTAACATGAACTACATTAGTGAACATGATCCAATGATGGACAATACTAGTACAGCATTTAATAACCTTAATGTAAGTTTCAACATTTACTAATACAGTTTTAAATACAAAGTTTTCTGTTAACATTAGTTAATCCACTGTGAACATGAACAATGAATAACTGTATAAATTAATGAACAGATTAAGGAATAAAAGTATTTCCTCAATCAGAAGACAAACTAGTTTTGTTAAAGGTTGTTCATTTGCTTTAGTGCTGCACCGTGAGGCAGTGTCACGTCTGTTCTAGGTTTTGTTTAGTTTGTTTTCATGTCTTTTAATTTGTTTAATTCTCACAGTCTTGTTCCTCATGTGATCTTGTCATGTGATCCCCTGTTCATGAGTTCTGATTGGTTCCTTGTTTCATGTTTTCTATAGGCTTGTTGGAGATGCGCAGACCGATCGGTGTATGACATCAAAGTACCGCGAGAGCGCTTGCAGAGCATCAACTCCTTCTGCTTTGAATCGCCTATTTGTTCATTGTAGTGATGGGAGAAATGAAGCTTTTCAAAGCTTCCAAAACCAATTGCTTTGCAAAATGATTCACTGTTTCGAAGTGTTTGAAACACCACGCGCTGGTGACACCTGCTGGTCAGAACAGTGTAAAGCAACAAAAACTAATGCCAAACATGCATAAAAAAGCTTTTACAAACCCATTTCAAATGTTTTATTGAAAGTATAATCTTTCAGAAGCAATTGACTAATCATCTAATGCCATTAAATATTAAGTGTCTGTATAATATGTATTCTTTTATCAATTTTCAGGGATGTTTTGTTTGTTCTATGGATGGATCAGCTAAACAGTTTTAACTATTATTATACTTTTTAATTATACAAACTCCTCATTAAAACGTCTACAGATGTTTAAAACTGGTCAGAGATCAGGTAATAGGGTATATGTCGAACGTCACATGACCAAACCGGAAAACTGCTCTCATTTCATCCTCTTGTCAGAGAAAGTGTTAACAACAGTTTGAACTGACGACACATCTATGAACTTTTAAGGTAATCAGTGAATCTACCTAGTTCACATTGTTATAAGTGTTTTATTCTATTAAATATCTAAACGTTAGTGTGAAGAAAAATGAAAAAAGCTTTCAGAAATTAAGGTTTTTAGAAATCAGTTATGCTTATTTTTGACTCCTTTTAAGTTATCTTGAATAAAACAGCTAATTTATTCATGAGGCACATACAAAAGAACTAAACCGGAAGTGATCCGATCTGTTTTACAGAATACGGAAGTTAAATTGCACTTAACCTCTATACAGGCCTCCAGACTGAGAGTAAATGGTCGCTTATTCAACCTTTCTTTCCACCACAACTGATACGAGCTGCCATTTCTGTTTCACATGAGAAACATCAAACGAAACGACAGTGAATCTAAACAGCGGTACTCGCTTGAGCTGTGCGGCGCGGACCGTTTATCTGACCAATAATAGACAGCGATCTCGATCACGTGACTCTGTTTACTACAAAGTTACACACCGCTGGGAGATCCAGAGAGAAAGCGTTTGAATTTGCAGCAAAATTAATAACCTCGCTGTGAGAACTAGAGAGAAGCTTCAAATTCAGCACAGAATTCTCTGCTTTAGACCAAAGATATCAGATCAAATAGCGCTGAAACCAGGAGAAACACTGAGCCACGAACAAGTTCAGCCTCACCAGTCCACAAATCACCATTTAATGTAGAAACACTTACTGAAACTATGGTATTGTGGCAGAAATACTCAAATGCTTTTACATGATTAATTTCAGGGTTCATTTCAATCTTTGAGAGAATCTTTTTTAAAGTGATTCACACTTTTTCCAGCACTTAAAAACTCTAAAAATTATCCAATTTTAATGATGATTACTAAAACTAAAAGTTGAAGGAAAGCTAACACTTCTAGGCAAACAAGACTTTAAAAAAGAAAGACATGAAATTAGCACTAGCGGCAGAGGAGCACTTACTGACTCCATAATAGATGGAAAAGTAGGAAAAGTCATGAAAAACAAAAACTTCTTCAAATTGTGACTGAATTAGAAAGCAAGAGCTCTTAATAATCACTGAAGTTGTCTGTCAGTTCAGTATGGTATATTTAATAAGAGTAGAATATTTACATTTTTCCCTATAAAAATGTTTTTGCACGTTACTGTTATTAACCTAATATTATCTGCATCTCAATTCAAGCTCAGTGCTTTACAGTCAAATTTCCAATGAAGAAACATGTTTTAGTAACTGCACTTATTAATAGTAATATGATTAAATGACCTTTATGATTTAAAAACAGCGCCACCTTCTGTAGAAGTGATCAAATCCGTGCAGGACTCATGATCACATTCACAGTCATGTTTAAAAAGAGCAATCAATATTTACACACTTATATTTAATTCACACAGAATTAACCTGTGAAAGTTAGGAAACACATCTCTGTGTTTATAGTGCAGCTGTTTTTTCAATCTGTCACTTATTTGAAGAGTTTAAGCTCTGGAAGAAAACCATTGTTCTCCCTCTACAGTCACTGAAATAATTATTGACTCATGATCAAACTGTCTTAGTCAAATATTTAAAGCTTGATGTCACGTTTTAATAGTTTTTTTTAATTTTCTGTTTAATTGTATCACTTTACATTGTTGAGGCTCTGTGTGACGCTGAGAAAAAACTGCTCTGACTCAAATACATGAGGAAATATTATCAGTTACAGTAACATTACAATTAAAAGTACTGTAATATTTTAAATAAATGAACAATACTCACGTCAGTGTGTTTAGTTCACAGTGTTTATCCTGCAGTAGAGCAGCGATCTGATTCACTCGTGTGTCTCCTAGTTCATGTTCACTCAGATTCAGCTCTCTCTGGAGAAACGGGTTTTTACCCACAATTCTCTTCACATACTGACAGGCTTCATCTGCAGCAGCACTCAAAAACCTGCAGAAGAGTCGATTCAGTTCTCAACTAAATGTCTGTTGCATTTCAAAAATGATAAGATAAAAAACTTAATTATTGTTCTAAAGACAAGCTCTAGTTAGTTATTTAGATGAAACACTTTTCTTTGAATATTTAAATACACAAATATGTCAAATGTCTATTTGACCTGTAGCTTGAACCACAACTAAACTGTTGACGATCATCATCATCATCATCATCATCATCATCATGTCAGAACCTGCAGCATCTGATCTGATCTTGATCATTTTGATACAACAAATTGTCCAGCTTATTGTAGAACTAAAATGATATATTTGTTATGAATATTTAGCCTGCATATAAATAATTCAGTTGATTATTTCATCCCGTCTCACCTCAGTGTCTTCAGTTGACAGTTTGGATCCTGTAGTAAATCACTGAGCTCCTTCACTCCTGATTCTCCAGGATCATTTCCTGTGAGATCCAGCTCTATCAGGTGTGAAGGGTTTGATCTCAGAGCTGAAGCCAGAGCTTTATAACTTTCTTCTGTTACACTGCAGTTAGAGAGTCTAGAACAGGAATGACAACATTCAGCTGATTAATCAGTTCAACCTGAACAATATAAATCCTTAAAGTTTGTAGCGAAGTCCCAATACAATTAAGTTTTTGCTGGTTGAGGCGGCCAAATATGGATCAGATTCCAGTTAGAGAATCAGCGTGGAGAAAAGATTTGAGACTGAAGCATTTATTTAAATCTTGAGTATGCATCTGAGGTATGCAGCTGTGATATGTATGGTCTCCAGAAGGAAATAAAGAGAAATAATTTACAATTGTATTCATCTAACATACATGTCTCATTGCACTAATTAGGCTAACAGAGATCAGTAACAACGCACATATTCAAGAATGTCAGTATTAATAATCATAATGAAGTTAACAAAAATATGATACTGCACTGAGTATTAAACTGGTGAAAGCGATTGTACATGTAAACAGCCGCTATATCTGCTCATAACAGTGGAACGGATAGTGATCAGCAAATTTAACTCGGCAAATTACGGCCGGAATTAACATTAAACTCAAATAACACTTGTAAATAATCTCCCATCTTTTTTCCTGACAGTGACCAACTTTGACTGCAAATGGCCCGAAACAGTCTACACCAGTAGAATAGAAAGGCGGCTTATACAGATTAAGTCTGCTGGGTGGTAGATCAGCCAATCGAGGGGTTTGAGGTTTGGCCCGCCATCGTTGACAGTCTTGACAGGTGCGCTGATGTTTTCGTATCGCCTCCCTACCTCGCAGTACCCAATACTGGCGTCGCAGCTCAGCTAGGACCCTTTCTGAGCCGGGGTGAAGGAGTCGCTGATCTGTCTCCTTAATTAGCAGCTTGGTGACAGGATGGGCAGGGTCTAACGCAATGGGATGTATTGCCTCCAGGTTAAGGTCACTAGCATGACGTAACCGTCCACCCACTCTAATGAGACCGGTGACCCTATCATACTCAGGGGCGAGAGAGCTCAAACGACTGTCCGATGGAATCGACTGTCCGGCCTTCAGAGCCTTAACTTCAAGCGGGAATAAGTCACTTTGAGCCTGCGCCAAAAGGAGCTGTTCTGCTCCAATATAATCAGAAGCTCCGATGAGAGCGTCAGTATCCGTGCCGGCCACCCCATGCAGGGACCTAGCAGTGGACTGGACAAGCTCTTGCCATGTGTTGAACTGGCTTGGATCAGGAAGGGAACTACTAGGCACAGATATGGTTCCAATAAAGGCAGCCTTCTTTAATTCACTTTAGTCTGGCTCTTCTTCAGTTTTGGGTGTGAATGGCCACTGGTCAACTGGCTGGCTCAGGAAGGCTGGCCCTAGGCTCCACTGATGAGGACCTGCCAACTCTGTTAGAGTAAGACCTCGTGTGATGTGGTCAGCTGGGTTGTGAACAGACTCAACATACCTCCATTCAGCCATTTCGGTGAGGGTCTGTATTTTTGCTACACGTGTTCCCACGAACACCTTGTAGCGACAGGACTCTGATGTCAGCCATTATAATACAGGGGTGGAGTCAGACCAGAAAGTGACCTTGTAAATAGGAATAGTCAACTCTGTTTGGATCACCTTGGCCAACTGGGCACCAGTCAGGGCTGCACTCAGCTCCAAACGAGGCATAGACAGACATTTCCTTGGTGCTACTCTCGACCTGGCCAAGACAAAGGTTACGGTGATCTGTCCTTGACCATCTGTGGTACGCAAGTAGGCCACTGAACTGTAGGCTCTTTCGGATGCATCACTAAAGACATGCAGCTCGTGGATAACAGAAGTGTTGTCATTGGAGGCTGAGGTGTATGTTCGAGGGAACTGCAACTGGCGGAGAGTCGGGAGTTCTCTTACCCAGACAAGCCACTGTTCTCTCAAATGCAGAGGTTCAATGGGATCGTCCCAACCAATCTTGAGCTTCCAGAGGTCCTGAATAAGGACCTTGGCCCTGGTAGTGAAGGGAATAATGAAACCCAAAGGATCGTATTGACTTGCCAATGTCTTATATATGTTCCTCATGGTAGGTGCAGCGATCTCCGTAAAGCACAAATTATACCCCAGGGTGTCATCGATACAATTCCACCGGAGATCAAGAGTCAATTCTTGGAGGTCAGTGCTGCTTTGTGCCAACCAGCGCTCGCTATTAGTTGATTTTGCATCTGTAGGGAGGTGTTGGATCACCGATGGTACATTGCTTGCCCATTGTCTTATCTCAAATCCTCCATCAGAGAGCAGCCGACGCAGTCCATCCACTATGTCTCTGGCTTCGTTGGCAGTTGGTGTACTGTGAAGGCAGTTATCCACACAGAATGAATGTCCTACTATGTCTACTAAGTCAGTCATGTCATCCCTGTGTCCATTGGCGTGGTGTTGGAGGGCAAAGATGGCGCAGCATGGGCTGCATGTAGTGCCGAACGGAAGTACCTGCCATTCATAGATATCAGGTTTCACCTCCCTGCGCATGTCCCTCCAAAGGAACCGCAGCACTGGCTTGTGTTCTGGTAGCAAGCGTACCTGGTGGAACATACCTTTGATGTCCCTGCTGATAGCAACGGTGTGTTGGCGAAATCTCAGCAGGACACCCAGTAAGGAAGGTCCCAACGTTGGCCCAGGCATCAGTTGATCATTCAAAGACTGTCCCTGATGTTTGAAGGAACAGTTAAAGACTATCCGGTCTTTACCAGTGTGATGCACCATATGGTGCGGGATGTACCAGGACTCTTCACTTCTGTCCTCTGGAGTTATCCTAGCCACATAACCAGCCACCACCATCTTCTGGATCTCAGCACAGTAGGCTTTAGCCCTCTCAGGACCCCATACAAGCCTGCGCTCAGTGCTACGTAAACTGGGGAGAACAGTATCTTTGTCCACATGGAGTAAGCTTATAGGCGTTCGTCTCAGCAATGGGGTAGCGTAACGTTGACCACCGAATTGTGGCCCTTTGTAGCAATGTATAAGCTTCCTTATCCTGTTTGGACCTGGTGACCATTTTCTCGTTGTAAGGGAGAATATCAACTTGCCAGAGCCTTTCTACATGGTGGACAAGATTATCTCGGGCTGGAATTGTCATGATGTGAGGACATTGCTGATTCCCTCGAGAAGCTTGCATGGGACTCATTGGGCCCTGCAGAGACCATTCAAGTTGTGTGCAGATGGCAATTGGTCCCCCAATTGGGCCTTTACGTATGGCCTGGATGGGTGTCAGAAGGTGGGGATTATCTGACCCGATAAGGAGCAATGGGTTTGCCCTGTCCACGAGAGGCAGCGGCAGATCTTTCAGGTGTCGGTAGGCATTCTGAAGAGCAGTAATTGGGTAGTTGTGCTCCGCTAGACACTGACTGGTTGCCGTGAACGCATTGCGTATCTTAAACTTCGTCATGGGTTTGGAAACTGAGGACACCTCAAAAGATATTGATTACCCTTCAAGTTCAGTGTGACACTGTTGAATTGTCTGCAAGGGAAGCAATTCAGGAGTGCCAGTTAACTTAAGCTGCTGTACTACTGACTGAAGCACAAGTGTTCTCTCTGATCCATCATCAAGGACTGCATGGGTTTCCATAGTATGACAACCATTATGAAGAAGGACTTTGACCACTTTCAACATGACCTTCGGAGAATGGTTAGGTCTGTCCAGGTAAATGCTGGTGGGTGGCAAGCTTACCATGAGTACAGCCCTGGAAGTATCATTAATAGACTCATGTAGAACTGTAAGATGTAGCTCTTTACAAATCTTACATGGACGCTTGAGGTTGCAGGCTTCTACTGCATGTGCCCGACCACATCTCCAGCAGCGTTTCCCATCTTTAATCCAAGTGACAATTTGAATTGTGGTTAACCCTTTAAATTGGTCACAGGAGTTGAGGTAATGGTCCCTGTTGTCACAATGGGGACAGTAAGGCTTTTGCTTTGAGTTGGATTTTGGGTCTGCAGATTTAAAGGGCTTTGTGATGCTCTCATTGGCCAGGAGAACTGGTATTGGCCTCTCCTTTGGACGAATGAATGTTGTAGCTTTACCATAGAGCCTCGATGAGTCACTCTGGAATAAGGTTGCAGCTCGGCTGGCGATGCGTTTCGCTTGAGACTTGATTTCTAACCATGTGGCCAGATCAGGAAGTGTATAGGTCTTGTCGGTACCCATCTGGAGAATGCCTCTATTTAGGCAGTATTCAACAAAACAGTCAGGATAAGCAGATGGTAACTTACTTAGAAGGCGATCTACATGAGAGCCACACATGAGCTCATAACCGTTCTGGCCTTCAAGAGTCCTCAGCATGCCCACCAATGATTGAACGGATAATGCAGATGAGTCAAAGGCATTAGCATCCCCCATGTTGAGTGGCGGAGTGCTCATGATGGTACCCAACTCAGACTGAACAAGCTGTCTTGGCTGTGCATACTTGTCTTGAAGAGCCTGTAGTGCTGCCGAATAAGGACATGGATGATACATATAGATTTTGCCAGCTGCTGAGCACTGGGAAGCTTCAAATTTACATTTACATTTACATTTAGTCATTTAGCAGACGCTTTTATCCAAAGCGACTTACAAGTGAGGAAAACAAACAAGTGATTCTTCAAGAATTGGCAAATAGGCACAGGAAGTACTCACAATACAAGTTTCATACATTGCTCAGTACCATAAGCTAGAGTAGGAAGGGAAAAGGGAAGGATAGGTTTTTTTTTTTATGAGGGGATTAAGTGTTCACGGAAGAGATGAGTTTTCAGCTGTCTCTTGAATATTGGCAGGGATTCTGAGTTCCGGATGAAAGTAGGGAGATCATTCCACCAGCAGGGAGCAGTGAACGAGAATGTTCTGGAGAGTGATTTTGTGCCTCTCTGTGACGGTACCACAAGCCTTAGTTCCTTTAGTGATCACAGGCTTCTGGTGGGGACATAGCGTTGTAGCAGTGTGTGGAGGTAGGAAGGTGCAGAGCCTGTGGTGGATCTGTAAGCAAGCATCAGCGCCTTGAACTTGATGCGAGCAGCAAGGGGTAGCCAGTGCAAAGAGAAGAAGAGGGGCGTGACGTGGGCTCTCTTAGACTTGTTGAAGACAAGATGTGCAGCAGCGTTCTGGATCATTTGAAGAGGTTTGATTGCACTTGACGGCAGACCAGCCAGAAGAGCACTGCAGTAATCAAGCCTTGAAATGACCAGGGCCTGGACAAGAAGTTGTGTTGCGTGCTCAGTCAAGAAGGGCCGGATTTTCCTGATGTTGTGAAGTGTAAATCTGCATGACCGCGCCGTCTTTGAGATGTGGTCTCTGAAGGTCAGTTGGTCATCGAAGATAACTCCAAGATTTCTGGCCGACTTTGATGGGGTAATGGTAGTTGTACCAAGCTGTATGTTGATGTCGTGTTGTAGAGTAGGAGTGGCAAGGAAGACTAAAAGCTCAGTCTTTGCCAGGTTGAGCTGCAGGTGGTGTTCTTCCATCCACGTCGAGATGTCCGCCAGACAGCTTGAGATCCGTGCAGCTACTGTGGAATCATCTGGTTGGAAGGACAGGTAGAGTTGTGTGTCATCAGCATAACAGTGGTAGGAGAAACCATGTGCCTGTATGATGGGACCCAGTGATGTAGTATAAATGGAGAATAGGAGGGGACCAACAACTGAACCCTGAGGAACCCCAGTGATCAGTTCATGAGGTTTGGATACCTCCCCACCCCAGGCGACTCTGAAAGACCTACCTGTGAGATAGGACTCAAACCACTGAAGCGCAGTACTTGAGATGCCAAGTGACGAGAGGGTGGACAGAAGAATTTGATGGTTAACGGTGTTGAAGGCAGCAGATAGATCCAGTGGAATGAGAACAGATCATTTGGAACCAGCCTTTGCAATTCGCAGGGATTCCGTGACAGACAGTAGCGCAGTCTCGGTGGAATGGCCGCTCTTGAATCCAGATTGGTTGACGTCCAGATGGTTGATCTGTGTGAGGAAGGATGACACCTGGTTGAACACAACTCGTTCAAGTGTTTTCGATATGAATGGTAGGAGAGAGACAGGTCTGTAGTTGTCTACGAGTGATGTGTTTAACGTGGGTTTTTTTTAGCAGTGGGGTTACTCGAGCCTGCTTGAATGAGGTAGGGAAAGTGCCTGTGTGGAGAGACGAGTTAATAATGTGTGTAAGTGCTGGTAAAATAGTGGGAGAGATGGCTTGTAGAAGGTGTGAGGGGATGGGGTCTAGAGGGCAGGTGGTGGGATGAGTGGAGAGGAGAAGTTTTGATACTTCCGCCTCCGTGAGAAGGGAGAAGGAAGAGAGAAGATTAGTGAATGAGGAGGAGCTGAGATCCTGTGTGAGTGGTGCAGGGAATTGGCTACTGATGGAGGATGTCTTGTCAGTGAAGACATTGGCAAATTGATCAGCAGTTAAAGATGTGGTGGGTGGTGGTGGAGGGGGACAGAGGAGTGCGTTGAATGTCTTGAAGAGTGAGCGTGTGTTTGTAGCGCCGTTGATCTTGTCATGGAAGTATGAGGACTTAGCTGCATGGACTCCACCAGAAAAAGATGATAGCAGATCTTGGTACGAACCTAGGTCAGATGGGTCTTGTGATTTGCGCCATTTCCTTTCTGCTGCCCTGAGTTTGGTCCGGTCTTCACGAAGTGCATTGGATATCCAGGGGTTAGAAGGAGTTGCTTGTGCTGGTCTGGATGACAGAGGACAGATACTGTCTAGGGAAGAAGATAAAGTGAAGCATAAAGTGTGTGTTGCAGTATTTACATCCAAAGATGAGAATTGTGTGTGTGAGGGAAGGGAGGACGACACAACAGAGGAAAGATGAGAAGGGGAAAGAGAGCGCAGGTTTCTTCTGAAGGAAACATGTGAAGTGGTTGGTGGTGCACAAATAAGTTGCAGATTGAAAGTGATGAAGAAATGGTCAGAGACGTGCAGAGGTGTGACCAGAATGTTGTCAGTGATACAGTTACGTGTGTATGGTTACGTGTCAAATGGCTTAGCAAGACGTGATATTTATACTGTTCACTGAGATGGCTGTGATTACTCAAAAGATTGTCTAGTGCCAACTTTAGCAAGGCAAAGTCACTCTCATTACCACTTTCAAACACCGGCAACGTGGGTTGTGGGATACCATAGGCTGATGCAAACAGTAGCTCTGTGCCAGGGTGTGCTGGGTGACCCTCATACGGAAAGGGCAAGAATGAAGGCGATTGAACAAGGCTAGGCACAGTAGGTGGCATGGTTGAAGCCTGATAGATGGTAACTGGAGGCTGAAGCAGACGTGCTTGTGCAGTCACAGGAGGAAGTGCTGTCTGTAGTGGTGGCGATGTTACTGTAGTAGGCTGATGTGGCACAGATGGCGTGCTTGTAATCAAGGGCTGTACAGCAGTGGACATGATTGTGACTCCTGAATAAGGTCGGGGTACCACAGTCGATGTTGATAGCACAGTGCGGGCTGGTGCCGTGATAGGTGTAGTCTGAGATACATTGGAGACTGGTGATGCGACGGCTTGTGGTAACAGGTGGACCGCTGCTGGTGGTGCACTCCCAGATTCGGCTGTTAACCCTCTGAGGTCGGCCGTCACGCCCGCGTGATTTACTCACTTTTTTCTTGTCAGTGTGAAAGAGACTCAAAATGCTCCGTCAATTTTGAACATACAATTAAGAGATATATACCACTGCAATCTGTGAAATGTCTACTTTTACTTGTGCACACTCATAGTAAAAACAAAATGTTGTGCTTTTTGCAAAATAAACAAAACTAACATGATGCGTGAGCTGCGATCTCTCTCCGAATGAAATCCATTCTGATAGTCATAAGAAAATGAACGGTAACTTCATGAATACTATTCACACAAATATGAAACGCATGTCTAAATAAACGTTGAAATGTCAGGTTTTAAATCATGTAAGTCAAATCTAAAACAAATATTCTCTGTTTATGTAATCTGTTTGAAAACGGAGAGAAATCAGTCGTTCGCGAGCCAGCTCATTATCTGTAATGTGACCACGCCCACGGAGAGCGCACGCTATTCAAACACAAATTCTGAGGCGATTACTGGAACAGAGAGTTAACGCCCACATAACATTCTTAGTTCAAGATGCTTCACAGCTTTGGCCTTTGGATGGGCCGTTAGCCACTGGGGGAGTGTCTTTTGTCTCCCCTGGTGTGAATTGCTAATGTATTCATGGCCATCACCACTCCCACGCATACAGCAGTGGTGACACAAAAACTGATTTACAAAATTTAAATCATTATATTGTTGTTTGTGTTGAAGCATTCAGAATGATTTCCACATCATTGTGTAGTAAAAATTCTAGCCTACAAGCTTGATAACTCAAAAGTCTTGTGAACAACTATTCAGTATGTGTTTTATGGCCTTATTGCAAGGGCATTTTTTTTTGCCAAAACTTACTAACCACGCATAATCTTTATTTTTAAAAAGATGCAAACATGTACATCTATTTTGCTCACATATTATTGTAGCAGAGTTTGTGCTGAATACAGCAAAATTACATGTTGGCCAATAGTATGTTATAAGTAGCTGAAATAAGCACAAATGTCAGAGCATGTAAAACTACTCCAGGACCCCAAATCAGCCTCAGACTCCAGAGGGTTAACTGCAGTGGTCTAAGTGATGGCTGAGACACCCAAGAGTCATGAGAAATAATCTGTTCTGCAGGACAGATTTGTATGGTTAAGGTCACAGCTGGTGACTGAATAGGGGGCTGTTGGAAAGAGGAGGATGGATGAAGTGGACTTATGACTGGACTAATGTGTTTGAGCTGAAGTGGAAGTGAATGGCTGTCTGATGAGCCAGAAGGCACAGGAGTTGATGAACCAGAGTCTTTAGTAAGCATGGAGGATACGAGTTTAGCTACCTCAAGCTCAGTCTCAGCTTGTTGCAGCTTACGCTGTCTTTCTAGCTGCTTGGATAGGGCCTGTTTGCTGTAAGAGCTTCTTCTTGAATACGCTGTGCTTCTTTAGCTTGTGCCTGTAGCCGCTGGTATTCCACATCAGCCAGTGAGTCCTCCTCGACCTGCTGGCGTAGTCCTGCCTCTGTTTAATCTTCTCCTCCAAAATAGCAGTCTGGACACTAGAGAGTTCTGGTGGAAGATAAACGCCAGTGGAGGTGATCGAGCGCCTACTTGTCCTGGAATGTGAGCTAGCACCACTGCGTGACGTTTTCCTCGAGTTGCTTCTTGGTTGACTGGGACAGTGGGAAGAAGCCTTAGGAGGATGGTCCTCAGCAGGTCGGTAACTAACCTCATAATCGTCCAGGTGTGAAGGCAGATTAGTCCTGCGGCGAGGTCTTTCCATTGTCTCTAATGTGTCCCTCTCTGCTGGATCCATACTGGTTTGAGCTTGCTCTCAATCCGGCTCGAAGGACCATAAAATGTAGCAAAGTCCCACTACAATTAAGTTTTAGCTGGTTGAGGCGGCAAAATATGGATCAGATTCCGGTTAGAGAATCAGCGTGGAGAAAAGATTTGAGACTGAAGCATTTATTTAAATCTTGAGTATGCATCTGAGGTATGCAGCGGTGATATGTATGGTCTCCAGAAGGAAATAAAGAGACATAATTTACAATAGTATTCATCTAACATACATGTCTCATTGCACTAATTAGGCTAACAGAGATCAGTAACAACGCACATATTCAAGAATGTCAGTATTAATAATCACAATAAAGTTAGCAAAAATATGATACTACTGATACTGGTGAAAGTGTTTGTACATGTAAACAGCCGCTATATCTGCTCGTAACAGTGGAACGGATAGTAATGAGTCAGCAAATTTAACAAATTTTAACAAATTTAAAATTAACATTAAACTCAAATAATATAAACAGCAGGAATCGCTAATCAAATGCACCATATATACTAATAGATACCGAAGTATAATAGTACTTACAGTTATTGCATGAACTAGGGATGGCTGACGCGAAACTAACGTTTCAACACAGTGTCGAGATCCCGAAGCGTAGATGTTTCGAAACACTGCTCCGAACTGTGATTCAAAACACCCATGTCACGTGACTATGGCTAAACAAAGCTTCTGCGTGTTTCGACAGGTGGCATGCTTGCCGAGTCTGCGTTTGATTGACAGGGGCGGGGACAAACCACACAATCGCACATCTGTCTCAACTCCCACAAAGTTTAAAAGAGGAGTTAATGCACCTTCACCTCGTGGGTTTTTGTGAGAGGAGAAAGATTTTGAGATAGCGTTTACGATATAGTGACATTTATAAAAAAAATCTGTAAAAAACAAACAGAAATGAGACCATTGTGGATTGATGTGTTTTATTAATTTTCATTTTTCATGACCAAAATAACCTACTTATTATTATATATTATAGTTATATAGTGAGGATGTTAAAAACTCACCACTTTAACAAAAACACAACATTTTTATTTTTTTTAAATGGCTTGTTGTCAAAGTTGTTTCAGATAACATGTGCAATTGACCACTAGGTGTCACCGTGGAGACGGTGTCGGTATAGTTTCGAAGCCTCGACACAATACGGCACATTTGCTTCAACAGTTTCAGTGTTTCATGAAGTCTTGCTCTGCCCACCACTAGCATGGACACATTACACAGAGCATAACAGCAGCATAAAAACGTATTGACAGTCATCTTCTACCGGTATGCGTCGCTAATAACGGAACGTACCGGAAACAACAACTAAACATTAGTTCCTAGAACAGGCTTTCTGACAAAGTGATTTTTATTTTGTTAAGTTAGTTGCAGAAACTGACAACTGAATATGGAGGCAAACAAAAGACACAGAGAACTTTAATATGTTACACATCAACATCACTTTCAAGGTCTCCATGATCTAAAACTGTACAGCTGTGAAAGACTGTGATCTGAATGATTCACAACAAGCATCGTTGAAAAAGTAGAAAATTAAAATTTAGGAATGGCCAAATTAAAGTCCAAGCTTCAACTCATTGTGAGATATTGAGTATAACGTGTTTTAGTGGTTAAACTAAACTAAACTGTTAAAGTGATTTGAAGCATTTTGATTCTTGTATGTGAAGAATGTTACTGACCTCAATCTCTCCAGTTTACAGTGTGAATCCTTCAGTACGTCACATAAGTGCTTCACTCCTGTGTTTCCTAGTTCATTCCTGCTCAGATTCAGCTCTCTCAGGTGTGACGGGTTTGATTTCAGAGCTGAAGTCAGGATGACACACTGTTTCTCTGTAATACTGCAGTAACTCAGACTGAAGACAGAAAGAGAAAAGACAATGACTCAGATCTCTGATGATCAACTAACATCTTCATCCAGATTTTTGCTGACAGATAAACAGGGATCTCCAGGTGCAGGAAACATGGAGAAAGACACACATTGTTCATTTAAATAAACTACTGACATTGTAACAATACAAAGACTGAAATGGTCGATCTATTTATGTTAGTTTACACATTCATTTCATCTCATCTTTAAGGTTCTTTCGTGTCAATGTCACTCTTGGTTTTCTCACTGGGACAAATGTGTTTATGTCGGTTGTTTTCAGACTCATCATCTACTCACTCACGCTTTACAATAAGCTTTCATTTGTTAACATGAACTACATTAGTGAACATGAACCAATGATGGACAATACTAGTACAGCATAACTGTACAGAATAACTGTATAAACTAACATGAACAGATTAAGGAATAAAAGTATTTTCTCAATCAGAAGACAAACTAGTTTTGTTAAAGTTCGTTCATTTACTTTAGTGCTGCACCGTGAGGCAGTGTCACGTCTGTTCTAGGTTTTGTTTAGTTTGTTTTCATGTCTTTTAATTTGTTTAATTCTCACAGTCTTGTTCCTCATGTGCACATGAACACACATCATTAACTCGTCTCTCCACACAGGCACTTTCCCTACCACATTCAAGCAGGCTCGAGTAACCCCACTGCTTAAAAAACCCATGCTAGACACATCACTCGTGGACAACTACAGACCTGTCTCTCTCCTACCGTTCATATCAAAAACACTTGAACGAGTTGTATTCAACCAGGTGTCATCCTTCCTCACACAGAACGACCATCTGGACGTCAACCAATCTGGTTTCAAGAGCGACCATTCAACAGAGACTGCGCTACTGTCTGTCACGGAATCCCTGCGGATTGCTAAGGCTGGTTCCAAATCATCTGTTCTCATCCTACTGGATCTATCTGCTGCCTTCGACACCGTAAACCATCAAATTCTTCTGTCCACCCTCTCGTCACTGGGCATCTCAGGTACTGCGCTTCAGTGGTTTGAGTCCTATCTCACAGGTAGGTCTTTCAGAGTTGCCTGGGGAGGGGAGGTATCCAAACCTCATGAACTGATCACTGGGGTTCCTCAGGGTTCAGTTGTTGGTCCCCTCCTATTCTCCATTTATACTACATCACTGGGTCCCATCATACAGGCACATGGTTTCTCCTACCACTGCTATGCTGATAACACACAACTCTACCTGTCCTTCCAACCAGATGATTCCACAGTAGCTGCACGGATCTCAAGCTGTCTGGCGGACATCTCGACGTGGATGGAAGAACACCACCTGCAGCTCAACCTGGCAAAGACTGAGCTTTTAGTCTTCCTTGCCACTCCTACTCTTCAACATGACATCAACATACAGCTTGGTACAACCACCATTACCCCATCAAAGTCGGCCAGAAATCTTGGAGTTATCTTCGATGACCAACTGACCTTCAGAGACCACATCTCAAAGACGGCGCGGTCGTGCAGATTTGCACTTTGCAACATCAGGAAAATCCGTCCCTTCCTGACTGAGCACGCAACACAACTGCTTGTCCAGGCCCTGGTCATTTCAAGGCTTGATTACTGCAATGCTCTTCTGGCTGGTCTGCCGTCAAGTGCAATCAAACCTCTTCAAATGATCCAGAATGCTGCTGCACGTCTTGTCTGCAACGAGCCTAAGAGAGCCCACGTCACCCCCCTCTTCATCTCTTTGCACTGGCTACCCCTCGATGCTCGCATCAAGTTCAAGGCGCTGATGCTTGCTTACAGATCCACCACAGGCTCTGCACCTTCCTACCTCCACACACTGCTACAACGCTACGTCCCCACCAGAAGCCTGCGATCACTAAAGGAACGAAGACTTGTGGTACTGTCACAGAGAGGCACAAAATCACTCTCCAGAACATTCTCGTTCACTGCTCCCTGCTGGTGGAATGATCTCCCTACTTTCATCAGGAACGCAGATTCCCTGGCAATATTCAAGAGACAGCTGAAATCTCATCTCTTCCGTGAACACTTAATCCCCTCATAAAAAAAAAAAAAAAAACCCTATCCTTCCCCCTTTTTTTCCCTTCCTACTCTAGCTTATGGTACTGAGCAATGTATGAAACTTGTATTGTGAGCACTTCCTGTGTGATTTGCCAATTCATGAAGAATCGCTTGTTTGTTTTCCTCACTTGTAAGTCGCTTTGGATAAAAGCGTCTGCTAAATGACTAAATGTAAATGTAAATGTGATCTTGTCATGTGATCCCCTGTTCATGTGTTCTGATTGGTTCCTTGTTTCATGTTTTCTATAGGCTTGTTGGAGATGCGCAGACCGATCAGTGTATGACATCAAAGTACCGCGAGAGCGTTTGCAGAGCATCAACTCCTTCTGCTTTGAATCGCCTATTTGTTCATTGTAGTGATGGGAGAAATGAAGCTTTTCAAAGCTTCCAAAACCAATTGCTTTGCAAAATGATTCACTGTTTCGAAGCGTTTGAAACACCACGCGCTGGTGACACCTGCTGGTCAGAACAGTGTAAAGCAACAAAAACTAATGCCAAACATGCATAAAAAAGCTTTTACAAACCCATTTCAAATGTTTTATTTAAAGTATAATCTTTCAGAAGCAATTGACTACTCATCTAATGCCATTAAATATTAAGTCTCTGTATAATAGGTATTCTGTTATCAATTTTCAGGGATGTTTTGCTTGTTCTATGGATGGATCAGCTAAACAGAGTTTTAACTACTATTACACTTTTTAATTATACAAACACCTCACTAAAACGTCTACAAATGTATAAAACTGGTCAGAGATCAGGTAATAGGGTACATGTCGAACATCACATGACCAAACCGGAAAACTGGTCTCATTTCATCCGCTTGTCAGAGAAAGTGTTAACAGCAGTTTGAACTGACGGCACATCTATGAACTTTTAAGGTAATCAGCGAATCTACCTAGTTCACACTGTTATAAGTGTTTTATTCTATTAAATATCTAAACGTTAGTGTGAAGAAAAATGAAAAAAGCTTTTAGAAATCAATCTGCATATGCGAGCGACATCAGTTATGATCATATTTGACTCCTTTTAAGTTATCTTGAATAAAACAGCTAATTTATTCATGAGGCACATCCAAAAGAACTAAACTGGAAGTGATCCGATCTGTTTTACAGAAAACGGAAGTTAAACTGCACATAACCTCTATACAGGCCTCCAGACTGAGAGTAAATGGTCACTTATTCAACCTTTCTTTCTGCCAGTACGACTAAATTTGGTTCGAGGTCGCACTGGTGACTCCACCACAACTGATACGAGCTGCCATTTCTGTTTCATATGAGAAACATCAAACGAAACGACAGTGAATCTAAACAGCGGTACTCGCTTGAGCTGTGCAGCGCGGACTGTTTATCAGCACTGACCAATAATAGACAGCGATCTCGATCACGTGACTCTGTTTACTACACAGTTACACACCGCTGGGAGATCCAGAGAGAAAGCGTTTGAATTTGCAGCAACATTAATAACCTCGCTGCGAGAACTAGAGAGAAGCTTCAAATTCAGCACAGAATTCTCTGCTTTAGACCAAAGATATCAGATCAAATAGCGCTGAAACCAGGAGAAACACTGAGCCACGAACAAGTTAAGCCTCACCAGTCCACAAATCACCATTTAATGTAGAAACACTTACTGAAACTATGGTATTGTGGCAGAAATACTTGAATGCTGTGAAAGTTAGGAAACACATCTCTGTGTTTATAGTGCAGCTGTTTTTTCAATCTGTCACTTATTTGAAGAGTTTAAGCTCTGGAAGAAAACCATTGTTCTCCCTCTACAGTAACTGAAATAATTATTGACTCATGATCAAACTGTCTTAGTCAAATATTTAAAGCTTGATGTCACGTTTTATTTGGGTGTTTTTAATTTCCTGTTTAATTTTATCACTTTACATTGTTGTGGCTCTGTGTGACGCTGAGAAAAAAACTGCTCTGACTCAAATACATGAGGAAATATTATCAGTTACAGTAACATTACAATTAAAAGTACTGTAATATTTAAATAAATGAACAATACTCACATCAGTGTGTTTAGTTGACAGTGTTTATCCTGCAGTAGAGCAGCGATCTGATTCACTCGTGTGTCTCCTAGTTCATGTCCAAACAGATTCAGCTCTCTCTGGAGTAACGGGTTTTTACCCACAATTCTCTTCACATACTGACAGACTTCATCTGCAGCAGCACTCAAAAACCTGCAGAAGAGTCGATTCAGTTCTCAACTAAATGTCTGTTGTATTCCAAAAATGATAAGATAAAAAACTGAATTATTGTTCTAAAGACAAGCTCTAGTTAGATATTTAGATGAAACACTTTTCTTTGAATATTTAAATACACAAATATGTCAAATGTCTATTTGACCTGTAGCTTGAACCACAACTAAACTGTTGACGATCATCATCATCATCATCATCATCATCATGTCAGAACCTGCAGCATCTGATCTGATCTTGATCATTTTGATACAACAAATTGTCCAGCTTATTGTAGAACTAAAATGATATATTTGTTTTGAATATTTAGCCTGCATATAAATAATTCAGTTCATTGTTTCATCCCGTCTCACCTCAGTGTCTTCAGTTGACAGTTTGGATCCTGTAGTAAAGCACTGAGCTCCTTCACTCCTGATTGTCCAGGATCATTTCCTATGAGATCCAGCTCTATCAGGTGTGAAGGGTTTGATCTCAGAGCTGAAGCCAGAGCTTTATAACCTTCTTCTGTTACACTGCAGTTAGAGAGTCTAGAACAGGAATGACAACATTCAGCTGATTAATCAGTTCAACCTGAACAATATAAATCCTTAAAGTTAATTTTATTTTGTTCTTTGTACAAATGTATTGAAAGTTAGTTGCAGAAACTGACAACTGAATATGGAGACAAACAGGAAAAACACTGAAAGATAATCTCCGCGTATCTTGATGAATTACCACACAGAGCTACAAAAAACATAAGAATGATGTTTTCTTTCATCTCTGATCACCACCATCTTCTCTTTCATTTCAATTATAAACATTCATTATATCTAGCCACGGATTATATCTTTATATCATTATATCTGTCACGGAATCCCTGCGGATTGCTAAGGCTGGTTCCAAATCATCTGTTCTCATCCTACTGGATCTATCTGCTGCCTTTGACACCGTAAACCATCAAATTCTTCTGTCCACCCTCTCGTCACTGGGCATCTCAGGTACTGCGCTTCAGTGGTTTGAGTCCTATCTCACAGGTAGGTCTTTCAGAGTTGCCTGGGGAGGGGAGGTATCCAAACCTCATGAACTGATCACTGGGGTTCCTCAGGGTCCCATCATACAGGCACATGGTTTCTTCTACCACTGCTATGCTGATGACACACAACTCGTGTGGATGGAAGAACACCACCTGCAGCTCAACCTGGCAAAGACTTTTAGTTGAGTCTAAAAAGCTTTTAGTCTTCCCTGCCACTCCTACTCTTCAACATAACATCAACATACAGCTTGGTACAACCACCATTACCCCATCAAAGTCGGCCAGAAATCTTGGAGTTATCTTCGATGACCAACTGACCTTCAGAGACCACATCTCAAAGACGGCGCGGTCGTGCAGATTTGCACTTTGCAACGTCAGGAAAATCCGTCCCTTCCTGACTGAGCATGCAACACAACTGCTTGTCCAGGCCCTGGTCATTTCAAGGCTTGATTACTGCAATGCTCTTCTGGCTGGTCTGCCGTCAAGTGCAATCAAACCTCTTCAAATGATCCAGAATGCTGCTGCACGTCTTGTCTGCAACGAGCCTAAGAGAGCCCACGTCACCCCCCTCTTCATCTCTTTGCACTGGCTACCCCTTGCTGCTCGCATCAAGTTCAAGGCGCTGATGCTTGCTTACAGATCCACCACAGGCTCTGCACCTTCCTACCTCCACACACTGCTACAAGGCTACGTCCCCACCAGAAGCCTGCGATCACTAAAGGAACGAAGACTTGTGGTACCATCACAGAGAGGCACAAAATCACTCTCCAGAACATTCTCCTTCACTGCTCCCTGCTGGTGGAATGATCTCCCTACTTTCATCAGGAACGCAGATTCCCTGGCAATATTCAAGAGACAGCTGAAAACTCATCTCTTCCGTGAACACTTAATCCCCTCATAAAAAAAAAAAAAAAAAAAAAAACCCTATCCTTCCCCCTTTTTCCCTTCCTACTCTAGCTTATGGTACTGAGCAATGCATGAAACTTGTATTGTGAGCACTTCCTGTGTGATTTGCCAATTCATGAAGAATCGCTTGTTTGTTTTCCTCACTTGTAAGTCGCTTTGGATAAAAGCGTCTGCTAAATGACTAAATGTCTAAATGTAAATCTAGCCAAATTTCATATATAAGTTAATAGTACAATGAATAATGCCTTAAAAAATAGTTTTATTGGAATAGTACAATAATTCACTCTCGTCATGTGACCTCTGTGGCTCAACTTACCTCAATGTCTCCAATTTACACTTTACGTTCTTCAGTCCAGTGGAGAGCAGCTTCACTCCTGAATCCTGCAGATTATTATTATTCATGTTCAGCTCTTTCAAATTGGTATCTGATTCAAGAACTGCAGCCAGAGCTGAACAGCTTTTGTCTGTTAAGTTACAATCATTTAACCTTCAAGAGAAATAAATCACATCACAGAATTAGATGGAACACATACAATACATTTTCCTAGATATAAATATTAAATGTTTTCGATTACTATTATAAAAGCGTAAACTGTATACAGTAAAGAGGCTGAGTTCAACTAAAATTACTCTTCAAAAACTAGTATTTCCTGTATAATATTTTTATTCAACTTTCCTAGATAAAATTAAGCAAGATTGATAAAAATATATTTGTTTTAAGATTTTTAGCTTTTTAAAGCTTTATAGCTGAGCCTGATTTCTTCAATGGATTTTTTCTCCATTTCTTTCACCTGATGGAGTTTGGGTTCTTGCCACTGTTGCTTTTGTCCTGCTTAGTTGGGGACAATTAATATTCAGTAATATCATTGACTTTACACTATTAGAGGAGACAGTTCACACTTTTATAGCAAGTTAAAGGCCTTTCAGTATAATTCAAAAAATCCCTCCATTCACATGTACATGTCTTTTTGCTATGAAATCTTTAATGAAGTAAAGCTAAGATTACTTAATACAAAACAAATACGCAAACATTTAAATGTTCTTTTATATTTTGTCTAAAGGTTTGATAAACTGTCTTCATTAACCCTCTGGAGTCTGAGGCTGATTTGGGGTCCTGGAGTAGTTTTACATGCTCTGACATTTGTGCTTATTTCAGCTACTTATAACATACTATTGGCCAACATGTAATTTTGCTGTATTCAGCACAAACTCTGCTACAATATTATGTGAGCAAAATAGATGTACATGTTTGCATCTTTTTAAAAATAAAGATTATGCGTGGTTAGTAAGTTTTGGCCAAAAAAATGCCCTTGCAATAAGGCCATAAAACACATACTGAATAGTTGTTCACAAGACTTTTGAGTTATCAAGCTTGTAGGCTAGAATTTTTACTACACAATGATGTGGAAATCATTCTGAATGCTTCAACACAAACAACAATATAATGATTTAAATTTTGTAAATCAGTTTTTGTGTCACCACTGCTGTATGCGTGGGAGTGGTGATGGCCATGAATACATTAGCAATTCACACCAGAGGAGACAAAAGACACTCCCCCAGTGGCTAACGGCCCATCCAAAGGCCAAAGCTGTGAAGCATCTTGAACTAAGAATGTTATGTGGGCGTTAACTCTCTGTTCCAGTAATCGCCTCAGAATTTGTGTTTGAATAGCGCGCGCTCTCCGTGGGCGTGGTCACATTACAGATAATGAGCTGGCTCGCGAACGACTGATTTCTCTCCGTTTTCAAACAGATTACATAAACAGAGAATATTTGTTTTAGATTTGACTTACATGATTTAAAACCTGACATTTCAACGTTTATTTAGACATGCGTTCCATATTTGTGTGAATAGTATTCACGAAGTTACCGTTCATTTTCTTATGACTATCAGAATGGATTTCATTCGGAGAGAGATCGCAGCTCACGCATCATGTTAGTTTTGTTTATTTTGCAAAAAGCACAACATTTTGTTTTTACTATGAGTGTGCACAAGTAAAAGTAGACATTTCACAGATTGCAATGGTATATATCTCTTAATTGTATGTTCAAAATTGAGTCTCAGCATTTTGAGTCAGCATTTTGAGTCTCTTTCACACTGACAAGAAAAAAGTGAGTAAATCACGCGGGCGTGACGGCCGACCTCAGAGGGTTAAAGAAAATCAGATTTTCTCAGACTATTATTTCATATTTCATCTCCATGATGGGAATTATACTATAATTATATGAGATTCTGTTATCAGTACAGAATAATGCAGATAAATGTATTTTTTAGATGAGAACAAATTGTATTAAATGACTCACAGAGCTCTTCTGGAGGTTTTGATGACTGCCGATAATCTAATGAGACACTCGTCTGATTTCCTGAATTTCTGAAGCTCAAACTCCTCCAGCTCTTCCTCTGATGTCAACAACACAAAGACCAAAGCTGACCACTGGGCAGGTGAAAGGTCACCAGATGAGAGACTTCCTTTGCTAAGGTGGGTCTGAATCTCCTTCACCAGAGTTTGGTCGTTCAGTTCATTCAGACAGTAGAACAGATTGATGGATCTCTCTGCAGACAGATTACCTTCTAATTTCTGTTTGATGTACTGAACTATTTCCTTGTTACTCTGGTCTTTGTCGTCTCGCTGTGTCAACAGACCCCGTAAGAGTCGTCGATTGGACTGGACTGACAGACCGAGGAGGAAGCGAAGGAAAAGGTCCAGGTGTCCATTGTCACTCTTGAGCGCCTTGTCCACTGCAGTCTTGAGAAAACCAGTCATGGTTTCACTTTTCTTGTTGATGTCTAGAAACAGATGTGCATAACGGGTCTTGATCGGCTTTTTCTTTCTGTTTTCCTGTTCTGTAGACTCATGAACAAACACACTTTTCTTTTTGATGTCTAGAAACAGATTTGCATAAATGGCTGCAATAAACTCTTGAACGCTCAAGTGAACAAAGCAGTACATGGTACCAAGAATGATCCCTGTTTCCTCCTTAAAGATCTGGGTACACATGCCTGAGTACACTGATGCCTTATAGACGTCAATATCACAGGCTTCCAGGTCTGTGCCATAGAAGATCACGTTGTTTCTCTCCAGCTGATGAAATGCCAGTTTCCCCAGTGAAAGGATGGCGTCTTTATCCCAGGAAACATCTGCTGCATATTCTCCATCATACTTTCGGTGGCTCTGCTGGATCTGAAAGCGGAGAAAGTGTGTGTACATTTGTGTCAGAGTCTTGGGAGTGTCTTCAGTGTTTGATTCCTGTGGTGTTTTAGAGATCTCATCAGCCTGATTGTTTTTCACATCATTATTTCTTTTCTCCTCCAGAATGTTCTGGAGAACCGTGGCTGAAATCCAGCAGAAGACTGGGATGTGGCACATGATAAAGAGACTCTTTGATTTTTTAACATGATCAATGATTGTGTTGGCCTGATTCTGATCCATGAATCTTTTTTTGAAGTACTCTTCCTTTTGTGCGTCACTGAATCCTCGTATCTCTGTCAGCCGGTCGATACAGTCAGGAGGAATCTTACTGGCAGCTGCTGGTCTGGTGGTGATCCAGATGAGAGCAGAAGGAAGCAGATTTCCCTTCATGAGGTTCGTCAGGAGAACATCCAAAGAGGCTGGTGACGATACATCACACCACGACTCATTATGATGGAACTTCAGAGGAAGACGACATTCGTCCAATCCATCAAGGATGAACAGGACTTTGAACTGATTTCTTCTTGTAAGGTTCAGTCCTTTTGTCTCTGGGAAAAACTGAGTTATAAGGTCCATCAAACTTAGTTTTTCTCTCTCCTTTAAGTTCATCTCTCTGAATGGAAGAGGAAATATGAAACGGATATCTTGATTTTCTTTTCCTTCAGCCCAGTCCAGAACAAACTTTTGCACAGAGACTGATTTTCCGATGCCAGCGACTCCTTTTGTCAGTACAGTTCGGATCTCCACGTCTTGTTCAGGAGCTTCAAACAAATTTGTGCATTTAATCTGAATCTCTTGAGATTCATGACGCCTGGAAGCAACTTCAATCTGTCTGACCTCATGTTCAGTATTGACCTGTTCACTGCCACCCTGAGTGATATACAGATCTGTGTAGATGTTATTCAGAAGGATGGAGTCACCATGCTTCGCCATTCCTTCAAACACACACTGATACTTCTTCTTTAGGGCACATTTTAGCTGAAGAATGAATATCAGCTCATCTAAACACAGGAACAGAAAATATATAGTTTTAGTTCCCTTTCAAGGGAATCTCTACGCTGCGTCGGTTCTGACGCATTGTGGGAACGCCTCTGGGTGATTGCGTCGTGAAGCACATGTGAAATCTGTCCAATGGTGTGACGGGATGTCATAGGCGGGTGACGTCATGACCAGGAAGCTATAAAGCACTCCGGAAACAAACACTGTTAGCTTCTGTGTCTTCAGCAAGCACTCTCTGTTGAAACTGTTTGTCATATTTGGTGTTGTCTGTCTCTCATATCAAACTATATATATAATGGCGAATAAGCAGCAATTCAAGCAGTGTGTTCCTCCCTGCCAACATTTCATAACGGGTGGGGATACACACTCGCTTTGTGTTGTTTGTTTGGGACCGGAGCATGCCCGGTCAGCTCTTCAGGGAGCTGGCTGTGAGCATTGTGATCCATTATCACTGAGGTGTCGAGATCATGGAAAAAAAACGGTTTCATATCGAGTTTTCAGTCCCCAAACTTCCAACTATTCAAATATTATGGGACTGAAGTCTTGCGGTTATGGGGCGGTGCCTCGTGTGGAAGAGACGCTTGCGAGCTATCTCTCCCCCGAGTCAGCATCGTCCCTTAAAGCCCCGAAATTGCCCACTAAGCCCCTAAGAATGACATCAGCGCTGGTGGGCAAATCGTACTCGGTGGCAGGTCAGGCGGTAGCATGCCTTCACACCATGGCAGTGCTGCAAGCTTATCAGGCTGACCTGCTCAAAGATTTAGATGAGGGCGAGGAAGTCAGTCAAGAAGTCGTAGCTGAACTACGTAGAGCTACAGATTTATCTCAAATCCATCGGCCGCTCTATGGCAGCCTTGGTAGCTACGGAGAGACACTTATGGCTGAATTTATCCGATATCAAGGACAAAGACAAGAGCTTTCTGATGGACGCCCCGATCTCTCCTCCTGGCCTCTTCGGCGATTCGGTGAATAATGTCGTCGAGAGGTTTCAGGAGGCCAAGAAACAGTCGGCGGCGTTCCATAAGATACTTCCTCGCCGCTCTCAAGTCCCGGGGCCTGCTCAAAGCAAAAGAGAGCAGCCCCAGCCGAATGCGAGCTCCTCATATAGGGCTCAACAGAAGGCGAGCGTTGCGTCCCGTGCTCCCCCAAAGAGAGACTGGGGGGCGGGTCGGCGCCCGCAGCCGAATCCTTCGAGGGATAGAGCGGATCTGAGGACCGTTCTCATCGCTAGAATTCAGTTCGGTTCTCGTCCTCCCAGGTTCAACGGGGTTGTTTTTACTGTGGTCAACCCAGAGCAGGCTCTGGTTATGGAACAGGAAGTACAGACACTTCTGCGAAAGGAGGCTATAGAAAGGGTTCCCTTCCCCAGCAGAGAGTTAAGGTTTTACAGCCGGTACTTCTTAGTTCCGAAGAAAGATGGAGGGTTGCGTCCTGTTCTAGATCTGCGACAAATAAATTGCTCTGTCAGAAAGCTCAAGTTCAGGATGCTTACGCTGAAGCAAATCGTGTCTCAAATCAGGTCCGAGGACTGGTTTGTCACAATAGATCTGAAGGATGCATATTTCCACGTCTCCATCCTTCCTCAACACAGGAAGTTCCTCAGGTTCGCTTTCGGGGGCGAAGCATACCAGTACCGAGTTCTTCCGTTCGGCCTAGCTTTATCTCCCCGCACCTTCACCAAATGCGTGGATGCAGCTCTGGCTCCGTTGAGACTCCAGGGCATTCGCGTGTTAAACTATATAGACGATTGGCTCATTCTGGCTCAGTCAAGAGAGTTAGCTGTTCAGCATCGAGATGCTGTTCTGGCTCACATGGAGGTGTTGGGGTTGAGGTTAAACGCCAAGAAAAGCGAGCTATCTCCACTACAGAGAACCTCTTTTCTGGGAGTCATTTGGGACTCGACTACCATGCAGGCATGTCTTTCCCCTGCTCGAGTAGATTCGATTCTTGGGGCCGTGAACAAGTTGAAGCTAGGCCAGTCGCTTACTGTGAAACAGTTTCAGAGGCTGTAAGGGCTGATGGCGGCAGCGTCCAACGTGATACCTTTTGGCCTGTTGCACATGAGACCTTTACAGTGGTGGCTAAAAACCAAGGGGTTTTCCCCAAGGGGGAACCCGTTTCGCATGATCAAGATCACGCGGCGTTGCCTTCGTGCTTGTGTCATGTGGAAAAAACCTTGGTTTCTTTCCCAAGGACCGGTGTTGGGAGCTCCTTGTCGTCATGTAATGCTTACGACGGATGCTTCCTTCACCGGCTGGGGGGCGATCATGAGTGGTCGTTCGGCTCAGGGTCTGTGGCGGGGCCATCATCTGTCATGGCATATAAACCAGTTGGAGATGATGGCTGTGTTCCTGACAATCAAACGTTTCCCAGACCTGAGGGGCCACCATGTGTTGGTCTGCACAGACAACACAGCGGTGGTCTCTTATTTAAATCATCAAGGGGGTCTGCGCTCACTCCCGCTATGCAGATTGGCGCACCAGATTCTCTTGTGGGCCCATGGGAAGTTGCTGTCAGTCAGAGCGATGTACATCCCAGGGTGCCTGAACTTGGGGGCAGACATCCTGTTGAGACAGGGGCTGAGGCCCGGGGAGTGGAGACTTCACCCCGCTCCTGTGGGAGAGATTTGGGCGAGCCCAGGTAGATTTGTTTGCGTCTCGAGAGACGACTCACTGTCCACTTTTCTTCTCCCTCACACATCCAGCCCCTCTCGGGCTGGATGCAATGGTACACATGTGGCCGAGGCTGCGGTTATACGCTTTTCCCCCGATTGCGCTGCTCCCGGGAGCTCTGGAGAGAATACGCCAGGATGGGGCTCATGTATTGTTAGTAGCCCCGTTGTGGCCGGGCCGAGTCTGGTTCTCGGACATTGTGTCCCTTCTCGACGGCTCTCCCTGGGAGATTCCGGTCAGGAAGGACCTTCTTTCTCAGGCGGCGGGGTCAATCCTTCATCCTTCCCAGAGTTATGGAAACTGTGGGCCTGACCTCTGAGGGGGCCCAGCTCATAAATTCAGGTCTCTCTACTGAGGTGGTAGAGACCATACTCCAATCCAGAGCTCCCTCCACAAGGAAGTTATATGCCCTAGAATGGAAGGTGTTTACCGTTTGGTGCACAGCTCGTATGCAGGACCCAAGTGCCTGCCCTATCAGTGCAGTACTATAGTTTCTACAGCACAAATTCTCAGCGGGGTTATCCCCTTCTACACTAAAAGTCTACGTTGCGGCCATTGCCGCTTATCACGCCCCTGTTGATGGCGCATCTCTAGGGAGACATCCCTATGTTACTCGCTTCCTTTATGGTACATTAAGACTTAGGCCTGCGGCACACTCGAGGGTACCGACTTGGGATTTGGCTGAGGTACTGGAAGGCCTGTCCTTAGCTACTTTTGAGCCAATTGAAGAAGTCCATGAGAAGTTTCTCTCCTTTAAGACTGTTTTTCTTCTAGCTATCTCATCACTTAAGAGAGTAGGAGATTTGCAAGCTCTGTCGGTTTCACCTTCTTGTCTTGAATTTGCACCGGGTATGGTGAAAGCTTTTCTGTTCCCTCGTGAAGGGTATGTCCCTAAGGTTCCCACTCATGTGGCAGGACCTATTATGCTGCAAGCTTTTTGTCCTCCTCCTTTCTCGTCGTCAGACCAGGTGAAGCTTAATCTGCTTTGCCCAGTTAGAGTATTGGATGCTTACGTTCACAGAGCTGCCCTATGGCGTAAAACAGATCAGTTATTTGTGTGCTTTGGACCTCCTAAGAAGGGGTACGCTGCATCCAAGCAGACTTTGAGTAGGTGGATAGTCGAGGCTATCTCACTAGCATATGATTCGGCCGGGCAACCCTCTCCTCTTGCTGTCCGAGCCAACGTGGAGTATGGCTGCCTCAAAAGCTTTACTCTCAGGAGTATCGCTGCAAGAAATTTGTGATGCGGCAGGTTGGTCTTCCACGCATACCTTTGTGAGGTTTTATAACCTCGATGTGGCCTCAACCCCGGGGTCTCGAGTTTTAACTTCATAATCCTTCAAAGTTTCACCAGACAGGCATTTTTGTCCTATGGCGGCGTGGGTATAAACGTTCCCACAATGCGTCAGAACCGATGCAGCGTTGAGATTTCCTTGAAAGGGAACGTCTCAGGTTACTCATGTAACCATGGTTTCCTGAGAGGGAACGAGACGCTGCGTCGCTGTGCCATACTCCCTGCATGCCTGTGAGCTACATGCTTCGACTTTTTCAGAAGCTAACAGTGTTTGTTTCCGGCGTGCTTTATAGCTTCCTGGTCATGACGTCACCCGCCTATGACGTCCCGTCACACCATTGGACAGATTTCACATGTGCTTCACGACGCAATCACCCAGAGGCGTTCCCACAATGCGTCAGAACCGACGCAGCGTCTCGTTCCCTCTCAGAGAACCATGATTACATGAGTAACCTGAGACGTTTTCATTTATAGTTTTATGGACAGTCTACATTAATAAGTGTCAATCGGTCAGATGGTCTTGAGTCTCTGACCTTCTAGAGCATCAGCAGCTTCATCTTGCTTCATCTCTCTCAGGTAATGTAGTGTGAGATCAAGAGCTGCTGCTTTGATACTGCATCTGTTCTCATTAAAGTCCTTCACAAAGTTTTCTGTGTTCTCATTTTGTAATATTTTCTTAAACTTTTCCAGCTCTTTCTTCAGAAATGTGATTATTTTGCTCTCAAGGTCCTACAAACAAAAGTAAGAAAAAAGAGAGAATAACACAATTTAAACCAAATTGTACATCAACATTTGATCATCACTATTTAGGCTGTTCAATAATAATATCTGTAAAAAAAAAATCCAGTTAAAGACTAACATGCTAACCAGCTGTTTAGAAAAATAAAAAACGGTGTGTGGTTAAAAGGGAAAATAAAGAGGTATTAATTAAATTTCGGTTCAATAACATATTTGTTTGTTATAATATAAAACATTTTTGAAAATGTGTTTTCCCACCTGGAAGATCCACAGGAGATTGTCTTTGAAATTCTTCTGGTTGCTGTGAGTCTGATCGTCTGAGTCTAATGTCTCATATTGAAGCCTGGAATCAAATAAATGAAATAAAATGCTTATTTTCTAGCAAAATGTTACAAAAAGGAAAAAAAGCATTAGCTGTGAATACCCTGATAAATATTTGATATAAAAATGTTTCATGATTGATATTCACTGATACAACTTTTCAACAGTCAACATGTGACCAAAAATTAGAAACATGAAAAACCTTTCATTAGATGATGGTGTTTTCTCACTGAAGTCTGGTGGTATTCCTCCTTTTGACCAGTCACTCTTCAGAGACACAGAGCTGGACACATGTGAGTCTGATCTTACACTAATGACACAAAGAACAGAGAAAAACACTTTATTACAGGAGATACTTTAGACTCATTTGAAAAGGTTTAATGTTGCAAATAGTAATTAAATACAGTACAGCTGTGCATTTGTCTATTTATGACTATGGTTGGATGGATGGATATTTACATGTTTATTTGCATGATCTATTTTCCATAATGAATTTATGCCTTTTTGTGTCTGTCTGTGTGATTGTGTCACTGGAATGAGTTTCATAAGGTTCCCAGGAATTGAATTTTATTGTGATTTATTGTTTTATTCAGTCAAGTTCAGTCACAGACACCACTGTGACAAATAATGCAACTCTATAATGTAAAAGTGGTAGTCGTGGCATAATGGTGAGGGTGTCGGGCTTGTAACGTGAAGGTTGCCGGTTTGATTCCCACGCCGGCAGGAATTGAAGGTTGGGATTGTGAATAAACAGCATTCTCTCCACCTTCGATACCATGACTAAAGTGCCCTTGATTAAGACGCCTAACTCCTAATTGTTCCCCGGGCGCTGGAGCAATAGCTGCCCACTGCTCCGGGTGTGTTTTCACTACTCACTGCTGTGTGTGTGCACTTGGATGGGTTAAATGCAGAGCACCAATTTCGAGTATGGGTCACCACACTTGACAATACGTCACGACGACTTAAAACACAAAATACCTTTTATTAGATGATGGTTTTTCACCACTGAAGTCTGGTGGTATTCCTCCTTTTGACCGGTCACTCTTCAGAGACACAGAGCTGGACACATGTGAGTCTGATCTTACACTAATGACACAAAGAACAGAGAAAAACACTTTAGTAAAGGAGGTTCAACTGTGTCTGAAACACATCCGTGTCTTTATCTAATCCTCCACAGAAATGATTAAAGTTCAGTTATTGACAGTGTTACGTCTGTCTTGGTATGTGTTTTGTTTAAGTGTCTGTGCAGGAGAAGGCGTGGCCTGTTCCTGAGTCAGCCGAGCCTAGGATTGGTGTGTTCCTGATTGGTCCCATCTGAGTTCAGGATATAAACACCTACGCTCTGAAAGGGCCGCTGAATGTGTGCCATTTGTTTTGCTCTGCTCTTGTCTTTAATTTTGTTTTGTTTTCTATGTTTGACATTCAGTTTTCTCTGTTTTCTAGTTTTGTTGTTTAAAGATTATTTTTGCATCAATTTGTTTTAGGGGGAAGTAGGGAGTACGACGCCATTTTCTTTTTTACTCGTTTATCCTATGTTTTGGGCTTAGGGAGTTAGGGAAGTTTGTGTTGTCTTTCTTTTGTGTATTTTCTTTTCAGGTAATTTAGAGGGTGTTAACAGTAGTTATTTTTGTTTGTTATTTTGGCTTGGTCTACTCCTGAATCTAACCCCCATTTTGTTTCTGTTAATTATTATTATTTGTGTCTAACCGATTATAAATAAATGTTTTCATTTAAAAGAAATCGCTGAGTGAGTGCAGATTCATTTATGTTGCGGCTGGCCCTAGACGGTCGTAACATAAATTGGGGGCTCGTCCACAAGTTCGAGTTTGTCTTTGGCTTGAACAATTAAATTCGGTACATAGCCTACAAATGGTTCATTCGACTTAATGAAATTTGCCTTGTTTTCTATTTTCGTTTGCCTTGGGGTTTTCATGTTTAGTGGAAGGGAATTCGGCAGAGGTTTTGAGATGTCTTCTAAATTTGATTTAGAGGAGTTTGCAATTCGGCCTACAGCGCAACAATTAGAAAAATGTCGTAAGGATGACTTATTTACAATCGCTGATTTTTATCATATTAAGATGCCTCGAGGTGCGGTAAAAAGGGAGCTTAAGGAAGTGATTGTTAAACACATGGTGGAA
Source organism: Zacco platypus (assembly GCA_038088235.1). NCBI lineage: Eukaryota > Metazoa > Chordata > Actinopteri > Cypriniformes > Xenocyprididae > Zacco > Zacco platypus. The sequence goes on along the minus strand of CM076080.1, from coordinate 32,273,352 downwards.
ATTGGTAACTGGTCAGAGGAGGGCGAATTAGCGGGTGTTGCAAATCCATTACCGAGTTCCGCGGGTGAGGGAGCAGAGCAGACCAAACCCGGGGAACCGTTTAGCATAGATCCCGCTGAGATGCCATCTCCACGAGACCCATTGCTGGCCATTAAATTAAAGGAGCTCGAGTTGGAACTAAGTCGGCAACAGTATCAGAGTCAACTGTTGCACGTAAGAGCAGTCGAGCTTGAGACTCAGCGCGCAATCCGCCTGAAGGAGCTGGAGCTCGAAATTAACACTAAAGTTCCTAACACGCCTCCTACTACTGGTCCACCCGGTGCGAGTACGCCTGTGTCTTCTTCAGACAGTACTTCCACTCCAGGCTCGGATACTATACCTCGAAGCAACTTGCAAGTAAGTCAAAATTTTGATATTAGTAGACAAATCGCATTAGTCCCGCTCTTTCGCGAAAGTGAGGTGGATACATACTTCACGGTGTTTGAACGCATCGCCGCTGTGTTTTCTGATGAATTTGTACTCACTCATCGAATCTCTTTTTCATCACCCACTAAGCGTAATTCCTACGTTCGTACGCGAAAATCTAAAGAAGTTGCTACTGTGAGTGAAGAGAGTGCAGGTTATGACAACAGGGAATCCCGTGAATGTTTTTACTGTCATGAGGCTGGGCACCTCATTGCAGTTTGTCCCGCTTTGAAAAGAAAGTCTAGCAGACAGGCTTATTCTTCAAAAAGTGTGGCTTTAGTTGGCAGTCCTACGTGTTTATCAGATCGTGCACCTTTATTTAATGCTGAGTCTGCATTTGAACCGTTTATTTTTGATGGCACTGTGTCATTTGACGAGTCAATGACTGACGCGAAGCCGGTCCGCATCCTGAGAGATACTGGATCAGTTCAGTCGTTTATTTTAAGAAGCGTGCTTCCCTTTTCTACCCAGTCTAGCTGTGGTACTGATGTGCTAGTTAAAGGAATCGATTTGGCTGTTGTTAAAATACCCCTGCACAGTGTGTTTTTACAGTCCAACGTAAGTTCGGGCCTTGTTAAGTTGGCTGTTTGTGCTGAGTTACCTGTTGAGGGAGTCTCGCTCATTCTTGGTAATGATTTAGCGGGTAAAAAAGTTTTCTGTTTACCTGAAGTGATTGATGACCCTGTAGATTTGATTAAAGAGAACGAAGTGTTACGCGAAACATTTCCCGATGTGTTTAGTGCTTGTGCAGTGACTCGTGCACAATCTCATAAGTTTGCGGAGACTGTGGATCTTTCTGAGTCTTTTCTGTCCACAGAAGTTTCTGATCAATGTGTGAAAGAGAATGTGAATGAGTTGAATATGTGTGCTGTTCCTAACCTGAATCTACCTTTAGGTAAATCTGAATTGGTTACAGCACAGCATGCTGATCTCACTTTGACCCCTTGCTTCACAACAGCAGTGAAACAGTCCGCTTTGCCGAAGCATTCTGTCGCATATTATCTGGACGAAGAGGTGTTGATGCGTAAATGGTCTCCTACTAAAATTGAGGAAGATTGGAGTACAGTTTACCAGGTTGTGGTTCCAAAGCCTTACCGACTACAGGTATTGTCTGTTGCACATGAACATGAACTTTCAGGCCATGTTGGCATTAGAAAAACCTATGATAGCTTGTTAAAACATTTCTTTTGGCCAGCTATGAAATCCGATGTAGCCAAGTTCTGCAAATCATGCCACGCATGCCAGTTAGCCGGTAAACCCAACCAGGTGATTCCCCCAGCTCCATTAAAGCCGATACCTACACTTGGAGAACCGTTCGAGCGTATTTTAATCGATTGTGTTGGTCCTCTGCCAAAAACAAAATCCGGCAACTCTTATCTTTTAACCCTAATGTGTGCAACAACCAGGTTTCCTGAAGCAATACCGTTGCGATCTCTAAAAGCTACAGCAATCGTGAAAGCCATTGTTAAGTTTTGCACTACGTTTGGTCTACCCCGGTATATCCAGTCTGATCAGGGCAGTAATTTTATGTCAAAGGTGTTTGCGAAAGTAATGAAGCAGTTGAATATCAAGCATCAAGTGTCTAGTGCCTATCACCCACAGTCACAGGGCGCGATTGAACGTTTTCACCAAACGTTGAAATCTATGCTTCGTACCTTTTGTGTAGATCGAGAACTCGATTGGGATGAAGAAGTTCCTCTCTTACTGTTTGCTGTGCGTAACACGACACAAGCATCTCTTGGTTTTAGTCCATCGGAGTTAATTTTTGGTCATTCTGTACGTGGACCGTTGAAAGTTCTGCAAGAACAAATACTAGGCGACAAGTGTGGCTCTTCTCAGCAGAAGAATGTTTTAGATTATGTCAGTAGTTTTCGTGATCGTTTGCATGGTGCGTGGAGTTTAGCGTTTAGCATTTAGTTAGGAACAAGCAGGACAAGCGTGAGATCACTGAAGACGGCAAGAGCGCGTGAGTGTTTAATTAATACCCGTTTCTGCTCTATTGCGAAGTTATTATTTGCTGCTAGGAAGGATTCGTTCGATTCTTTGCTTAGTTGTATGTTTGCGCTTTGATTTGTATCTGTTTGTATTTGTATTCGCTGCCATTTAGTAGAACTGTAGCGGTTGTTGTTTTGGTATTGCTGGGCTGTGAACTTAAGTGCTGTACGTGCGCTTCCTGCAGTAGTTTCGATTTGGCCCATTCACGGCGAAACTCTTTTGCTGAGCTAATTGTTAGGGCGGGCTCAGCGACTGAAGCATATATAAACTGGGATTAGTTAGGAACAAGCAGGACAAGCGTGAGATCACTGAAGACGGCAAGAGCGCGTGAGTGTTTAATTAATACCCGTTTCTGCTCTATTGCGAAGTTATTATTTGCTGCTAGGAAGGATTCGTTCGATTCTTTGCTTAGTTGTATGTTTGCGCTTTGATTTGTATCTGTTTGTATTTGTATTCGCTGCCATTTAGTAGAACTGTAGCGGTTGTTGTTTTGGTATTGCTGGGCTGTGAACTTAAGTGCTGTACGTGCGCTTCCTGCAGTAGTTTCGATTTGGCCCATTCACGGCGAAACTCTTTTGCTGAGCTAATTGTTAGGGCGGGCTCAGCGACTGAAGCATATATAAACTGGGATTAGTTAGGAACAAGCAGGACAAGCGTGAGATCACTGAAGACGGCAAGAGCGCGTGAGTGTTTAATTAATACCCGTTTCTGCTCTATTGCGAAGTTATTATTTGCTGCTAGGAAGGATTCGTTCGATTCTTTGCTTAGTTGTATGTTTGCGCTTTGATTTGTATCTGTTTGTATTTGTATTCGCTGCCATTTAGTAGAACTGTAGCGGTTGTTGTTTTGGTATTGCTGGGCTGTGAACTTAAGTGCTGTACGTGCGCTTCCTGCAGTAGTTTCGATTTGGCCCATTCACGGCGAAACTCTTTTGCTGAGCTAATTGTTAGGGCGGACTCAGCTGTTTCCACTCATACATTAGTAAGTACGCTATTTATTTAGTGTGTACGCGCTGTCGCGGAAGCGTCAGCGGAAGCGTTCAGCCTCCTCGTGTGAAGACCGACTCGGGTAAAGACCTGCGACTCTACCTGCGCGACTCCACCGAGCAAGGACACCGACACGACACCTAAGTATCCCCCTCCCCCCCCTCTTTTGCTCCCATACTCAACATGTGCTTTCAATATATTCCTGTTGTCACTCGCATACGCTCCACTATCACCCGCAGAAGGCAACGCAACACTACTAACCTGCGTCCTATTTACTCCTCTTCTAACCAACCTCTATCTGTTTCAGTAGGCCTATGGAATTGTCAGTCAGCTGTTAACAAAGCTGACTTCATTCCAGCCTTTGCCACTAACTCTTCTCTCAATATCTTAGGCTTGACTGAGACATGGATTCGTCCAGAGGACTCCTCAACCCCCGCTGCTCTTTCTAACAACTTCACTTTTACTCATACCCCTCGTCAGTCAGGAAGAGGAGGGGGCACAGGTTTCCTCATTTCTAACAATTGGAAATACTTAACTCACCCTGCTCTATACAACAACTGTTCGTTTGAATCTCATGCCATTACAATTACATACCCTGTCAAAATTCATCTTGTACTCATCTATCGCCCCCCAGGTCAATTGGGTACCTTTGTTGAGGAATTGGACATGCTGCTGTCCTCATTCCCAGACGATGGTAGTCCACTTGTACTACTGGGCGATTTCAACATTCACCTTGATAAACCGTATGCTTCTGATTTCCTCTCTCTCCTAGCCTCATTTGATTTCAACCGACTCATCACCACAAGTACCCACAAATCTGGCAACCAATTGGACCTGATCTACACACGTAACTGTATCACTGATAACATTCTGGTAACACCTCTGCACGTCTCTGACCATTTCTTTATCACTTTCAATCTGCAACTTATTTGTGCACCACCAACCACTTCACATGTTTCCTTCAGAAGAAACCTGCGCTCTCTTTCCCCTTCCCATCTCTCTTCTGTTGTGTCATCCTCCCTTCCCTCCCACACACAATTCTCATCTTTGGATGTAAACACTGCAACACACACATTATGCTCCACTTTATCTTCCTCCCTAGACAGTATCTGTCCTCTGTCATCCAGACCATCAAAAGCAACTCCTTCCAACCCCTGGATATCCGATGCGCTTCGTGAAGACCGGACCAAACTCAGGGCAGCAGAAAGGAAATGGCGCAAATCACAAGACCCATCTGACCTAGGTTCGTACCAAGATCTGCTGTCATCCTTTTCTGATGGAGTCCTTGCAGCTAAGTCCTCATACTTCCACAACAAAATCAACGGCGCTACAAACCCACGCTCACTCTTCAAGACATTCAACACACTCCTCTGTCCCCCTCCACCACCTCCCACCACATCTTTAACTGCTGATCGATTTGCCAAGTTCTTCACCGACAAGACATCTGCCATCAGCAGCCAGTTCTCTACACCACCCACACAGGAACTCAGCCCCTCCTCATCCACTAATCTTTTCCCTTCCTTTTCCCCTCTCACGGAGGCAGAAGTATCAAAACTTCTCCTCTCCACTCATCCCACCACCTGCCCTCTAGACCCCATCCCCTCACACCTTCTACAAGCCATCTCTCCCACTCTTTTACCAGCACTTACACACATCATTAACTCGTCTCTCCACACAGGCACTTTCCCTACCGCATTCAAGCAGGCTCGAGTAACCCCACTGCTTAAAAAACCCACGCTAGACACATCACTCGTGGACAACTACAGACCTGTCTCTCTCCTACCGTTCATATCAAAAACACTTGAACGAGTTGTATTCAACCAGGTGTCATCCTTCCTCACACAGAACGACCATCTGGACGTCAACCAATCTGGTTTCAAGAGCGGCCATTCAACAGAGACTGCGCTACTGTCTGTCACGGAATCCCTGCGGATTGCTAAGGCTGGCTCCAAATCATCTGTTCTCATCCTACTGGATCTATCTGCTGCCTTCGACACCGTAAACCATCAAATTCTTCTGTCCACCCTCTCGTCACTGGGCATCTCAGGTACTGCGCTTCAGTGGTTTGAGTCCTATCTCACAGGTAGGTCTTTCAGAGTTGCCTGGGGAGGGGAGGTATCCAAACCTCATGAACTGATCACTGGGGTTCCTCAGGGTTCAGTTCTTGGTCCCCTCCTATTCTCCATTTATACTACGTCACTGGGTCCCATCATACAGGCACATGGTTTCTCCTACCACTGCTATGCTGATGACACACAACTCTACCTGTCCTTCCAACCAGATGATTCCACAGTAGCTGCACGGATCTCAAGCTGTCTGGCGGACATCTCCACGTGGATGGAAGAACACCACCTGCAGCTCAACCTGGCAAAGACTGAGCTTTTAGTCTTCCCTGCCACTCCTACTCTTCAACATGATATCAACATACAGCTTGGTACAACCACCATTACCCCATCAAAGTCGGCCAGAAATCTTGGAGTTATCTTCGATGACCAACTGACCTTCAGTGACCACATCTCAAAGACGGCGCGGTCGTGCAGATTTGCACTTTGCAACATCAGGAAAATCCGTCCCTTCCTGACTGAGCACGCAACACAACTGCTTGTCCAGGCCCTGGTCATTTCAAGGCTTGATTACTGCAATGCTCTTCTGGCTGGTCTGCCATCAAGTGCAATCAAACCTCTTCAAATGATCCAGAATGCTGCTGCACGTCTTGTCTGCAACGAGCCTAAGAGAGCCCACGTCACGCCCCTCTTCATCTCTCTGCACTGGCTACCCCTTGCTGCTCGCATCAAGTTCAAGGCGCTGATGCTTGCTTACAGATCCACCACAGGCTCTGCACCTTCCTACCTCCACACACTGCTACAACGCTACGTTCCCACCAGAAGCCTGCGATCGCTAAAGGAACGAAGACTTGTGGTACCGTCACAGAGAGGCACAAAATCACTCTCCAGAACATTCTCCTTCACTGCTCCCTGCTGGTGGAATGATCTCCCTACTTTCATCAGGAACGCAGAGTCCCTGGCAATATTCAAGAGACAGCTGAAAACTCACCTCTTCCGTGAACACTTAATCCCCTCATAAAAAAAAAAAAAAAAAAAAAAAAAAAAAAACCTATCCTTCCCCCTTTTTCCCTTCCTACTCTAGCTTATGGTACTGAGCAATGTATGAAACTTGTATTGTGAGCACGTCCTGTGTTATTTGCCAATTCATGAAGAATCGCTTGTTTGTTTTCCTCACTTGTAAGTCGCTTTGGATAAAAGCGTCTGCTAAATGACTAAATGTAAATGTAAATGTAGCGAGAAAATCACTTTGTGCTGTTCAGGAACAGATGAAAACTCGCTATGATCGGGAAGCTGTACCGCGTTCTTTCCAGCTTGGAGATCGCGTTCTTGTTTTATTGCCAATTCCAGGATCTCCATTGAAGGCTAAATTTGTTGGTCCGTATGAAATTCAGGCAAAATTAGGAGAGACTGATTATGTTGTGAACACTTTTAATCGGAGGAGAAAATCGAGAGTGTGTCATGTCAACATGCTCAAGGCTTACGTTACTCGTTCTGACGATTCTTCCAATGTGGTTGCTGTGGCAACTGCGGTGCCTGTGAACGTGTCTCCGTCTGATTATTCACCCGAGAGTGATGATTTAAAAATGGGGAGTGCTTCATTTTTAACTGCTCGGTTGTTAAACTCTGACACTTTGAAGAATTTGTCTACCAAATTATCACATTTACCCGTTTCTGCTCAAACCGATCTCAGAAATTTGATCAGTAAGTATCCGACACTATTTAATGATTTTCCCACAACAACGAACGTCATTGAACATGATATTGACATTGGTTCACATTCCCCTGTTAAGCAAAATGCTTACCGAGTTAATCCTGTCAAAAGGAATCTCACTATCTGTTAGAACATGGTTTAGCAATTCCCAGTTGTAGTCCATGGTGTTCACCGTGTTTGTTAGTTCCCAAATCTGACGGTACGTTCAGATTTTGCACCGACTATAGGAAAGTTAATGCCTTGACTAAACCTGATTCATTTCCATTGCCTCGCGTCGAAGACTGCGTTGATCGTGTTGGCAATTCCAAATTCGTCACTAAACTTGATCTATTAAAGGGATACTGGCAAGTACCACTTACCGAGAAAGCTTCTGAAATTTCCGCCTTTGCTACTCCTGATGCATTCCTTCAATATAAGGTTATGGCGTTTGGATTACGGAATGCCGGCGCAACATTTCAGCGACTAATGTCGAGGGTGTTATCCAATGTACCCCACTGTGAAGCTTATCTTGACGAAGTTGTCTGTTATTCGAGTTCTTGGGATCAGCACATCCAACTTTTAAACTGCGTCTTTACACGCTTGAAGGAGGCCAACCTCACGTTAAATTTGGCAAAATGTGACTTTGCTTGTGCCACTGTGACTTATTTAGGAAAGGAGGTTGGAAATGGCAAAGTTCGACCACTTGACTCAAAGATCAAAGTTATTGTGGATTTTCCAGTACCTACGACGAAGAGAGAGCTTAGGCGTTTCTTAGGTATGACTGGCTATTATAGAAATTTTTGTAGAAATTTTTCGGATGTGGCTAGTCCTCTTACTAGTCTATTACGAAAAGGGATTTCTTTTGAGTGGAATTCTGCATGCCAGATTGCCTTTGAAACATTAAAGACTTTGTTGTGTAGTGCACCTGTACTTTCTGCCCCTCGTTTTGATAAGGAATTCAAGATGGAAGTGGATGCCAGTGGCATCGGTGCCGGCGCTGTTTTAATTCAGACTGATGATGCGGGAATAGAACACCCGATTAGTTTCTTTTCTAAGAAGTTTCTTAAACACCAGTTAAATTACAGCACCATAGAGAAGGAAGCCCTAGCATTCTTACTGGCTATTCAGCACTTTGAAGTGTACATTGGGTCTAGCTCGTACCCAGTGACTGTGTATACTGATCACAACCCCCTGGTTTTTCTTCATCGTATGTCCAATGCAAATCACCGACTCATGCGTTGGGCACTCATTTGTCAAGGCTTCAACTTGAGGATTCAGCACAAAAAAGGAGTTGAAAATATTATTGCCGATACACTTTCACGTGTCTAATCTTAAATGAAAGAAAAAAAAAAGTGTTTTTTTTTCTTTTTTTTTTTTAAGGGTGGGGGTGTTACATCTGTCTTGGTATGTGTTTTGTTTAAGTGTCTGTGCAGGAGAAGGCGTGGCCTGTTCCTGAGTCAGCCGAGCCTAGGATTGGTGTGTTCCTGATTGGTCCCATCTGAGTTCAGGATATAAACACCTCCCCTACACTCTGAAAGGGCCGCCGAATGTGTGCCATTTGTTTTGCTCTGCTCTTGTCTTTAATTTTGTTTTGTTTTCTATGTTTGACATTCAGTTTTCTCTGTTTTCTAGTTTTGTTGTTTAAAGATTATTTTTGCATCAATTTGTTTTAGGGGGAAGTAGGGAGTACGACGCCATTTTCTTTTTTACTCGTTTATCCTATGTTTTGGGCTTAGGGAGTTAGGGAAGTTTGTGTTGTCTTTCTTTTGTGTATTTTCTTTTCAGGTAATTTAGAGGGTGTTAACAGTAGTTATTTTTGTTTGTTATTTTGGCTTGGTCTACTCCTGAATCTAACCCCCATTTTGTTTCTGTTAATTATTATTATTTGTGTCTAACCGATTATAAATAAATGTTTTCATTTAAAAGAAATCGCTGAGTGAGTGCGGATTCATTTATGTTGCGGCTGGCCCTAGACGATCGTAACAACAGGAATTGATAAACTCCAGTAGAGTGTAAATGATGGTGTGAAACAGACGCAGTCTTACCTGTGTTTCTCTGAGAGACTCATCTTTCCTCGCTCCTCTGATCAGCACTGCTTTGAGAAAACAATCAATCGTTCAGCAGGACCTGGAAATGACAAGATTTACAGAGATGAAGAACATGAAGATGATGAAGAATGAGGAGTTAGCAACAACAGCAACAACAGTGTGTGAAATAAAGTCACTTACAAATATATTGTCATGTCAAATAACTGAATGGACTTAATCATTTCAGATTTAATGAGTTTAACTGATTCATGACTCCAAATATGAATTCATTGAGGAACAGAAATTTACACCCAATCTGTTATATTTTCTATAGCAGTTTAATTGTACAATCATATTTTACCCAATCTTTAGTGGTTGATTATTTGTTGCTTAATCATTACTTCAAGTTCACAATGATGGTAAAAGTAACTGAATTATAATGGTCACACTGTATAACTGCTATATATATGGACTGAAGTATTCAACATACATATTTTTGTTTTTGGACAAATAAAAATAATAATGATGATAAAAACAACAAATTCACGTTAGGCTCTATCTAGGCCTACCTGTCCTCTGTAAATATCTGGTTCAAAACAACATCAACCGGAAGAGAAAATGGGTGAAAACCTTCAGAAACATATTCGTGTTCAATAACTCTTTCTCAGGAACCCTTTCTTCATGTTTGAACATCCGTGGCCTTCAAAAGATCGTCGTTTCTGGAAGATTCTTCGTCTGTTCGGAGTATCATCAGGTGTTCTGGATCATAGGTGTGGACATGCACGTGCACGCAGATATAGGACAAACTCCAAACGGGAGGGAGGATCCCTAGAGCAGAAGTGGACTTTGGAGGGAGCAGGGCACTTGAGTGCCATTATGTAACCGTTTATTATTATTATTGTTATTATTGCAGAATTTATACATACAAGAACAGGGAAATGAAGAATGGTTGTATCTGTTACAATGAAGAATTTTACACAGAAAAGAAAACAGTAAACAAATATCGTGGGTTTGCATACATCAATATGTAAATGTAAAGAAAAGAAAGAAATAAGCATAACAAGGTTAAATCACATCTATAAACATGACAAAAATATGTAAAATATATCATGAAAAAAAAGCGTATGTTTCACCAATTTTATACACTGGTCTGCATAATAAAGTGCTTTTATTTCACAGTGTCTGAATAATTTATAAATGAAGGAATTAATTTTAATTTTAACTATTAAGGAAGTTTACCATAGGCTACTTTCTTGAGTCACGTGCACAAACTCCGCCCATGATCAGACTTGAAGGGACAGTTCACCCAAAAATTAAAATTATATCATGATTTACTCACAATCAAGATATCCAAGGTGTGTATGACTATCTTCTTTCAGACAAAAACAATCGGAGATTAAAAATATCCTGGCTCCTCCCAGGTTTATGATGGTTGTAAATGGGAATGAAGACAAAAATAATGCATCCATCCAAAATCAAAGTAACTACGACTCCTGTGGTTTAAAAAGGTCTTCTGAAGCGAAGCGATGCATTTTTGTAAGAAAAATATCCATATCTAAAACGTTTTAAATTTGCAATCAATTTGTGGCGAAATATTCTTTGACCTGACAAACAACGTAATTGTCACGATCGCCAGTTGTAGTGCCCGCTAGAAACTCTAAAGGGCACTCCACCATGGACTCACTCTCTCATCCACTCACTCACTCACTCATCCACCAGACTACATTTCCCAGAAGCCCCACACCCATCACTGATCACTCCACCAGCTGCAACACATTACCCAGTCAATGATTACATCACCCAGCCCATTCTCATCAGTCACACTATTTAAGCTCAGCACACACACACTTCCATGCGAGGTCTTGATCTTCTGTATAGTTATCATTTCTGAGTGTTATTCCCTGTCTTGTTTTCCTGGTTTCGATTCTGCCTGTTTTCCTGTTTTCGATTCTGCCTGTTTTCCTGTTTTCTGATCATTCCCTGCCTGCTGTTTTGAACTTATTGCCTTGGATTATTGGAGCTTTGCCTGTTTGACCACGTTGCTTATTAAAGCCTGCATTTGGATCTCATCCGCTGACTCATCATTATGGTAATGATGAACGCGGAGGCGCAGACGGAGTTCAATGTTACGAACCCCACTTTAAAAGAGCTCGCTAGGGAAGGGGGTAAGCAACATAAAAAGGACACGCGAGACAAAAAGAAACAAGTAAGCTGTTTATTAATGCCGCAGCACTCGCATGTCACAGGCAACTATCCAACACTCTAACACAAGGAACATGAAATGACAAACACACAGATCAACAAAAACAAACACAAAAATAAAGCAAAATCAACACAGCTTAACAACAACCTCGAGTCATCAGGACGCACACCGAACTCGTTGAGCGCAGCTGATCGTCAGCATCTGCTTACCAACCGAGCCCTTTCTCAAGTGAGCAACACACTCAACAGCCACACATCTACACTCTCCACTCTTATATGCAGCCCAGCGCGTCGTAAGAGCAAAATAGAGCTACATCTTTACACACATAGAGCTAAAGACTGGCAGTGGTGGATTGGCAACAGGAGTTGTAATCATTGGGTTTTCAAAGGTACACCACGCTCACATAAAACTAAAGACAGTGGCAGTGGTGGCTTGGCAACAGGAGTTCTGATGGAAGCACCACAAGTTTGACACTCTCAACAGCGCCACACATCTACACTCTCCACTCTTATATGCAGCCCAGCGCGTCGTAAAAGAATTGGCAGCAGGTGCACAGGGGCGGGGCTTACCCTCGGGAGAACAGAAAGAATCAAATTAACAACGAAAGAAAATACACACCACACTAAATAAATATAAAGGCTTGGGCTGTAACACTTCCCCCCCTGAAATCAGAAACAGATTTCTATTTTCTCCTCATCTCCTATTGGAGAAATAAGGGGAAAAAAAAACTGTTTCTGAGCGTAAAAGATAAGTCTAGTCCTGTGACAACACATCGGCTACCACATTCTCAGATCCCTTTTAATGTCGGATCTCTAGATTATACGGCTGCACCATTAGTGCCCATCTCATCAAGCGCCGGTTGTAATTGTACATCTTGCTGAGGAAGACTAATGGATTGTGGTCCGTATAAACTATAACAGGAAACATACTGGCTCCCACGTAAACATAAAAATGCTGTAAGGACAGTAAGAGAGCTAGGGTCTCCTTCTCGACTGTCGAGTAGTTAAGCTGATGACAGTTCAACTTAGCCGAAAAGTGGGATACTGGATGAGCTATTCCATCAGCACCCTCTTGTAAAAGAACAGCTCCCGCTCCAACAGCACTGGCATCCACCTCCAGCTGGAACGGCCGAGACACATCCGGAGCCGAGAGAACAGGAGCACTGCAGAGAAGAGATTTTGCAGACAAAAATGCCTGTTGGCAGTCATTAGTCCAACTGAAATTAACTTTGGGACTACACAATCGAGTTAATGGAGCAACAACACTCGAAAAGTTCTTACAGAAACACCGGTAATATCCTACCATTCCGAGGAACCGACGCAGCTCTCGCCTTGTAGTAGGTGTAGTGATTTTACCTTCGCCCATGCAAGGACACTATGTAAAATAGAGATTGGTACTCACGTCACTGCTAACATTGTGATTTTTGAATCACACGTCCCACTACTCTAGTTCAGGGCATCAGTCAAGGTCTGTTACCTTGGCAACATGAAAACACTCCCAACAGGAAGCTGTTCAGTAATTTGGAACTAATGTAAAGTGGTCAGCTGATTTATTTGAAAGATTGGTGAGATTCCTAACTTGTAGAGCCTTTTCTGTATTATCAGCACAAGGAAGACACACATGTGTAATAAAATAAATTTTATTAACAAAAGATAGACAAGAATAACTAACACAAGTACTAAATGAATACCATGAATGATAAAGGAATAAGGTGCATATGATACATAAAATACAAGTGATTAAGTTGGATGTGGCTATGGAAGAGTTACGTTACCTTACGGAAAGATAAACTGTTTCTCTGTGAATAATAAGGTGGAGAACCTTATTATGCACCACACAAATAAACGAAAGATTATTTGTGATTAACTAACATCAGCTATATTACATCTAATGTGAATTAGGAAATCATACACTGATAATATACAACAATGCCAAGGTCTCTGGAAAGAGGTTTGGTTAAGTGATATTTACGCTCCACGTGGTTGAGTCCGATGACGATGACGTCTTCCACTGGTTGTGCTGGTGACAATGCAGTGGGGAGAGGAGCCGGAATCTGTTTCAGCAGCCTTGAACACGAAGCTCTGTGGGATGCTGATCTCCTGGAGCACCGAAGGGTCCTAAAATCTGGAACACGCAGATGAGGCCCTGGTGTAGGTGCAGAAGGTCCTTAACAATCTGGAACACGCAGACGAAGGTACCTTGGAGTAAAGGTTTGCTCTCCTGAGATTAACCTTGTTCCAAGTGTCTCTGTGTGTCTTCTGCCTCTCTGGGCCAGACACTCAGAACTTGATCGATCCGCTTTTGTCTCTCTGGAGTCGTTACGGTCTCGCTGGATGAAAACTCTGAATAGTGTTTGTTAATGTCTCTTTCCTCACAGGCTGGAGGCTCAGAACGTGGTCGTCTCTGTTGCTGTTCCTCACAAGCTCTAGATTCAGATCATGGAATCTGTTGTTGTCTCACTGGACGAACCGGAGACTCAGAACGAGTGTGTCTGTTATTGTCTCAGCTTCGCAGGCCGGGACTCAGAACAAGGTGTGTCTGTTGAACGGGTACTTTTATCCCTTTCCGATGAGGAGGAGATTACAATTTGGCGCTTCTGCATTCCAGTGCTGTGATTGGTCACTGGCATCAGAGGGGACACACACAGTTTGGCCCACCCTTCTTTCCCCTGTGGAACTCATTTGCATAAGTGTCTTTAAGGTTTACCAATGCATGTCTCACTTACCAAACCACCACAAAAATACCTTTGGCAATATTCTAAACAAATAGAGACCAAACATGATGGAAAAAGACTGAACTGTCATGCATTCATTCATTTGTACGTTTACAGCTAAATCAGTGTTGCACTACAAATATCTGTAAGAATACTTATTTCTGTGAATAAGTGTGAAATGAATGTGTGTAGAATACATCAGTTTCAAGGTTTCCAAACATAGTTATGAATGGATTGGGATGAGTCTTTGTGATCTCTCTTTGTTTCACCCTTTGCTGCTGAGGTCCTGAGGAATTTGTATGGCAGTCACAGCCTAATCTTAGGCTCTAGGTGGGTGAAGGGCAGAAACTGCATGTGGACCAATGAGAAGTCCTGTCCTTCCTGGGGTTGGTACCAGGGGTCTTCTTCTAATCCTCTAAGAGATGTCTGGCTATTGTCCTAGCATCTTTATCTGATGGCGTTGGGCAGTTTTATTATGTTGGTCCACTAAGATCCAATCAAAATGTAGCAAACCTTTGTCCACTGTTACGGACAGAGAGGGGCCATAAACTGGGCCTGGAATGTGCTGTACATCTGTGAACTCTTCAAACACGTTTCACTCCTGTGTCTGATCTCTGTCACACACTGATCAATAGTTTCCACACTTTTCTGCATGAATGTGAAAATCGCTGCCTTTCATAGGAAACTTTCCAATTCTCAGCAACATCAGTGGAGAGTTGAAGCTTCGGAGGGTCTGCAATCCTTCCATCTCCTCTGTGTTTCTCGTCACTCGTGAGCGTGTGATCCAGACTGAGAAACTCCACAGAAAGAATAACAGTGTTTTGACTGATGAGAGATGTTATATATAAATGGACAATTATGAAAATATAACGTTTTTGGATATGTTTCTCTTGTAGTTTTATTGAACGAGGACAGATGAGAGCGGTGACAGCAGTGTTTGTACCTACTGCATGTCATGTCCTGTCCACCACACATTCAACTGATGATGAAAATCACACTGGAGATCATTTACGTTTCATCAATGTTTTGTTTTAAGCTGCATATAAATGTAGTTTCATTAGTTCAGATTTCTGAGGCTGATGATGTTTGAAGTTGCAGAAAACCTGTACCGACCTTCATCCTACTGACGTCCACTACAATGAGGAGGAGATGTGACTCTTAAACTTCATTATAAACTGTAATTGTTTCGAAACAGTCATGTTGCAATCCATGTTTCAACTATTGAAATTACAGCCATTCTGTGTGAAATTATTGTCTTTACTAAATTATTGTTATCCAGAGCCTTAATGTAATGAATTATATTAATTAAAAACAAACAGGCAAGAACAGACTGTCCTCCAGGCGTGGAAACGACAACATTCTCGCATGAATATTTAATGCACAGCAAAATATAGTCACTGATTTAAACCTCTTCAGAGATTTAAAGGGTTGAAACACACTAATATACTCTGCAAAGAACCACATTGTGTTTAATCTACAATATGACAAGCAAATAAGCATTCGTGATGTGAATAGCACTTCTAATCAAAAGTGCCACACAGATTTCACCTGCTTCTAGTCTGGATTCACACTGTTTTTGTACAGAAATGGAGATCAAGCGGCACAGTGACAACAGCGAACTCTACGGTCACAGAACACGATGGTCATCTGTGTTGGTGTAAAGCTGCTGTGGTCAGGAGCTCAGAGTCTGTCAGCGGCGCTCCGCTTCAGTCCAAAGATTCAGAGGAAATGGCGTCCAGCGGGGAGATCGCCTCCATTTTGTGTGCTTGAACATTGGCAGGAGATTTCATAAGGCTTCAGGAGATTCGAGGAAGGAGAAATCCCATAACATCAGCTCTGACACAATGTCTCGTTCCCTCCTTCTGAAGAATGTTGGCAATCAATCAAACACAAACATTTCTCTGTGTGAAAAATATCTTTACAGTAGAAGTCACACGTGTTACACAGGATATTGTAGCGGGACACTGGATGCAGCACAGGATCAGCCCCAAATAAAGACAAACTCCAGTAATGTCTTCTCTTAGGTGTTACTGCAAACATGAAATGGGACAGTGTTACAACAATCATCTGTTCAGGTCTGCAAATACATCACAATCTCTCTTCAGAATGTTTCACGCAGACTCAACACAGCTGGTAGGCAAATCATTCTAAAAGGTGTAAAATGTACAACACTATTTTCCCTCTTCCTATTGCATTCGTCTCCAGACCTGTCTTGACTTGAAAGTGTGAAACAGTGTCTGTGGGAAAGTGGCTGGGCTGTTCCTCTCGGAAATCAAACACCTCTTAAGATTCATTTTTGGGTGATCAAAGCTAAGTTTTACGTGGCTGAGATCTTACCATACATTTTATTCTTTCAGTTTTTATTTTAATTATGTACTAAAAATTTTTACTGAACCCACTCAATGAAAGTTGTCAATACATATTGACAAAACACATTTCATATCGTTCATTGATAAAATATGCGTAGTGATTTAACCCAGACATTCTAATTAAAAATATTAAACTACAGGTTATTCAAACTATGTTTCTATATGAGTAATCACGGATATAATAGTGGTGGGGTAAAATATCCTAAAATGTTTAAATTTATATATCAAATAGACTACCACGCTGGTGATATGCATAGATTTCACTGAAAACATGCTTGCTGGAATGTTTATTGGGCGATAATTAAACAGATGGCTGAAAATCTCACATGGAAAGAAGACAGACGAGCGCCGAGACACGGTGGCGCTCACACCTAGAAAAAACAATGCATGTTGTACTATCGCCATCTAGGGGATGAAGATGGCTAACCGTATTAAAATATATACCAGCTGTTCTGAGATAAAACTATTTACAAATTTCCAATATTTTAAAAATGTAATTATATTCTTACATCTTCTTTTATAATATGTGTATAAAACTTTGAAAAAACGATGATACATAAAAAAAGTGGTTGGTCGCATCCGGGGTACAATAAAATACAAGCACCACCCCTTTGTCACACCCGCGAATACCGTTTTAAAATCGGGGGCGCGAACAAAACTTCCTCCATTCACCAACTCTCTTGACCTGGACGGAAAAACTTTCAACGCTTCTGCAGTTTTTCAGCTAACATTGAAAAGATGGCAAAATATAATGGTAAGTAAATTTCATTATATGATAAATAATGATGTCTTGTAATGCGGCATATCTGCTGCTGTTTAAACTACAGTCATTTTCAATGTAATTAATTCGTATCATTTCAAGGAATTACAGACGAATTTAAGTGTTTTATTGTGATTAATTTAGCTTTTTAGACTCTATATTTTCTATATTTTGTGGAGAACGGTGTTTTCTTAAATGAGAAAAAACATTCGTCCCGTGCGCTTGGGGTTATACTTTTATTTATTTTATTGAAATTGAACATTCTTATTTATTTGACTAATGATTAATCATAAAACCTAATTTTTAAGAGACACCGGATTTGTAAATTAATAATATTCATTGTTTTATATTATGTTGAAAAACCGTGTGAAATCTACATTGTTTGTGTCTTCAAAATGTGTTTGCGCTGATACTTCATTTTATTGTTTTAGGTGTGTAATTGCATGTTTCAGCCAGCAGAGGGCTCTAAAATGTGTTTGCGCTGATACTTCATTTTATTGTTTTAGGTGTGTAATTGCATGTTTCAGCCAGCAGAGGGCTCCAAAATGTGTTTGCGCTGATACTTCATTTTATTGTTTTAGGTGTAATTGCATGTTTCAGCCAGCAGAGGGCTTCAAAATGTGTTTGCGCTGATACTTCATTTTATTGTTTTAGGTGTAATTGCATGTTTCAGCCAGCAGAGGGCTCAAAATGTGTTTGCGCTGATACTTCATTTTATTGTTTTAGGTGTGTAATTGCATGTTTCAGCCAGCAGAGGGCTCCAAAATGTGTTTGCGCTGATACTTCATTTTATTGTTTTAGGTGTAATTGCATGTTTCAGCCAGCAGAGGGCTCAAAATGTGTTTGCGCTGATACTTCATTTTATTGTTTTAGGTGTAATTGCATGTTTCAGCCAGCAGAGGGCTCCAAAATGTGTTTGCGCTGATACTTCATTTTATTGTTTTAGGTGTAATTGCATGTTTCAACCAGCAGAGGGCTTCAAAATGTGTTTGCGCTGATACTTCATTTATTGTTTAGGTGTGTAATTGCATGTTTCAGCCAGCAGAGGGCTTCAAAATGTGTTTGCACTGATACTTCATTTATTGTTTTAGGTGTAATTGCATGTTTCAGCCAGCAGAGGGCTTCAAAATGTGTTTGCGCTGATACTTCATTTATTGTTTAGGTGTGTAATTGCATGTTTCAGCCAGCAGAGGGCTTCAAAATGTGTTTGCGCTGATACTTCATTTATTGTTTTAGGTGTAATTGCATGTTTCAGCCAGCAGAGGGCTCCAAAATGTGTTTGCGCTGATACTTCATTTTATTGTTTTAGGTGTAATTGCATGTTTCAGCCAGCAGAGGGCTCTAAAATGTGTTTGCGCTGATACTTCATTTATTGTTTTAGGTGTGTAATTGCATGTTTCATCCGTTTCACTGCTTTTTGAATTGTTGTTATTATTATAATTATTATTTTTTATTTACTAATTATCGTAGCTCATTGTTTGTTTATCTCTGTTTAATAGGATATAATTTTTTATAGGAAACGTTGAGGCCGTTGCTTTTGACTTCATTGATTTGTGTGAGTACATATTGTCCATCAATCTTTGTACAATTTATATATTTATTTATTCATTTGTTGTTCAAATTTTTTCTTGTCTTATTTTGCAGTAACTGCTACTGTAATGTATTTGAGATGCTGTTATTATACCTGATGTCCACTAGAGGGCACTCCCGTGCTGTTGGTTATTGTTGTTGCAGTGTTTCGAGTAAAACGAGAGTATAATCATGCAGTCAGGTCTCCGGATCTTCATATCCTTGTTCTAAACGAACCATAACACAAGAGTTATTAAGCATATTGATGCGGACATAACAATTGCAATGTAAATATTTCTTGAGATTGTAATAACTTGTTCTTTACGGTTAAAGGAAAGGGGATGTAGTGATCGTGTGTTTGTAGATGTGAGTACCGAGACCAACCACTAGGTGTCAGTAGCATCACACTTACCTGTAGGGTAGACAGTTATTGCTGTTCCTGCACGCGATCTGCAATATAATAAAGAGATGTTTCTACTATAAAGCAGTTTCTTCACTGGATAAAGAAACATTACAGAGAGTTGCAGAGAAATCAGGATGTTGTGCATCTAAATCCCGGGCCGATGATGTCTGAATCCAGCTTCTCATGGACGCTATCCGGTCCTCCTCAGAGACTCCGCCTTTCCAGCTTCTTTCTCACGCTTTTTTAAGGGATCGTGTTGCTTTTTGTGTCTATTTTCATGAATAATGGGAAATAAACTGTTTTGAAATTCAAATAACACTGATATATCAGTGAAAATAGACTGCAGAAATATAAAGGCACATAAAATATAATGACAGTATTCTTTGTTTCTTGAACATGTCGTCAGCTCCACTTTTAAGGGACCTGTGGATTTTCTCTAATTCACGCTTGTTAGGGACCCTGTTATTATTGTGTCTATTTTCAGAAAAGAATATTAAACTATTTTGAAATGTAAATAACACATCAGTGAACATTACTGTACAATTACAAAGGTGTATAAAAACTATTGCACATGTGATCCTGTGAATGCATTAATGAATCAGTTGATATAATTCAAGCAAATATTACAGTTCAATATCACAAGGTGACCAGAGACAGCAGCTCCAGCTCGGATCCTCCTCTTCAGATGAAGGACTCGAGCGGCAAACATGGACGATTATACAAAATGATCGTGTTATCATTGCTTTACATGCACACTACTTTTGCTTAAAAGTATACAATAGTACAGATTGTAGTATTTACAACTATCTTACAACTGTACTTATACAACATTAGCTAACTGACCGGCAAGCTAGCGAGCTCTAGTTAACGTTACTGGCTAACTTTGACAACTTGACAGGCTATTTGATGCAGTGTAAAGTGTTTTGATGATGTACGATGAAGTGTAAGCATAACATGAATGATGTCTGATCCACCACAGTTTCAAACAAACATTCATCGGGGAGAGTGAGCGTCAGGCTACCGGTTACAGGTCGCTGAGAAAGAGCGAGAAGCCTCACGACCTCAGAGTAGAAATAAGAAGTGTTCAAAGCCTCAATCAAGTTCATTTTCTGTGGTTTTGATGTGGCTAGGAGATATAACGTTAACCTGTAATTTAGGATTCAAATAAGCCTAGGTAGCTGACATTTTGCACCAGGTTGCAAAGTAACAGTTGCTAACATCAACTGGTAATGTTAGCTAGATGTGTGTGTAGAATGATTAGGGTAAGTTATAATGCTCTTTTCATTTTGCATCCTGTGTTGCAAAATGACAAAAAAATGACCTAAACATACATTTACATTTAGTCATTTAGCAGGCGCTTTTATCCAAAGCGACTTACAAGTGAGGAAAACAAACAAGCGATTCTTCATGAATTGGCAAATAACACAAAGATACACAAACATACACTTAACTCTCATGGAAACCACAGAAACTGGTTGTGACGGCTGCTGTTCTTTACTGTATATGTATTATAATCCATGTCCAGTTATCTTTATGGTTCATTGGCCAGTGGTAAGTGCTGATTTTGTATCCTGTAGCTGTTATGCATTCAACGTTCACTTGTTCAACATTCACTGTTTTACTAACACTTTATAAAAGTGAGTAAATTGAGACGGGTGATGAAGGTTGATCTGTTTGGATATCCTAAGATTACAGCATTGAGTAGATGCCATTGATAACCTGACATGTTTGAGCCAATTCCCACACCTACTACTAACCTGATCAGTCTGCTCTCAGCTTTCTCATTTTCTGTTTTGTATTGAAGTTGTGTCCTAAATGTGAATGGACAGACATTTAGTTTTAATGTGTAGATTGTTTTTGAGGACTGCTCACCAGTTGACATATCAGTGTCCGAGTGTTCCTGTGTGGCTGGAAGAGTCTCTGCCACCACAGTGTTGCTCTGCTGTTTCAGACGGCGCACTCTTCCCCTCTGAACCTGCTGCTGTCCTTAACTGAACTGATACAGAGCAGCTCTGGCACGAGCCAAGAACCATGGGAAATGTGTGTTCACATCCAAACCATGGTTTAGTGAGGAACAAATACTATAGTAAACTAAAGTAAATTGTATTATACTGTATTCTAGTATTTACAACACTTTGTTAATGAATGCAACAGTATTAACTACAGTGAACTGATGAACCGTAATAAATACTGTAGTATACTTTCGTTTTTTTACTATAGTATGGTTCAAAAACACTAGTATTTACTATAAATTACTATCGTATTTTTCTTTCATTTGTGAAGAGCTGATCCAGTATGTTGCATCAACAATTTAAATTAATTTGATCATTCTTTTGTGGAATCAACAGTGTGTGAAACCAGTGACATGGTGTTCATTTCCACAAAGCCGAGGCAGTTTATGGTTGCTGACGGTGTAAGGTAATATCTATTGTCCTATGTAAATGTATAACTCTTTGATTGTTGTTAAAGTTTTCTTAAAGTGCTAATTGTGAAATTAAATTATCCGAAGGAGTACACGTTACAAAGCAGTGCGTGGGGAGCTGCCAGATCCAGATGTCCTCAAAGTTGATGAGGTGTACACTGATTTCTTGCCAAACATCGCTCCACTCATCACCACGGCAAAAAATGCTGACATCCCATTGGTTGACTCTGCTTTTGGGAAAGTCCAGGAAGGTAGCCCTATATCTTACCAACATCCTGTACTAGTGAGCCGGGTTGTAGTACTCCACCCAGATGCCCCTCCACCACCACTTCTACCTGTAGATGGCTATAGTTTGTATGCAGTCACCAGCAACAGTCACTTGACACTACAATAGACATTACATTTATTCATACATTTTATCCAAAGCGACTTACAAGGGGAGCAATTAAGGGTTAAGTGTCTTGCTCAAGAGCACTTTAGTCATGGTATCAAAGGTGGAGAGAGTGCTGTTCATTCACAATCCCCACCTTCAATTCCTGCCGGCGTGGGAATCAAACCAGCAACCTTCACGTTACAAGCCCAACTCCCTCACTATTAGGTCACGACATGGCAAGGAAAATAGAGGTTGGCACCAGGGAGCAGAGCAACACTGTAGAGTGGCACCGTGTCAGGAGGCCAAGAATAACTTCTTCCCGATTCAGGGAAATATGCCATGAGGTCAGAGGCCAGAGTTCTGCAGAAAACTTGGCAGAAAGAATTAAAAAGGCTCAGACGGCTACAATGAAGAGGGGACTGGCTCTGGAACCGGTTGCCATAAAGGAGTACTGCCGAGTAAAAAACACAAATTACTGGCCTTGTGGGTTCATCATCCACCCAGATGCCCCCTGGTTAGGGTCATCTCCTGACGGTCTGGTGTTTGACCCGACGGAGAGCCCACCCTTCGGATTGCTGGAAATTAAAGTCCCAACGCAAAGAGCGATATGGACTGTAGCTACATGAAAATGCAGAGTGGCACATGGAAACTAAAGCAGACTCACAGCTACTACTGGCAGGTCAAGGCCAGCTGCTTCTAACAGGGATGGAGTGGAGCGATTCTGTTGTTTTTGCTGAGGAGGATATTCTCATACAACGCATCCAAAGAGACTGTGAGGTGGCTAAAGCCATAAGGGAGAAGCGAGATTATTTTTATTTTTATATGTAAGTTTGAAGAGGATTCTCTTACTTTTTTGTATTTAGAGTTCCCTTCGATTAAAGAAAAAAATGTTAAATTCCATAATACTGATAGCATTGATTCTTTAATGCATCATTCATAATAAATAAGTATTATAATAAATATTACCTTATTTGTGCTTCTATGTGTGGCGTCCTCTTAATGCTGTAATTCCTTGAGCCAGATGTGTAAAACAATGCAGAAATCTACACTTTCCTTAGTTGTAACGTCTAACTGCCCATTTCATAAGTTATGGAGGAAGGGGTTTATATACGTTCATAACATACGTGTATACAGTTTTGTTTGAAAAGAATTACCTTTTAACAATGTAAAAGATGTCAACAAGGCCCTTTATTGAATCAATTCTGGTAAGCAAATGTTTAACAAAATTATAGAACATTCATTAGAAAGTATTTACAAGACACTATTAATTAGAAATGCATTCATTAGATTATTATTTCTAAAACAATAGTTTCTAGTAAATACTTCAATGAACGTATTTCTAATTGTAATAGTTTGCCCACACCTTTACCAGTGGTCCGTATTGGTAGTTGACCAGGAAGCAAGCCACGCTGAACAGCTCCTCAATGCTTCCACACACAGAAAGTGGAATGTCTCTGTGAAAAAGTTTGTTTTCTTTCACCCTCCTGATGCACGTCTCCACATGGACCCTCAGACGTGCGATGGATCGAGTCTGCCTGACATCCTCTCGACTCATTTGGGTGTTTCTTGAGAGAAAGGCAGGCCGGTAAACCTTGCATGGAGCCAGATTGTCCACAAGGAACCCTTTGTCAACCATAATTGCCATGTCTGGTGTGAGTAGGTTTGCGATGCCAGACAGCTTGAAAATCTCACGGTCACTCATGGATCCTGCATACAGACCAGACACGAATGTAATCTGTCAGTGCCGATCATGGCCTTGAATGTAGCATGAGATGTAAGTGGAAAATAGCTCACTCTGCAACAGGAGAGAGGATGGAGTCTGGCAGGATATTTCAGTGCAGTCGAGCACCACTTGTGTGTCAGGGAAAGCTGAAAACTCTGGTGGAAGATGAGCTCTAACAGTTTCACGTGTGATCCACAGACGTTGGCTTCCAAGCAGGGTGTGTAGGAAGTGTGTCCAGGAGGCAATAATCCTGCTGGCTGTGGTGCGGTGAATGTCAAACCGTTCTGCTAGATCCCTGAGAGGCAGGCCCACTGACTGATGCATGAGGAACAGCAGGAGCTCATCTATGGGTTGAAGTTTCTGTAAAAAAAAAAAAGGCCATCCTGTTATACACAGTGGTGGAATGTATCTCAGTACATTTACTCAAGTACAATTTCATGGCTCACAAAAGTGTGGATTTGTTGATTTTCCTGCAATGAGTACTTTTAATACTTAAAGTACATTTTCCTTACAGGCGTGAAACAACATGAGGGTGAGTAATTACTGACAGAAATTTAATTTTTGGGTTAACTAACCCTTTAATAACATATTCAATGCAGTTCCAGTATTTGTATGGTGGTATTAGTGCTTTTACTGTAAGAATCTGAATATGTCCACCACCACATAATTATTGTTCACATGCTTACCGTTGTTGGTCGAGAGAACTCAGAGCTGCTGGCAGAGGCAGTCGTGGTGTTGGTGATCCGCAACATCTTGGTGTTGACTGCAGGCTCCACGAGTTTCCAAAAAGCCTGGAAATGTTTGTATGAGGCAAACCTAAGAATGTGATGATGTTCATGTTCGGTTTCGTTTTATTTTTTTAATTCGCTTCCTCAAAATGAAACATTTTTTCACAACACATTGATTAACAGGTTGTTATAATGCTATTCCAAAAGCCTTATAAACCAACCTGGTGTAAAAACGAATGTCCTCGTCCGACCCTGCGAAGCGTTGTATGCTGAAACGGGTTCGCAGCTGTAACACTTCCAGTTGGTGTTGGAGATGCCTAATTGTCCGATGCAAGGCTTTCATTCTCATTTGCCATCACCGCTGTCGCTGGAGTCACACAGTAATCGTGATCGGGAGCCGCTGTTTCCATCTCTGACTCGGAGTTTGCAGTCAGTCCGGGGTAAGGCTCTCTGCCCTCGGCTTACGCTCCCAAACATTAGGTCTTGGTGTGGGTAGAGCTCGTACTCATTCCAAGAAAAGAGAACCGGTAAAACTCCTTTTTTTAATCTCCTCAACCCCCCAGCAGTCACTACAAAGTCACCCGGCTGAAAATGCCTGCGACACACACGAGTGATTTTCGTAGGGCTGAAGCTGTCCCTTCGGATCTTGATTAGCCACTGAGCCCGTATCGCACTATCTACGGGAAACGAGTGAAAACTTATTTCTGAGTTATAGCGCGACGAATTACTACAAAGTGGCACACAACAATGTAATGCCGACTTTTTCACTCGTTGGAAGGCCTTTCTTCAATCCTGAATCCGCTCATTTGTAATTACTAGCTTGATCTTTGTGTCAATGTAACTCTTGTTATTAGCAGTGCGGAAACGCTTAGAACGGAAGTACTGACGCGTACACTCATAGGCCGGAAGTTGATCGACGCCATCTTGTGCACCTAGTCCATACTGACTGTGTTTAACGTCTCCTCGGGGGAATCCCTGCCGCCATTCGACTTCATCAAGTGGACAAGGGCAGTTTATTTGGACACTCTCGACCACTTGATTTTGACCGAGGGAGTGTGAGATCAGAAAGACACAATGTGACACGAACATGATGTCACAACAACATCTCGCAGCGCTTACACATGTGCAGCGTCCAGTGGAGGAAAGAGTACTAAAAACTTGAACTAAAATATTGCTACTTAAGAAATAATTTACTTCAGAACAAGTAGAAATACTGAAAAATAATGACTCAAGTAAGAGTCAAAAGTAGTTTGCTGAAAAACTACTCAAGTTACTACATTACAAAGTACTTTAGTATTATTTTTATATTTTTACCCAAAATGATGTGCTTTTAACAATATGGAGAGCTAAACACTCTCATGTAATTCCTGTTTCATTCACACTGGAAGCCGGAGGACGCTCTCGAAGGTCAAAGTAGAGCGTAGAAACTTTGCCACCGATGGTCTCTACGATCAACTGAGCTCACGATTCTCTGAGAAACACAGTCCAGCATGGTTTCTTCTCCAACAACTCTAAAGATCGCTCATATGGTTTTATGTTTAACATCTACAACTTCACCTTTATTTAAGAAGGAGAATCTCTCTCATCTGCTCATGAAGCTTCAATAATACAACAGACAAGAGAACTTTTCACACTAAAACAATCGTTCTGAACTTTGAAAGACACACAAATGCTGTGAACTGGTAAAAATGTTCAGTTGTTCTGGCTAGAAGAGACTCCATCCACAGAACAAAGACAATATACTGTATATCTGTGCATTAGAAACAGACAGACACATAGAGAACTTCATATGAAATAAAACAGAATAACAAACATAAACAAATATATTCTGTGTATAAAATGTATGAGAGATAATGTAAATGTTTGAAGTAACTTGTAAACTTTACATATTTTGATAGATTTTTCTGCTATACTTGACAATCAAGTTTATGATTAGAAACATTTGAATCATTATGGATGAGTTCGATCCAAACATTATTATATTTGTAGGCCTGATACTGAAGAGCCTGAAGATTTCTGCTGACAGACTCATCTGAGCTTCTTCCTCCTGTTCCTCCTTTAAAGCTGCTGTCTGTAACTTTTTTCATCTTCATCTTCATCTATACACTGTAAGGAGGAACAGAAGAGAAAACAATCAGAGTTCAGTGGAACAAAGTGACAATTAGTTCCTATATTTCAATTCATGTTTTTTGAGTAAAAAGAAGTTCCATTAAATTCCTGTAATCAGATTAATGACTGACTTTACATGATCCTGCAGAGATATTTGTGTTTGAAATATAATCCATTAAACCATGAATCACGTTGATCTGTTTGTTTGTTTGTGTTGGTGTGACTCCTATTGAGTCGCTGTAAAGAAGAAACTAATGAGTGTACGGCGTATGGAATAAACCACAGGGAACAAATACAAATGATATTCTGAAATAAAACAAAAAGCTTTAGTTAAAGCCGTTCGTCCTCTAGTTTAAACATGTTTGTAGGGCTCTGAGTAAATCACTGAAAGTAAAGTGAGTGTAAAGTAGTGTGACGTGTTGCTCGTCAAAGTAAAAACACACTAGAGACAGAGACATTTCTCATGTGAGGCTGGACGGCTGTGAGCTGAAGCTGAACGCCACTGATTTTAGCAGGAGTGCAGCGTTTTCCTACAATCTCACCAAGTCTATTTTCAAACTGAAATGATTCACTACTGACACAGTTAATAAAGCAGGTGTTGTTGTATAAAGCTGTGACAGTGTGCTTTTGTTCTCTTTAAACATTTCAAGAACTTCACATTTTGTTTGTTGCAATAAAGATTAATGATGATTTCCTTTCACGATCATCTGAAAGGTTTGTTCACATATCAGAGGAAAATGAAGATCTCTTTAATATCACAGTGATGTTTCCTCACCTCAGGACACAGTTTGAGTGTCGTAGCACGTCTCTGAGCCGCTTTGAGTTTCCTATCCTATTGTAACTCAGATCAAGTTCTTTTAAAAACTGCAGAGCTTCTGAGTTAGTCAAAGACTGAGTTAAAGAAGAAACATCTGTAATGCCACAGTCAATTAGACTAGAAAGACAAACAGAGGAAGAGAGATTATCTTACAAACAAATCAAATATAATGTGAACTCAGACTCATTGTGAGATATTGAGTATAAAGTGTTTTAGTTTAAACTGTTAAAGTGATTTGAAGCATTTTGATTCTTGTATGTGAAGAATGTTACTGACCTCAATCTCTCCAGTTTACAGTGTGAATCCTTCAGTACGTCACATAAGTGCTTCACTCCTGTGTTTCCTAGTTCATTCCCGCTCAGGTTCAGATCTCTCAGGTGTGACGGGTTTGATTTCAGAGCTGAAGTCAGGATGACACACTGTTTCTCTGTAATACTGCAGTTACTCAGACTGAAGACAGAAAGAGAAAAGACAATGACTCAGATCTCTGATGATCAACTAACATGTTCATCTTCATCCAGATTTTTGCTGACAGATAAACAGGGATCTCCAGGTGCAGGAATTATGGAGAAAGACACACATTGTTCATTTAAATAAACTACTGACATTGTAACAATACAAAGATTGAAATGGTCGATCTATTTATGTTAGTTTACACATTCATTTCATCTCATCTTTAAGGTTCTTTCGTGTCAATGTCACTCTTGGTTTTCTCACTGGGACAAATGTGTTTATGTCGGTTGTTTTCAGACTCATCATCTACTCACTCACACTTTACAATAAGCTTTCATTTGTTAACATGAACTACATTAGTGAACATGAGCCAATGATGGACAATACTAGTACAGCATTTAATAACCTTAATGTAAGTTTCAACATTTACTAATACAGTTTTAAATACAGAAGTTTTCTGTTAACATTAGTTAATCCACTGTGAACATGAACAATGAATAACTGTATAAATTAACATGATCAGATTAAGGAATAAAAGTATTTCCTCAATCAGAAGACAAACTAGTTTTGTTAAAGGTCGTTCATTTGCTTTTTTGCACCGTGAGGCAGTGTCACGTCTGTTCTAGGTTTTGTTTAGTTTGTTTTCATGTCTTTTAATTTGTTTAATTCTCACAGTCTTGTTCCTCATGTGATCTTGTCATGTGATCCCCTGTTCATGTGTTCTGATTGGTTCCTTGTTTCATATTTTCTATAGGCTTGTTGGAGATGCGCAGACCGATCGGTGTATGACATCAAAGTACCGCGAGAGCGTTTGCAGAGCATCAACTCCTTCTGCTTTGAATCGCCTATTTGTTCATTGTAGTGATGGGAGAAATGAAGCTTTTCAAAGCTTCCAAAACCAATTGCTTTGCAAAATGATTCACTGTTTCGAAGCGCTTGAAACACCACGCGCTGGTGACACCTGCTGGTCAGAACAGTGTAAAGCAACAAAAACTAATGCCAAACATGCATAAAAAAAAGCTTTTACAAACCCATTGCAAATGTTTTATTGAAAGTATAATCTTTCAGAAGCAATACGATAGAAGTTGATACAAGCTGCCATTTCTGTTTCATATGAGAAACATCAAACGAAACGAATTAGTTCCATTAAATTTCGGCAAATTACGGCTGGAATTAACATTAAACTCAAATAACACTTGTAAATAATCCCCCATCTTTTTTCCTGACAGTGACCAACTTTGACTGCAAATGGCCCGAAACAGTCTACACCAGTAGAATAGAAAGGCGGCTTATACAGATTAAGTCTGCTGGGTGATTTAAAAACAGCGCCACCTTCTGTAGAAGTGATCAAACCCGTGTAGGACTTATGATCACATTCACAGTCATGTTCAAAAAGAGCAATCAATATTTACACACTTATATTTAATTCACACAGAATTAACCTGTGAAAGTTAGGAAACACATCTCTGTGTTTATAGTGCAGCTGTTTTTTCAATCTGTCACTTATTTGAAGAGTTTAAGCTCTGGAAGAAAACCATTGTTCTCCCTCTACAGTAACTGCAATAATTATTGACTCATGATCAAACTGTCTTAGTCAAATATTTAAAGCTTGATGCCATGTTTTAATAGTTGTTTTTTTATTTGCTGTTTAATTGTATTACTTTACATTGTTGAGGCTCTGTGTGACGCTGAGAAAAAACTGCTCTGACTCAAATACATGAGGAAATATTATCAGTTACAGTAACATTACAATTAAAAGTACTGTAATATTTAAATGAATGAACAATACTCACGTCAGTGTGTTGAGTTCACAGTGTTTATCCTGCAGTAGAGCAGCGATCTGATTCACTCGTGTGTCTCCTAGTTCATGTCCTCTCAGATTCAGCTCTCTCTGGAGAAACGGGTTTTTACCCACAATTCTCTTCACATACTGACAGGCTTCATCTGCAGCAGCACTCAAAAACCTGCAGAAGAGTCGATTCAGTTCTCAACTAAATGTCTGTTGCATTTCAAAAATGATAAGATAAAAAACTTAATTATTGTTCTAAAGACAAGCTCTAGTTAGTTATTTAGATGAAACACTTTTCTTTGAATATTTAAATACACAAATATGTCAAATGTCTATTTGACCTGTAGCTTGAACCACAACTAAACTGTTGACGATCAACATCATCATCATCATCATCATCATCGTTAGAACCTGCAGCATCTGATCTGATCTTGATCATTTTGATACAACAAATTGTCCAGCTTATTGTAGAACTAAAATGATATATTTGTTATGAATATTTAGCCTGCATATAAATAATTCAGTTGATTATTTCATCCCGTCTCACCTCAGTGTCTTCAGTTGACAGTTTGGATCCTGTAGTAAATCACTGAGCTCCTTCACTCCTGATTCTCCAGGATCATTTCCTGTGAGATCCAGCTCTATCAGGTGTGAAGGGTTTGATCTCAGAGCTGAAGCCAGAGCTTTATAAACTTCTTCTGTTACACTGCAGTTAGAGAGTCTAGAACAGGAATGACAACATTCAGCTGATTAATCAGTTCAACCTGAACAATATAAATCCTTAAAGTTTGTAGCAAAGTCCCACTACAATTAAGTTTTTGCTGGTTGAGGCGGCCAAATATGGATCAGATTCCGGTTAGAGAATCAGCGTGGAGAAAAGATTTGAGACTGAAGCATTTATTTAAATCTTGAGTATGCATCTGAGGTATGCAGCTGTGAAATGTATGGTCTCCAGAAGGAAATAAAGATAAATAATTTACAATTGTATTCATCTAACATACATGTGTCATTGCACTAATTAGGTTAACAGAGATCAGTAACAACGCACATATACAAGAATGTCAGTATTAATAATCATAATGAAGTTAACAAAAATATGATACTGCACTGAGTATTAAACTGGTGAAAGCGATTGTACATGTAAACAGCCGCTATATCTGCTCATAACAGTGGAACGGATAGTGATCAGCAAATTTAACTCGGCAAATTACTGCCGGAATTAACATTAAACTCAAATAACACTTGTAAATAATCCCCCATCTTTTTTCCTGACAGTGACCAACTTTGACTGCAAATGGCCCGAAACAGTCTACACCAGTAGAATAGAAAGGCGGCTTATACAGATTAAGTCTGCTGGGTGGTAGATCAGCCAATCGAGGGGTTTGAGGTTTGGCCCGCCATCGTTGACAGTCTTGACAGGTGCGCTGATGTTTTCGTATCGCCTCCCTACCTCGCAGTACCCAATACTGGCGTCGCAGCTCAGCTAGGACCCTTTCTGAGCCGGGGTGAAGGAGTCGCTGATCTGTCTCCTTAATTAGCAGCTTGGTGACAGGATGGGCAGGGTTTAACGCAATGGGATGTATTGCCTCCAGGTTAAGGTCACTAGCATGACGTAACCGTCCACCCACTCTAATGAGACCAGTGACCCTATCATACTCAGGGGCGAGAGAGCTCAAACAACTGTCCGATGGAATCGACTGTCCGGCCTTCAGAGCCTTAACTTCAAGTGGGAATAAGTCACTTTGACCCTGTGCCAAAAGGAGCTGTTCTGCTCCAATATAATCAGAAGCTCCGATGAGAGCGTCAGTATCCGTGCTGGCCACCCCATGCAGGGACCTAGCAGTGGACTGGACAAGCTCTTGCCATGTGTTGTACTGGCTTGGATCAGGAAGGGAACTACTAGGCACAGATATGGTTCCAATAAAGGCAGCCTTCTTTAATTCACTTTAGTCTGGCTCTTCTTCAGTTTTGGGTGTGAATGGCCACTGGTCAACTGGCTGGCTCAGGAAGGCTGGCCCTAGGCTCCACTGATGAGGACCTGCCAACTCTGTTAGAGTAAGACCTCGTGTGATGTGGTCAGCTGGGTTGTGAACAGACTCAACATACCTCATGCCATTTCGGTGAGGGTCTGTATTTTTGCTACACGTGTTCCCACGAACACCTAGTAGCGACAGGACTCTGATGTCAGCCATTATAATACAGTGGTGGAGTCAGACCAGAAAGTGACCTTGTAAATAGGAATAGTCAACTCTGTTTGGATCACCTTGGCCAACTGGGCACCAGTCAGGGCTGCACTCAGCTCCAAACGAGGCATAGACAGACATTTCCTTGGTGCTACTCTCGACCTGGCCAAGACAAAGGTTACGGTGATCTGTCCTTGACCATCTGTGGTACGCAAGTAGGCCACTGAACTGTAGGCTCTTTCGGATGCATCACTAAAGACATGCAGCTCGTGGATAACAGAAGTGTTGTCATTGGAGGCTGAGGTGTATGTTCGAGGGAACTGCAACTGGCGGAGAGTCGGGAGTTCTCTTACACAGACAAGCCACTGTTCTCTCAAATGCAGAGGTTCAATGGGATCGTCCCAACCAATCTTGAGCTTCCAGAGGTCCTGAATAAGGACCTTGGCCCTGGTAGTGAAGGGAATAATAAAACCCAAAGGATCGTATTGACTTGCCTATGTCTTATATATGTTCCTCATGGTAGGTGCAGCGGTCTCCGTAAAGCGCAAATTATACCCCAGGATGTCATCGATACAATTCCACCGGAGATCAAGTGTCAATTCTTGGAGGTCAGTGCTGCTTTGTGCCAACCAGCGCTCGCTATTAGTTGATTTCGCATCTGTAGGGAGGTGTTGGATCACCGATGGTACATTGCTTGCCTATTGTCTTATCTCAAATCCTCCATCAGAGAGCAGCCGACGCAGTCCATCCACTATGTCTCTGGCTTCGTTGGTAGTTGGTGTACTGTGAAGGCAGTTATCCACACAGAATGAATGTCCTACTATGTCTACTAAGTCAGCCATGTCATCCCTGTGTCCATTGGCGTGGTGTTGGAGGGCAAAGATGGCGCAGCATGGGCTGCATGTAGTGCCAAACGGAAGTACCTGCCATTCATAGATATCAGGTTTCACCTCCCTGTGCATGTCCCTCCAAAGGAAGCGCAGCACTGGCTTGTGTTCTGGTAGCAAGCGTACCTGGTGGAACATACCTTTGATGTCCCTGCTGATAGCAATGGTGTGTTGGCGAAATCTCAGCAGGACACCCAGTAAGGAAGGTCCCAACGTTGGCCCAGGCATCAGTTGATCATTCAAGGACTGTCCCTGATGTTTGAAGGAACAGTTAAAGACTATCCGGTCTTTACCAGTGTGATGCACCATATGGTGCGGGATGTACCAGGACTCTTCACTTCTGTCGGCCTCCTCTGGAGTTATCCTAGCCACATAACCAGCCACCACCAACTTCTGGATCTCAGCACAGTAGGCTTTAGCCCTCTCAGGATCCCATACCAGCCTGCGCTCAGTGCTACGTAAACTGGGGAGAACAGTATCTTTGTCCACATGGAGTAAGCTTATAGGCGTTCATCTCAGCAATGGGGTAGCGTAACGTTGAACACCGAATTGTGGCCCTTTGTAGCAACGTATAAGCTTCCTTATCCTGTTTGGACCTGGTGACCATTTTCTCATTGTAAGGGAGAATATCAACTTGCCAGAGCCTTTCTACATGGTGGATAAGATTATCTCGGGCTGGAATTGTCATGATATGAGGACATTGCTGATTCCCTCGAGAAGCTTGCATGGGACTCATTGGGCCCTGCAGAGACCATCCAAGTTGTGTGCAGACGGCAATTGGTCCCCCAATTGGGCCTTTACGTATGGGCTGGATGGGTGTCAGAAGGTGGGGATTATCTGACCCGATAAGGAGCAATGGGTTTACCCTGTCCACGAGAGGCAGCGGCAGATCTTTCAGGTGTCGGTAGGCATTCTGAAGAGCAGTAATTGGGTAGTTGTGCTCCGCTAGACACTGACTGGTTGCCGTGAACGCATTGCGTATCGTAAACTTCGTCATGGGTTTGGAAACTGAGGACACCTCAAAAGATATTGATGACCCTTCAAGTTCAGTGTGACACTGTTGAATTGTCTGCAAGGGAAGCAATTCAGGAGTGCCAGTTAACTTAAGCTGCTGCACTACCGGCTGAAGCACAAGTGTTCTCTCTGATCCATCATCAAGGACTACATGGGTTTCCATAGTATGACAACCATTATGAAGAAGGACTTTGACCACTTTCAACATGACCTTCGGAGAATGGTTAGGTCTGTCCAGGTAAATCCTGGTGGGTGGCAAGCTTACCATGAGTATAGCCCTGGAAGTATCATTAATAGACTCATGTAGAACTGTAAGATGTAGCTCTTTACAAATCTTACATGGATGCTTGAGGTTGTAGGCTTCTACTGCATGTGCCCGACCACATCTCCAGCAGCGTTTCCCATCTTTAATCCAAGTGACAATTTGAATTGTGGTTAACCCTTTAAATTGATCACAGGAGTTGAGGTAATGGTCCCTGTTGTCACAATGGGGACAGTAAGGCTTTTGCTTTGAGTTGGATTTTGGGTCTGCAGATTTAAAGGGCTTTGTGATGCTCTCATTGGCCAGGAGAACTGGTATTGGCCTCTCCTTTGGACGAATGAATGTTGTAGCTTTACCGTAGAGCCTCGATGAGTCACTCTGGAATAAGGTTGCAGCTCGCTGGCGATGCGTTTCGCATGAGACTTGATCTCTAACCATGTGGCCAGATCAGGAAGTGTATAGGTCTTGTCGGTACCCATCTGGAGAATGCCGCTATTTAGGCAGTATTCAACAAAACTGTCAGGATAAGCAGATGGTAACTTACTTAGAAGGCGATCTACATGAGAGCCACACATGAGCTCATAACCGTTCTGGCCTTCAAGAGTCCTCAGCATGCCCACCAATGATTGAACGGATAATGCAGATGAGTCAAAGGCATTAGCATCCCCCATGTTCAGTGGCGGAGTGCTCATGATAGTACCCAACTCAGACTGAACAAGCTGTCTTGGCTATCCATACTTGTCTTGAAGAGCCTGTAGTGCCGCCGAATAAGGACATGGATGATACATATAGGCTTTTGCCAGCTGCTGAGCACTGGGAAGCTTCAAATTTACATTTACATTTACATTTAGTCATTTAGCAGACGCTTTTATCCAAAGCGACTTACAAGTGAGGAAAACAAACAAGCGATTCTTCATGAATTGGCAAATAGGCACAGGAAGTGCTCACAATACAAGTTTCATACATTGCTCAGTACCATAAGCTAGAGTAGGAAGGGAAAAGGGAAGGATAGGTTTTTTTTTTTTTTATGAGGCAATTAAGTGTTCACGGAAGAGATGAGTTTTCAGCTGTCTCTTGAATATTGGCAGGGATTCTGAGTTCCGGATGAAAGTAGGGAGACCATTCCACCAGCAGGGAGCAGTGAACGAGAATGTTCTGGAGAGTGATTTTGTGCCTCTCTGTGACGGTACCACAAGCCTTCGTTCCTTTTGTGATCGCAGGCTTCTGGTCGGGACATAGCGTTGTAGCAGTGTGTGGAGGTAGGAAGGTGCAGAGCCTGTGGTGGATCTGTAAGCAAGCATCAGCGCCTTGAACTTGATGCGAGCAGCAAGGGGTAGCCAGTGCAAAGAGATGAAGAGGGGCGTGACGTGGGCTCTCTTAGGCTTGTTGAAGACAAGATGTGCAGCACCGTTCTGGATCATTTGAAGAGGTTTGATTGCACTTGACGCCAGACCAGCCAGAAGAGCACTGCAGTAATCAAGCCTTGAAATGACCAGGGCCTGGACAAGAAGTTGTGTTGCGTGCTCAGTCAGGAAGGGCCGGATTTTCCTGATGTTGTGAAGTGTAAATCTGCATGACCGCGCCGTCTTTGAGATGTGGTCTCTGAAGGTCAGTTGGTCATCGAAGATAACTCCAAGATTTCTGGCCGACTTTGATGGGGTAATGGTGGTTGTACCAAGCTGTATGTTGATGTCGTGTTGTAGAGTAGGAGTGGCAGGGAAGACTAAAAGCTCAGTCTTTGCCAGGTTGAGCTGCAGGTGGTGTTCTTCCATCCACGTCGAGATGTGCGCCAGATAGCTTGAGATCCGTGCAGCTACTGTGGAATCATCTGGTTGGAAGGACAGGTAGAGTTGTGTGTCATCAGTATAACAGTGGTAGGAGAAATCATGTGCCTGTATGATGGGACCCAGTGATGTAGTATAAATGGAGAATAGGAGGGGACCAACAACAGGGATTCGCAGGGATTCCGTGACAGACAGTAGCGCAGTCTCGGTGGAATGGCCGCTCTTGAATCCAGATTGGTTGACGTCCAGATGGTTGATCTGTGTGAGGAAGGATGACACCTGGTTGAACACAACTCGTTCAAGTGTTTTCGATATGAATGGTAGGAGAGAGACAGGTCTGTAGTTGTCTACGAGTGATGTGTTTAACGTGGGTTTTTTTAGCAGTGGGGTTACTCGAGCCTGCTTGAATGAGGTAGGGAAAGTGCCTGTGTGGAGAGACGAGTTAATAATGTGTGTAAGTGCTGGTAAAAGAGTGGGAGAGATGGCTTGTAGAAGCTGTGAGGGGATGGGGTCTAGAGGGCAGGTGGTGGGATGAGTGGAGAGGAGAAGTTTTGATACTTCCGCCTCCGTGAGAAGGGAGAAGGAAGAGAGAAGATTAGTGGATGAGGAGGGGCTGAGATCCTATGTGAGTGGTGCAGGGAATTGGCTACTGATGGAGGATGTCTTGTCAGTGAAGAAATTGGCAAATTGATCAGCAGTTAAAGATGTGGTGGGTGGTGGTGGAGGGGGACAGAGGAGTGCGTTGATTGTCTTGAAGAGTGAGCGTGTGTTTGTAGCGCCGTTGATCTTGTCATGGAAGTATGAGGACTTAGCTGCATGGACTCCACCAGAAAAAGATGATAGCAGATCTTGGTACGAACCTAGGTCAGATGGGTCTTGTGATTTGCGCCATTTCCTTTCTGCTGCCCTGAGTTTGGTCCGGTCTTCACAAAGTGCATCGGATATCCAGGGGTTAGAAGGAGTTGCTTGTGCTGGTCTGGATGACAGAGGACAGATACTGTCTAGGGAAGAAGATAAAGTGAAGCATAAAGTGTGTGTTGCAGTATTTACATCCAAAGATGAGAATTGTGTGTGTGAGGGAAGGGAGGATGACACAACAGAGGAAAGATGAGAAGGGGAAAGAGAGCGCAGGTTTCTTATGAAGGAAACATGTGAAGTGGTTGGTGGTGCACAAATAAGTTGCAGATTGAAAGTGATGAAGAAATGGTCAGAGACGTGCAGAGGTGTGACCAAAATGTTGTCAGTGATACAGTTACGTGTGTATGGTTACGTGTCAAATGGCTTAGCAAGACGTGATATTTATACTGTTCACTGAGATGGCTGTGATTACTCAAAAGATTGTCTAGTGCCAACTTTAGCAAGGCAAAGTCACTCTCATTACCACTTTCAAACACCGGCAACTTGGGTTGTGGGATACCATAGGCTGATGCAAACAGTAGCTCTGTGCCAGGGTGTGCTGGGTGACCCTCATTCGGAAAGGGCAAGAATGAAGGCGATTGAACACGGCTAGGCACAGTAGGTGGCATGGTTGAAGCCTGATAGATGGTAACTGGAGGCTGAAGCAGACGTGCTTGTGCGGTCACAGGAGGAAGTGCTGTCTGTAGTGGCGGCGATGTTACTGTAGTAGGCTGATGTGCCACAGATGGCGTGCTTGTAATCAAGAGCTGTACAGCAGTGCACATGATTGTGACTCCTGAATAAGGTCGGGGTACCACAGTCGAAGTTGATAGCACAGTGCGGGCTGGTGCCGTGATAGGTGTAGTCTGAGATACATTGGAAACTGGTGATGCGACGGCTTGTGATAACAGGTGGACCGCTGCTGATGGTGCACTCCCAGATTCGGCTGTTAACTGCAGTGGTCTAAGTGATGGCTGAGACACCCAAGAGTCATCAGAAATAATCTGTTCTGCAGGACAGATTTGTATGGTTGAGGTCACAGCTGGTGACTGAATAGGGGGCTGTTGGAAAGAGGAGGATGGATGAAGTGGACTTATGACTGGACTAATGTGTTTGAGCTGAAGTGGAAGTGAATGACTGTCTGATGAGCCAGAAGGCACAGGAGTTGGTGAACCAGAGTCTTTAGTAAGCATGGAGGATACGAGTTTAGCTACCTCAAGCTCAGTCTCTGCTTGTTGCAGCTTACGCTGTCTTTCTAGCTGCTTGGATAGGGCCTGCTTTGCTGTAAGAGCTTCTTCTTGAATACGCTGGGCTTCTTTAGCTTGTGCCTGTAGCCGCTGGTATTCCACATCAGCCAGTGAGTCCTCCTCGACCTGCTGGCGTAGTCCTGCCTCTGTTTAATCTTCTCCTCCAAAATAGCAGTCTGGACACTAGAGAGTTCTGGTGGAAGATAAACGCCAGTGGAGGTGATCGAGCGCCTACTTGTCCTGGAATGTGAGCTAGCACCACTGCGTGACGTTTTCCTCGAGCTGCTTCTTGGTTGACTGGGACAGTGGGAAGAAGCCTTAGGAGGAGGGTCCTCAGCGGGTCGGTAACTAACCTCATAATCGTATAGGTGTGAAGGCAGATTAGTCCTGCGGCGAGGTCCTTCAATTGTCTCTAATGTGTCCCTCTCTGCTGGATCCATACTGGTTTGAGCTTGCTCTCAATCCGGCTCGAAGGACCATAAAATGTAGCAAAGTCCCACTACAATTAAGTTTTTGCTGGTTGAGGCGGCCAAATATGGATCAGATTCCGGTTAGAGAATCAGCGTGGAGAAAAGATTTGAGACTGAAGCATTTATTTAAATCTTGAGTATGCATCTGAGGTATGCAGCTGTGATATGTATGGTCTACAGAAGGAAATAAAGAGACGTAATTTACAATAGTATTCATCTAACATACATGTCTCATTGCACTAATTAGGCTAACAGAGATCAGTAACAACGCACATATTCAAGAATGTCAGTATTAATAATCACAATAAAGTTAGCAAAAATATGATACTACTGATACTGTTGAAAGCGTTTGTACATATAAACAGCCGCTATATCTGCTCGTAACAGTGGAACAGATAGTAATGAGTCAGCAAATTTAACAAATTTTAACAAATTTAAAATTAACATTAAACTCAAATAATATAAACAGCAGGAATCGCTAATCACATACACCATATATACTAATAGATACCAAAGTATAATAGTACTTACAGTTATTGCATGAACTAGGGATGGCTGACGCAAAATTAACGTTTCGACACAGTGTCGAGATCCCGAAGCGTAGATGTTTCGAAACACTGCTCCGAACTGTGATTCAAAACACCCATGTCACGTGTGTCACGGTTGTGTGCAGATACAAAGGACGCTGACGACGAAAATCACAATTACACAGGTTTAATTCAGAAGTTCCGCAGGGGAACATGCAGGCAGGCAGAAGAAACACGTAACACGTACAAACAAGAACCGACAAGGACTGAACCAACACAGGGCGAATATATAGGGGTGGAACGTAATTAAGGTGAACAGAAACAGGTGCGGGTGTTTAACTAAACAGGTTACACACAATGAGGGCACATGAACAGAGACACGACAGAACTAAACGTAAACATAAGTCCATGGGTGTGACATTACACCCCCCCCCCGGAAGGCGCGTCCTCGCGCCGTAGATGGACCAACTGCGGAGGGAGGGAGGGGGCTCAGGTGGAGGACGAGGAGACGACGGGCAGACAGGACAGCAGACAGACGACATGGCAGACAACAGGAGGAACCAGGGTGGAGTAGATGGTGGGAGGAGCCAGGGAGGAGACAGACAGGACTTGGAGCAGGAGGGTGGGACCCGGGCCACAGTCACGCCCACCGCCCATGGTGGAGCCGCAGGAGGAAGCAGCCATGGTGGAGGAAGGGCAGGCGGCACCAGGGCGGCGACAGACTGTGGCGGAGCAGGTGGTAGAGGAGACCAGGGCGTAGCTGGAACGCCGACGAGCCAGGGCGACCCCGAGGATCCGGCGGGACACGGCGACGTAGGCGGCTCTTCCGACTGAGGCGCAGGCGGGGATCCTGAAGGCCGCGGTGGAGCCGGAGCGACAGAGGACCCAGGCGACGTCGGAGGGAGCGAGGACGCCAACGGAGCCAGAGGGACGGAAGGACGAGGCGCAGCCAGAGGAGTGTAGTCCAGCGGCGAGGGCAGGTCGACGAGCGACCAAGGCGGAGCCGGAGGGATGAGGGAGCCCGGCGTAGCTGGTGGACTGAGGGGCCACGGTGGAGACGAGGGAGGTTGGAGCCAACGCGGAGCTGGTGGACCAACGGGCCGAGGAGGAGTCCTGGTCGAGGAGGTGGGAGGCGGAGACCCAGGATCCACTGCCCCCAATGGAGCTGGAGACTGGCAGGCCCACTGCGCGCTCACGCCGTTGATGGAAGGCTGAGGGTGAGCAGAGGGGCTGGCTGGCTGCAGCGGAGATGGCAGATGGATGAGAGGAGGTGGGAGAGGGAGGTTGGGTGGGAGTTCTGGACAGGCAGACGATTCAGTCTCTTCAGGACAGGCAGACGATTCAATTGACTCGGGACAGGCAGATGATTCAATTGACTCGGGACAGGCAGATGATTCAATTGACTCGGGACAGGCAGATGATTCAATTGACTCGGGACAGGCAGATGATTCAATTGACTCGGAACAGGCAGATGATTCAATTGATTCTTGATATTTAGAAATAAAAAGAGAGTCCTCTGAGCACAGTCCATGCTCACCCTCAGCGGCCGTGCAGTGGGCGGGGCTTTCCTCCTTGCCCTCGCTCTCCACCACGGGCTCCCTCACGAGCGCTGTAGTCGGCTCACGCGCTTGGTCACACTCACTTCCTGGGTCTGACTCCGTGGCGTTCCTGGGCTCTGTCGCTCCATTTGGCGATGGCTCGTGTGGGCGTTCCGTGCCGCGAGATGGTGGCTGGTCTCGCTCTGGGTCCGGAGTGGGGCTGACGGGATCCTCTTCCGGGCCGACGGTGCATAGAGAATTGCAGCTCGCCAGCACCCACTCCACAAATGTTTCGAAGTCCACACGCGGACCCTCTCCGGACAACTGCGCTCTGCACGTGGCATTCAAGCTCACCTCGTAGAATGTGCAGAGGCAGTCGTCCGGAAAGTGCGTTAGATACGCAAGATCTAAGAAGGTCCGCGTGTGGTTCTCCAGTGTTTGGTTCTCCTGCTCCAACAGTAGGAGACGAACACCGGGGAGATCCATCGAAAAAGGCAACAAACAAAAACGAAACTAAAAAACGGGAAAACAAACGGAGGGAAAACGCTAACACTCACACTCTTACAATTTTGTAGGTCGGTTCTTCTGTCACGGTTGTGTGCAGATACAAAGGACGCTGACGACGAAAATCACAATTACACAGGTTTAATTCAGAAGTTCCGCAGGGGAACATGCAGGCAGGCAGAAGAAACACGTAACACGTACAAACAAGAACCGACAAGGACTGAACCAACACAGGGCGAATATATAGGGGTGGAACGTAATTAAGGTGAACAGAAACAGGTGCGGGTGTTTAACTAAACAGGTTACACACAATGAGGGCACATGAACAGAGACACGACAGAACTAAACGTAAACATAAGTCCATGGGTGTGACAACGTGACTATGGCTAAACGAAGCTTCTGCTCGTTTCGACAGGTGGCATGCTTGCCGAGTCTGCGTTTGATTGACAGGGGCGGGAATAAATCACACAATCGCACATCTGTCTCAACTCCCACAAAGTTTAAAAGAGGAGTTAATGCACCTTCACCTCGTGGGTTTTTGTGAGAGGAGAAAGATTTTGAGATAGCGTTTACGATATAGTGACATTTATAAAAAAAATCTGTAAAAAACAAACAGAAATGAGACCATTGTGGATTGATGTGTTTTATTAATTTTCATTTTTCATGACCAAAATAACCTACTTATTATTATATATTATAGTTATATAGTGAGGATGTTAAAAACTCACCGCTTTAACAAAAACACAACATTTTTATTTTTTTTAAATGGCTTGTTGTCAAAGTTGTTTCAGATAACATGTGCAATTGACCACTAGGTGTCACCGTGGAGACGGGTGTCGGTATAGTTTCGAAGCCTCGACACAATACGGCACATTTGCTTCAACAGTTTCAGTGTTTCATGAAGTCTTGCTCTGCCCACCACTAGCATGGACGCATTACACAGAGCATAACAGCAGCATAAAAACGGATTGACAGTCATCTTCTACCGGTATGCGTCGCTAATAACGGAACGTACCGGTAACAACAACTAAACATTAGTTCCTAGAACAGGCTTTCTAACAAAGTGAATTTTATTTTGTTAAGTTAGTTGCAGAAACTGACAACTGAATATGGAGGCAAACAAAAGACACAGAGAACTTTAATATGTTACACATCAACATCACTTTCAAGGTCTCCATGATCTAAAACTGTACAGCTGTGAAAGACTGTGATCTGAATGATTCACAACAAGCATCGTTGAAAAAGTAGAAAATTAAAATTTAGGAATGGCCTAATTAAAGTCCAAGCTTCAACTCATTGTGAGATATTGAGTATAACGTGTTTTAGTTGTTAAACTAAACTAAACTGTTAAAGTCATTTGAAGCATTTTGATTCTTGTATGTGAAGAATGTTACTGACCTCAATCTCTCCAGTTTACAGTGTGAATCCTTCAGTACGTCACATAAGTGCTTCACTCCTGTGTTTCCTAGTTCATTCCTGCTCAGATTCAGCTCTCTCAGGTGTGACGGGTTTGATTTCAGAGCTGAAGTCAGGATGACACACTGTTTCTCTGTAATACTGCAGTAACTCAGACTGAAGACAGAAAGAGAAAAGACAATGACTCAGATCTCTGATGATCAACTAACATGTTCATCTTCATCCAGATTTTTGCTGACAGATGAACAGGGATCTCCAGGTGCAGGAATTATGGAGAAAAACACACATTGTTCATTTAAATAAACTACTGACATTGTAACAATACAAAGATTGAAATGGTCGATCTATTTATGTTAGTTTACACATTCATTTCATCTCATCTTTAAGGTTCTTTCGTGTCAATGTCACTCTTGGTTTTCTCACTGGGACAAATGTGTTTATGTCGGTTGTTTTCAGACTCATCATCTACTCACTCACACTTTACAATAAGCTTTCATTTGTTAACATGAACTACATTAGTGAACATGAGCCAATGATGGACAATACTAGTACAGCATAACTGTACAGAATAACTGTATAAACTAACATGAACAGATTAAGGAATAAAAGTATTTTCTCAATCAGAAGACAAACTAGTTTTGTTAAAGGTCGTTCATTTGCTTTAGTGCTGCACCGTGAGGCAGTGTCACGTCTGTTCTAGGTTTTGTTTAGTTTGTTTTCATGTCTTTTAATTTGTTTAATTCTCACAGTCTTGTTCCTCATGTGATCTTGTCATGTGATCCCCTGTTCATGTGTTCTGATTGGTTCCTTGTTTCATGTTTTCTATAGGCTTGTTCGAGATGCGCAGACCGATCGGTGTATGACATCAAAGTACCGCGAGAGCGTTTGCAGAGCATCAACTCCTTCTGCTTTGAATCGCCTATTTGTTCATTGTAGTGATGGGAGAAATTAAGCTTTT
This sequence comes from Zacco platypus, assembly GCA_038088235.1. Classification (NCBI taxonomy): domain Eukaryota; kingdom Metazoa; phylum Chordata; class Actinopteri; order Cypriniformes; family Xenocyprididae; genus Zacco; species Zacco platypus. The sequence continues at coordinate 32,230,005 of CM076080.1, read as the reverse complement.
CAAAGCTTCCAAAACCAATTGCTTTGCAAAATGATTCACTGTTTCGAAGCGTTTGAAACACCACGCGCTGGTGACACCTGCTGGTCAGAACAGTGTAAAGCAACAAAAACTAATGCCAAACATGCATAAAAAAGCTTTTACAAACCAATTTCAAATGTTTTATTTAAAGTATAATCTTTCAGAAGCAATTGACTAATCATCTAATGCCATTAAATATTAAGTGTCTGTATAATAGGTATTCTGTTATCAATTTTCAGGGATGTTTTGCTTGTTCTATGGATGGATCAGCTAAACAGAGTTTTAACTACTATTACACTTTTTAATTATACAAACACCTCATTAAAACATCTACAAATGTATAAAACTGGTCAGAGATCAGGTAATAGGGTACATGTCGAACATCACATGACCAAACCGGAAAACTGGTCTCATTTCATCCGCTTTTCAGAGAAAGTGTTAACAGCAGTATGAACTGACGGCACATCTATGAACTTTTAAGGTATTCAGCGAATCTACCTAGTTCACACTGTTATAAGTGTTTTATTCTATTAAATATCTAAACGTTAGTGTGAAGAAAAATGAAAAAAGCTTTTAGAAATCAATCTGCATATGCGAGCGACATCAGTTATGATCATATTTGACTCCTTTTAAGTTATCTTGAATAAAACAGCTAATTTATTCATGAGGCACATCCAAAAGAACTAAACTGGAAGTGATCCGATCTGTTTTACAGAAAGCAGAAGTTAAACTGCACATAACCTCTATACAGGCCTCCAGACTGAGAGTAAATGGTCACTTATTCGACCTTTCTTTCTGCTAGTACGACTAAATTTGGTTCGAGGTCGCACTGGTGACTCCACCACAACTGATACGAGCTGCCATTTCTGTTTCATATGAGAAACATCAAACGAAACGACAGTGAATCTAAACAGCGGTACTCGCTTGAGCTGTGCAGCGCGGACCGTTTATCAGCACTGACCAATAATAGACAGCGATCTCGATCACGTGACTCTGTTTACTACACAGTTACACACCGCTGGGAGATCCAGAGAGAAAGCGTTTGAATTTGCAGCAACATTAATAACCTCGCTGCGAGAACTAGAGAGAAGCTTCAAATTCAGCACAGAATTCTCTGCTTTAGACCAAAGATATCAGATCAAATAGCGCTGAAACCAGGAGAAACACTGAGCCACGAACAAGTTAAGCCTCACCAGTCCACAAATCACCATTTAAAGTAGAAACACTTACTGAAACTATGGTATTGTGGCAGAAATACTTGAATGCTGTGAAAGTTAGGAAACACATCTCTGTGTTTATAGTGCAGCTGTTTTTTCAATCTGTCACTTATTTGAAGAGTTTAAGCTCTGGAAGAAAACCATTGTTCTCCATCTACAGTAACTGAAATAATTATTGACTCATGATCAAACTGTCTTAGTCAAATATTTAAAGCTTGATGTCACGTTTTATTTGGGTGTTTTTAATTTCCTGTTTAATTTTATCACTTTACATTGTTGTGGCTCTGTGTGACGCTGAGAAAAAAACTGCTCTGACTCAAATACATGAGGAAATATTATCAGTTACAGTAACATTACAATTAAAAGTACTGTAATATTTAAATAAATGAACAATACTCACATCAGTGTGTTTAGTTGACAGTGTTTATCCTGCAGTAGAGCAGCGATCTGATTCACTTGTGTGTCTCCTAGTTCATGTCCAAACAGATTCAGCTCTCTCTGGAGAAACGGGTTTTTACCCACAATTCTCTTCACATACTGACAGGCTTCATCTGCAGCAGCACTCAAAAACCTGCAGAAGAGTCGATTCAGTTCTCAACTAAATGTCTGATGCATTACAAAAATGATAAGATAAAAAACTGAATTATTGTTCTAAAGACAAGCTCTAGTTAGATATTTAGATGAAACACTTTTCTTTGAATATTTAAATACACAAATATGTCAAATGTCTATTTGACCTGTAGCTTGAACCACAACTAAACTGTTGACGATCATCATCATCATCATCATCATCATCATGTCAGAACCTGCAGCATCTGATCTGATCTTGATCATTTTGATACAACAAATTGTCCAGCTTATTGTAGAACTAAAATGATATATTTGTTATGAATATTTAGCCTGCATATAAATAATTCAGTTCATTATTTCATCCCGTCTCACCTCAGTGTCTTCAGTTGACAGTTTGGATCCTGTAGTAAAGCACTGAGCACCTTCACTCCTGATTGTCCAGGATCATTTCCTGTGAGATCCAGCTCTATCAGGTGTGAAGGGTTTGATCTCAGAGCTGAAGCCAGAGCTTTATAACCTTCTTCTGTTACACTGCAGTTAGAGAGTCTAGAACAGGAATGACAACATTCAGCTGATTAATCAGTTCAACCTGAACAATATAAATCCTTAAAGTGAATTTTATTTTGTTCTTTGTACAAATGTATTGAAAGTTAGTTGCAGAAACTGACAACTGAATATGGAGGCAAACAGGAAAAACACTGAAAGATAATCTCTGCGTATCTTGATGAATTACCACACAGAGCTACAAAAAATATAAGAATGATGTTTTCTTTCATCTCTGATAGACCACCATCTTCTCTTTCATTTAAATTATAAACATTCATTATATCTAGCCAGGTTTCATATATAAGTTTCTTCTTACAATAAACGTAAACATCGCCAAGACTGAAAGAGTACGAGCGGAAATAAACATGCACACACTCGCACCACTGAAGCTCACAGGTGCCATCTTGGGCACGGAGGCCATTTTGATCTTTAACATTAGATCTTTCCTTTTCTTAGAAAAATACTTAATGTTGATTCAATATTACTATTAATGATAAACACAACAACAATAAAATAATACAATGAATAGTGCCTTTAAAATAGTATTATTGGAATAGTATAATAATTAACTCTGACGTGACTCCTGTGGCTCAACTTACCTCAATGTCTCCAATTTACACTTTATGTTCTTCAGTCCAGTGCAGAGCAGCTTCACTCCTGAATCCTGCAGATTATTATTGCTCATGTTCAGCTCTTTCAGATTGGTATCTGATCCAAGAACTTCAGCCAGAGCTGAACAGCTTTTGTCTGTTAAGTTACAATCATTTACCCTACAAGACAAATAAATCACATCAAAGAAATAGATGGAACACATACAATACATTTTCCTAGATATAAATATTAAATGTTTGATTACTATTATAAAAGCATAAACTGTATACAATAAAGAGGCTGAGCTAAACTAAAATTACTCTTCAAAAACTACTATTTCCTGTATAATATTTTTATTCAGTGACAAATTTCCTAGATAAAATTAAGCATGATTGATATAAATATATTTGTGCTAAGATTTTTAGCTTTTTAAAGCTTTATAGCTGAGCCTGATTTCTCCCAAGGATTTCTCCTGCTTAGTTGGGGACACTTAATATTCAGTAATATTATTGGCTTGACAGTATTAGATGAGACAGTTCACACTTTTATAGTAAGTTAAAGGCCTTTCACTATAATTCAAAAAATCCCTCCATTCACATGTACATGTCTTTTTGCCATGAAATCTTTAATGAAGTAAAGCTAAGATTACTTAATACAAAACAAATACGCAAATATTTAAATGTTCTTTTATATTTTGTCTAAAGGTTTGATAAACTGTCTTCATTAAAGAAAATCAGATTTTTCAGACTATTATTTCATATTTCATCTCCATGATGGGAATTATACTATAATTATATGAGATTCTATTATCAGTACAGAATAATGCAGATAAATGTGTTTTTCAGATGAGAGCAAAATATGGCAAAACATTAAATGACTCACAGAGCTCTTCTGGAGGTTTTGATGACTGCTGATAATCTAATGAGACACTCGTCTGATTTCCTGAATTTCTGAAGCTCAAACTCCTCCAGCTCTTTCTCTGATGTCAACAACACAAAGACCAAAGCTGACCACTGGACAGGTGAAAGGTCACCAGATGAGAGACTTCCTTTGCTAAGGTGGGTCTGAATCTCCTTCACCAGAGTTTGGTCGTTCAGTTCATTCAGACAGTAGAACAGATTGATGGATCTCTCTGCAGACAGATTACCTTCTAATTTCTGCTTGATGTACTGAACTATTTCCTTGTTGCTCTGGTCATTGTTGTCTCGCTGTGTCAACAGACCCCGTAAGAGTCGTCGATTGGACTGGACTGACAGACCGAGGAGGAAGCGAAGGAAAAGGTCCAGGTGTCCATTGTCACTCTCGAGCGCCTCGTCCACTGCAGTCTTGAGAAAATCAATCATGGTTTCATTTTTGTTTTTCTGTTCTGTAGACTCATGAACAAACACACTTTTCTTGTTGATGTCTAGAAACAGATGTGCATGAATGGCTGCAATAAACTCTTGAACGCTCAAGTGAACGAAGCAGTACATGGTACCAAGAATTATCCCTGTTTCCTCCTTAAAGATCTGGGTACACATGCCTGAGTACACTGATGCCTTATAGACGTCAATACCACAGGCTTCCAGGTCTGTGTCATAGAAGATCACGTTGTTTCTCTCCAGCTCATGAAATGCCAGTTTCCCCAGTGAAAGGATGGCGTCTTTATCCCAGGAAACATCTGCTGCATATTCTCCATCATACTTTCGGCGGCTCTGCTGGATCTGAAAGCGGAGAAAGTGTGTGTACATTTGTGTCAGAGTCTTGGGAGTGTCTTCAGTGTTTGATTCCTGTGGTGTTCTAGAGATCTCATCAGCCTGATTGTTTTTCACATCATTATTTCTTTTCTCCTCCAGAATGTTCTGGAGAACCGTGGCTGAAATCCAGCAGAAGACTGGGATGTGGCACATGATAAAGAGACTCTTTGATTTTTTAACATGATCAATGATTGTGTTGGCCTGATTCTGATCCGTGAATCTTTTTTTGAAGTACTCTTCCTTTTGTGCGTCACTGAATCCTCGTATCTCTGTCAGCCGGTCGATACAGTCAGGAGGAATCTTACTGGCAGCTGCTGGTCTGGTGGTGATCCAGATGAGAGCAGAAGGAAGTAGATTTCCCTTCATGAGGTTCGTCAGGAGAACATCCAGAGAGGCTGGTGACAATACATCACACCACGACTCATTATGATGGAACTTCAGAGGAAGACGACATTCGTCCAATCCATCAAGGATGAACAGGACTTTGAACTGATTCCTTCTTGTAAGGTTCAGTCCTTTTGTCTCTGGGAAAAAATGAGTTATAAGTTCCATCAAACTTAGTTTTTCTTTCTCCTTTAAGTTCATCTCTCTGAACGGAAGAGGAAATATGAAACTGATATCTTGATTTTCTTTTCCTTCAGCCCAGTCCAGAACAAACTTTTGCACAGAGACTGATTTTCCGATGCCAGCGACTCCTTTTGTCAGTACAGTTCGGATCTCCTCGTCTTGTTCAGGAGCTTCAAACAAATTTGTGCATTTAACCTGAATCTCTTGAGATTCATGACGCCTGGAAGCAACTTCAATCTGTCTGACCTCATGTTCAGTATTGACCTGTTCACTGCCACCCTGAGTGATATAGAGATCTGTGTAGATGTTATTCAGAAGGATGGAGTCACCATGCTTCGCCATTCCTTCAAACACACACTGATACTTCTTCTTTAGGCCACATTTTAGCTGATGAATGAAGAACAGCTCATCTAAACACAGGAACAAAAAATAGTTTTAGTCTTAATTTATAGTTTTATAGACAGTCTACATTAATAAGTGTCAATTGGTCAGATGGTCAAGAGTTTCTGACCTTCTAGAGCATCAGCAGCTTCATCTTGCTTCATCTCTCTCAGGTAATGTAGTGTGAGATCAAGAGCTGCTGCTTTGATACTGCATCTGTTCTCATTAAAGTCCTTCACAAAGTTTTCTGTGTTCTCATTTTGTAATATTTTCTTAAACTTTTCCAGCTCTTTCTTCAGAAATGTGATTATTTTGCTCTCAAGATCCTACAAACAAAAGTAAGAAAAGACAGAATAACACAATTTAAACTAAATAGTACATCTACATCTGGTCAACAAGTCAATTAAATTCGTATAGCACTTTTCACAATACATATTGTTTCAAAGCAGCTTCACAGGAAATGCATGTCAACATAATAATTTAGATGAATCTGTTATCAGACATGACTGTGTCAAAATTATGTAATTTAGAAAATGTATATTTACAAATCACACAGTTAGCTAACAATGTATTAACTCAAGCAATGTATTAATTTAAAGGTAAAATCAATGAAACAATGAGCTCATGGAAGTAATGAATGCATGTTAACAATGATTAGGATTGCAGTGGCAAACTGACGATTTGACGATACATATTTGCTGACGATACACAACTCTACCTGTCCTTCCAACCAGATGATTCCACAGCAGCTGCACGGATCTCAAGCTGTCTGGCGGACATCTCGAGGTGGATGGAAGAACACCACCTGCAGCTCAACCTGGCAAAGACTGAGCTTTTAGTCTTCCCTGCCACTCCTGCTCTACAACACGACATTAACATACAGCTTGGTACAACCACCATTACCCCATCAAAGTCGGCCAGAAATCTTGGAGTTATCTTCGATGACCAACTGACCTTCAGAGACCACATCTCAAAGACGGCGCGGCGTGCAGATTTGCACTTTGCAACATCAGGAAAATCCGTCCCTTCCTGACTGAGCACGCAACACAACTGCTTGTCCAGGCCCTGGTCATTTCAAGGCTTGATTACTGCAATGCTCTTCTGGCTGGTCTGCCATCAAGTGCAATCAAACCTCTTCAAATGATCCAGAATGCTGCTGCACGTCTTGTCTGCAACGAGCCTAAGAGAGCCCATGTCACGCCCCTCTTCATCTCTTTGCACTGGCTACCCCTTGCTGCTCGCATCAAGTTCAAGGCGCTGATGCTTGCTTACAGATCCACCACAGGCTCTGCACCTTCTTACCTCAACACACTGCTACAACGCTACGTCCCCACCAGAAGCCTGCGATCGCTAAAGGAACGAAGGCTTGTGGTACCGTCACAGAGAGGCACAAAATCACTCTCCAGAACATTCTCCTTCACTGCTCCCTGCTGGTGGAATGATCTCCCTACTTTCATCAGGAACTCAGAATCCCTGGCAATATTCAAGAGTCAGCTGAAAACTCATCTCTTCCGTGAACACTTAATCCCCTCATATAAAAAAAAAAAACCCTATCCTTCCCCTTTTTCCCTTCCTACTCTAGCCTATGGTACTGAGCAATGTATGAAACTTGTATTGTGAGCACTTCCTGTGTTATTTGCCAATTCATGAAGAATCGCTTGTTTGTTTTCCTCACTTGTAAGTCGCTTTGGATAAAAGCGTCCGCTAAATGAATAAATGTAAACTGCTGGCCACGCCCCTCCCAGAATGCAGCAGGTCAAGCTGATATGCTAATCATCAGGGTAGAGACACACTCAGGCAGAGCAGCAGCAGAACGCAGGATTGGAGCGTGAGCTCTGCAAACTATCATTTACACTGGAGTAAAACTCTTCTATGCAGAATTAAGCCTACTACAAAAATTGAAGTAGCAGCTGTTGAGCTTTCAGACTTTTTTATTTTATATTTCTTGTATGAAATTGGATTTGTATTGCACATTATATAATTCTCTGGGTGTTTTTAGACATTATTGGGTTGTGGGTGAATGTCAAGTTTTATATAAAATATACTTCAATTAATAGTTTGAAAAGTAAAATGGTTAAAATCATTACATCTTCAATTTAAAAACTGTATTTACTGAATAAATGTCTGAATATCTACAACTACTTACATGGTCTTTTTTGTGGAAACTTAAAATCAAGCATTTGAATCCTGTCTGCTCTAAATCTGGTCTGTATTTGACTGCATCTACTTGTGCTCTAAAAATGGTGTTTGTATTTGTGTTTACAGGTTTTGACCTGACTGACTGATCACTGCATCAAACCTTCAAAATTAAGAAGGAGAAGAGCAAAAGTGTGGTCAGTGAGTGTCCAGTTGGATTCTTCTTGTAGTGGGCTTTCTTTTTCAACTGAGAGAGGTCTACACATTGAGAGCCTTGCAAAATAGTGAGGATTCACTTGACAAGGATATATAGCAAAATTTGGAATGTGCATGAGTTTGTAACTATTTATTTAATTATTATTAATAATTACAATATCTGTGTCAAAAAAATCCAGTTAAAAGACTGATATGTTAACCATTTGTTATTTTTAACAAATAGAAAAATTGTGTGCTTAAAAGGAAATCAATACAAATTAAATTAAATTTCTTTGTTCAATAACATACTGCTTTGTTATAAATATAAAACATTTTTGAAAATGTGTTTTCCCACCTGGAAGATCCACAGGAGATTGTCTTTGAAATTCTTCTGGTTCCTGTGAGTCTGATCGTCTGAGTCTAATGTCTCATATTGAAGCCTGTAATCAAATAAACAAAAAAAATAATTTATTATGATTTTCTAGGCAAAATATTACAGAAAGAGAAAAAAGCATTAGCTGTGAATACTCTGATAAATATTTGATCTAAAATGTTCCTTGAAAGTTTTTAACAGTCAATGTGTGGCAAAAAAATAGAGACATAAAATACCTTTTATTAGATGATGGTGTTTTCTCACTGAAGACTGGTCCTACACCATCTTTTGACCGGTCACTCTTCAGAGACACAGAGCTGGACTCATGTGAGTCTGATCTTACACTAATGACACAAAGAACAGAGAAAAACACTTTAGTAAAGGAGGTTCAACTGTGTCTGAAACACATCCGTGTCTTTATCTAATCCTCCACAGAAATGATTAAAGTTCAGTTATTGACAGGAATTGACAAACTCCAGTCGAGTGTAAATGATGGTGTGAAACAGACGCAGTCTTACCTGTGTTTCTCTGAGAGACTCATCTTTCCTCGCTCCTCTGATCAGCACTGCTTTGAGAAAACAATCAATCGTTCAGCAGGACCTGGAAATGACAAGATTTACAGAGATGAAGAACATGAAGATGATGAAGAATGAGGAGTTAGCAACAACAGCAACAACAATGTGTGAAATAAAGTCACTTACAAATATATTGTCATGTCAAAGAACTGAATGGACTTAATCATTTCAGATTTAATGAGTTTAACTGATTCATGACTCCAAATATGAATTTATTGAGGAACAGAAATTTACACCCAATCTGTTATATTCTCTATAGCAGTTTAATATAATTTTACAATCATATTTACCCAATCTTTATTAATTGTTGAATTGTTTGATATTTAAGTTCAAGTTCACAATGATGGTTGAATTCATTACTTTCAAATGATCCTAAAATAAGTGACAGTAGAGAAAAAGTACCTGAATTATAATGGTCACACTGTATAACTACTTCATAACTGCTATATATATATATATGAACTAGTATTCATTTTAATAATAACATATTTTTACTTTTTTTGACAAATAATAATGATAAAAACAACAAATTTACGTTAGGCTCCATCTAGGCCTAACTTACCTGTCTACTGTAAATATCTGCTTCAAAAATACTTTCGATTTCAGTCACAAAATCAACAGTCTAAACCGGAAGAGAAAATGGGAGAAAACCTTCAGAAACATATTCGTGTTCAATAACTCTTTCTCAGGAACCCTTTCTTCATGTTTTATCATCCGTGGCCTTCAAAAGATCGTCGTTTCTGGAAGATTCTTCGTCTGTTCGGAGTATCATCAGGTGTTCTGGACCAGAACTCCGGATATGCGCGTGCACGCAGATGTTTACCTGGATTCCAGCAGATGTTTGACTGCGACAGATTCGTCAATCGTCAGAGATTAAAGATTTTTAAAAAACGTATGTTTCACCAATTGATTACACTGATATGCATAATAAAGGTCTTTGATTTCACAGTGTGTGTATTTAATATTTTTTTGCGTGTTTGATGCAGTTTTAAGGAAGTTTACTACTTTAGTGTCGCGCTCACAAACACGCTCGTGATCAGATTTGTCAGCGCTCTGAGGTAAAACTGAAAGTATTTTCTTTTCAACATTAGTGTATCATATTGTGCTCGTTTGCTACAGATTTTCACTCGCATTTATGACTAAGTTAAAATAGATGTGTGCGAACTGTATTTAGGAGGATGAGTGCGAATTAAACTTATTAAATATCTTAAATGGTATAAGTAACGTCGTGTCATTTTAAGAGGGTTTCAATTTGGTTATGGAAAAAACAGCGATACAGCCTAATATGATTATTAAACTTTAAAAGGCGAATATTTAATTAAATAAATGACGCTGATGAGAAGCGCGTGAAGGATCGAGTGAAGGAGACCGAAGACAGAAGATGCAGATTCTCTCTCTGACAGCAGAGGGCGCTGCTGGAGCACCAGAAATGTGAACAGTGTGTAACAGTTATAAACCTGTTAACATGTTTTTCTTTGTTTTGTTTTTTTTGTTTTGTTGTAATTGTACTACTCTCCATGAGCGGGCAACAAGGAGCTACCTTCTCAGGTATAAAATGAGGGAAAAAGGTAGAAGAAGTCAGATTTGTAATGGAGGGCCTAGGCATGGCTTATGCTCCAAACAATCAATGGTCCTAATTAAGAAACTGAGTTTTATGCTCAAATTGGAAGTAAGCATTGTTTTATTTCTTGTATTCATTGAATGTTTACTGTTTGTTTTGTGTAGTTATTTTTCTAATGTAATTTGTTTCATTTAATTTATAGAAGGACTCCACATTCTGTGGGAAATATTCTTGTGGTCGTATGCCTGTTGTTTTTAACCCATGTCAGAAAGATGACCGTAAAGTGGGGTTAGAGGCTATGAATTGAGTCAACTGCGGTGGATCCTTAAACTAGACTTTGCCACTTGAGGCTTGGACTGATTTCGTACTAAGGAGTACAGGTCGCACTTTTGGAAGACGTTCTATGGACATGTGTTTTCATGGACATTTTTTCATTTGCTTTGGTGAAGAAACATTAATGTCATTAACATCATCATCATCATCTTCCACCTCTATGCGGCTGCTTGCTGAAAAATGTATGTTTCTGTATTGGGTAAATGTAAAGTGTGAAAGATAAATTCATAAATGAATGAAGCATTTATTTATTTTTTTTGATCACAGATACAGACAGATGACAGATTACATTTGTTAACTTAGCAAGTATTGACAAAGTTATTGATTTTCTGTTTTACATGTGTCAAAAGTATAGTTAGTATTCCCTCCCTTTAAAATCAGATATATAACTAATACTTTTGTGATATCAAGGTAACGGTTATAAGTGAAATAGAGCTGAAGCACGTGCTACCAAAGTGTTTCACTTGAGTTGTTTTTAACTCTAATTGTATTAGCTCTTACAGTTGAATTATGTTTCTGTTTATTTTTTTTTTCTTACAATAAAAAGAACTCCGAACATTTGGAAATGTAAGTCTGTGTTGTTTTCAGCAAGAAAGATTTTTGATACTAATAAACTGCATTTGGATCTTCATTGTTGTTGCTCAGTGCTTCCAACAACTACACCAGCAAATACAGAAGACTTCACCATATCATGGATCCAGCAGTTTGTATCATTAGATCAACTGAGGACCATATTCAAGAGTTTTTGGACATGTTTGATCTCCCAGATTAAATAAGTAAGTTGAGCCTTTATTTGTCCCGCCGTGGGGAAATTGCATTTAGCAACAGCAGGGGTCAGTGGTAAAATAGCAGTATCACACACACTAAGATAAAAACAGAAAGCCTACATATAAACTAATATAGACGATACAAAAAATATTGCACGTTTCAAATATTGCACAGTGAAATGGCTCATTACTTGTACAAAATATTGCAAAAGTGAAAATAGTTGTATGTCAGCAGTGCTTATTGTTTATTGTGCAGTCTGACTGCAGCAGGAAGAAAAGACCTGCAGAATCTGAGCTGACCGTGTCCTGCAGGGGGTGAGACTCATGGTCCAGCATAGATGACCGTTTTGCCAGGACCCTCCTGTCACCCACCTCCAGAGGACAGAGCTGGACTTCCTGATGACCTTGTCCAACTTCCTCCTTTCCCTCTCAGTGATGCTGCTGCTCCAGCAGACCACACCTACAGGATGGCTGATGCCACCACAGAGTCAGAGAAAGTCTTCAGGAGCGCCTCTTGCACTCCAAAACACCTCAGTCTCCTCAGGAGGTAGAGCCTGCTCTGACCCTTCCTGTACAATGCGTCCGTGTTGAGAGTCCAGTCCAGTTTATGGTTCAGCTGGACACCCAGGTACTGATAAGAGTCCACTCTCTCACTGTCCATTCCCTGGATGTTCACCGGTGTCTGCGGAAATCCACCACCATCTCCTTGGTCTTCCCTGCATTGATAAGGAGGTGGTTTGGCCGACACCAGTCCACAAAGTCCTCCGTGTCGTCGTCACTGATCAAGCCAACGATGGCAAAGTCGTCAGAGAACTTGAGCAGGACACAGCCGTCAGTGTCTGAAATCTGAGGGTGAAGAGGAAGAGCGGCTATGTGCAGCTGTTTCCCATCACCTCATTATCCCTTTATAACCTACACCAGCAAATCACTACAGATAGATATAAAACACTGTGCCACAACTCTATCCAACTCTATTCCTCCAAGAAACAGAAATAAGAGCAGCAAAGTCATCGGCTCATTTGCCACTAGTAACATCTTCAACTCTGACGAAGCGCTGCTCTCCACCGGTGTCCGTCACATGACTCAGGACAGTGAGAGCGGCGCTGCGTTTCTCGTGTCTGTCGTCTCGTCCACCAGAACACTGACAAAGGTTGCTTTATTAATCTCCCTTTTTATTTCTTCTCCCATCACTTCAGCTAAAGCATTAATCAGGTCTTTTTGTATTTGGCCTGACATCCCACAAAACACTGTTAGTGGACAGGTGGTGATGTGAGTCTGTGTTTTCAGCAAGACAAGAAAGAAATCAATAGTCATCGTGTCCTCTAAATGAAAGTTCCTGTTTACTCAAAAATAAACAATCTATCAGTCTTTTCAATATTTCCTTATTTTTCTTCATTGTGGAACAAGTTTAATGAACAAGTCCACAGTTTCCCACAAACAATGCTTGTATTTCACAAACAGGGTTCAATCACAAGTGCAGTTGAGGTCACAAGTTTTACTTGTTAAATGTTACAAAATGTTAATATTTCAAAAATATGAAGGATCATAGAATATTACACAAGCAACGCTCACCCCTGCAAGAGCTCTTTCCCAAATAAACTGTTGTTATCCGTTTGTAAGGGAGTGTGAGACTGTTCTAACGGCAGACATTTCCAACAAGTACATCAACAGTTCAACCTGTGCTTTAAACACTGCAGCTTCATTCCAGTTCCAAAGAAACACTAAGTTCAGCATCTACAGATTCACCCTTTATTTATAGTTAGTGCCCATGCCCTAGCAACACTGTCGAGCACCTTAGCAACCCAAACACAAAGAGGGATATCTTCAAATCTGAATGTCGGAGAGGAACTGCAATTGGTTTACATCATTCATATTGGCAAGCAGTCTTTGCAATATCATCATTGTCACCGGCCAACTCACTCCCTAGCAACCAAAGAGAGTACCTTAGCAACCGTTCAGCAAGACCTACATCTCTGCATGAGAATATCATAGAGACATGGTGGTTGGCTTGTTTGATTCATGCTAGCAAACAGGACTTCCAACACATGCTAGAATTGAATAGCTACATGCTAATAGTGATTAGCTAAGTGTTCAATCTGGTTAAAAACACTTGTAAATACTCCATAGTAACCATCTGTGACTGCCAAGCAACACCCGAGCAACCATGCAGGTTACCATAGCAATGGCCTAGCGACCGCGCAGAAAACCCTAGCAACTGCCTAGCAACACCATAGCAATCACTCCAAGTACCTTAGTAACTGTCTAGCAACACCCTAGCAGCCACCCAGGTTACCAAAGCAACTGCCCAGCAACCGCCCAGAACACCATAGCAACACTCTAGCAGCCACCCAGGTTACCATAGCAACTGCCTAGCAACCGCCCAGAACACCACAGCAACACCTTAGCAGCCACCCAGGTTACCTTAGCAACTGCCAACCCCCCAGGTTATCAGATCAACTGCCAGAACACCCTAGCAGCTGCCTAGCAACCACCCCAAGTACCTTAGCAACTGCCTAGCAACCACCCAGGTTACCATAGCAACTGCCATTATTCTACGTATAATGCTACATATACATGTTAATTAATGCATTAACTAACAAACATGTTCTAACATTTAGGGCTAAACCAAATCAAACAAATTTAAAGAATATTATCATAGTTTGAACTTTTGACTGCAGCTTTGTCATAAACATTACTGAATAGCACAGAATTAACTGATCCTCCTCATCACATGTAGAAAATACTAAACCAATAACTGATCTTAAAATGTTTTTATCTGTTTTGTGTTCTTCTCATTTCCTTCAAACTCACCCTACTAAATAAGTCAAATTCAAAACCTAATAAGAACATTTGTGGAACAGTTCCCAAAGAAACAACCAAACTGAAATCATGGTCAGAACGTTTGCTGGGATCAGTACAGATCCGTCTCCATCCAGACGCAGGCCGTGATGATACTGTACCTCCACTCGGACTTCTGGAAAAGCCACACGACATCACTTCACTGGGCTGAATACTAGTTGTGTTAGTGCATGTGTATTTGATAGTAAGTTTATGATAAATAATGTGCTGAATTTAGTAAATAGTTAACAGCGAATCAATTATGATTGGGCGCTCTCAAGTCATGACAAAATAATGAATGAAGTCATGAGATGATGTTCATTAATAATGAGTTAGTAAATGATGGGCCCCTCAAAGTAAAGTCATGACACGATGATGCTCTCACAAAACATTAAATTAAACATGATTACAGTGATACAGCCCATAATAAGTGTTTATATTCGGACTGTTTCAGACCGGCTCTGCTCATCTCACTCTTTACATTCATGGTTTTGAGCCTCTTCATTGGCATTATCACAGACTCTTCTGAAACCATGAAGATGAGTTTATTAAAGCTCCTGGGATAGTGCTGAATAAACTCTCAACAACAAGAGACCGAGAGACACTAGATGTTCATCTTCAGGATATATTGTGTGGGTTTGCCTCTTCAAGCCTCTCATCACAAGCTCTGCTTTTGTGGCGAGTTGTTCTTGCTCACACAACGACACTTGGACTGTGTCCGAAAGCTCAGGTAGCTGACCTGTCAGGAAATGACATCACAGGAAGTGTTTAGGCATGAAGGTTCCTCCTGAAACTGATTCAGACAGACTTCTGAGGCAGCGTTCGCAACGATCTACAACAAAATAGAGAGCTTCAGTGAGAACTAGCCTAATGATCACAATAATTTCTCCAGAGGAATGTCAGCAGAAGTGGGAAAAGTTGGTCACAAACACATTTACACACAAACTGACAAACTTTCAGACACTATCTGAATTTTTAGCTCAACTGTCCATCCACAGAATAGTGGGATATCGTAGGCAGTGAAGGAAACATCTCTGCTGCCTTGAAAAACTGATCCGATGAAGGTCTCTCAGGAGACGGATGTGCAGCTAACAGATATTTATTCTAGGATCGTTTTGCTAACGAGTTCTCTCAACATTCAAAACGTTTCAAAGATGTTTTTTCTTGGTTGTGCGAACGTTAAGAAATATTTTTTTAATTAATTTAATTTAATTTGATCATTCTTCAAACATTGAATGTTCTGAAACATTTAAAAACCGTCAGACGAACATCCAACTAAAACATTTCCAGTAAAAACGTTCCAAATAATGTTTTTGAGAACATCACTAAACACCAGATAACTCTGAACAAACATTCTATTAACGTTACTGGAAGAACGTTCGTAACTTTGAGAGAAACTTGTGAGCTGAAGTTGTGAGAAAGTTCCCTACAGGTCAGTTGTGGATCTCAAACTCTGATTTCTCTGAACAGAGCCACAGCGACGCTGAGAGTCTCAGCAACAGCATGAAGGATCACACTTCACCGCTGCTCTCTCTGGAACTGTAGCGTCTCCAGAAGCGTGGAGCACCATTATCAGAGCCGCAGAAACCCTCCCAACTCGAGGAAGAACAAGATGGATGAAGAATTCTCCAGCTTTTGTTGCCTTTGTGCTCCTTGAGTGTGTCGCACCGGAAACTAATGAGAAAACTTGCCACATGTTTTGTTGTTGACATGAAAGGCTGTAGGATTATAAAATAATTATAATAAATCAAATTAAAATTAATATATTCATTTATATATCGCTTTTAGTGACTTCAAAGTGATTAATCTTAAGCAAGCAATAACAAAAGAAGTTTCAAACATTGTCCAGAATAGTTCAAGCTGGAACAAGAAAGATAATAAGAATATTGAAGGCATATAATAAGAGGTACTGTATTATTCACTTGATTAGGTCTGTTTGAACAGGTTTTCATTCTTGAATGTTCATTATTTTCCTCATATTCTCCATTGTTCAGCTCCTCTCTTCCCAGTCTGTCAGTATCGCTCTGTTTAGTTCCTGTCTCTATGAAGCCCCTCCTTCTGAAAAGCACAATGTGCTCTGATTGGTCGGCTGGACCAGAGTGCTGTGATTGGTCAAATGTATCGAGTGTGTTTGGGAAATGTCCCGCCCCTTCTATAACCGCGAGTTTCAGCGAATCACGAACTCAAGCAGCTGAACTGAATCAACTCTGAACTGACTCAGTCAACAACACTAGAGTCTCTGTGAAGCTGTTTATAATTGAACTCGTTTCACAACTGATGAACTTTACAGTTGTTGAACTGAACTGAATCAACACTGAACTGACCTTCGCTGAATAATGACACTATTGTCCTCTGTATTGCTGCTTTACAGCAGAATTTGTCTTATATTTGAGGAATTTTACATCATTGATCATTATTTTCCTGTTTATTACCGTGAAGCTGCTTTGAAAGAGAAGAGGCTTCAGTACATTGAATAAACTACTTTTGTGAAGAAACAAACACTTAATATATTGACAGCCTGTCTACTGATCTATAATGTGTTTTGAAGTGAGCTATATTGAGTGTGTACTGGAAAAAATGCAGTTTTAAAAGTCACTGGTAATTTTGACACAGGTAGGATTGAGTTTACAGCACTCTCGTTCATTTCTACAGTCCATCCCAAATGGTGCTCTAAACACTCACGATCTTCCTCTGAGTCACACGCTCATGATGTAATGATGCTTTGACTGGTAGAAGTGTGTGGAGCTCATGGTCTCTGCAAAAGTGTGCTTCAGGGCCTGAAACCTCAAATCACAACATGGGACACCCTATGGTCTCGTGGACTTCATGATCACGAGACAGCCGCTGTAAGTCCACAAGACCATGAGTGCACACAGCATAGACTGTTAAAAAACACGGATAACGAACCAAGTCAGGCATCTTAGTGAAGCTGCCAATGTTCAGATATGGTTCAGATATCTTGGAGCTGGAGTCTGTGCAGTAGTGAGAGAGAAGTGGAGCCGATATCAAGTGTCAAGGTCCCGCTCACACTCCCCCAGAATCAGTTTAGTACAGTTCACTGCAGAACAACTCATTATGAGTGTGAAATAAACAGTTACGGAAATGTAGAAATTAAAGTTGAAGCTCCAATCTCCTCCCAAAAATCCAGAAAAAAGTCAGTTGTTTCCTCAGAGACTCGGAGAAGCTGTCGATCATGACGTCACACTTAACATTAAATAACTAAACCCAAACTTATTTAAAAAATGAACACTTGATCTTACATCAGCGGGATAAAACTACATAAAATGACAGAAACCATCTTTGGAAAACATGTATTTGAACTGTAATTTGATTGGTTGGTTTGCCTCACGTCCCTTTAGATCACAGGAGAGGGCGGGGTTTATGACCTATACTGCCTCCAGCCACCTGAGGGCGATCTAAACCATTTGACTTCACTTTTCAGGACTTTTGCGGCACACGTGACTCACACTGGCTGTGCAATTATGGACAAAAAAATACTAGCACAATTTTTGATCAATATTGCAATTTCAAATGTAATTTTTGAAACTATATTTCTATATAAATTTCTATCTAAATTCTATATATATATATTCTAGACGGACGTCTTTAACCGCTGCGCTCGTGTCTTTTGCAGCATCTTATGATCGACACGCCATTCTGTGTGACGCTCAAAGTAAAAGAAGTTCAACTTTTAAAAAACACATCTCTGTTTTTAACATCTACAACTTCACCTTTATTTAAGAAGGAGAATCTCTCTCATCTGCTCATGGAGCTTCAATAATACAACAGACAAGAGAACTTTTCACACTAAAACAATCGTTCTGAACTTTGAAAGACACACAAATGCTGTAAACTGGTAAAAATGTTCAGTTGTTCTGGCTAGAAGAGACTCCATCCACAGAACAAAGACAATATACTGTATATCTGTGCATTAGAAACAGACAGACACATAGATAACTGCATATGAAATAAAACAGAATAACAAACATAAACAAATATATTCTGTGCATTAAATTAAAGTTTATATCCCTTGTAAACTTTACATATTTTGACAGATTTTTCTGCTATACTTGACAATCACGTTTATGATTAGAAACATTTGAATCATTATGGATGAGTTCAATCCAAACATTATTATATTTGTAGGCCTGAAACTGAAGAGCCTGAAGATTTCTGCTGACAGACTCATCTGAGCTTCTTCCTCCTGTTCCTCCTTTAAATAAAACAAAACCTTCATTTGTCTGAACACTAAAGCAACATTAATCATTCAATGTCACATGTTTCTAACACACATGTTGCTTTATTTCATTGTAAAGTCTGAGTCTCTTCCATCTGTATGAAACACATTTACACATTAATCACACATTTATTTCTCCTCATAGACACAGTAGTGAGACTCTTCTGATCACCTGATGATTCCTGCTCCTCTCATGACCATCTCAAACTATGATAGAGAGCATCTGTGAGAGTCTGTTGGAGATTGATCATCCACACTGTAAGGAGGAACAGAAGAGAAAACAATCAGTGTTCAGTGGAACAAAGTGAAAATGAGTTCCTATATTTCAATTCATGTTTTTTGAGTAAAAAGAAGTTCCATTAAATTCCTGTAATCAGATTAATGACTGACTTTACATGATCCTGCAGAGATATTTGTGTTTGAAATATAATCCATTAAACCATGAATCACGTTGATCTGTTTGTTTGTTTGTTTGTTTGTGTTGGTGTGACTCCTATTGAGTCGCTGTAAAGAAGAAACTAATGAGTGTACGGCGTATGGAATAAACCACAGGGAGCAAATACAAATGATATTCTGAATTCAAACAAAAAGCTTTGGTTAAAGCCGTTCGTCCTCTAGTTGAAACATGTTTGTAGGGCTCTGAGTAAATCACTGAAAGTAAAGTGAGTGTAAAGTAGTGTGACGTGTTGCTCGTCAAAGTAAAAACACACTAGAGACAGAGACATTTCTCATGTGAGGCTGGACGGCTGTGAGCTGAAGCTGAACGCCACTGATTTTAGCAGGAGTGCAGCGTTTTCCTACAATCTCACCAAGTCTATTTTCAAACTGAAATGATTCACTACTGACACAGTTAATAAAGCAGGTGTTGTTGGATAAAGCTGTGACAGTGTGCTTTTGTTCTCTTTAAACATTTCAAGAACTTCACATTTTGTTTGTTGCAATAAAGATTAATGATGATTTTCTTTCACGATCATCTGAAAGGTTTGTTCACATATCAGAGGAAAATGAAGATCTCTTTAATATCACAGTGATGTTTCCTCACCTCAGGACACAGTTTGAGTCTCGTAGCACGTCTCTGAGCCGCTGCTTTGAGTCTCCTATCTTATTGAAACTCAGATCAAGATCTTTTAAAAACCGCAGAGCTTCTGAGTTAGTCAAAGACCGAGTTAAAGAAGAAACATCTGTAATGCCACAGTCCAGTAGACTAGAAAGACAAACAGAGGAAGAGAGATTATCTTACAAACAAATCAAATATAATGTGAACTCAGACTCATTGTGAGATATTGAGTATAAAGTGTTTTAGTTTAAACTGTTAAAATGATTTGAATCATTTTGATTATTGTAAGTGAAGAATGTTACTGACCTCAATCTCTCCAGTTTACAGTGTGAATCCTTCAGTACGTCACATAAGTGCTTCACTCCTGTGTTTCCTAGTTTATTCCAGCTCAGGTTCAGATCTCTCAGGTGTGACGGGTTTGATTTCAGAGCTGAAGTCAGGATGACACACTGTTTCTCTGTAATTCTGCAGTTACTCACACTGAAGACAGAAAGAGAAAATGACTCAAATCATGTTCAGTTCATGTTAAATGAATCATGAATAAATGTCATAAAGTCACTAATAATGCAGCAAAAACATGGAAACTTAATGAAAGAAACGAACAAACCAAGACAAGAGCATTTGAGGATACTAGTTTCAATCCAAGTCTGGATCCATCCTCACTCCCAAAAATCAGTGAATTTATCACTATAGATTAATATATATGATCAATATAGAAACAATAGACCCTTTTCACAGACTGACTCATTTTAATGGTCATCAATATCGTAAATCAAATTTTTCAAATGTATGTGCATTTATAACACTATACATTGTATTATATTACATTTGCATCAAATCACAAAAGTAGTTAACGCTCCTGTGAAGGTGTTTCTAATACAGTTGTGGCCAAAAGTTGAGAATTACATAAATATTGGAAATTGGAAAAGTTTCTGCTTAAGTTTTTATAATAGCAATTTGCATATACTCCAGAATGTTATGAAGAGTGATCAGATGAATTGCATAGTCCTTCTTTGCCATGAAAATTAACTTAATCCCAAAAAAACCTTTCCACGGCATTTCATTGCTGTCATTAAAGGACCTGCTGAGATCATTTCAGTAATCGTCTTGTTAACTCAGATGAGAATGTTGACGAGCACAAGGCTGGAGATCATTATGTCAGGCTGATTGGGTTAGAATGGCAGACTTGACATGTTGAAAGGAGGGTGATGCTTGAAATCATTGTTCTTCCATTGTTAACCATGGTGACCTGCAAAGAAACGCGTGCAGCCATCATTGCGTTGCATAAAAATGGCTTCACAGGCAAGGATATTGTGGCTACTAAGATTGCACCTAAATCAACAATTTATAGGATCATCAGCAACTTCAAGGAAAGAGGTTCAATTCTTGTAAAGAAGGCTTCAGGGCATCCAAGAAAGTCCAGCAAGTGCCAGGATCGTCTCCTAAAGAGGATTCAGCTGCGGGATCGGAGTGCCACCAGTGCAGAGCTTGCTCAGGAATGGCAGCAGGCAGGTGTGAGCGCATCTGCACGCACAGTGAGGCCAAGACTTTTGGAAGATGGCCTGGTGTCAAGAAGGGCAGCAAAGAAGCCACTTCTCTCCAAAAAAAACATCAGGGACAGATTGATCTTCTGCAGAAAGTATCGTGAATGGACTGCTGAGGACTGGGGCAAAGTCATATTCTCCGATGAAGCCCCTTTCCGATGGTTTGGGGCATCTGGAAAAAGGCTTGTCAGGAGAATTAAAGGTGAGCGCTACCATCAGTCCTGTGTCATGCCAACAGTAAAGCATTCTGAGACCATTCATGTGTGGGGTTGCTTCTCATCCAAGGGAGTGGGCTCACTCACAATTCTGCCCAAAAACACAGCCATGAATAAAGAATGGTACCAAAACACCCTCCAACAGCAACTTCTTCCAACAATCCAACAACAGTTTGGTGAAGAACAATGCATTTTCCAGCACGATGGAGCACCGTGCCATAAGGCAAAAGTGATAACTAAGTGGCTCGGGGACCAGAACGTTGAAATTTTGGGTCCATGGCCTGGAAACTCCCCAGATCTTAATCCCATTGAGAACTTGTGGTCAATCCTCAAGAGGCGGGTGGACAAACAAAAACCCACTAATTCTGACAAACTCCAAGAAGTGATTATGAAAGAATGGGTTGCTATCAGTCAGGATTTGGCCCAGAAGTTGATCGAGAGCATGCCCAGTCGAATTGCAGAGGTCCTGAAAAATGTAATTGTCGATAAAAGCCTTTGAAACGTATGAAGGGCTTGTAATTATATTTCAGTACATCACAGAAACAACTGAAACAAAGATCTAAAAGCAGTTTAGCAGCAAACTTTGTGAAAACTAATATTTATGGAATTCTCAAAACTTTTGGCCACGACTGTACAGCAGCTGTGGGAGTGACGGTGAAAATGATCTTTCTCTCTTCTGACATTATCAATTTTTCTCTATTTTTTTTCCTCTTTTTGAACGTTTTTCTTTGCTATTTGTGCAAATGGAAACACAAAAAATATATTTAATGAAGTCTCTCATTCACCACTATAAAAGTTAACCCAAATATGACGACTTCCGCTTCTGAGAAACCTGGAAATGTGAAAAAGGTCCATAGAAAAATCAACATTTAAAATGGACTATTTTCAAATTATTAATGCAATATTATCTTAGACATGAACTGATTATAAATTCATTTTAGAGTGTAATTTACAATCTCTAAATACACATTTTGCTCAATAAAAGCAGATTTAGTGAAAAGCACATTAGTCCAGTATAAATGTAACATTTCAGAATAATCTATTTGTGTATCAGTTTTGTTGTGTTTTATTATCATGGTGTTGCTGTCTGTGTGTGTTCCCTAGTTAGTGTTCTTGGTTGTTCATCAGTTCCTCAGCTGTTCTGTTTCACCTTGATTACTCTCTGTTAGGGGTTTGCGATATTGACAAAAAATGATCTTGATATTTTATATAAGATTTTTCCAATAACGATAATCAGACGATATTTTGCATTGCCAAATAAAACATTTTTGAACAATGTAATTAGTGATAGCGTTTGTTATATCTTTCCCTCTGTCGCTTTTTCTTGCTAAAATGATTTGCCCATGTTTGTAGAAGCAGAACACGTCATATCACTGTAGCTGAATAAACAAAAGATTGAAACACTTTGATTAAACATGAATAATAAACACACGACTGCCTTATTCTGTGTAAGAAACCACATCATCTCACAGAAGGATGCTCAACTGTCGTTATGAAGTGAGTTTGGAGTAAAAACGTAAAAAATGTTGTCTTTTGTTGGACAAGATGTTAATAAATGCTTCTCATGTCTGGAAAGATGTTTGACGCACGTTGATTTTTCAAATACACATTATAAGCGACTCAAACTCGCAGTGCTTTCAGATGGATTCGCATTAGGAGCCGTACGTTGACACGCTTCTTCGCAGTTTCTTCACTCATTTTAACTTTTATCAAATACACACTCTGAACACACACACACAATAGCACTCAGTATACAGCACTCAGCTACATCACGCAGTGAATTCATGAACACTTCATGCAGAGTTTTGAGTGGTTTCTAAAAATGAGTGAAATACTCGATAATATGATTTGGCATATCGTTAAAACATCAAATACGATATTATCATGCACCCCTACTCGGTGTATTTAAACTCTTAGTTCTGTCTGTTCATTGTTGCGTGTCGTTTATGTTGAAGTGCTTGTGTTTTCTCTCTCCTACATGTTAGATTTGTGATTAAAGACAGTGTTATTGTATTCTCCATCGTCGTGAGCTTCATTACAACCAGACATTCGTCACAATTTGTCACTGTTTTTTAGTCTGTTCTCACTTCTGTCTTGTTTCACAGCAAAGATTTGTCAGATTCCAGCATATGAAACTATTTTATAGCCACAAAGTTTAAAACGCTTCAAAGTTTAATGATCTTTTTACTGATTCACATACAAACCCGTGAACTAATACCATTTCTGAATCTCTTCAGATGGAGATGCAGCGCTACAAATGATGTGACTTGTGTCCTGTTGACTTAAAATAAACTAAACCGTAAATACAGTATAATGATACTAACTGTAGTTTCTCCAGCTTGAATTGTGGGTTCATCAGTAGATCACTGAGGGTTTTCACTACAGAGTTTCCTAGTTCATTCCAGCTCAGGTCCAGATCTCTCAGGAGTGACGGGTTTGATTTCAGAGCTGAAGTCAGGATGACACACTGTTTCTCTGTAATACTGCAGTAATTCAGACTGAAGACAGAAATAACAATAGTTCACATCTATGATGATCATCTTATTGAAGAGCTTCATTTAGTTTCCAATAGTCTGTTTTGAAACGCAGTTACACTAGTTCTGTGTGCTGGAAGACACTGTTTCTTCTCTTTCATTTGAACTCTTTATTTGATTATTCTTTATTCTCTGTCGAAAAGGCAGATTTCTGCATGTAATCAATCAGTTCATCAAATCAAATGCTGGAAATTCAACAATTACTAACTAGATTAAAAAACACATAAAAATGTGACCAATAGGGAAACCCAGAAAGTTCACTGCTATAAAGAATGAAACATAAGCCCTGCTGTCTTAAAATAAATCAACTTCAATCTCACTGTAACTGCTGTACAGTATAATGATACTAACTGTAGTTTCTCCAGCTTGAATTGTGGGTTCATCAGTAGATCACTGAGGTTTTTCACTCGATAGTCTCCTAGTTCATTCCAGCTCAGGTTCAGCTCTCTCAGGAGTGACGGGTTTGATTTCAGAGCTGAAGTCAGGATGACACACTGTTTCTCTGTAATTCTGCATCTATTCAGACTGAAGACAGAAAGAGAAAAGACAATGACTCAGATCTCTGATGATCAACTAACATGTTCATCTTCATCCAGATTTTTGCTGACAGATAAACAGGGATCTCCAGGTGCAGGAAACATGGAGAAAGACACACATTGTTCATTTAAATAAACTACTGACATTGTAACAATACAAAGATTGAAATGGTCGATCTATTTATGTTAGTTTACACATTCACTTCATCTCATCTTTAAGGTTCTTTCGTGTCAATGTCACTCTTGGTTTTCTCACTGGGACAAATGTGTTTATGTCGGTTGTTTTCAGACTCATCATCTACTCACTCACACTTTACAATAAGCTTTCATTTGTTAACATGAACTACATTAGTGAACATGAGCCAATGATGGACAATACTAGTACAGCATTTAATAACCTTAATGTAAGTTTCACATTTACATTTACAGTTTTAAATGCAAAGGTTTTCTGTTAACATTAGTTAATCCATTGTGAACATGAACAATGAATAATTATATAAAATAACATGAACAGATTAAGGAATAAAAGTATTTACTTAAAGCACAAAAAAGTTTTGAAAAAGATTGTTCATTTGCTTTAGTGCCGCACCGTGAGGCAGTGTCACGTCTGTTTTTCGTCTAGGTTTTGTTTAGTTTGTTTTCATGTCTTTTATTTTGTATAAATCTCACAGTCTTGTTCCTCATGTGATCTTGTCATGTGATCCCCCAGTTCATTTCTCATGTTCTGATTGGTTCCTTGTTTCATGTTCCCTTTCAGTCGGTCACGTTCGACGTACGTTAGAACTGAACCGACGAATTGGGATATCGCACGAAAGCCCTATCATCTTCGAGTGTAAACTAAACGAGCCAGTGGATATTGGCGTGCGAGCTTTGCGTAACGCGCCCTACCCCCGCGCCCTACCCCCGCGCCCTACCCCCGCCCTACCCCCGTTCCCATTGCGTCAAACTCTCGACGCAGCGCGAGTTTCCTTGAAAGGGAACGTCTCGGTTACGACTGTAACCTTAGTTCCCTGAAGAGGGAACGAGACGCTGCGTCGAGAGTTTGATGCAATGGAAACGCTCTGCGCGAATGCGTTGTGAAGCACTTGTGAAATCAGTCCAATGGCGTGACGGAAGGAGGGTGACGTCATGACCAGGAGGCTATAAAGCACACCCAGACCAAACAAAGTCAGCTTCTGATATGCTGAAGCAAGTCGATCACAGGCATGCCGGAAGTATGGAGGGCGACGCAGCGTCTCGTTCCCTCTTCAGGGAACTAAGGTTACAGTCGTAACCGAGACGTTCCCTTTCAAGGAAACTCGCGCTGTGTCGAGAGTTTGACGCAATGGGAACGACTATACCCATGCAGCCATACTGACCAGTGCCCGTCTTGTGTGAATTCAGCGAGCACACCTAAGACAAACAACTGGGCCATACTCCTCCTGATCAGACACACCACGAAGGAAACACCAGTGGAGTTCTCCCCAAATACACTACTCAAAAGGTGTGTGGTAAGCAGCTAGGCCGCCACATAGCCTTTAGAGTGGAGGGGGATAATCCTGCAGAGAATCAATTCAGCAGAATTCACAGCACTGTACCAACTAGGCAATAACTGGATCCAGCTGACGATTTCTGCCAGTTTCCTTGTGCAGGGAGCTCTGGAGTAGCGTGGTCTCACAACCTCAGTTCGGAGACCCGAGTCTATGAGTTTGGCCCCCTCAGAGGCCACACTCCACAACGCCGCTCTCCAGACCTCCCAGGAGCAAAAAAATCAGGGAAAAGTATACAGACACAGCCTCAGCCACATCTGCACCTCCATATGAGCTCCACCACCTCAGGGTAGAGTCTCCATTCCCCGGGCCTCAGCCCCTGCCTCGACAGGATGTCTGCTCCCAAATTCTGGACCCCAGGGATATAAGCTGCCCTGAGTAAAAGCAGCTTCCCCTGGGACCACAAGAGGATTTGGTGCACCAGTAGCAGAGTGGACGCGAACGCAAACCCCCCTGGTGACTCATGTAGGCGACCACCGATGTGTTGTCTAACCGGACGAGCACATGGTGACCCCTGAGGTCTGGGAGGAAAATCTTGAGAGCAAGAAACACAGCCAACATTTCCAGCCAATTGAAATGCCAGGAAAGATGATGCTCCTTCCACATACCCCGAGTCGAACGACCCTCCAGGATCGGACCCCAACCCGTAAGGGAAGCATCCATCGTTAGCATACTGCGACGGCACGGAGCTCCCAGCACGAGACCTTGGGATAGGAACCAGGGCTTCTTCCACATAACCAAAGCACGTAGGCACTGCTACATGACCTTGATCATGTGAAATGGATTTCCCCTCGGAGAAACCCCCTGGTCCTGAGCCACCACTGCAGAGGTCTCATGTACAACAGGCCAAAACGGTAGAAAGGATAGGTTCTGTGCGAGCAGGCGAAAGCTGCGCCCGCTTCGCAACAGAGTCCCAAACCACACCAAGAAAAATGGTCCTCTGTACTGGAGAAAGCACACTTTTCTTGGCGTACAACCTCAACCCCAACTTTCTTATGTGAGCGAGAACGACATCTCGATGACGAACCGCCAATTGACATAACTGAGCTAGGATTAGCCAGTTGTCGATGTAATTGAGAACACGAATGCCCTGCAGACGCAGCGGAGCCAGCGCTGCGTCCATACATTTGGTGAAAGTGCAGGGTGATAGAGCTAGACCAAACTAGAGCTAGACGCTTCGCCCCCAAAAGCGAACCTCCGGCACTTCCTGTGTTTGCAGAAGGATGGATAAATGGAAGTAAGCGTCCTTGAGATCTATTGTGACAAACCAGTCCTCGGACTTGATTTGTGACATGATCTGTCTCCATTTTGAATCTGAGCTTCATAACTGACTGGTTCAGAAGACGCAGATCCAAAATGGGATGCAACCACCCACCCTTCTTTGGATCGATAAAATACCGGCTGTAGAACCCGGACTCCCTGTCGGGCGGAAGTACATGCTCTAAGGCTTCCTTCCCCAACAAAGTTTTTACCTCCTGTTCCATTACCAGAGCCTGTCTGGGGTCCACCACAACTGGCGGGGCCCCCATAAATCGGGCGGGCGGGCGGGCGCGACCTGAACTGGGTGGCAATCCCGCTTCCGATTGTATGCAGGACCCAATGAGAAATATCTGGCAGTAGCTTCACGCTGCCAGAAATTCTACTAAGGGAACCAGCCTCTCTAGGCTGGCCTCTGGTGCTCCCCGAACAATCAATTCAGTGTCCTGTAACGGCGAACCGGCAGGAAGAACCGAGCTGACTGCTCCAGGACCCTCCTGAGAGGGAGCAAGCATCCCAGCACCACTATCAGGTGGACACTGAGATATGGGCTCGCTGGAGACCCCTGCGCCCTGAAGCACACGAGGTGGCAGGGTTGGCAGAACGGCCCCCCTGAGGACACCGAGGAAAAAAATGGGCACCGTATGATGAGGTGTTGACCACTTCTCTCTGGAGAGGACTGCCCTCATGCAGCCTTCTTAGAGGTAAACATGGCCCTCTGGTCCATCTTACCCCAGAAGACTATTGTACCCAAGAGTACCAGTCTCTCAAGACTGGTCTCCGGCACAACTTGTGTAGCCAAAACATGGAACCCTCATCAGAGGGGGCGAACATCCTAGTGCCGCTACATTTCTGGGCGGACACTGAGATATGGGCCACCCCCCGGAGACCACTGTGTCCTGATGCACACGAGGTGGCGGTGTTGGCAGGATGGCCCCCTGATTGTACGGAAGGGAAACGGGCACCGTAATGTGAGGTGTTAACCACTTCCCCCCCGGAGGCCAAGAGAACCAGCCTCTCGAGACAGGTCTCTGGTAATGCTCAAGCAACCAATTTGGTGCCCTGAAGTGGCGAACCGGCATGGAACAGCCGAACTGATTGCTTTGAGACCCTCCTCAGAGGGGCGAGCATCCCAGTTCCGCTACATTTCTGGGCGGACACTGAGATATGAGCTCGTTGGAGACCACTGCGTCCCGACGCACACGAGGTGGCGGGGTTAGCAGAATGGCCCCCTGAGGGCACTGGAGGGAGATGGGCACCATAAATGAGATGTAATCCATTTCCCCCCAGAAAGGATGCCTTCAGAGGTCTGACACCAGTGATGTCAAAGCCTTTTCGCCAAAGCTGCCTTTGCTGTAACGACGGTCCTAGAACAGTCTTACACAAAAGAGACCTCAGCTAATAACGCCGAAGGAAAAAAGGGCACCGTATGATGAGGTGTTATCCATTTCTCCCCAGGAATTCACCATTCAATTCCTCAGAATCAACCAGACAAGTAGAACGGTCTGAAAGAAAAGGCTGACTATGGTGAATAAAACAGGCATCCAAAAATCAGATGAGTTTAATTCTTCTGACATGAGATACACAAAAAATAAATATGGTATAGTCTGCATGCAATCATAGGGAAAAGAGAGAAAGGGAAAGTCCCGTCTGCTCAGTTCCCTCCAAATATAAATATATATGTATATAATGAATTGCGGGCACATAATCTGCACGCTGCCTCAGCAAACACGAGATCCGAGCCACATATTGCAGACACGAAATCTGCATGCTGCCTCAGCAAACGCGAGATCCGAGCCACATATTATTGCAGACAAGAAATCTACGCGCTGCCTCAGCAAACGCGAGATCCGAGCCACATATTATTGCAGACAAGAAATCTACGCGCTGCCTCAGCAAACGCGAGATCCGAGCCACATATTATTGCAGACAAGAAATCTACGCGCTGCCTCAGCAAACGCGAGATCCGAGCCACATATTGTTGCAGACAAGAAATCTACGCGCTGCCTCAGCAAACGCGAGATCCAAGCCACATAATGCAGACAAGAAATCTGCACGCTGCCTCAGCAAACGCGAGATCCGAGCCACATATTATTGCAGACAAGAAATCTACGCGGTGCCTCAGCAAACGCGAGATCCAAGCCACATAATGCAGACAAGAAATCTGCACGCTGCCTCAGCAAACGCGAGATCCGAGCCACATATTATTGCAGACAAGAAATCTACGCGCTGCCTCAGCAAACGCGAGATCCAAGCCACATAATGCAGACAAGAAATCTGCACGCTGCCTCAGCAAACGCGAGATCCAAGCCACATAATGCAGACAAGAAATCTGCACACTGCCTCAGCAAACGCGAGATCCGAGCCACATATTATTGCAGACAAGAAATCTACGCGCTGCCTCAGCAAACGCGAGATCCAAGCCACATATTGCAGACAAGAAATCTGCACGCTGCCTCAGCAAACGCGAGATCCAAGCCACATAATGCAGACAAGAAATCTGCACACTGCCTCAGCAAACGCGAGATCCGAGCCACATATTATTGCAGACAAGAAATCTACGCGCTGCCTCAGCAAACGCGAGATCCAAGCCACATAATGCAGACAAGAAATCTGCACACTGCCTCAGCAAACGCGAGATCCGAGCCACATATTATTGCAGACAAGAAATCTGCACGCTGCCTCAGCAAACGCGAGATCCAAGCCACATAATGCAGACAAGAAATCTGCACACTGCCTCAGCAAACGCGAGATCCGAGCCACATATTATTGCAGACAAGAAATCTACGCGCTGCCTCAGCAAACGCGAGATCCAAGCCACATATTGCAGACAAGAAATCTGCACGCTGCCTCAGCAAACGCGAGATCCAAGCCACATAATGCAGACAAGAAATCTACGCGCTGCCTCAGCAAACGCGAGATCCGAGCCACATATTGCAGACAAGAAATCTGCACGCTGCCTCAGCAAACGCGAGATCCAAGCCACATAATGCAGACAAGAAATCTGCACACTGCCTCAGCAAATGCGAGATCCGAGCCACATATTATTGCAGACAAGAAATCTACGCGCTGCCTCAGCAAACGCGAGATCCGAGCCACATATTATTGCAGACAAGAAATCTACGCGCTGCATCAGCAAACGCGAGATCCGAGCCACATGTTATAACAGACAAGAAATTCCCTCGAGAATAAAGTCAACCGGAGCGAAGCCAAAAACACCTGAAGATAGTAAACACTTCGGGACATTTTTATGAATGAACACGTCAGCCCATAGAGTCAACGTGCATGCTCCACTCCCAACAAACAACGCATAAATCACGTGTATCCCCACTCTTAGCAAGTGCAGGGAGAAACACGCGATTCAGTCGCGGTTTGCTCGCCATTAAACTCCTGTCTAGATACAGATATGCTGATGCACAAACAACAATAAATAGACAGAGACAATTCACATAGAGCGCTTGCTGAAGGCACAGTTTGGTCTGGGTGTGCTTTATAGCCTCCTGGTCATCACATCACCCTCCTTCCGTCACGCCATTGGACTGATTTCACAAGTGCTTCACGACGCATTCACGCAGAGCGTTCCCATTGCGTCAAACTCTCGACGCAGCGCGAGTTCCTTTGAAAGGGAACTAACACTTCTAGACAAACAAAACAAAAAACGACACAAATTCACCACTAGATGGCGGCAGAGGAGCATTACCGACTCCCTAATAGATGGAAAAGTACGAAAACTCTCATGAAAAACAAAAACTTCTTTGAATTGTAACTGAATTAGAAAGCAAGAGCTCTTAATAATCACTGAAGTTGTCTGTCAGTTCAGTATGGTATATTTAATAAGAGTAGAATATTTACATTTTTCCCAATAAAAATGTTTTTGCACTTTACTGTTATTAACCTAATATTATCTGCATCTTAATTCAAGCTCAGTGCTTTACAGTCAAATTTACAATGAATAAACATGTATTTGTAACTGCACTTATTAAAAGTAATATGATTAAATTACCTTTATGATTTAAAAACAGCGCCACCTGCTGTAGAAGTGATCAAACCCGTGCAGGACTCATGATCACATTCACAGTCATGTTCAAAAAGAGCAATCAATATTTACACACTTATATTTAATTCACACAGAATTAACCTGTGAAAGTTAGGAAACACATCTCTGTGTTTATAGTGCAGCTGTTTTTTCAATCTGTCACTTATTTGAAGAGTTTAAGCTCTGGAAGAAAACCATTGTTCTCCCTCTACAGTCACTGAAATAATTATTGACTCATGATCAAACTGTCTTAGTCAAATATTTAAAGCTTGATGTCACGTTTTAATTGTTCTTAATTTCCTGTTTCATTTTATCACTTTACATTGTTGAGGCTCTGTGTGACGCTGAGAAAAAACTGCTCTGACTCAAATACATGAGGAAATATTATCAGTTACAGTAACATTACAATTAAAAGTACTGTAATATTTAAATAAATGAACAATACTCACGTCAGTGTGTTGAGTTGACAGTGTTTATCCTGCAGTAGAGCAGCGATCTGATTCACTCCTGTGTCTCCTAGATCATGTCCACTCAGATTCAGCTCTCTCTGGAGTAACGGGTTTTTACCCACAATTCTCTTCACATACTGACAGGCTTCATCTGCAGCAGCACTCAAAAACCTGCAGAAGAGCCGATTCAGTTCTCAACTAAATGTCTGTTTTATTACAAACATGATAAGAAAAAAAACTTAATTATTTTTCTAAAGAAAAGCTCTAGTTAGTTATTTAGATGAAACACTTTTCTTTAAATATTTAAATACACAAATATGTCAAATGTCTATTTGGCCTGTAGCTTGAACCACAACTAAACTATTGACGATCATCATCATCATCGTCATCATCATCATCATCATCATCATCATCATCATCATGTCAGAACCTGCAGCATCTGATCTGATCTTCATCATTTTGATGCAACAAATTGTCCAGCTTATTGTAGAACTAAAATGATATATTTGTTATAAATATTTAGCCTGCATATAAATAATTCAGTTCATTATTTCATCCCGTCTCACCTCAGTGTCTTCAGCTGACAGTTTGGATCCTGTAGTAAATCACTGAGCTCCTTCACTCCTGATTGTCCAGGATCATTTCCTGTGAGATCCAGCTCTATCAGGTGTGAAGGGTTTGATCTCAGAGCTGAAGCCAGAGCTTTATAACCTTCTTCTGTTACACTGCAGTTAGAGAGTCTAGAACAGGAATGACAACATTCAGCTGATTAATCAGTTCAACCTGAGCAATATAAATCCTTAAAGTGAATTTTATCTTGTTCTTTGTACAAATGTATTGAAAGTTAGTTGCAGAAACTGACAACTGAATATGGAGGCAAACAAAAGACACAGAGAACTTTAATATGTTACACATCAACGTTCCCAAACATCATCAAGTTTGGGAATAGACAAATTAAAGTCCAGACTTTTTGAGTATAAAGTGATTTAGTTTAAACTGTTAAAGTGATTTGAAGCATTTTGATTCTTTTATGTGAAGAATGTTACTGACCTCAATCTCTCCAGTTTACAGTGTGAATCCTTCAGTACGTCACATAAGTGCTTCACTCCTGTGTTTCCTATTATATTCTCACTCAGGTTCAGCTCTCTCAGGAGTGACGGGTTTGATTTCAGAGCTGAAGTCAGGATGACACACTGTTTCTCTGTAATTCTGCATCTATACAGACTGAAGACAGAAAGAGAAAAGACAATGACTCAGATCTCTGATGATCAACTAACATGTTCATCTTCATCCAGATTTTTGCTGACAGATAAACAGGGATCTCCAGGAGCAGGAAACATGGAGAAAGACACACATTGTTCATTTAAATAAACTACTGACATTGTAACAATACAAAGATTGAAATGGTCGATCTATTTATGTTAGTTTACACATTCATTTCATCTCATCTTTAAGGTTCTTTTGTGTCAATGTCACTCTTGGTTTTCTCACTGGGACAAATGTGTTTATGTCGGTTGTTTTCAGACTCATCATCTACTCACTCACACTTTACAATAAGCTTTCATTTGTTAACATGAACTAAATTAGTGAACATGAGCCAATGATGGACAATACTAGTACAGCATTTAATAACCTTAATGTAAGTTTCAACATTTACTAATACAATTTTGAATACAGAAGTTTTCTGTTAACATTAGTTAATCCACTGTGAACATGAACAATGAATAACAGTATAAACTAACATGAACAGATTAAGGAATAAAAGTATTTCCTCAATCAGAAGACAAACTAGTTTTGTTAAAGGTCGTTCATTTGCTTTAGTGCTGCACCGTGAGGCAGTGTCACGTCTGTTCTAGGTTTTGTTTAGTTTGTTTTCATGTCTTTTAATTTGTTTAATTCTCACAGTCTTGATCCTCATGTGATCTTGTCATGTGATCCCCTGTTCATGTGTTCTGATTGGTTCCTTGTTTCATGTTTTCT
Source organism: Zacco platypus (assembly GCA_038088235.1). Taxonomy (NCBI): domain Eukaryota; kingdom Metazoa; phylum Chordata; class Actinopteri; order Cypriniformes; family Xenocyprididae; genus Zacco; species Zacco platypus. Next base: position 32,196,227 of record CM076080.1, on the reverse strand, counting down.
ATAGGCTTGTTGGAGATGCGCAGACCGATCGGTGTATGACATCAAAGTACCGCGAGAGCGTTTGCAGAGCATCAACTCCTTCTGCTTTGAATCGCCTATTTGTTCATTGTAGTGATGGGAGAAATGAAGCTTTTCAAAGCTTCCAAAACCAATTGCTTTGCAAAATGCTTCACTGTTTCGAAGCGTTTGAAACACCACGCGCTGGTGACACCTGCTGGTCAGAACAGTGTAAAGCAACAAAAACTAATGCCAAACATGGATAAAAAAAGCTTTTACAAACCCATTGCAAATGTTTTATTGAAAGTATAATCTTTCAGAAGCAATTGACTAATCATCTAATGCCATTAAATATTAAGTGTCTGTATAATATGTATTCTTTTATCAATTTTCAGGGATGTTTTGTTTGTTCTATGGATGGGTCAGCTAAACAAGAGTTTTAACTATTACTACACTTTTTAATTATACAAACACCTCATTAAAACGTCTACAGATGTATAAAACTGGTCAGAGATCAGGTAATAGGGTACATGTCGAACATCACATGACCAAACCGGAAAACTGCTCTCATTTCATCCACTTGTCAGAGAAAGTGTTAACAGCAGTTTGAACTGACGGCACATCTATGAACTTTTAAGGTAATCAGTGAATCTACCTAGTTCACATTGTTATAAGTGTTTTATTCTATTAAATATCTAAACGTTAGGTTAAGAAAAATGAAAAAAGCTTTTATAAATCAATCTGCATATGCGAGCGACATCAGTTATGCTCTTATTTGACTCCTTTTAAGTTATCTTGAATAAAACAGCTAATTTATTCATGAGGCACATAGAAAAGAACTAAACCGGAAGTGATCCGATCTGTTTTACAGAAAACGGAAGTTAAATTGCACATAACCTCTATACAGGCCTCCAGACTGAGAGTAAATGGTCGCTTATTCAACCTTTCTTTCTGCCAGTACGACTAAATTTGGTTCGAGGTCGCACTGGTGACTCCACCACAACTGATACGAGCTGCCATTTCTGTTTCATATGAGAAACATCAAACGAAACGACAGTGAATCTAAACAGCGGTACTCACTTGAGCTGTGCAGCGCGGACCGTTTATCTGACCAATAATAGACAGCGATCTCGATCATGTGACTCTGTTTACTACACAGTTACACACCGCTGGGAGATCCAGAGAGAAAGCGTTTGAATTTGCAGCAAAATTAATAACCTCGCTGCGAGAACTAGAGAGAAGCTTCAAATTCAGCACAGAATTCTCTGCTTTAGACCAAAGATATCAGATCAAATAGCGCTGAAACCAGGAGAAACACTGAGCCACGAACAAGTTAAGCCTCACCAGTCCACAAATCACCATTTAATGTAGAAACACTTACTGAAACTATGGTATTGTGACAGAAATACTCGAACGCATTTACATGATTCATTTCAGGGTTCATTTCAACCTTTGAGAGTGAAATTCAAACACTTTTCAAGGACTTTTTAAAGTGATTCACACTTTTTCCAGCACTTAAAAGCTCAAAATATTATCCAAGTTTAATGTTATTTTTAATGTGATGATTATTTAAACTAAAAGTTTTACACAAGGAAAACTAACACTTCTAGGAAAACAAAATAAAAAATGACATGAAATTAGCACTAGATGGCGGCAGAGGAGCATTACAGACTACCTAATAGATGGAAAAGTAGGAAAAGTCTCATGAAAAACAAAAACTTCTTCAAATTGTGACTGAATTAGAAAGCAAGAGCTCTTAATACTCACTGAAGTTGTCTGTCAGTTCAGTATGGTATATTTAATAAGAGTAGAATATTTACATTTTTCCCAATAAAAATGTTTTTGCACGTTACTGTTATTAACCTAATATTATCTGCATCTTAATTCAAGCTCAGTGCTTTACAGTCAAATTTCCAATGAATAAACATGTATTTGTAACTGCACTTATTAAAAGTAATATGATTAAATTACCTTTATGATTTAAAAACAGCGCCACCTTCTGTAGAAGTGATCAAACCCGTGCAGGACTCATGATCACATTCACAGTCATGTTCAAAAAGAGCAATCAATATTTACACACTTATATTTAATTCACACAGAATTAACCTGTGAAAGTTAGGAAACACATCTCTGTTTTTATAGTGCAGCTGTTTTTTCAATCTGTCAATTATTTGAAGAGTTTAAGCTCTGGAAGAAAACCATTGTTCTCCCTCTACAGTCACTGAAATAATTATTGACTCATGATCAAACTGTCTTAGTCAAATATTTAAAGCTTGATGTCACGTTTTAATTGTTTTTTTAATTTCCTGTTTAATTGTATCACTTTACATTGTTGAGGCTCTGTGTGACGCTGAGAAAAAACTGCTCTGACTCAAATACATGAGGAAATATTATCAGTTACAGTAACATTACAATTAAAAGTACTGTAATATTTAAATAAATGAACAATACTCACGTCAGTGTGTTGAGTCGACAGTGTTTATCCTGCAATAGAGCAGCGATCTGATTCACTCCTGTGTCTCCTAGTTCATGGTAACTCAGATTCATCTCTCTCTGGAGTAACGGGTTTTTACCCACAATTCTCTCCACATACTGACAGGCTTCATCTGCAGCAGCACTCAAAAACCTGCAGAAGAGTCGATTCAGTTCTCAACTAAATGTCTGTTTCATTTAAAAAATGATTGATAAGATAAAAAAACTTGACACTTTTCTTTTAGAACTAAAGTGATATATTTGCTATGAATATTTAGCCTGCATATAAATAATTCAGTTGATTATTTCATCCCGTCTCACCTCAGTGTCTTCAGTTGACAGTTTGGATCTTGTAGTAAATCACTGAGCTCCTTCACTCCTGATTGTCCAGGATCATTTCCTGTGAGATCCAGCTCTATCAGGTGTGAAGGGTTTGATCTCAGAGCTGAAGCCAGAGCTTTATAACCTTCTTCTGTTACACTGCAGTTAGAGAGTCTAGAACAGGAATGACAACATTCAGCTGATTAATCAGTTCAACCTGAACAATATAAATCCTTAAAGTGAATTTTATTTTGTTCTTTGTACAAATGTATTGAAAGTTAGTTGCAAAAACTGACAACTGAATATGGAGGCAAACAAAAGACACAGAGAACTTTAATATGTTACACATCAACATTCCCAAACATCATCAAGTTTGGGAATAGACAAATTAAAGTCCAGACTTTTTGAGTATAAAGTGTTTTAGTTTAAACTGTTAAAGTGATTTGAAGCATTTTGATTCTTGTATGTGAAGAATGTTACTGACCTCAATCTCTCCAGTTTACAGTGTGAATCCTTCAGTACGTCACATAAGAGCTTCACTCCTGTGTTTCCTAGTTCATTCTCACTCAGGTTCAGCTCTCTCAGGTGTGACGGGTTTGATTTCAGAGCTGAAGTCAGGATGACACACTGTTTCTCTGTAATTCTGCATCGATTCAGACTGAAGACAGAAATAACAATAGTTCACATCTATGATGATCATCTTATTGAAGAGCTTCATTTAGTTTCCAATAGTCTGTTTTGAAACGCAGTTACACTAGTTCTGTGTGCTGGAAGACACTGTTTCTTCTCTTTCATTTTAACTCTTTATTTGATTATTCTTTATTCTCTGTTAAAAAGGCAGATTTCTGCATATAATCAATCAGTTCATCATATCAAATGCTGGAAATTCAACAATAACTAATTAGAAAAAATAAATCATAAAAATGTAACCAATAGGGAAACCCAGAAAGTTCACTGCTATAAAGAATGAAACATAAGCCTGTTATGGGTGTTTGTATCCAGGGAGGAAGTGCACGATGAAAAGACTTCCTGAATAGAACTTTTAATAATAACGGGAGATAAACAGGAACGTATGCGCAATCACCATCAAATCAAGAACAACGCAGGACAGAGACCAGACAGAAACTGAGGGTTTAAATACAAAAGGAACAGGGAAGCAAACAAGACTAATGAACGACACACACCTCACATAAATGAAACAATAATAACGGTAACCAAGGTGACAGAGGAATGGAGGGAAAACCTGAACGTAAGACATGTGACAAACGAAAACAAACAGAGTCCACACAGAAATATACATAACATAAGCCCTGCTGTCTTAAAATAAATCAACTTCAATCTCACTGTAACTGCTGTACAGTATAATGATACTAACTGTAGTTTCTCCAGCTTGAATTGTGGGTTCATCAGTAGATCACTGAGGTTTTTCACTCCAGAGTCTCCTAGTTCATTCACGTTCAGGTTCAGATCTCTCAGGAGTGACGGGTTTGATTTCAGAGCTGAAGTCAGGATGACACACTGTTTCTCTGTAATACTGGATCCATACAGACTGAAGACAGAAAGAGAAAAGACAATGACTCAGATCTCTGATGATCAACTAACATGTTCATCTTCATCCAGCAGATTTTTGCTGACAGATAAACAGGGATCTCCAGGTGCAGGAAACATGGAGAAAGACACACATTGTTCATTTAAATAAACTACTGACATTGTAACAATACAAAGATTGAAATGGTCGATCTATTTATGTTAGTTTACACATTCATTTCATCTCATCTTTAAGGTTCTTTCGTGTCAATGTCACTCTTGGTTTTCTCACTGGGACAAATGTGTTTATGTCGGTTGTTTTCAGACTCATCATCTACTCACTCACACTTTACAATAAGCTTTCATTTGTTAACATGAACTACATTAGTGAACATGAGCCAATGATGGACAATACTAGTACAGCATTTAATAACCTTAATGTAAGTTTCAACATTTACTAATACAGTTTTAAATACAGAAGTTTTCTGTTAACATTAGTTAATCCACTGTGAACATGAACAATGAATAATTGTATAAATTAACATGAACAGATTAAGAAATAAAAGTATTTTCTTAATCAGAAGACAAACTAGTTTAGTTAAAGGTCGTTCATTTGCTTTAGTGCTGCACCGTGAGGCAGTGTCACGTCTGTTCTAGGTTTTGTTTAGTTTATGTTTTCATGTCTTTTATTTTGTATAATTGACCCTTCATAAAGACCCGCCCCCTTTAGTTACTGTTGCTATGTCCGCTCTCACGCAACACATCATGTTCTCACAGTGAAAAACACAATCGCAGAGCAAAGAGGACACTGACAACATGTTGACAAACAAGACAGAGCAGGTTACTTTTGATATGAAACAGTTTCATATTTAAAACATTATAATTTTTTAAAGAAGTTTAATCAATAAATAGCGTCTAGTGTGTGTTTAATGTGTCGTGACAGATCACTGTAGCTCCTCGTGAACCGATCATCTCTTCATACTAGTTCATTTATAGCATCAAATAAACATAAATGAACATCAGAAGGAATGTTGTTTCAAGTGTGGAAAGACGTGAGGACACACAATTTTTAAGCTCAAGTTCACCAACGTTAATCTACTAACTCCCCTGACTGCTCTGTCGGACAAAATGGTGGATTCAGGGTTATGATTGGTTAGATCGCCTGTCAATCAAACTGTGGGCGAAGGATCAATTCTCAGAGTCTTATTCCTCATGTGATCTTGTCATGTGCTCCCCCTGTTCATGTGTCATGTTCGGATTGGTTCTGTTTCATGTGTCACGTTTTCACTGGTTCATAGTGTTCAGGTGTTTCTTGTTTGCTTATTAGTTTCTGCAAGTATCTATAGCCCTCATGTTACCATTAGGTGTGTTCAACATCAGACGCGGATGGATGCAACTGATCGGCTAGAGAATCCACGAGCAGACGGGAAGGAGCTGAAAATGGAGACGTGAAGTCGGACACTTTGTTTAGTGACGTATTGCCGTTCACGCTGCGCTTGCATACTTTATCACAGCTGAAGTGAAATAAATGCAATATTTGACTAATGCACTGATGTTTCAGAGACATTTTCATTAAATAGGTCACTGTTTACAGCTTCTGTTTTTATAAGAACAAAGTTCAACATAAGAATATATTATTTAAATGCCAATGTAGTGGGGCTACGTTTTTAATTAAGTTTTATTTTCATAAACATGGCACAATACATCATAGCAACTACATGAAAAGAGCTTTAACTGTTATAAATATACAGATTTTTGAACATTAGTGGAACTGAAGGTGTGAGAATAAACACAAAACACACATAATTGTCGTCATGTGGTGAATCTGACCAATCGAGGAACAGCTGTGATGTCATCAGAGCTCGTGCAGCTGCTCTTGGCGCTGTCTCAAGTAGGACAAAATTTCTTACCGGCATGACGTGCTTGTAGTCAGACACCTATCGGTCTGTGCAGTGCTGTATGAAGTCGAACAAGCCTTTTGTCTAGGTTTGTTCCCTGTAACTGCTGTTTGTGAGGTTTATGTTCATGTTCCTTAGTCAAGTCTTTGTTATTTAATTTTTTTTTTCAATATATCACTTATTTGAACACTTTAAGCTCTGGTAGAAAACCATTGTTCTCCCTCGACAGTTACTAAAGTAATTATTGACACATGATCAAACTGTCTTAGTCATATTTAAGTCACGTATTAACTGCGCATTTTTAATTTACTGTTTAATTGTATCACTTTACATTGTTGAGGCTCTGTGTGACGCTGAGAAAAAACTGCTCTGACTCAAATACATGAGGAAATATTATCAGTTACAGTAACATTCCAATTAAAAGTACTGTAATATTTAAATAAATGAACAATACTCACGTCAGTGTGTTGAGTCGACAGTGTTTATCCTGCAATAGAGCAGCGATCTGATTCACTCCTGTGTCTCCTAGTTCATGTCCACTCAGATTCAGCTCTCTCTGGAGTAACGGGTTTTTACCCACAATTCTCTCCACATACTGACAGGCTTCATCTGCAGCAGCACTCAAAAACCTGCAGAAGAGTCGATTCAGTTCTCAACTAAATGTCTGTTTCATTACAAAATTGATTGATAAGAAACTAAATTATTCTTCTGAAGACAAGCTCTAGTTAGTTATTTAGATCTAAAAGTCTAATAGATTTATTTTTTAAAAAAACTACAGCGACACTCGATCCTAAAGTAAACTCATAAGAACAGAAATGTCCCACAGAGCAGAAGGGCAAAAGCTCTAGATCATGATTTTCAGTCTGAATACTGAGTGTGAAATTAAGGCTCAAGATCTTTCTGGCTTTTCAGCAGGAGGAGTGAGAAACATCAGCATGTTTGTGAACATCTGGAGACTCACAGACCTGCTGTAGAGATACAGTGAATCTGGGCTTGATGTAAAACAATTGTGTTCAGAAAAAAATCTGACAAAGATTATATAGAGTTTTTAATGAGAAGTGTTCACAAGAACAAAACTATATGTTAATTGTCAAGGTATATCATACTCCAGAACAGCACGAATACTGACCCATAATGTCTATCTGACCTGAAGCTTGTACCACAACTAAATAAGATGATAACCGTCAACACAGTTATCATCTTACCAGCTTATTGTAGAACTACACTGATATATTTGTTATGAATATTTAGCCTGCATATAAATAATTCAGTTGATTATTTCATCCCGTCTCACCTCAGTGTCTTCAGTTGACAGTTTGGATCCTGTAGTAAATCACTGAGCTCCTTCACTCCTGATTGTCCAGGATCATTTCCTGTGAGATCCAGCTCTTTCAGGTGTGAAGGGTTTGATCTCAGAGCTGAAGCCAGAGCTTTATAACCTTCTTCTGTTACACTGCAGTTAGAGAGTCTAGAACAGGAATGACAACATTCAACTGATTAATCAGTTCAACCTGAACAATATAAATCCTTAAAGTGAATTTTATTTTGTTCTTTATACAAACGTTTTGAAAGTTAGTTGCAAAAACTGACAACTGAATATGGAGGCAAACAACAGGAGAAAGAATGAAAGATAATCTCTGCGTATTTCGATGAATTACCGCACAGAGCCACACAAAAACATCAAAATTATGGTTTTTTTTCGTCTCGGATAGACCACCATCTTCTCTTTAATTTAAAAATACGTTCATTATATCTAGCCAAGTTTCATATAAAAATATCTTCTTACAATTAAATTGGAACATCGCTAAGACCGAAAGAGTATGAGTGGAAGTAAACATGTATCTTGTGCACCGAGCCCATTTTGTTCTTTAATGTTAGATCTTTACTTTTCTTGGAACAAAAGAAATACTTAATGTTGATTCAATATCACTCTTAATGAAAAACACAACAACAATAAAATAATACAATGAATAGTACTTTCAAATAGTACTATTGGAATAGTACAATAATTCACTCTTACGTGACGTGACTCCTGTGGCTCAACTTACCTCAGTGTCTCCAATTTACACTTTATGTTCTTCAGTCCAGTGCAGAGCAGCTTCACTCCTGAATCCTGCAGATTATTATTGCTCATGTTCAGCTCTTTCAGATTGGTATCTGATCCAAGAACTGCAGCCAGAGCTGAACAGCTTTTGTCTGTTAAGTTACAATCATTTAACCTACAAGAGAAATAAATCACATCACAGAATTAGATGGAACACATACAATACATTTTCTATATATAAATACAAAATACATTTTCGATTATCTTTTTACATAAACTGTATACCGTATACAATAAAGAGGCTGAGCTAAACTAATATTACTATTCAAAAACTAGTATTTCCTGTACAATCAGTGACACATTTCCTAGATAAAAGGAAGCATATTTGAATAAAAAAAAAAGTATTTGTGTTAAGATTTATAACTTTTGGCTTTATCTCTATAGCATCATCTCTTTATCTCTATTTCTGTCACCTGATGAAGTTTGGGTTCTTCCCACTGTTTGTATCTATTTTTCCTTCCTCGAGTATGAGTATGAGCCAATAGATAATTCTATATGAGTCATAAAAGTCTGGTGTATCACATGAAACAAAACAAATATGCAAACATTTAAATGTTCTTTTATATTTTGTCTAAAGGTTTGATAAACTGTCTCCATAAACAAAAAAAATAGATTTTTAAGACTATAATCTCACATGTCAGGCTTTACAGGATTAAGTTCATGTTCATGATGGGAAATCACTATAGAATAATGAAGATAAATGCATTTTTCAGATGAGAGCAAAACATGACAAAACATTAAATGACTCACAGAGCTCTTCTGGAGGTTTTGATGACTGCCGATAATCTCATGAGACACTCGTCTGATTTCCTGAATTTCTGAAGCTCAAACTCCTCCAGCTCTTCCTCTGATGTCAACAACACAAAGACCAAAGCTGACCACTGGGCAGGTGAAAGGTCACCAGATGAGAGACTTCCTTTGCTAAGCTGGGTCTGAATCTCCTTCACCAGAGTTTGGTCGTTCAGTTCATTCAGACAGTAGAACAGATTGATGGATCTCTCTGCAGACAGATTACCTTCTAATTTCTGCTTGATGTACTGAACTATTTCCTTGTTGCTCTGGTCATTGTCGTCTCGCTGTGTCAACAGACCCCGTAAGAGTCGTCGATTGGGCTGGACTGACAGACCGAGGAGGAAGCGAAGGAAAAGGTCCAGGTGTCCATTGTCACTCTCGAGCGCCTTGTCCACAGCAGTCTTGAGAAAACCAGTCATGGTTTCAGTTTTGTTTTCCTGTTCTGTAGACTCATGAACAAACACACTTGTCTTGTTGATGTCTAGAAACAGATGAGCATAAATGGCTGCAATAAACTCTTGAACGCTCAAGTGAACAAAGCAGTACATGGTACCAAGAATGATCCCTGTTTCCTCCTTAAAGATCTGGGTACACATGCCTGAGTACACTGATGCCTTATAGACGTCAATACCACAGGCTTCCAGGTCTGTGTCATAGAAGATCACGTTGTTTCTCTCCAGCTGATGAAATGCCAGTTTCCCCAGTGAAAGGATGGCGTCTTTATCCCAGGAAACATCTGCTGCGTATTCTCCATCATACTTTCGGCGGCTCTGCTGGATCTGAAAGTGGAGAAAGTGTGTGTACATTTGTGTCAGAGTCTTGGGAGTGTCTTCAGTGTTTGATTCCTGTGATGTTCTAGAGATCTCATCAGGCTGATTCTTTTTCACATCATTATTTCTTTTCTCCTCCAGAATGTTCTGGAGAACCGTGGCTGAAATCCAGCAGAAGACTGGGATGTGGCACATGATAAAGAGACTCTTTGATTTTTTAACTTGATCAATGATTGTGTTGGCCTGATCCTGATCCCTGAATCTTTTTTTGAAGTACTCTTCCTTTTGTGCGTCACTGAATCCTCGTATCTCTGTCAGCCGGTCGATACAATCAGGAGGAATCTTACTGGCAGCTGCTGGTCTGGTGGTGATCCAGATGCGAGCAGAAGGAAGCAGATTTCCCTTCATGAGGTTCGTCAGGAGAACATCCAGAGAGGCTGGTGACGATACATCACACCACGACTCATTATGATGGAACTTCAGAGGAAGACGACATTCGTCCAATCCATCAAGGATGAACAGGACTTTGAACTGATTCCTTCTTGTAAGGTTCAGTCCTTTTGTCTCTGGGAAAAAATGAGTTATAAGGTCCATCAAACTTAGTTTTTCTTTCTCCTTTAAGTTCATCTCTCTGAATGGAAGAGGAAATATGAAACTGATATCTTGATTTTCTTTTCCTTCAGCCCAGTCCAGAACAAACTTTTGCACAGAGACTGATTTTCCGATGCCAGCGACTCCTTTTGTCAGTACAGTTCGGATCTCCTCGTCTTGTTCAGGAGCTTCAAACAAATTTGAGCATTTAATCTGAATCTCTTGAGATTCATGACGCCTGGAAGCAACTTCGATCTGTCTGACCTCATGTTCAGTATTGACCTGTTCACTGCCACCCTGAGTGATATAGAGATCTGTGTAGATGTTATTCAGAAGGATGGAGTCACCATGCTTCACCATTCCTTCAAACACACACTGATACTTCTTCTTTAGGCCACATTTTAGCTGATGAATGAAAAGCAGCGCATCTAAACACAGGAACAAAAACATGGATAGTTTTAGTCTTCATTTATAGTTTTATAGACAGTCTACATTAATAAGTGTCAATTGGTTAGATGGTCATGAGTCTCTGACCTTCTAGAGCATCAGCAGCTTCATCTTGCTTCATCTCTCTCAGGTAATGTAGTGTGAGATCAAGAGCTGCTGCTTTGATACTGCATCTGTTCTCATTAAAGTCCTTCACAAAGTTTTCTGTGTTCTCATTTTGTAATATTTTCTTAAACTTTTCCAGCTCTTTCTTCAGAAATGTGATTAATTTACTCTCAAGATCCTACAATCAAAAGAAAGAAAAAAGACAGAATGACAAAATTTAAACCAAATAGTACATCTACACCTGGTCAACAATTTAATTCAATTTGTATAGCACTTTTCACAATACATATTGTTTCAAAGCAGCTTCACAGGAAATGCATGTCAACATTACAATTTAGATGAATCTGTTAGCTAACTGTGATTTGTATATATACATTTCTTAAATTACATAATTTTGACACAGTCAGGTCTAAAAACAATGTCTTAACTCAAGCAATGTATTAATTTAAAGGTAGAATCAATGAAACAATGAGCTCATGGAAGTAATGAATGCGTGTTAACAATGATTAGGATTGTAGTGGCAAACTGCTGGCCACGCCCCTCCCAGAATGCAGCAGGTCAAGCTGATCATCAGCGTAGAGACACACTCAGGCAGAGCAGCAGCAGAACGCAGGATTGGAGCGTGAGCTCTGCAAACTATCATTTACACTGGAGTAAAACTCTTCTGTGCAGAATTAAGCCTACTACAAAAATTGAAGTAGCTGCCGTTGAGCTTTCAAACTTTTTTTTTTTTTTCTTGTATGAAATTGGATTTGTATTGTATAATTCGCATTATATAATTCTATGGGTGTTTTTAGACATTATTGGGTTGTGGATGAATGTCAAGTTTTATATAAAATATATTTAGATTAATATCTACTAACTACTTACATGGTCTTTTTTGTGGAAACTTAAAATCAAGCATTTGAATCCTGTCTGCTCTAAATCTGGTCTGTATTTGACTGCATCTACTTGTGCTCTAAAAAATGGTGTTTGTATTTGTGTTTACAGGTTTTTGACCTGACTGACTGATCACTGCATCAAACCTTCAAAATAAAGAAGGAGAAGAGCAAAAGTGTGGTCAGTGAGTGTCCAGTTGGATTCTTCTTGTAGTGGGCTTTTCAACTGAGAGAGTTCTGCACATTGAGAGTCTTGCAAAATACTGAGGATTCACTTGACAAGGATATATAGCAAAATTTGGAATGAGATTGTCACTATTTATTCAATAACTACAATATCTGTGTAAAAAAAAAAAAAAAACAGTTAAAAGACTAATATGTTAACCAGCTGTTATTTTTAAAAAAATAGAACAATTAAAAATGTGTGCTTAAAAGGAAATCAAGAGGAATTAAATTATTTTTTTTAATAAATATTAATCATTTATGAAAATGTGTTTTTCTACCTGGAAGATCCACAGGAGATTGTCTTTGAAATTCTTCTGGTTCCTGTGAGTCTGATCGTCTGAGTCTAATGTCTCAGATTGAAGCCTGTAATCAAATAAATACAATAAAATACTGATTTTTTTAGGCAAAATATTACAGAAAGAGAAAAAAAGCATTAGCTGTGAATAATATGATAAATATTTGATATAAAAATGTTCAGTGAAAGTTCTTAACAGTCGATGTGTGACCAAAAAATTAGAAACATGAAATACCTTTCATCAGATGATGGTGTTTTCTCACTGAAGTTTGGTCCATCTGGTTTTGACCGGTCACTCTTCAGAGACACAGAGCTGGACACATGTGAGTCTGATCTTACACTAATGACACAAAGAACAGAGAAAAACACTTTATTACAGGAGATACTTTAGTCTGATTTGAAAAGCTTTAATGTTGTAAATAGTAATTAAATGCAGTACAGCTGTGCATTTGTCTATTTATGACTATGGTTGGATGGATATTTACATGTTTAGTTGCATGATCTATATTTCATAGTGAAGTTATGCCTCTTTGTCTCTGTGTAATTGTGTTACTGGAATGCGTTTCATAATGTTCCCAGGAATTGAGTTTTATTGTGATTTATTGTTTTATTCAGTCAAGTTCAATCACATACACCACTGTGACAAATAATGAAACTCTATAATGAAACACACAAAATACCTTTTATTAGATGATGGTGTTTTCTCACTGAAGTTTGGTAGATTTCCTTCTTTAGACCGGTCACTCTTCAGAGACACAGAGCTGGACACATGTGAGTCTGATCTTACACTAATGACACAAAGAACAAAGAAAAACACTTTAGTAAAGGAGGTTCAACTGTGTCTGAAACACATCCGTGTCTTTATCTAATCCTCCACAGAAATGATTAAAGTTCAGTTATTGACAGGAATTGACAAACTCCAGTAGAGTGTAAATGATGGTGTGAAACAGACGCAGTCTTACCTGTGTTTCTCTGAGAGACTCATCTTTCCTCGCTCCTCTGATCAGCACTGCTTTGAGAAAACAATCAATCGTTCAGCAGGACCTGGAAATGACAAGATTTACAGAGATGAAGAACATGAAGATGATGAAGAATGAGGAGTTAGCAACAACAGCAACAACAATGTGTGAAATAAAGTCACTTACAAATATATTGTCATGTCAAATAACTGAATGGACTTAATCATTTCAGATTTAATGAGTTTAACTGATTCATGACTCCAAATATTAATTTATTGAGGAACAGAAATTTACACCCAATCTGTTATATTCTCTATAACAGTTTAATATAATTTTACAATCATATTTACCCAATCTTTATTAATTGTTGAATTGTTTGACATTTAAGTTCAAGTTCACAATGATGGTTGAATTCATTACTTTCAAATGATCCTAAAATAAGTGACAGTAGAGAAAAAGTACCTGAATTATAATGGTCACATTGTATAACTACTTCATAACCGCTATATATGAACTAGTATTCATTTTAATAATAACATATTTTTGCTTTTTTGACAAATAATAATGATAAAAACAACAAATTTACGTTAGGCTCCATCTAGGCCTAACTTACCTGTCTACTGTAAATATCTGCTTCAAAAATACTTTCGATTTCAGTCACAAAAACAACAGTCTAAACCGGAAGAGAAAATGGGAGAAAACCTTCAGAAACATATTCGTGTTCAATAACTCTTTCTCAGGAACCCTTTCTTCATGTTTGAACATCCGTGGCCTTCAAAAGATCGTCGTTTCTGGAAGATTCTTCGTCTGTTCGGAGTATCATCAGGTGTTCTGGACCAGAACTCCGGATATGCGCGTGCACGCAGATGTTTACCTGGATTCCAGCAGATGTTTGACTGCGACAGATTCGTCAATCGTCAGAGATTAAAGATTTTTAAAAAACGTATGTTTCACCAATTGATTACACTGATATGCATAATAAAGGTCTTTGATTTCACAGTGTGTGTATTTAATATTTTTTTGCGTGTTTGATGCAGTTTTAAGGAAGTTTGCTACTTTAGTGTCGCGCTCACAAACGCGCTCGTGATCAGATTTGTCAGCGCTCTGAGGTAAAACTGAAAGTATTTTCTTTTCAACATTAGTGTATCATATTGTGCTCGTTTGCTACAGATTTTCACTCGCATTTATGACTAAGTTAAAATAGATGTGTGCGAACTGTATTTAGAAGGATGAGTGCGAATTAAACTTATTAAATATCTTAAATGGTATAAGTAACGTCGTGTCATTTTAAGAGGGTTTCAATTTGGTTATGGAAAAAACAGCGATACAGCCTAATATGATTATTAAACTTTAAAAGGCGATTATTTAATTAAATAAATGACGCTGATGAGAAGCGCGTGAAGGATCGAGTGAAGGAGAGCGAAGACAGAAGATGCAGATTCTCTCTCTGACAGCAGAGGGCGCTGCTGGAGCAGCAGAAATGTGAACAGTGAAATAGAGCTGAAGCACGTGCTACCAAAGTGTTTCACTTGAGTTGTTTTTAACTCTAATTGTATTAGCTCTTACAGTTGAATTATGTTTCTGTTTCTTTTTTTTTCTTACAATAAAAAGAACTCCGAACATTTGGAAATGTAAGTCTGTGTTGTTTTCAGCAAGAAAGATTCTTGATACTAATAAACTGCATTTGGATCTTCATTGTTGTTGCTCAGTGCTTCCAACAACTACACCAGCAAATACAGAAGACTTCGCCATATCATGGATCCAGCAGTTCATATCATTAGATCAATTGAGGACCATATTCAAGAGTTTTTGGACATGTTTGATCTCCCAGATTAAATAAGTAAGTTGAGCCTTTATTTGTCTCGCCGTGGGGAAATTGCATTCAGCAACAGCAGGGGTCAGTGGTAAAATAGCAGTATCACACACACTAAGATAAAAACAGAAAACCTACATATAAACTAATATAGATGATACAAAAAAAATATTGCATGTTTCAAATATTGCACCGTGAAATGGCTCATTACTTGTACAAAATATTGCAAAAGTGAAAATAGTTGTATGTCAGCAGTGCTTATTGTTTATTGTGCAGTCTGACTGCAGCAGGAAGAAAAGACCTGCAGAATCTGAGCTGACCGTGTCCTGCAGGGGGTGAGACTCATGGTCCAGCATAGATGACCGTTTTGCCAGGACCCTCCATGACTCAGGACAGTGAGAGCGGCGCTGCGTTACTCGTGTCTGTCGTCTCGTCCACCAGAATAGTGACAAAAGTTGCTTTATTAATCTCCCTTTTTATTTCTTCTCCCATCACTTCAGCAAAAGCATTATTTAGGTCTTTTTGTATTTTGCCTGACATCCCACAAAACTGTAGACTCATGAACAAACACACTTTTCTTGTTGATGTCTAGAAACAGATGTGCATAAATGGCTGCAATAAACTCTTGAACGCTCAAGTGAACAAAGCAGTACATGGTACCAAGAATGATCCCTGTTTCCTCCTTACTTTCGGCAGCTCTGTTGATTTGTTGATTGCGCTTCCTGCTTGTTTTTTTTAAGCCTATATTTTTGCATATTTGATGCAGTTTAAGTTTCCCACCATTTCGTGTCACGCTCACAAACCACGCCCACGCGAACACGTGACATCAGTTTCAATCAGTCTTTGATTTCAGTGGATGATCAGATTCAGACTGAAGTGAAACTGAATCCTAGTGTGAAACCTTGAAACCTGAAAATACAGAATTATTTCCTACATTGAAGAGTAAAAATCATGCAGATAATCTGTAGAGTTCAGAATGAGTTTGTATGAAATGTGAAAAGTGTCTCTGCAGTGAATGGATACAAATACATTTATAGAAGTACATAAAATGGTTTTGTTCTCATTAAATTAAAATAAGTCAAAGTATCTCTATGTTTTATATTTTCTTGTTAAATTAGTCCTTGCTCTGAGATCTTCTTCCGCCTTCCTTCCCTCTCTCCCAATGAAACAAGAGCATATAAAACTTAACAAAACTACGTCATTTAAGCAGTTTTAAGCCTAATGAATTAAGCATTAAAATGAAATGATGAAGAAAATGATAATAATGCTTATTTCTTCACAGTTTCAGACATTTAACATGGAAGCTGACTGCCTTTTTTCCATGATTAACAGGGATGAAGTCGACTCCACCTTCAAAAAGCTCCGGGACAAGATCTATCTGGTGTGGTTGTTCAGCAGAACGAACATCTACAGCTTCATCTCACTCTTTACATTCATGGTTTTGAGCCTCTTCATTGCCATTATCACAGACTCTTCTGAAACCATGAAGATGAGTTTATTAAAGCTCCTGGGATAGTGCTGAATAAACTCTCAACAACAAGAGACCGAGAGACACTAGATGTTCATCTTCAGGATATATTGTGTGGGTTTGCCTCTTCAAGCCTGTCATCACAAGCTCTGCTTTTGTGGCGAGATGTTCTTGCTCACACAACGACACTTGGGCTGCGTCCGAAAGCTCAGGTAGCTGACCTGTCAGGAAATGACATCACAGGAAGTGTTTAGGCATGAAGGTTCCTCCTGAAACTGATTCAGACAGACTTCTGAGGCAGCGTTCGCAACGATCTACAACAAAATAGAGAGCTTCAGTGAGAACTAGTCAAACACAGTTTATTAGTGCTATTAGAGAAATTGGTAAAACTTTATAAGAAGGTTCATTAGTTAAACATTAGTTAATGCATGAACTAACATGAACTAACCATGAGCAGTACATTTGTTACTTTATTTGCTAATCTTCGTGAACGTTAGTTAACGAAAATACATTTGGAGAAAAGAACATTTCGAACATCATCAGATTTATGTATTTGAATTGCACATAAAAATGTCTGCACTACACTCATTTTGTATATTTGGATGAACCATCCCTTTCTCCTGAATGTTTTTGTGATCGTGTCTTTCATTGGTCCAGGGTCCGTGTCACACCGAGCTTCACGCCTCTCTGGACGTCATCGGCCAATCACAGCAGACGTTAGGCGAGAAGTTCACGAGCTTTTACCTTCCCAACTGCGACAAACACGGATTCTACAAGGCCAAACAGGTGGCTTTTCCCGTCCGTCCTAACCAATGAACTCTGACCCTAAAGAGGCACACTAACCCGAAAATGTTCGCTGTTGGTGTGTGTCGTCTTGGAGCGGAAAGAGAATCCCAGGAACTGATGATTTATCGGATGATTCCCAGTGTCATCAGGAGCTCACGCAGTGAAGACTTATATTTACTTCCACACCAGATCAACACCTATTTATTCTTATGTATATGGCTCTCATATGATCTTAATATTTATGAACGAGTTCCACCGGACATAATCATTGACCACAAAACTGTGTTTTTTCAAACTCCATCACTGAAGGCAGTGCAAAGAAAAGCTCAGATAAACTGAATGTTAATGGTCAGGTCTGACTGCTGGGTTTTCAGCATTGTCCGAGAATTTTACACCTTTAATTGCTATTGCAGCTGTGCTTATACAGTCTGCTGTGCTGTGAGCATTGTGACACCCAGGTCTGCTGGGGAAGTCTTTTCAAATGCTGCTGTTTACACTAGCCAGATCTGTGATCAAAGCATCAGGTCACCATTTGTGGTGCTGTGCTGTTTGCTTAACAATTGGTGTTTATGGTGTCATTCAAACCCTTGACCATTTGCATCTCTGTGATCTGTAAAGACAGTAGAATTTCTGCCTGATATTAACATCACACACTTTCATTACATGTCCAGTAAAATAATCCATCTAATCAAATTCTATATGATCTATCGCTCCCAGAGAGAAGTTTGCTAACACTTGCACCACTCTGTTTTTGGTTTTGTTGCAAACGAAAATCAAAACTTGTACCTTCCATTGTCATTGGGTTACAGATCAATAAAATCAAATTTAATCATGTTTTAATCTTGAAAGGATTTATCCTATGCAAGATATAACAATCGGTTGATACTATTAGTTGGTAATACTGGGCATTATAATGTTTCTCATTAAAGATTCTTGCACATGTAACCCGCGCGGCTCGCGGCCAGCGACACCGGGTATTACCACTTGGTCTGCGTTGTGTTGTGTTATAACAAAGTCAGACACGGGACAGCAGGCAGCCGATTCACTGAGCGTTCTTTTTACTGCATAACAGAGAAATAAGCAGCTTCAGTTTGAGCGGCCCTTATTCTAACTCTCTTCCATTGAATCATATTTCAAAAGGGAAGGAAAGACATGAACAGAAGAAGAAAATACAGGAAACATACCTGCATAACAGAGAAATAAGCAGCTTCAGTTTGAGCGGCCCTTATTCTAACTCTATAAAACAAATATGGTGCACCTCCATTACCATGTGCTTGTTTCACATAAAAAGAGAAATATACCTCAAAGAATGTAAAAATAATGAAAATAATCGAAAGGATAAATAAAATAGTACTATACAGAAGTTTGGATGGAAATACAGATATAAAAGATATAATTAAAACAAAGGATTAAATCAAATTAACAGGATGACAAAAGAAACCTACCTCTTCCATTGAATCATATTTCAAAAGGGAAGAGGAGGAGACAGGACAGGAAATAACATCATACTGTGATCACGAAACACTTAAAGTAGAAGTGCACCTTTAGAGCAGGTATAATTAACATGTACAAGGGAACAATTTTGTGTGAATTATAACAATTAGTCGTATACTTTGTACATCTGTTACACTCACCCCCCAGAATTTACACAAAATTCCACAGAGTATAACAAAAACAAGAGCACAGGTCATGAGAATGACTTGGTCTACACTCCAGAAAAAAAACAGTGAAGACTATCAACATGAAAAGTTACCCAACTAAGGGATACAAATATGAAAGAAGTCGGCCAAACTACTACACATGTTGTAGGCATACCAAAGTGCCTTTTACACTTTGAAAAACTCAGACCATTTGCTTAGACTAATAAACATGAGGAAACACAATACATTGCACTCAGTAGCATCAGAAAAAGTGCAGTACAATACACAGATTTAGACATGAATAACAGGAGACATGGACTCTACACCAAGTAAAGTTTCAAGCTGAACCATTGACTCAATCAGCCTACAAACGGGCTTAATTACTCTACCAAACCTGGTAATGTAACGATTGTCAGGGCTACTGTTAACCACAGGATCACACAAATCTGTAGAAACAGGGACAGTAGGTGAAAAAGCGCTAGCTACAGTGTCAGGGTCAACTACAGATAAATCAGCTTGTGCTTCAGAAACATTTTGAAAAGGTTGAGATGAGACCCAGGAAGCTGTACAATCATCATCATCATATACAGCCATGTGAGAAATGACAGATAGAGACTCTGCATGTGACAAATCATAAGTGACAGGCGTCGTTAACTCAAGTACATCACATACAGATCGAGAAGGTGAGGAACAAGGACCATCACCAGCACATTCACCAACAGAAGACTCAAACTCTGTTGTGGGCAAAGGAAGAAAGTTAACTGGCAACAAGAGATTCCGATGTACTACTCTCTCATGACCAGATCTGTCACGGATCTTATAAATGTGCAGAGAAGGTTTGGAAGCGACAACGGAGTACATGGTGGGTTCCCATTTATCTGCAAGCTTCCGTTTACCTCGACAGCCTTTGTTGGCGATGAGAACTTGATCACCAATTGACAGAGGCAATCCCTTGACTCTCTTGTTGTATTGATCAGACTGATGTTTCTGTTCTGCGGTAGAATTCTTTTGAGCCAGCACCATAGCAGACTGTAGATCACTGACAAGAGATCGAACATAGTCATTGTAATCACAGATCGACTCATCACAAAGCACACTTTGAAACATGAGGTCAACGGGTAATCTTGGCACCCTTCCAAACATCAGGTAAAAAGGGGCAAATCCAGTTGTTTCATGGGCAGTACAGTTATACACGAATGTCATCGTTTGCACCAACTGTGGCCACTTTTGTTTAGATCTGGGTGGAAGCGATCTCAACATGTTACCTAACGTTCTGTTAAACCTTTCAGTTCCACCATTTCCCATGGGGTGGTACGGAGAAGTTCGCGACTTGTCGATGCCAGCAAGATCAAGGAGCTCTGCTATCAGCTCGCTCTCAAAATTTGCTCCCTGGTCTGAATGGATACGCCGAGGGAAGCCATAAACACAGAAGAAGCCATCCCAGAGTTTCTTCGCAACACTCTTAGCCGATTGGTTCCGGCATGGAAAAGCATGAGCTAGCTTGGTGAAGTGATCCGTGATTACCAAGACATCCACAGATTTATTGTGCCTATCCTCGGCAGCCCAGAAATCAATACAAACAAGCTCCAATGGGGCAGTAGTCTTGATACTCTCCAAGGGTGCTCTTGCAGCTGGCTCTGCAGTTTTACTCAGGACACAACGGGTACAACTCCTGACGTAATCACGCACGTCACATTCCATCCCAGGCCAATAAAATCTCTGGCGAGCTAAAGACAGTGTACGTGGCTGGCCCTGGTGACCAGCCAAATCATGAACACCAGAGAGAGCTTGCCGTTTCAGGGATTCAGGCAGGATGAACTGAATTCTCTTATGCTTTGTGAGTGGATCTTTGATGGCTCTGTACAGAATGCCGTTGAGCAAAAAGAGTTTGTCCCACTGCTTTAAAATCCTCAATACACGCAAATCCTCATTCGCACGCTCGCGCCTGGAAGGTCTGCGCTTCCTGCTGACGTAGAAGGACACCCGCGTAAGAACTGCGTCTTTGCGTTGCTGACACTGCAATTCAGACAATGAAAAAGTATGGGGGACGTCTTGACAGGCAGGAATTAAAGAGTTCATGTGATCAGCTAGGGATGTTGCTCTGGATACTGCTCCTAAATCCCAATCACCACAAGACGACAAGATGGACGACACATCCTCAGCAGTCATAGAAACATCCATGTCAGAGTTTTGATCGTGTTCAGTGTCAATTGTTTGTGGCTGGCATGTGAGATGGAATACCCCCTGTACAGAATCATCTTCCACACTGTGTACATGCTTTAGCAGTTCGGAGTAAGGCTCGGACAGAAGTCGCTGACTCACTGGCTTGACGAACGGGTCACGACTGAGCGCATCTGCCACAACATTTAACCTTCCAGGGATGTACTTGATCTTAAAATTGTACGGGGCAAGTTTTGAAACCCAGCGCTGCTCACACGCATCCAGTTTAGGTTTTGTCATGATGTACGTGAGCGGATTATTATCGGTCCATACAGTGAACTCATGGCCTTTAAGCCAATGGCTGAACTTGTCACACACGGACCATTTCAAGGCCAAGAACTCCAGCCTGTGTGCAGGGTAATTGGCTTGGCTGTGGTTCAAAGACTTGCTGGCGAACGCTATAGGACGTGCTTTATCCTCGCCAACAGCAACTTGAGAGAGAACTGCGCCAAGGCCATTCAACGATGCGTCAGTGCAGAGGATAAAGGGACGCTCAAAGTCAGGGTGGGCCAACACCACGCTCTCTACAAGAGCTCTCTTTAACTCCTCGAAGGCGAAATCACAGTCGGTAGTCCAGTCTTGAGGAGTCAACTCCCGGAAAGTGCCATTACTATTACGACGACTCTTGCCTTTCACCGAACATTTTTGACCAGCAGTCAACTTGAACAATGGCTTTGCGATTTGGGAGCAGCCAGGGATGAAGCTTTGGTAGTAAAGGACCATGCCCAGAAACGATCTAATTCTCTTTGACGAAGGTGTGCTGCCATCCTCTTTCATTAGGTCTTTCTTCTGAAAGGCAGCAATGGCTGAAACCTTATCTTCATCCACTGAAACTCCTGAACCGCTGATCACATGGCCCAAAAACTTGATGGAACGCCTGAGGAAGTGACACTTTTTTGGAGCCAACTTCAAATTACTAGCTCTCAACCGTGCAAACACCACTTCTAAGCGGTCCAATGCCTCTTGTTCAGAACGGGCGAAAACCAGCAAATCATCGAGATAGCAAAGGAGGCTGGAAAAGTTAAGATCTCCAAATACGCTGAGCATCATTCGCATAAACGATGCTGGACTGTTACACAGGCCCTGGGGGAGACGGTTATATTGATATAAACCCATGGGCGTTGTGAATGCTGTGTAATGCCGATCAGATACATGGAGTGGGACGTTATAAAATCCCGACGTTAAATCCACAGAGCTGAACAGAAGATTGCCACCAAGAGCGGCCAGGCAATCCGCCTGATGGGGCAAAGGATGAGCATCTTTTACAGTTTTTGCATTAAGCCAGCGAAAATCAGTGCAGACTCTTAACGATCCATCTTTCTTCCAGACCATTACCAAAGGAGATGCGTACTCGCTAACTGATTTGCTGATGATGCCTTTTTCTTCCATTTCAGAAAGAACTTCTCGCAACTTAGAGTAGTGGGCAGGAGGGATTCGGCGGTAGGGCAGACGGAACGGTCGTTCATCACACAAATGTATCCTGTGTACAAAGTCTTTCGCCTCTCCACAATCAAGACGGTCTCTGGAGAAAACATCACGATAAGACACAATAACACTTGCCAACTTCTCCTTCCATAACTTGGAGACTTCACACTCATCGATATTAATGTCTTCCAGACCATACTCGCGCAATAACCCAACAGGATCGACAGATGGAATGGGCTTGGGGAAAGCTGTATCAGGAACATCATGAGATCTGCACAGACTTTGCGTGACAGTAACATCCTCCACTGCCAGACAAGGAGACACATCAGCCAGCTTCGCATTTCGACGAACAGTTATTGGGGACTGTGTGGGGTTCAAAATCTTCATCGGCACCCATCGATCACCCCACATAGGGCTCACTACGCGTCCCACAAGAACATGTCGGGGCGCTGAACGTGAAGTGGTGGGTTCAACGATGACTGTGCTTCCCGGGGAAACATTAATGTTAGCAGGAAGTTTTCCCCAGACCAGGTGTTCACACCTGGGAAGTAAGGTAACCGCTTGACAGAGCTTCACCGTGCCAAGCTTAACAGGCTGGCGAGGACCAGACCAACGAGAAATACAGCTCAAGAGCTCAAGGAACTCTTCAGACTCAGGATTGCGGTTTTCACATGAAATTACTTCCCAGTACTTCTTTTCGGCTTTCATCTTCTTAAGCACACATTTGATAACATTACTGCCGATAATGAACTCATCCTTCTGTCCAGGCACTACTAAAGTAGGTACGATGAACTTGAATCCATAGACTTCGATTTCCAGGTCATATGTGCACTTAGGCTGAATAGTAAGACCACCACAGCCCACTAGGACCACGTTACCAGGAACTACTGAAGGTTGCGAAAGAACTCCTTCGGCACGCAACCTGGATTCACTCTCCGTACTCAGGGTGCAGGCCATACTGCCAGAATCTAGCAAACCATTCAGTACAGACTGGCCACTGACAGTCACAGGAGCATAAAACAGTTCACTTGCTCCATCGATTTTCTGAGAACCCACATACAGCACCGTTGTATCAGGTGGCTGCAACTTGCAACTATTTACAAAAATCTCATGTGGGTCAGACTCATCATTTAGGGGAAGTACATCGCTGCCCATGCTACCCCCTTCCGCACATGGGCTATTTAGTTTAACTGAGTGGCAGAAGAATGCGGCTCAAAGCTTGTCGTCTTTGGGCAATCACTCTTAAAGTGTCCAGGCTTGAAGCAGTTACGGCAAAGCCTCTGCCGCATGCAATGAGTGTGTGTAGTGTGCTCTGTAGATCGACATACTTTACATGCTGGACTCACACTAGGCTTGGGGTTTGATGTTCTGACATGACATTCAGGATTGGACGAGGACAGTGAGGCAGTGCAGAGAGACAGAACTTTATCCATCATTCCAACTAACTGCTGCATACTATCGCTAGGTGTAAAAGGGGCAGCGTTAGGGTTGAGCTGACCATTAGAGCATGGTGACTGACCTGAGGAGGGTTCTGACTGTTTGGGAGAACTTAATACTGGATCGTCACGGACAGTCACAGTGTCCTGATGGCAGGCGAACACAGGTGAGTAACGTTGGGTTCTAGCAGAAGTTCTTTTCATGTTCCTGCGGTGACAATCCAGTCGTTCTTGAACTTCAGCAGCACTCCACTGTTCAGCAGGCTTGAACTGAAAGGACAAAGCAAGGCCAGGATCGGGACAGTGAGAGACAAACATCATAACAGCTTCAGCTGCAGGATCCTCAACACACTTGTTGCGCCTACGTAAACACTCATCAGCTACATCGATCGCCTTATTCAGCCGTATCCAGTAATCCATTGGACTCTCGTCCACCTTAGGGAGAGTGTTATAGAAGTCAGCCATAGGCATGTTGGAGTAAGTTAACTCGCTGAAATTACGCTTCAGTATATCAAACACTGTGGCGGGGAGCACTGCAGTAGTCTGCCCTGGGAAGCTACGCAAAGACACTTTGACCACATCCCTTGCTTTTCCGGCCAATCTGCTCAAAATGAGATCAGAAGCAGTTACATCAGTGCATTTCTTGCTGTTCAAATAACTGTACATCATGTCCTCCCATTCGTGCACAGTAAATGAATCACTTCGATCACCTCTAAAGAATGGTGGAGGTGTCACATCATGTTGGACAATCACTTTCAGTTTTGACGTATCAGCAGAGTCATCTGAATGCTTCACATTTGACTTAGACTGCATTTGGCTGGGTTGTTGTGATAAATTTAGACTGGCCGAAATGCTCTCGCCAATTTTCTGAGCTAAATCAGAAATAAAACCGCCTAAGGACTCTGTAGTAAAAACATGATCAGTATTTGACTGTGTAAAAGGGGTGGAACAAGCAGTTGGGCCCACTGAGGTACCAATAGCTGAATCAGATGCATTCACCTGGTCAATTTCTGCATTAAAGAATGCCCTTCCCCTCCCAAAACATTGCGTTGGAGTTTCAGACATTTTGTCAGGACGACTAAACACAGCCCCACTACCCCTGCCTACTGGAAACATGGCATTAGGTTTTTGCACAGAGCTAAAGTTATCTTGACTAACAGTGTCCTCAAACATGTCTCAACTTGAATAGTAAACAAAGAGATATGCAGAAAATGGAATTAAAAGCATTAAAGATAACACAGTATGCTGAAAAATATATACACTTTGCAGAAACACATGTAATAAGGCTCTTTCAACGCAGTTCTCACGTAGAGAGAGAACAAAAACTTACGCATGTGACGATCACAAAAGTCTCCGTTATAATGAGTGTTCAGTTGCACGGAACAGTTCAACATATAGTTACACGGAGAAGGATGAGAAGAAAAAAAAAAAAATGTCCAACGTGACGATCAAAACTCTCCTTTATAACTAATGTTCAATTGCACAGAACAGTTCAACACACAAAGTGTGTATGCAGCGAATAGTCATTGATAGAAACAAAACAGTTCGTAACCATACCTCACAAACGCAATCGTTCGATTAAAGTAGTCCTACTTGATGCGAGCAGCAGATACTGTGAACTGGTCGAGCACAGGTAACGAGATGAAACGAGCTGCGACCTCCGCGGTCAGCGAAACACTCCTCCAGCGATTCGTAACAGCACACCCGTCGTCTGTAAAAGCAGCAACTCCGGCGATCGGTGAACAGCCGATCATGCGAAATCCAAAGGTTCACGGCACCACGTGTAACCCGCGCGGCTCGCGGCCAGCGACACCGGGTATTACCACTTGGTCTGCGTTGTGTTGTGTTATAACAAAGTCAGACACGGGACAGCAGGCAGCCGATTCACTGAGCGTTCTTTTTACTGCATAACAGAGAAATAAGCAGCTTCAGTTTGAGCGGCCCTTATTCTAACTCTCTTCCATTGAATCATATTTCAAAAGGGAAGGAAAGACATGAACAGAAGAAGAAAATACAGGAAACATACCTGCATAACAGAGAAATAAGCAGCTTCAGTTTGAGCGGCCCTTATTCTAACTCTATAAAACAAATATGGTGCACCTCCATTACCATGTGCTTGTTTCACATAAAAAGAGAAATATACCTCAAAGAATGTAAAAATAATGAAAATAATCGAAAGGATAAATAAAATAGTACTATACAGAAGTTTGGATGGAAATACAGATATAAAAGATATAATTAAAACAAAGGATTAAATCAAATTAACAGGATGACAAAAGAAACCTACCTCTTCCATTGAATCATATTTCAAAAGGGAAGAGGAGGAGACAGGACAGGAAATAACATCATACTGTGATCACGAAACACTTAAAGTAGAAGTGCACCTTTAGAGCAGGTATAATTAACATGTACAAGGGAACAATTTTGTGTGAATTATAACAATTAGTCGTATACTTTGTACATCTGTTACACACAGATAAAAGACAAAGAAATTCTTTCCCATTAGTTAGAATTTTCCTTCCATTTTTCTTTCTTAACAATTCAAATTGTGAACCACATTGTAGCCTTCTGGCAATTCTATGCTCCTATATGTGGTTTAACTGCAGCTATATGGAAAATAGCAGAGTTTCCCACTTAGGACGCAAACAAATTCAACATAGTCACACATACAACTTGAAATTGCTATACAATTCCAGTACTGCACTTATTATTCCAATTTACACACGATACATGGTCTAGAATGCGTAGCATCTACAACCTTTAACCTAAATGTTGAATGCAACATTTACAGTAAAGCAACCATATGTTTTGAAGAATAAACGGTCTATGTGTACAAATAGTATCACAAACAACTTTAAAGTGTGTTCTATGGGAACAATGGGTGTATCACAACTACAAACTTGAAACCTTCTATTGATCCTTCACAATTCTTCCAACACCTCCCAACTTATGTCTACATGCTTTTCCCATCTTTCTACATGCTAATTCTTTCTGTTCTTCTCTAACATTCTTTTTTCTTCCAAACCAATGCTTGAATCATCATGAGATTAAAGGTCATACCTGACCATTATAATATAACATATATCATGATGTGATCATAATATAAATTACATTATATTAAAACAATATTAATTAAAAATAATTTTATTTGCTGGTCTCAGGAGAGTCTTTACTGAGTACTTTGTCCAGAGTGACCTGTTATCATGTCACTGATCTTTTTAGCAGGCATTTGGCCCTGCAGCTCCAGCTGTGCCAGTATGTGTATTGTGTGCACAGCAACAGGCCAAACTGAGAACCAGTTACAGCCTTTGATGCTGTGAACATTCAACAAACTGAAAATACTGAGAGCATGGGTCAAATCATTTCTCAATTTAAAGATTTTGTGACTACAATGTAGAATTGGACACAATTTTCTTATTTTTGAGCTAAGATCTTATAAATCGCATTCTTTTGCGAGTCCATTTGGATATGAAAAGGAAGGCGGGACAAACACAAGTCTGCTGGAGGGCACAATTTCACATTGTTTTGTCCAACTTCACATTTCACACACAAAGGATTTCTAGTGAGAGATTTTTTCCTTATCATTTTTTGGTTCATCCAATCATACACAAGTTAGCACGATCATTTGCTTATACTTTAACTTTGTTGCCGCAAAGCAAATAAACATGTAGCTGGACATTTTTTACCTCAGAATTTAGGTTTTACATCTCTCTTATGAGCACCACAAATAAAACTTGTATCTCTTGTTGCGTAGGCAAACAAAGAGATTTTAATATCTATAGCAAGGGATTTCATTTCTCTTCTACACTGCCGTTATCATTTACCTCAGAAGTAATGTTGTTTTCTAAGCATTTTCCAACATCACCGGGTTTCAGTCTCCGGTTTCTTAACACTTCTAAAAAGGTAAATAAGAATCAACTTACCACAACTGCTGAAGAAAGAGAAGTCCAAACCTTGCTTGTTGCAATTCCAATGTTTCCGCTGAAAAGACACTCGCCATCTTAGTATGCGAGATCACGTCGGGGTCACCACTTTGTAAGACCACCCGTCAGCCCAATGGCGGAATCTGACGATCTGGCGAAGGTACAACGCGTGTATGTCTTTTCAGCGCCCGCGTTAAATTCACATTAATTTTTATGATTTTAGATTAAGTTTTACTTTAGCTTCTCGCTCGATCTGACTCCAATTGTAAACGATCTCTAATGGGTAATGTTCCTGATATAACATTAATAGCTAATCACGCAATTAAATGTGAATTAATTTAGATCTTTAATTTCTTTGATTTCTCTTAATTTCAATTGTCCTTTCATTCGGGAGTCTCGTCGCTCATGGACTATGCTCAGCTGAAAAAACCACGTCCAACGGTCACATGCTGGCCAGTTTAGAATCAAAACAGGAATTATAGCGTTTACTAAAAAACACAATTATGGAATCGCCAACCTGCTTATTCTCATAAAAATGCCATTCGATTTAGTCACAATACTATATCATGTTAAGTCATAATAGTCAGAAATCTGAAACCTTAATATCGTGCCCCCGGCTCCGTCTACTACGATTTCAGTATGATCTATCCTGGCAACTAACATTGCGGAAACGAGAGGGCCACATAAAATCTACCGGTAACAAATGATTTCAGACGAATTCAAAATAAATCAAGATGTAACAATTTATTTATCAGGTAAAAATGTTTCAATGCCAATTACATAATTACACAATCCAAATATAACAAATACATAACATCAGTTACTCAAAAGATTTCTCTAAGAGTACTTAACATTATGCATACACACAGAGATGGTGGATGAAAGTTTTAAAGACATTCACCATCTCTATGTGGGGGTTCTGCTTACAGAATGTCCCGTCTCGCTGCTGTGTCTCTTCCCCTAAATACCCATACCAGAACAAAAGGACTGTAAATATTTATTGCCCCCTCACCTGGTTTTTGGGGGAGAGGAGGTGGTTTTCTTGAAGAGAACAGAATTCTTCTAAGTTTTCAAACTTTCCCATAATACTAGTGACTGCTGTGAAACTGAGACCATTTTACCAATCGCACTGAGACATTTAAAATGATACCAAACATGAAATTGGAAAATAATAAATTCACAAGATACATAATACATAGTATATATGCATTCTCAGAGAATTTCGGTGATTTGAATCAGGGGGGAGAAGGGAGGGGGGGCTGGTCACATAGCTGAGTGAGGACAGTTTGGGCAGGGTGTTGTCCTGTTCCTTTGAAGCCTTCTTTCAAGATGAGTTTTACTGCTTTATTGCAGGATGCTTGATCTGAGCTTTATCTTAGCAGGAAAATCAAATCTTACAGCAGCAAGATCCAAATCTGGGACTTCAAAAACACAAATGTGAAGTCTTCACGCTCCACTACGACATTCGTTCAGCAGTATTATATTATACGAGTAATTCTGCCTCAGTCGTT
The DNA here is from genome assembly GCA_038088235.1 of Zacco platypus. Lineage (NCBI taxonomy): Eukaryota > Metazoa > Chordata > Actinopteri > Cypriniformes > Xenocyprididae > Zacco > Zacco platypus. Next base: position 32,166,624 of record CM076080.1, on the reverse strand, counting down.
GTTCACTGTGTTTAATTCATTATAACCTCGTTTGCACAGTAAGTGTTTGGATTATTAGCCTGTAATATTCTTTGTGTTCTGTAAGCTCAATTTTACTTGTTTTATTTCATTTCACTATGTATTTAAAACAAATGTCTACCTCACATTAGACATGACGTCTCTATGGACTCCTGAGTATTTAATGTGCTGCTGTATTTATTCTGAAACCATTGTTTTATTGTATATACATGTAATATACTGTATATTTCCTCAAAAGTTTATTTCAATAAAATTGTAGAGATTGTACAGACGGCACATGAATCTTTTGGGAAAAATGATGAAACTGTTGAACAAAGTGAGTCACATTTGTTGAATGGACATTTAGTGTTATTTCTATATTTATTATGGAGCACCAGCTGTTGTATAATCTGAATAACACGTTTATCGAGATGCAGGACAAAACTTTAGTTTACCTGCAAATAGTTTTTAAAATATAAACATTTCTACTCTGAAATTAATCTGAGATCTGATTAAATATGCCGCGATATACTTCGGGTGAAATTGAAGAACAAACTTGTGTGTCGTAGTTTTGAACAAAATCAGGCCAAAGTGAAGATCGTTTGGCGTTCAGAACGGTTTACCGATACAAACTTTTACAGAAAATCCGCTGCAGCTGCTGAACACCTTCGATCATTGGTCTGTGGTGATGATGTCATAGGTGGGTGTGCCTCTGAGGCTCCGCCTTCTTTAAGATGGGAATTTTCTGTGGTTCTTCTGTTCAGTCCGATGAACACGCTGCTCTGCTTTATAGAAGAAAATGAAGTTGTTTTTTACAATCCACACATTTTTCACTAATAAAGTCCATTTTTCCAACTCATTTATCATTGCTTTTGCACAAAATGCATTCAATGGTAACATTTTTTTAGTTTACATTAATTTATTTCTCACTCAGACACAAACACCAGAAAAAACTTTATGTACTATACGGCAAATTTGCAGGTTTACGTAGTCTTTTCAAAACTGCGTGACAGTACAGTCTTTTTTTCTGTTGTTTTAAAGGCGTACTTGATTATGATTTGACTTTTGTAACTTAGTTAGTGTGTAATGTTGCTGTTTGAGCAGAAACAACATCTGCAAAGTTACGACGCTCAAAGTTCAATGAAAAGAGAGATATTTTGCTTTTTAAGGACTACAACAAACGGCTGGAAGGGACTACAACGAGCTTCTTCCCAGGTTAGTGACATCACAAACGCTAAAATTTACATAAACCCCGCCCCCAAAGTAGCCCAAAGTATACTACATTTTTACACGGACACGATGGTCAGCGTACAGTGCGCCTGACACGAATGTCGTCATCAGAAGAGTCCGGATGTACTGTACGCGCACCGGCGGATTTTAGTATCCACAGGTCGCATCTCATTTTTTTCCAGTAATTAATTTATCCACAAGGTGGCAACTGTACCCTGGGGGAGTCGATTCACTGGGTAGTCAAAGAAAAACTACATAAACTAAACGGAACGGAACGCACGCTGACGTAGACGAGAGATTGTGTGAAGAGGTTAGAAACCGTCATTTGTACAACTCCGACATGAAAGAATAAAAATTTAATTGTGCCAAGAGATTGCTCAACACTACGCATGCGTCTAACGCGTACGAGTCAAATGAAGTATACTTTTCAAGGCTGTGCGTTCAATGCTCGCATACATTTAAAAAAAGGAAGTATACCTTGGCCTTTAGTACGGAGACCCGGACATGCAGGAAAAGAGTAGTAGGCTAAATCTACTTTGTTATCGAAATAGTAAATCGTGTGCACGTTTCAGTAAATTTTGCGCCCGATTGAATGTTTTTCTTGCTCTTCATGTGCGGGGCTCCGTGATTCAGTGACTAGTGCGGTTGGAATCTTGTGATGTTAGAGAGTGCTGCCACCTAGAGCTGAAACAGCTTCTGTTACACATTCTAGTGACTTTCCTGAAGAGAGATCTGTGTATTTTTAGCTTTGGTGCTGAAAGTGTTCACTTACAGGTCACTGAAGTGGAGAAGATACTTGTACTCTTCTACAAACAACTCAAAATGACCTCTGAGGTGTGAGTTCTTCTCCAGTCCACCTTCTGTTTAAACTTCTCCTCCAGTTTGGCAGAGTTTTGTGCAGAGACATCATTTCACGAAAGGCCGCATTCTCTTCATGATATTTCTCTGAGGTGTGTGAGGTCTATTGAAATCCATCAGGGGAACTTCAACTTCTCAACCTCCTCTGAAAAACACTGAAAAACATGTGAATCATCAACATTACGGCTAAACCTGTGAACACTTGACATTGGATTCTAGACATCTGGAGCCTCATTTATAACGGTTGCGTACGCACAAAACATGCCCTGAAAGAGGCGTACGCTACTTCTTACACAACAATGGGATTTATAAATACAAACTTGACTGGAACATTTGCGCACCTTCACGCAAACACTGACCCATGTATACGAACACTTTTACTAGAGTGAGAAAAGTAATGATTTTAAACTGCTTTCGTTTTGATATACACATTTACATTAATATTCCACTTTTATTAATGGCGATAAGCCCTAAAATGACAAAGTCATTACGCAGGAGATAAACAAAAATGATAAGGATTTAGATAGTGGATGTGCTACTTATTCTTGATCACTCGAGCATCACTTCACAGCGTCATTCGCCACGCTCAAGGGATCTGCCCTTATGATGATGAAGTTTGGATATTTAAGAAATTAATAAATAATAATGAAGCAAGATGCCCTGTTGAAATATATCTGATATATGTTTTATTTAAACTGCAAAGGTGAAGCATAAATTAAAATGATTGTGACAGATGTGAAGGGGGAAAAGAATTGATACGTGCATCAGGTTTCTGGACGAGACACTTCCACCCGCGCACCCTCGCTCACAGCTCCTCTGGAAGCTTCCTCGTTCCTCGCAGTGCGTTCAGAGAGGTGAGATGTTCTTCAAGATCTTCTGGATGACTAGAAAGATCCAGGTGTGTGTTTGATCAGGGCTGCGAGGGCCAGTGCCAGTCCTGGTGTAGATCCTCGCCTCATCTCACCTTGACCCGCACCAAACGTGATGGAAGAACAGACCGACAGATGGATCTAGCTGCGGTTTTGACATCTGCTCACATTGCGCTCTACCCCAGAGTGCTTGAATCAATGAACAGACAATATTTTAAAAAATCACTTACCTCAAACTTTTGAATAGTATCATGGTTTTAGGTATCAGCAAATCAGAATGATTTCTGAAGGATCATGTGACACTGAAGACTGGAGTCATGATGCTGAAAATTCAGATTTGCTCACAGGAATGAATTAGTTTCCAATTATATTACGATAGAAACCCGTTATTTTATAATGTAAGAATATTTACTGATTTTGCTGCTTTTTTGAATAAATAAATGCAGCCTTGTGGGCATAAAAAATGTTTCTAAAAGTGTTTCTGTAATTCCTACATTGCTTCTATCATCAATTTTATAGTTATCAATATTTCACTCACGTAGAATATATATAAAAAAAGAACTTTCTATAAACTAAAATGTCTATAGAGTTATCCCATGTGATTAACTGTTTTTAATGTAAAACATAAAACCTTTTTAAGAAGCAAAAAATCACGTAGTGCATCTCAAACAAAACGGATTCGTCTGATTGGCTCAAATCAACCTGGCAGTGGAAGCGACGAGCGCGCGCCTGTGAGCAGATCGCGCACTTCCGGGTGTCACGCGCCAGCGGAGCAGCGGCCATTGAAACGAATGTCAGCAGATTCAGATCAGTCTCTCAGTCTCCAGATGCTTCAGAAAGCGAGAGGAAAGCTGGCGTGACGGTCAATGTGTTTATGTTTGCAGTAGTTTACACATTCTGCAGATGATCTGGTAGTAGTTGTGCAGCTCTGGTGAAGCAGTGAGCGCGAGCCTGATCTGATTATCATCTGTTCTCACATTAAACATCTGATTATGGCGCCAGTATATGAATATAAAGACACACTGAAACGAGCTGTCTGACATCTTTGAGCTGAAATAAAGTTCCATAAACACCAGACAAACAATACTGAGTTTAGAAATAAGATTTCGGGCGATTTTATCATTTAAAATGAATTCAGTCAATGTATCTGCAATGAAAATAAAAATATTGTTTTTATTATTATTATTATTATTAATTCCAAGGACATATATGTGTAACGAAAACAGATATAGTCAATATATATTATTAATATTATATTATTATTATATACTGATACTTTTGTAGGATGTTGATGTAATACATGAATTATTATTATATATACTATGAGGAGAATTGTTTTATATAATCAGTTATATGTATGAAATACATTATACTGAATATGTAAGTTATAATAGAAAGTGGCGTCAGTGATTCTGGCGCTTTCTAAAGGTTTTCAGAGAAACACAGTCGGAGCTTCAGTGTTATTTCACACAAGCCGCTGTGAGTTTATGCTTCATATCCCGTCACGTCACACTCCTTTTTAATATTCATGAGTGACGTGACCATTGAATGATGAATTCAGCACTAAATACTAATAATGACTTTCTACTCCAACAGTTTCCAGGTGTAGAAAACGAACAGCGACACTATTGAACAGATGGACTTTATTAAAGAGGAGCGTGAAGACACGAGTGATGAAGAAACTGAGGAACAGAGAGGTCGTGATCATTCGTGACTCTTCATTCATGACTGTTTGGTGAAAATCACAGGAGCTGTTCAATGATCTTCATTTCACTTCATTAGTTTCACTCTCTATCACGAGTGTTTTTTAGCATCTCTTTGCTTTAACATCTTTGCTCCATGTTGTGATGCATAAACAGAATATCTTTAGTTAAACTGAAGCAGATGATCATGTTTTCAGGGCAGATTCTGATTTTTTTTTTTCCTCAAGCAAATTGGCCGATTCCAATACCAATTGCTTTTTTCTTTAAGCAAATTTATTTGCTCTATAACAGGCCAAACTGGATAAATCTGAAACTAAACTAAATATCCGTAGCCATTTGAAATTAGTAAAACACTCCATTTTAATCATGATCCAAACAAAGATGTTACACACGTGTCGCGTGAGCAGCTGTTTTTGATTTAAATTAGTTTGTATAATTTATTTGAAACTTTAGATGTGTGGAATTATGCTGCATTAAACACCTGCAGAAAACAAAAACCGCAGACGGACTGAATGAAGCTGCAGATTCACTCTCTGACAGTAGGTGGCGCTGATGGAACAGAAGCGGTTTCTTCAGTACCGCTGAACACAAATCAGTTATAAACACTACTTTATACAGCGGTAAGAGGAAAAGAAAATGTCATCGAAACATTTCTGAAGACGGTCAGTTCCTTTCAGAGACGCGTTCATATAAACACAATTCAATATTTGTATTTTTCTTCCTTTATTCTGAGCTTCGTGAACAGAGATCTGGTATTTTCTCTTCTTTGCGTCTGTCTTTAGCGTGTCCCATCTCTGGTCTGTGTTAACATCCTGTTTACAGACTTCCTAATATTTTCACATAAATGACGTTTTGGGAAATGATTGCAATGTAGTTTGAGTCTAGAACAGAGAACGCAAAAATAAAACTTAAAAACATCCGGTTCCGATTTATGGCCGGTCGACCGGCGCGTCTCTAATCGTGATTTAAAATAAGAGCAGAAATGACGTATCATGGTGCAAAGATGTTGAGAAGATCCTCAGAGACGTGACATGATTCATGTCTGAACACACGAATACACCAGAAGAAATGATCGTGACTTTTTAATCGATCGAGTCACAGAATGTGATCATCGGCCGATACCGATCTGTGGACGATCGATCAGAGCATCTCTAGTAAATATTTTCATTGACTGAATGAGCTGATTGTATTGGTGCCGTGCAATAATAATATGAAAATATGGATATATTGATATGTATTGATACTGAAACGATTCCAATACTCCTTTCTGCAGTATTGATACACCGATACTCGCTGCGCTTTCTTGCTCTCCTCTCTGACGGCGACCCTCCTCCTCTCATTCGCTCCGGTTAAACAGTGTTGGTGTGACCGGGTCTGAATTTCGCCGCATAATTCTAGTCATTCTCGCAGATTTCTCGCTCACATCTGAAGCGCACACACATAATAAAGCCTCCTCTGACATACAGCTCACAAGTACCAAAATCTTTTCTGTGGATTTTTTATGGTCAATTGACCCTTCGGCAGTTTGATTGACAGGCGATCTGACCAATCATAACCCTGAATCCGCCATTTTGTCCGACAGAGCGGTCAGGGGAGTTAGTAGATTAACGTTGGTGAACTTGAATCACGTCTTGAAACAACATTCCTTCTGATGTTCATTCATGTTTATTTGATGCTATAAATGAACTAGTATGAAGAGATGATCGCTTCACGAGGAGCTACAGCGATCTGTCACCACACATTAAACACACACTAGACGCTATTTATGGTTTAAACTTCTTTAAAAAATGACAATATTTTATATATGAAACTGTCGACGTGTTGTCAGTGTCCTCTTTGCTCAGCGATGTATTTTTCACTGCGTGAGAACATGATGTGTGGCGTGAGAGCGCATGACTTGTCAGGCATAGCAACAGTAACTAAAGGAGGCGGGTCTTTGCGAACGGTCAATTACACACAAAAATAATGTCACAATGCCCATCGTGGCAATAAAGAGTTCAGGAGAACGCATGTGTAACAGTATTTTGGATCCGTGCGTGCGTCAGTTCTTAAAGGGCCAGCAGCCTAATAAACTTTTCATGGTATCGTATCAGAGTTATAAATTCCACTGTCGTGACAACACTAGACTGTAATTTTCACTGGTGCCAGGATCAGTTCCTGTGTTCATCTGGAGCCCTGATGCTTGACCTCTTGACCGCTTTCCCTCATGAAACTGTGGGTCACTTCTGTTTCTTATTTGTCTGAATTGATTTTAGACCTGACGGAAGTGAAAGTGGAGAGTGAAGAACCGAATGTCGTGGAGGAGGATCACAGAACGGGAGGAAAATCATCGAGTCGCTCACAGACCGAACGCGATTTCTCCCAGAAAGGAACAGGAGCCAAAAAACCACCGTTCATCTGCCCTCAGTGTGGGAAGAGCTTCACACTCAAAGTGAACCTCAAAAGCCACATCAAAATTCACAGCGGAGAGCGTGATTTCACCTGTCTGCAGTGCGGCAGCAGCTTCTTCAAAAACGCAGATCTGAAGAGACACCTGCAAACGCACACCGGGGAGAAGCCGTTCAGCTGCCCTCACTGCGGGAAGAGCTTCACACGCAAAGAGAGCCTGGAGAATCACGTCCGGATCCACACCGGAGAGAAGCCTTTCACCTGCCTGCTGTGCGCCAAGAGCTTCATACGCAAAGGACACTTTAAGAACCACATGCGCATTCACTCCGGAGAGCGGCCCTTCACGTGTCACGAGTGCGGGAAGAGCTTCACGCAGGCCACCGTCCTCAAAAACCACCAGCACTCGCACTCGGGAGAGAGAGCGTTCGGCTGCGGCCGGTGCGGTAAAAGCTTCGTTTCAGCGAAGCACCTGAAGATACACCAGAAGATTCACCAGAAGCTTTTCTTGTGCTCCTTCTGTGGAAAGATGTTCTCACAGCTGGGCTACCTGAAAGAGCACCAGAAAATACACACCGGCGAGAAAGCTCACGTGTGCTCGGTGTGCGGGAATCGCTTCTCTAGAGCCAAATATCTGAAAGAGCATCAAAAGGTCCATACGGGAGAGAAACCCTACAAGTGCTCGCATTGTGACAAGAGCTTCAGTCAGTCGGGGAACCTGAAAATACACGAGAGGGTTCATACCGGAGAGAAGCCGCACCGCTGCCCGCCGTGCGGAAGGAGTTTCGTCACGTCCGGTGCTCTGCTGTCTCATCGAAGGAAATGCCGCAAAAAGTTGTCGTAGTGAGCAAGAGAATCCAGACGAACTGAAGTGTCATTGTGCAAGTTCATTTGCTTCTACGTCTTTCTGCACGGCGACATTAAACATGTTAACTGTGTGTAGTGACATTTGTTTCCATCCACCTATTTATATGCCAATTTTGGGATATTGCATTGTATGGAAATGTGCATAAAAACATATGAACTCAACTGAGGCGGATAATTGAAGACATGCGCATAAACTACGATGGAAACACCTTCCTGACACATTTACTCTGTTAAAATCACTCACTCAGTGAATGTGTCAGAATGAACACAAGTTTTGTCCCTAAACTCACACACTGATGTGTAAGAATTGAACACATTTTGAGTCAGTTTTATCACATCCTTTCTAAGAGTGAAGGATTCAGTTCAGTTCTCATTCATTTCTACGGCTCTGTCCCAGATGTTACTCTAAACCATAGACTGTAAAAATAATATCCATGGTCATCGCACCAAGTGAAGCTGCCAATGTTCAGATTTGGTTCAGATATCTTGGAGCTCGAGTCTGTGCAGTAGTGAGAGAGAAGTGGAGCCGATATCAAGTGTCAAGGTCCCGCTCACACTCCCCCAGAATCAGTTTAGTACAGTTCACTGCAGAACAACTCATTATGAGTGTGAAATAAACAGTTACGGAAATTAAAGTTGAAGCTCCAATCTCCTCCCAAAAATCCAGAAAAAAGTCAGTTGTTTCCTCAGAGACTCGGAGAAGCTGTCGATCATGACGTCACACTTAACATTAAATAAATAAAACAAAACTTATTTAAAAAATGAACACTTGATCTTACATCAGTGTGATAAAAACTACATAAAATGACAGAAACCATCTTTGGAAAACATGTATTTGAACTGTAATTTGATTGGTTAGTTTGCCTCACGTCCCTTTAGATCACAGGAGAGGGCGGGGTTTATGACCTATACTGCCTCCAGCCACCTGAGGGCGATCTAAACCATTTGACTTCACTTTTCAGGACTTTTGCGGCACACGTGACTCACACTGGCTGTGCAATTATGAACAAAAAAACACTAGCACAATTTGATCAATATTGCAATGTTGAATTTAATCTTTGAAACTGTATTTCCTTACACACATACAGGTCTGTATTTTTTTTTTGTAAAATTAACCATATTTTTACATAAATGATATTTCTTGGCATCAGTTATTTTTAGCGTTTTTAAACTCTATTCGATTTGTAAACGATGTGCTGTTGTTTTTCTATGTAAATGTTCTAGACGGACGTCTTTAACCGGTGCGCTCGCGTCTTTTGCAGCATCTTACACATGATCAACACCATTCTGTGTGACGCTCAAAGTAAAAGAAGTTCAACTTTTAAAACACACATCTTTTTTAACATCTACAACTTCACCTTTATTTAAGAAGGAGAATCTCTCTCATCTGCTCATGGAGCTTCAATAATACAACAGACAAGAGAACTTTTCACACTAAAACAATCGTTCTGAACTTTGAAAGACACACAAATGCTGTGAACTGGTAAAAATGTTCAGTTGTTCTGGCTAGAAGAGACTCCATCCACAGAACAAAGACAATATACTGTATATCTGTGCATTAGAAACAGACAGACACATAGAGAACTTCATATGAAATAAAACAGAATAACAAACATAAACAAATATATTCTGTGTTACATTAAATGTAAGAGAGATAATGTAAATGTTTGAAGTAACATGTAGATTTTACATCTCTTGATAGATTTTTCTGCTATACTTGACAATCACGTTTATGATCAGAAACATTTGAATCATTATGGATGAGTTCAATCCAAACATTATTATATTTGTAGGCCTGAAACTGAAGAGCCTGAAGATTTCTGCTGACAGACTCATCTGAGCTTCTTCCTCCTGTTCCTCCTTTAAAGCTGCTGTCTGTAACTTTTTTTATCTTCATCTTCATCCACACTGTAAGGAGGAACAGAAGAGAAAACAATCAGTGTTCAGTGGAACAAAGTGACAATTAGTTCCTATATTTTAATTGATGTTTTTTGAGGAAAAAGAAGTTCCATTAAATTCCTGTAATCAGATTAATGACTGACTTTACATGATCCTGCAGAGATATTTGTGTTTGAAATATAATCCATGAAACCATGAATCACGTTGATCTGTTTGTTTGTTTCTTCCGTGAACACTTGATCCCCTCATAAAAAAAAAAACAAACAAACAAAAAACCCTTTCCTTCCCTTTTCCCTTCCTACTCTAGCTTATGATACTGAGCATGTATGAAACTTGCATTGTGAGCACTTCCTGTGTTATTTGCCAATTCATGTTTGTTTTCCTCACTTGTAAGTCGCTTTGGATAAAAGCGTCTTCTAAATGACTAAATGTAAATGTAAAATGTTGTTTGTGTTGGTGTGACTCCTATTGAGTCGCTGTAAAGAAGAAACTAATGAGTGTACGGCGTATGGAATAAACCACAGGGAGCAAATACAAATGATATTCTGAATTCAAACAAAAAGCTTTAGTTAAAGCCGTTCGTCCTCTAGTTGAAACATGTTTGTAGGGCTCTGAGTAAATCACTGAAAGTAAAGTGAGTGTAAAGTAGTGTGACGTGTTGCTCGTCAAAGTAAAAACACACTAGAGACAGAGACATTTCTCATGTGAGGCTGGACGGCTGTGAGCTGAAGCTGAACGCCACTGATTTTAGCAGGAGTGCAGCGTTTTCCTACAATCTCACCAAGTCTATTTTCAAACTGAAATGATTCACTACTGACACAGTTAATAAAGCAGGTGTTGTTGTATAAAGCTGTGACAGTGTGCTTTTGTTCTCTTTAAACATTTCAAGAACTTCACATTTTGTTTGTTGCAATAAAGATTAATGATGATTTTCTTTCACGATCATCTGAAAGGTTTGTTCACATATCAGAGGAAAATGAAGATCTCTTTAATATCACAGTGATGTTTCCTCACCTCAGGACACAGTTTGAGTCTCGTAGCACGTCTCTGAGCCGCTGCTCTGAGTCTCCTATCATATTCCAACTCAGATCAAGTGCTTTTAAAAACTGCAGAGCTTCTGAGTTCATCAAAGACTGAGTTAAAGAAGAAACATCTGTAATGCCACAGTTCACTAGACTAGAAAGACAAACAGAGGAAGAGAGATTATCTTACAAACAAATCAAATATAATGTGAACTCAGACTCATTGTGAGATATTGAGTATAAAGTGTTTTAGTTTAAACTGTTAAAGTGATTTGAAGCATTTTGATTCTTGTATGTGAAGAATGTTACTGACCTCAATCTCTCCAGTTTACAGTGTGAATCCTTCAGTACGTCACATAAGAGCTTCACTCCTGTGTTTCCTAGTTTATTCTCGCTCAGGTTCAGATCTCTCAGGAGTGACGGGTTTGATTTCAGAGCTGAAGTCAGGATGACACACTGTTCCTCTGTAATACTGCATCTATTCAGACTGAAGACAGAAATAACAATAGTTCACATCTATGATGATCATCTCATTGAAGAGCTTCATTTAGTTTCCAATAGTCTGTTTTGAAACGCAGTTACACTAGTTCTGTGTGCTGGAAGACACTGTTTCTTCTCTTTCATTTTAACTCTTTATTTGATTATTCTTTATTCTCTGTTGAAAAGGCAGATTTCTGCATGTAATCAATCAGTTCATCATTTCAAATGATGGAAATTCAACAATGACTAACTAGTCGGCCTGTCACGATTGGTCGATATAATCAACTGCTGACACTGATAATTAGTCGACATCAATATTTTTAATGGACTGATAATTTTACAGGTGCGCGTTCACACATCTCGTCTTTCCCAGGTGCCCCTCTGCCGCGGCGAGATGAAAACATCTCAACTTTTCAGAACGCCTGAAGAACCAACCGATCAGCTTCTCCGTTACAACATCAACAGCTGATCAGGGTTTATTCCTCATCTACATTCATATATCTAGTAGTAAAGCTAGAAGGGTGAGAACGAGCCCAAATCCTTCCTGAAGTAAGAGAAGTTGTGTCGCGAGGACTGGATTGAGAAGCACTGTGACGTCACATTGATCTGTGTCTGCGTTTGTTCATGTGCAGCTTGATGTTTCCTACTGTCATTAACTCATTCACTTCTGCTGTTTTAAGGACATTTCATTGCGTGACAGTAAACGAACATAACGACATAAATGACATAATGAACAACATTTAAAATACTCATTTATATATAATATGAACGTAGTTAATAAATACTATTCATATACAATATCAAGAGATTACGAAGTTAAAATAACATTAGGAATGTTTTTTCCACTCTGAATGTTCACATTTAGGCCGATATAATTTAGCTGAATTTATTTTTCTCTCAGTTGTAGGAAAAGCCATGAGACTGAATTCCTGCAGAAGAAGGACTGCAGCTCTTACTGAGAGTCCTGAATGACAAAGATGAACGTTTAAATGTTCTCAAGAAAAAGTGTTCAATTTTGGTGAGAAATTAGTTGATAGATTAATCGATATAAAAATAGTTGTTAGTGGCAGCCCTACTAACTAGATTAACAAACAAAAATGTGACCAATAGGGAAACCCAGAAAGTTCACTGCTATAAAGAATGAAACATAAGCCCTGCTGTCTTAAAATAAATCAACTTCAATCTCACTGTAACTGCTGTACAGTATAATGATACTAACTGTAGTTTCTCCAGCTTGAATTGTGGGTTCATCAGTAGATCACTGAGGTTTTTCACTCCAGAGTCTCCTAGTTCATTCTTGCTCAGGTTCAGATCTCTCAGGAGTGACGGGTTTGATTTCAGAGCTGAAGTCAGGATGACACACTGTTTCTCTGTAATTCTGCATCTATTCAGACTGAAGACAGAAAGAGAAAATGACTCAAATCATGTTCAGGAGCATTTGAGGATACTAGTTACAATCCAAGTCTGGATCCGTCCTCACTCCCAAAAATCAGTGAATTTATCACTGTAGATTAATATATAGGATCAATATAGAAACAATAGAAAAATCAACATTTAAATGGACTATTTTCACATTATTAATGTCAGAAAATCTTATTCATGAATTGATTATTAAGTCATTTTAGAGTGTAATTTACAATCTCTAAACACACATTTTGCTGAATAAAAGCAGATTTAGTGAAAAGCACATTAGTCCAGTATAAATGTAACATTTCAGAATAATCTATTTGTGTGTCAGTTTTGTTGTGTTTTATTATCTTGGTGTTGCTGCCTGTGTGTGTTCCCTAGTTAGTGTTCTTGGTTGTTCATCAGTTCCTCAGCTGTTCTGTTTCACCTTGATTACTCTCTGTGTATTTAAACTCTTAGTTCTGTCTGTTCATTGTTGCGTGTCGTTTATGTTGAAGTGCTTGTGTTTTCTCTCTCCTACATGTTAGATTTGTGATAAAAGACAGTGTTATTGTATTCTCCATCGTCGTGAGCTTCATTACGACCAGACATTCATCACAATTTGTCACTGTTTTTTAGTCTGTTCTCACTTCTGTCTTGTTTCACAGCAAAGATTTGTCAGATTCCAGCATATGAAACTATTTTATAGCCACAAAGTTTAAAACGCTTCAAAGTTTAATGATCTTTTTACTGATTCACATACAAACCCGTGAACTAATACCATTTCTGAATCTCTTCAGATGGAGATGCAGCGCTACAAATGATGTGACTTGTGTCCTGTTGACTTAAAATAAACTGAACAGTAAATACAGGATAATGATACTAACTGTAGTTTCTCCAGCTTGAATTGTGGGTTCATCAGTAGATCACTGAGGTTTTTCACTCCTGAGTCTCCTAGTTCATTCCAGCTCAGGTTCAGATCTCTCAGGAGTGACGGGTTTGATTTCAGAGCTGAAGTCAGGATGACACACTGTTTCTCTGTAATTCTGCATCTATTCAGACTGAAGACAGAAAGAGAAAATGACTCAAATCATGTTCAGTTCATGTTAAATGAATCATGAATAAATGTCATACAGTCACTAATAAAGCAGCAAAAACATGGAAACTTAATGAAATAAACGAACAAACCAAGACAGGAGCATTTGAGGATACTAGTTACAATCCAAGTCTGGATCCGTCCTCACTCCCAAAAATCAGTGAATTTATCACTGTAGATTAATAAATAGGATCAATATAGAAACAATAGAAAAATCAACATTTAAATGGACTATTTTCACATTATTAATGTCAGAAAATCTTATTCATGAATGGATTATTAAATCATTTCAGAGTGTAATTTACAATCTCTAAATACACATTTTGCTCAATAAAAGCAGATTTAGTGAAAAGCACATTAGTCCAGTATAAATGTAACATTTCAGAATAATCTATTTGTGTGTCAGTTTTGTTGTGTTTTATTATCATGGTGTTGCTGTCTGTGTGTGTTCCCTAGTTAGTGTTCTTGGTTGTTCATCAGTTCCTCAGCTGTTCTGTTTCACCTTGATTACTCTCTGTGTATTTAAACTCTTAGTTCTGTCTGTTCATTGTTGCGTGTCGTTTATGTTGAAGTGCTTGTGTTTTCTCTCTCCTACATGTTAGATTTGTGATTAAAGACAGTGTTATTGTATTCTCCATCGTCGTGAGCTTCATTACAACCAGACATTCAACACAATTTGTCACTGTTTTTAAGTCTGTTCTCACTTCTGTCTTGTTTCACAGCAAAGATTTGTCAGATTCCAGCATATGAAACTATTTTATAGCCACAAAGTTTAAAATGCTTCAAAGTTTAATGATCTTTTTACTGATTCACATACAAACCCGTGAACTAATACCATTTCTGAATCTTTTCAGATGGAGATGCAGCGCTACAAATGATGTGACTTGTGTCCTGTTGACTTAAAATAAACTGAACAGTAAATACAGTATAATGATACTAACTGTAGTTTCTCCAGCTTGAATTGTGGGTTCATCAGTAGATCACTGAGGTTTTTCACTCCTGAGTCTCCTAGTTCATTCCCGCTCAGGTCCAGATCTCTCAGGAGTGACGGGTTTGATTTCAGAACTGAAGTCAGGATGACACACTGTTCCTCTGTAATACTGCAACTATTCAGACTGAAGACAGAAAGAGAAAAGACAATGACTCAGATCTCTGATGATCAACTAACATGTTCATCTTCATCCAGATTTTTGCTGACAGATAAACAGGGATATCCAGGTGCAGGAAACATGGAGAAAGACACACATTGTTCATTTAAATAAACTACTGACATTGTAACAATACAAAGATTGAAATGGTGGATCTATTCATGTTAGTTTACACATTCATTTCATCTCATCTTTAAGGTTCTTTCGTGTCAATGTCACTCTTGGTTTTCTCACTGGGACAAATGTGTTTATGTCGGTTGTTTTCAGACTCATCATCTACTCACTCACACTTTACAATAAGCTTTCATTTGTTAACATGAACTACATTAGTGAACATGAGCCAATGATGGACAATACTAGTACAGCATTTAATAACCTTAATGTAAGTTTCAACATTTACTAATACAGTTTTAAATACAGAAGTTTTCTGTTAACATTAGTTAATCCACTGTGAACATGAACAATGAATAACTGTATAAATTAACATGAACAGATTAAGGAATAAAAGTATTTCCTCAATCAGAAGACAAACTAGTTTTGTTAAAGGTCGTTCATTTGCTTTAGTGCTGCACCGTGAGGCAGTGTCACGTCTGTTCTAGGTTTTGTTTAGTTTGTTTTCATGTCTTTTAATTTGTTTAATTCTCAGTCTTGTTCCTCATGTGATCTTGTCATGTGATCCCCTGTTCATGTGTTCTGATTGGTTCCTTGTTTCATGTTTTCTATAGGCTTGTTGGAGATGCGCAGACCGATCGGTGTATGACATCAAAGTACCGCGAGAGAGTTTGCAGAGCATCAACTCCTTCTGCTTTGAATCTATTTGTTCATTGTAGTGATGGGAGAAATGAAGCTTTTCAAAGCTTCCAAAACCAATTGCTTTGCAAAATGATTCACTGTTTCAAAGCGTTTGAAACACCACGCGCTGGTGACACCTGCTGGTCAGAACAGTGTAAAGCAACAAAAACTAATGCCAAACATGCATAAAAAAGCTTTTACAAACCCATTTCAAATGTTTTATTGAAAGTATAATCTTTCAGAAGCAATTGACTAATCATCTAATGCCATTAAATATTAAGTGTCTGTATAATATGTATTCTTTTATCAGTTTTCAGGGATGCTTTGTTTGTTATATTGATGGGTCAGCTAAACAGAATTTTAACTATTATTATACTTTTTAATTATACAAACACCACATTAAACCGTCTACAGATGTATAAAACTGGTCAGAGATCAGGTAATAGGGTAAATGTCGAACACGACCAAACCGGAAAACTGCTCTCATTTCATCCTCTTGTCAGAGAAAGTGTTAACAGCAGTTTGAACTGACGGCACATCTATGAACTTTTAAGGTAATCAGTGAATCTATCTAGTTCACATTGTTATAAGTGTTTTATTCTATTAAATATCTAAATGTTAGTGTGAAGAAAAATGAAAAAGGTTTTTAGAAATCAGTTCATATTTGACTCCTTTTAAGTTATCTTGAATAAAACAGCTAATTTATTCATGAGGCACATACAAAAGAACTAAACAGAAATGATCCGATCTGTTTTACAGAAAACGGAAGTTAAATTGCACATAACCTCTATACAGGCCTCCAGACTGAGAGTAAATAGTCGCTTATTCAACCTTTCTTTCTGCCAGTACGACTAAATTTGGTTCGAGGTCGCACTGGTGACTCCACCACAACTGATACGAGCTGCCATTTCTGTTTCATATGAGAAACATCAAACGAAACGACAGTGAATCTAAACAGCGGTACTCGCTTGAGCTGTGCAGCGCGGACCGTTTATCTGACCAATAATAGACAGCGATCTCGATCACGTGACTCTGTTTACTACACAGTTACACACCGCTGGGAGATCCAGAGAGAAAGCGTTTGAATTTGCAGCAAAATTAATAACCTCGCTGCGAGAACTAGAGAGAAGCTTCAAATTCAGCACAGAATTCTCTGCTTTAGACCAAAGATATCAGATCAAATAGCGCTGAAACCAGGAGAAACACTGAGCCACGAACAAGTTAAGCCTCACCAGTCCACAAATCACCATTTAATGTAGAAACACTTACTGAAACTATGGTATTGTGGCAGAAATACTCGAACGCTTTTACATGATTAATTTCAGGGTTCATTTCAACCTTTGAGAGTGAAATTCAAACACTTTTTAAAGTGATTCACACTTTTCCAGCATGTCATAGGTTAACCTGTTGACTATAAACTTGGACTTACAAACATACCACCATTTCACTTGTACTGTAGATTGTCGGCAAAATTTACATCTGTGTATACGTCAGGAAGGTGTTATGGAGTTTTGTTTGTTTAGTTTACAGTTTGCTACTGCTGTTTTTGTTTTCAGGTCTTTATAGTTTTCTTAAAGTTTGTCATTATTTTTCAAAATGTCAAAAACAATAATTCATGTAACATTTACCTTTATTTTTTACCTTTAAGTTTTTCACAAATTTTGTTTCAGTTAAACTTACCAGATCACACCAAGTACAACCAAACCCATAATCCAGGTCAAACTGTTTTTTATAGAGAACCGCCACATCACTTCCTGTGGAAACTTCCATTTTTGGTGATGTCAGAGGGGGATAATTTAGAAACTGTTGTTTTTGCCATTTAATTTGTGGTTAAGCTCTTTTTCTGTTAATGGTTGTAGTATTAGCTTTTTGGAGGTTTAAGTCTTTTCGTGTTTGGTATATGTTATTTAATTTCATTGTTACAAATGTTTAGTTTTAGTTATGGTGATGGTAGGCCTTGTAGGTGGGGCTTCAGCCTATAAATAGGCTGTCTGGCTAAATGCGTTCAGTCTGATGGTGGACTCAGTGTTGCGAACCTGGACCATATGGTATAGCCAAATTTAGCAAATTGTTGCACATCACCATCACCATCACCATCACCATCACCATCACCATCACCATCACCATCACCATCACCATCACCATCACCATCACCATCACCATCACTTTTCCTGTTGTACAGTTTTTATTTATTTATTTTATTTTGTTCTCCTGAACTGTAAATATTTTTGGGCACTTTCAATAAATCACCCTTTAGGACTTACATCAACTTTTTGTACAGCACGCCATTTCCTTTTTCCAATCCAACTGGTCGGCCTCCCCACACAGCACTTAAAAGCTCTAAATATTATCCAATTTTAATGATGATTACTAAAACTAAAAGTTGAAGGAAAACTAACACTTCTAGGCAAACAAAACTTAAAAAAAACATGAAATTAGCACTAGATGGCGGCAGAGGAGCACTTACTGACTCCATAATAGATGGAAAAGTAGGAAAAGTCTCATGAAAAACAAAAACTTTTTCAAATTGTGACTGAATTAGAAAGCAAGAGCTCTTAATAATCACTGAAGTTGTCTGTCAGTTCAGTATGGTATATTTAATGAGTAGAATATTTACATTTTTCACAATAAAAATGTTTTGCACGTTACTGTTATTAACCTAATATTATCTGCATCTCAATTCAAGCTCACTGCTTTACAGTCAAATTTCCAATGAATAAACATGTTTTAGTAACTGCACTTATTAATAGTAATATGATTAAATTACCTTTATGATTTAAAAACAGCGCCACCTTCTGTAGAAGTGATCAAACCCGTGCAGGACTCATGATCACATTCACAGTCATGTTCAAAAAGAGCAATCAATATTTACACACTTATATTTAATTCACACAGAATTAACCTGTGAAAGTTAGGAAACACATCTCTGTGTTTATAGTGCAGCTGTTTTTTCAATCTGTCACTTATTTGAAGAGTTTAAGCTCTGGAAGAAAACCATTGTTCTCCCTCTACAGTCACTGAAATAATTATTGACTCATGATCAAACTGTCTTAGTCAAATATTTAAAGCCTGATGTCACGTTTTAATTGTGTTTAATTTCCTGTTTAATTGTATCACTTTACATTGTTGAGGCTCTGTGTGACGCTGAGAAAAAACTGCTCTGACTCAAATACATGAGGAAATATTATCAGTTACAGTAACATTACAATTAAAAGTACTGTAATATTTAAATAAATGAACAATACTCACGTCAGTGTGTTGAGTCGACAGTGTTTATCCTGCAGTAGAGCAGCGATCTGATTCACTCGTGTGTCTCTTAGTTCATGTTCACTCAGATTCAGCTCTCTCTGGAGTAACGGGTTTTTACCCACAATTCTCTCCACATACTGACAGGCTTCATCTGCAGCAGCACTCAAAAACCTGCAGAAGAGTCGATTCAGTTCTCAACTAAATGTCTGTTGCATTTCAAAAATGATGAGATAAAAAACTTAATTATTGTTCTAAAGACAAGCTCTAGTTAGTTATTTAGATGAAACACTTTTCTTTGAATATTTAAATACACAAATATGTCAAATGTCTATTTGACCTGTAGCTTGAACCACAACTAAACTGTTGACGATCATCATCATCATCATGTCAGAACCTGCAGCATCTGATCTGATCTTCATCATTTTGATGCAACAAATTGTCCAGTTTATTGTAGAACTAAAATGATATATTTGTTATGAATATTTAGCCTGCATATAAATAATTCAGTTGATTATTTCATCCCGTCTCACCTCAGTGTCTTCAGCTGACAGTTTGGATCCTGTAGTAAATCACTGAGCTCCTTCACTCCTGATTGTCCAGGATCATTTCCTGTGAGATCCAGCTCTATCAGGTGTGAAGGGTTTGATCTCAGAGCTGAAGCCAGAGCTTTATAACCTTCTTCTGTTACACTGCAGTTAGAGAGTCTAGAACAGGAATGACAACATTCAGCTGATTAATCAGTTCAACCTGAACAATATAAATCCTTAAAGTGAATTTTATTTTGTTCTTTGTACAAATGTATTGGAAGTTAGTTGCAAAAACTGACAACTGAATATGGAGACAAACAGGAAAAACACTGAAAGATAATCTCTGCATACCTTGAAGAATTACCACACAGAGCTACAAAAAACATAAGAATGTTTTCTTTCATCTCTGATAGACCACCATCTTCTCTTTCATTTCATTTATAAACATTCATTATATCTAGCCAGGTTTCATATATAAGTTTCTCCTTACAATAAACGTAAACGTCGCAAAGACTTAAAGAGTACGAGTGGAAATAAACATGCACACACGCCACCGCCGAAGCTCACAGGCGCCATCTTGTGCACGGAGGCCATTTTGATCTTTAACGTTACTATAGATGAAAAACACTACAACAATAAAATAGTACAATGAATAGTGCCTTTAAAATAGTATTATTGGAATAGTACAATAATTCACTCTCGTCATGTGACCTCTGTGGCTCAAATTACCTCAGTGTCTCCAATTTACACTCTATGTTCTTCAGTCCAGTGCAGAGCAGCTTCACTCCTGAATCCTGCAGATTATTATTGCTCATGTTCAGCTCTTTCAGATTGGTATCTGATCCAAGAACTGCAGCCAGAGCTGAACAGCTTTTGTCTGTTAAGTTACAATCATTTAACCTACAAGACAAATAAATCACATCAAAGAAATAGATGGAACACATACAATACATTTTCCAAGATATAAATATTAATTGTTTTCGATTACTATCATAAAAGCATAAACTGTATAAAGTAAAGAGGCTGAGCTAAACTAAAATTACTCTTCAAAAACTAGTATTTCCTGTATATTATTTTTATTCAGTGACAAATTTCCAAGATAAAATTAAGCAAGATTTATAAAAAAATACATTAGTATAAAGATGTTTAGCTTTTTAAAGCTTTATAGCTGAGCCTGATTTCTCCCAATGATTTTTTCTCCTTTTCTTTCCCCTGATGGAGTTTGGGTTCTTGCCACTGTTGCTTTTGTCCTGTTTAGTTGGGGACACTTAATATTCAGTGATATTATTGACTTCACACTATTAGATGAGACAGTTCACACTTTTACAGCAAGTTAAAGGCCTCTCACTATAATTAAAAAAATCCCTCCATTCACATGTACATGTCTTTTTGCTATGAAATCTTTAATGAAGTAAAGCTAAGATTACTTAATACAAAACAAATATGCAAACATTTAAATGTTCTTTCATATTTTGTCTAAAGGTTTGATAAACTGTCTCCATTAAAGAAAATCAGATTTTTCAGACTATTATTTCATATTTCATCTCCATGATGGGAATTATACTATAATTATATGAGATTCTATTATCAGTACAGAATAATGCAGGTAAATGCATTTTTCAGATGAGAGTAAAACATGACAAAACATTAAATGACTCACAGAGCTCTTCTGGAGGTTTTGATGACTGCCGATAATCTAATGAGACACTCGTCTGATTTCCTGAATTTCTGAAGCTCAAACTCCTCCAGCTCTTCCTCTGATGTCAACAACACAAAGGCCAAAGCTGACCACTGGGCAGGTGAAAGGTCACCAGATGAGAGACTTCCTTTGCTAAGGTGGTTCTGAATCTCCTTCACCAGAGTTTGGTCGTTCAGTTCATTCAGACAGTAGAACAGATTGATGGATCTCTCTGCAGACAGATTACCTTCTAATTTCTGCTTGATGTACTGAACTATTTCCTTGTTGCTCTGGTCATTGTCGTCTCGTTGTGTCAACAGACCCCGTAAGAGTCGTCGATTGGACTGGAGCGACAGACCGAGGAGGAAGCGAAGGAAAAGGTCCAGGTGTCCATTGTCACTCTCGAGCGCCTTGTCCACTGCAGTCTTGAGAAAACCAGTTATGGTTTCATTTTTCTTGTTGATGTCTAGAAACAGATGTGTATAAAGGGTCTTGATCAACGTTTTATTTCCGTTTTCCTGTTCTGTAGACTCATGAACAAACACACTTTTCTTGTTGATGTCTAGAAACAGATGTGCATAAATGGCTGCAATAAACTCTTGAACGCTCAAGTGAACAAAGCAGTACATGGTACCAAGAGTGATCCCTGTTTCCTCCTTAAAGATCTGGGTACACATGCCTGAGTACACTGATGCCTTATAGACGTCAATACCACAGGCTTCCAGGTCTGTGTCATAGAAGATCACGTTGTTTCTCTCCAGCTGATGAAATGCCAGTTTCCCCAGTGAAAGGATGGCGTCTTTATCCCAGGAAACATCTGCTGCGTATTCTCCATCATACTTTCGGCGGCTCTGCTGGATCTGAAAGCGGAGAAAGTGTGTGTACATTTGTGTCAGAGTCTTGGGAGTGTCTTCAGTGTTTGATTCCTGTGGTGTTCTAGAGATCTCATCAGCCTGATTGTTTTTCACATCATTATTTCTTTTCTCCTCCAGAATGTTCTGGAGAACCGTGGCTGAAATCCAGCAGAAGACTGGGATGTGGCACATGATAAAGATACTCTTTGATTTTTTAACATGATCAATGATTGTGTTGGCCTGATCCTGATCCGTGAATCTTTTTTTGAAGTACTCTTCCTTTTGTGCGTCACTGAATCCTCGTATCTCCGTCAGCCGGTCGATACAGTCAGGAGGAATCTTACTGGCAGCTGCTGGTCTGGTGGTGATCCAGATGAGAGCAGAAGGAAGCAGATTTCCCTTCATGAGGTTCGTCAGGAGAACATCCAGAGAGGCTGGTGACGATACATCACACCACGACTCATTATGATGGAACTTCAGAGGAAGACGACATTCGTCCAATCCATCAAGAATGAACAGGACTTTGAACTGATTTCTTCTTGTAAGGTTCAGTCCTTTTGTCTCTGGGAAAAAATGAGTTATAAGGTCCATCAAACTTAGTTTTTCTTTCTCCTTTAAGTTCATCTCTCTGAACGGAAGAGGAAATATGAAACGGATATCTTGATTTTCTTTTCCTTCAGCCCAGTCCAGAACAAACTTTTGCACAGAGACTGATTTTCCGATCCCAGCGACTCCTTTTGTCAGTACAGTTCGGATCTCCTCGTCTTGTTCAGGAGCTTCAAACAAATTTGAGCATTTAACCTGAATCTCTTGAGATTCATGACGCCTGGAAGCAACTTCGATCTGTCTGACCTCATGTTCAGTATTGACCTGTTCACTGCCACCCTGAGTGATATAGAGATCTGTGTAGATGTTATTCAGAAGTGTGGAGTCACCATGCTTCGCCATTCCTTCAAACACACACTGATACTTCTTCTTTAGGCCACATTTTAGCTGATGAATGAAGAACAGCTCGCCTAAACACAGGAAAAAAAACAAATAGTTTTAGTGTTAATTTACAGTTTTATAGACAGTCTACATGAATAATCATTAATAACAATCTGACAGACAGGGTTCCCACTCTTTTATGAACACCAGATTCAAGGAATTTCAAGGACTTTTTAAAGCACCTTTTCTTTAATATCAAGCACAATAAAGACAATAAATGTGGGTTTGTGACTGCCAATCTGGACAGTATCAAAGACCTACTGTACCTGTGTCTATCATTACTGCAGTAATGTTAAAAACATATGCTGACAACTAAAACCTAATTTAAGGGGCATTTGACTTTTTAAAATTAGAGAGAGAGAGAGAGAGAGAGAGAGAGAGAGAGAGAGAGAGAGAGAGAGAGAGAGAGTCTGAACCAGAGATGCAGTTAAGACTTCTTATCCCTGCTTTAAACTTTTCACACTTTTAATTTTCTTTTTTTATATATAAATCATTACTCGATTAAAAACATTAACACAAAGAGGGAATATTATATACATTAATTTTTTTCACATCTGCACAAAGACTAGAGTTTATGGTAGCATCCTAAATCATAAAAGACTGTAAAAACAACGATTACACCAACAGTTCAAATTGTACAAGTTTTGACAAAAACAAGCTTTATAAAAATATATATTATAAAAATGTACAAAAAAACATTTCAGCTATTAAACCTTTTTTTTTTTTTTAAGAAAATGGATGAGTCAAAATTATTGATCATAAACATTATTTAAAATATGATTATATATAATATTCTAGATACCTCATTACACAATTTCTGGAAAGCACATTAGCTTCAATCCAGCGGTTAACATTTACAACGCTGCATGTAAGATGTGTGAAAATATGGGTCGATCTTCACAATGGTCAGAACAAAAATGGGAGATGTACTGAATGAAAATGCAATTTCAGTCTCTGACAGTAGAGGGCACTAATGGAACAGAATATATTGGTTTCCCCGGCTTTGATGAACCAATTTTATGTCGCTCAATACTGAGTCAAGCATCATTGAATTTGCACTTCCCTGGCACTGAGCTAGTTAAACAGCTCCACGCTTCTCCCGAGTTCATCAAGAGCTTGATCACAACCCATCAGCTCATGCCGCTTTTTACGCTTTTTTCTTAATCTGTAGCACCGTTTCGTTCTGGCTTTGGCAGAGCGTAAAGACCAATTTTTGTAATAGATCAATTCTACTGAAAATATAGTTCAAGTTTAATTCAAGCAGTTTAAAAGACCTGTGATTGTTTTCACAGAATTTTCAATGTCTTAAATTTAAGTACTTTCAAGAAGTGTGGGAACACTGGACAGATGGTCAAGAGTTTCTGACCTTCTAGAGCATCAGCAGCTTCATCTTGCTTCATCTCTCTCAGGTAATGTAGTGTGAGATCAAGAGCTGCTGCTTTGATACTGCATCTGTTCTCATTAAAGTCCTTCACAAAGTTTTCTGTGTTCTCATTTTGTAATATTTTCTTAAACTTTTCCAGCTCTTTCTTCAGAAATGTGATTATTTTGCTCTCAAGATCCTACAAACAAAAGTAAGAAAAAAGACAGAATAACAACAATGTAACCCAATTGTACATTTACATTTGGTCAACACTATTTATTCAATAATTATAATATCTGTTTTTATATAACTTTAATATCTGTATAATATTTTAATATATGCAAGACAAAAAAATCAAGTTAAAAAAACTAACATGCTAACCAGCTGTTATTTTTAACTAATAGAAAAGCAAAATATCTGTGCTTGAAAGTAAAAATAAGTGATCAAGAGAAATTAAATAAAATTATTTTGTTCAATAACATATTTGTTTGTTATAAATATTAAACATTTATGAAAATGTGTTTTCCCACCTGGAAGATCCACAGGAGATTTTCTTTGAAATTCTTCTGGTTCCTGTGAGTCTGATCGTCTGAGTCTAATGTCTCATATTGAAGCCTGTAATCAAATAAATACAATAAAATACTGATTTTCAAGGTAAAATATTACAGAAAGAGAAAAAAAGCATTAGCTGTGAATACTCTGATAAATATTTGATATAAAATGTTCCATGAAAGTTTTTAACAGTCAATGTGTGGCCAAAATTTAGAAACATGAAATACCTTTCATGAGATGATGGTGTTTTCTCACTGAAGTTTGGTACATTTCCTTTTGACCAGTCACTCTTCAGAGACACAGAGCTGGACACATGTGAGTCTGATCTTACACTAATGACACAAAGAACAGAGAAAAACACTTTAGTAAAGGAGGTTCAACTGTGTCTGAAACACATCCGTGTCTTTATCTAATCCTCCACAGAAATGATTAAAGTTCAGTTATTGACAGGAATTGACAAACTCCAGTAGAGTGTAAATGATGGTGTGAAACAGACGCAGTCTTACCTGTGTTTCTCTGAGAGACTCATCTTTCCTCGCTCCTCTGATCAGCACTGCTTTGAGAAAACAATCAATCGTTCAGCAGGACCTGGAAATGACAAGATTTACAGAGATGAAGAACATGAAGATGATGAAGAATGAGGAGTTAGCAACAACAGCAACAACAATGTGTGAAATAAAGTCACTTACAAATATATTGTCATGTCAAATAACTGAATGGACTTAATCATTTCAGATTTAATGACTTTAACTGATTCATGACTCCAAATATGAATTTATCGAGGAACAGAAATTTACACCCAATCTGTCATATTTTCTATAGCAGTTTAATTGTACAATCATATTTTACCCAATCTTTGGTAATTGATTATTTGTTGCTTAATCATTACTTCAAGTTCACAATGATGGTAAAAGTACCTGAATTATAATGGTCACACTGTATAACTGCTATATATATGGACTGAAGTATTCAATTTAATAATATATTTTTGTTTTTTGACAAATAATAATAATAATAATGATAAAAACAACAAATTCACGTTAGGCTCTATCTAGGCCTACCTGTCCTCTGTAAATATCGGGTTCAAAACAACATAAACCGGAAGAGAAAATGGGAGAAAACCTTCAGAAACATATTCGTGTTCAATAACTCTTTCTCAGGAACCCTTTCTTCATGTTTGAACATCCGTGGCCTTCAAAAGATCGTCATTTCTGTAAGATTCTTCGTCTGTTCGGAGTATCATCAGGTGTTCTGGATCATAGGTGTGGACATGCGCGTGCGGCAGATATAGGACAAACTCCAAACGGGAGGGAGGATCCCTAAAGCAGAAGTGGACTTTGGAGGGAGCAGGGCACTTGAGTGCCATTATGTAACCGTTTATTATTATTATTATTGCAGAATTTATACATACAAGAACAGGGAAATGAAGAATGGTTGTATCTGTTACAATGAAGAATTTTACACAGAAAAGAAAATAGAAAACAAATATCCTGGGTTTGCATACATCAATATGTAAATGTAAAGAAAAGAAAGAAATAAGCATAACAAGGTTAAATCACATCTATAAACATGACTAAAATATGTATAATATATCACGGAAAAAAAAAGTATGTTTCACCAGTTTTATACGCTGGTCTGCATAATAAAGTGCTTTTATTTCACAGTGTCTGAGTAATTTATAAATGAAGGAATTAATTTTAATTTTAACTATTAAGGAAGTTTACCATAGGCTACTTTCTTGAGTCACGCGCACAAACTCCGCCCATGATCAGACTTGAAGTTCACCCAAAAATGAAAATTATACCATGATTTACTCACAATCAAGCCATCCTAGGTGTATATGACTATCTTCTTTCAGACAAAAACAATCGGAGATTAAAAATATCCTGGCTCCTCCCAGGTTTATGATGGTTGTAAATGGGAATGAAGACAAAAATAATGCATCCACCCAAAATCAAAGTAACTACGACTCCCGTGGTTTAAAAAGGTCTTCTGAAGCGAAGCGATGCATTTTTGTGAGAAAAATATCCATATCTAAAACTTTTTAAATTTGCAATCAATTTGTGGTGGAATATTTTTTGACCTGACGAACAACGTAATTGTCACGATCGCCAGTTGTAGTGCCCACTAGAAACTCTAGAGGGCACTCCACCATGGACTCACTCACTCTCTCATCCACTCACTCACTCACTCACTCATCCACCAAGGCAGACTACATTTCCCAGAAGCCCCACACCCATCACTGATCACTCCATCAGCTGCAACACATTACCCAGTCACTGATTACATCACCCAGCCCATTCTCATCACTCACATTATTTAAGCTCAACACACACACACTTCCGTGCGAGGTCTTGATCTTCTGTATAGTTATCATGTCTGAGTGTTATTCCCTGTCCTGTTTTCCTGGTTTTGATTCTGCCTGTTTTCTGATCGTTCCCTGCCTGCTGTTTTGGACTTATTGCCTTGGATTATTGGACTGTTGATTGTTTGCTGCCTACCTCGATCTGCTTTGCCTGTCTCAGGTTTAGGACTCTGCCTACCCTCTGACATTCCTGTTTGCTGTTGATTTGACCATTGCCTGTTTGACCACGTTGCTTATTAAAGCCTGCATTTGGATCTCATCCGCTGACTCGTCATTACAGTAATGATGAACGCGGAGGTGCAGACGGAGGATAGAGTAAAACAAATCCCCGGTCTCGGATTATAAGGCTACAATGATCATTTTAAAAAGAAATGTTAGAAGTTTTCGACATAAGAGAAGAGAAGCTTCAATTTATTGCACAGCTCTATTTGAACCGCCAGAGGCGTCTAAGCTAACAATACTCCAATCCTGCGTCTCAGCCTACATCACGTCAGAGGATTACTCATTTGGTGCAAGTCGTCTTGCGCATTCTGTGTCCGGTCGTCCACTGGAGGCTAGTGAACGCTAAATACAGGTGTAAACAAGGTGTAAAAGGTTTTGAGCTTGTCCACGTTCAATGTTACGAACCCCACTTTAAAAGAGCTCGCTAGGGAAGGGGGTAAGCAACATAAAAAGGACACGCGAGACAAAAAGAAACAATTTAGCTGTTTATTAATGCCGCAGCACTCGCATGTCACAGGCAACTATCCAACACTCTAACACAAGGAACATGAAATGACAAACACACAGATCAACAAAAACAAACACAAAAATAAAGCAAAAGCAACACAGCTTAACAACAACCACGAGTCATCAGGACGCAGACCGAACTCGTTGAGCGCAGCTGATCGTCAGCGTCGGCTTACCAACCGATCCCTCTCTCAAGTGAGCACCACGCTCACATAGAGCTAAAGACAGTGGCAGTGGTGACCTGGCGACTGGAGTTCTGATGGAAGCAGCACAAGTTCGACACTCTCAACAGCGCCACACATCTATACTCTCCCCTCTTATATGCAGCCCAGCACGTCGTAAAAGAATTGGCAGCAGGTGCACAGGGGCGGGGCTTACCCTCGGGAGAAGAGAAAGAATCAAATTAACAACGAAGGAAAATACACACCACACTAAATATATATAAAGGCTTGGGCTGTAACACTTCCCCCCCTGAAAACAGAAACAGATTTCTATTTTCTCCTCATCTCCTATTGGAGAAATAAGGGGGAAAAAAAGCGTAAAAAAGCGTTTCTGAGCGTAAAAGATAAGTCTAGCCCCGTGACAACACATCGGCTACCACATTCTCAGATCCCTTTTTATGTCGGATCTCTAGATTATACGGCTGCACCATTAGTGCCCATCTCATCAAGCGCCGGTTGTAATTGTACATCTTGCTGAGGAAGACTAACGGATTGTGGTCCGTATAAACTATAACAGGAAACATACTGGCTCCCACGTAAACATAAAAATGCTGTAAGGACAGTAAGAGAGCTAGGGTCTCCTTCTCGACTGTCGAGTAGTTAAGCTGATGACAGTTAAACTTAGCCGAAAAGTAGGATACTGGATGAGCTATTCCATCAGCACCTTCTTGTAAGAGAACAGCTCCCGCTCCAACAGCACTGGCATCCACCTCCAGCTGGAACGGCCGAGACACATCCGGAGCCGAGAGAACAGGAGCACTGCAGAGAAGAGATTTTGCAGACAAAAATGCCTGTTGGCAGTCATTAGTCCCGAAAAGTTCTTAAAAGTTCGAAAAGTTCTTACAGAAACATCCTACCATTCCGAGGAACCGACGCAGCTCTCGCCTCGTAGTAGGTGTAGTGAGTTTACCTTCGGCCATGCAAGGACACTACGTAAAATAGAGATTGGTACTCACGTCACTGCTGATTTTTGAATCACGCGTCACTTGAGGTGCGGTTATGAGTACATCAGGTGACCACTTCCCCCTACTCTAGTTCAGGGCACCAGTCAAGGTCTGTTACCTTGGCAATATGAAAACACTCCCAACAGGAAGCTGTTCAGTAATTTGGAACTAATGTAAAGTGGTCAGCTGATTTATTTGAAAGATTGGTGAGATTCCTAACTTGTAGAGCCTTTTCTGTATTATCAGCACAAGGAAGACACACATGTGTAATAAAATAAATTTTATTAACAAAAGATAGACAAGATTAACTAACACAACTACTAAATGAATACCATGAATGATAAAGGAATAAGGTGCATATGATACATAAAATACAAGTGATTAAGTTGGATGTGGCTATGGAAGAGTTACGTTACCTTATGGAAAGATAAACTGTTTCTCTGTGAATAATAAGGTGGACAACCTTAACTAACATCAGCTATATTACATCTAATATGAATTAGGAAATCATACACTGATAATATACAACAATGCCAAGGTCTCTGGAAAGAGGTTTGGTTAAGTGATATTTACGCTCCACGTGGTTGAGTCCGATGACGATGACGTCTTCCACTGGTTGTGCTGGTGACAATGCAGTGGGGAGAGGAGCCGGAATCTGTTTCAACAGCCTTGAACACGAAGCTCTGTGGGATGCTGATCTCCTGGAGCACCGAAGGGTCCTAAAATCTGGAACACGCAGATGAGGCCCTGGTGTAGGTGCAGAAGGTCCTTAACAATCTGGAACACGCAGACGAAGGTCCTTGGAGTAAAGGTTTGCTCTCCTGAGCTTAACCTCGTTCCAAGTGTCTCTGTGTGTCTTCTGCCTCTCTGGGCCAGACACTCAGAACTTGATCGATCCGCTTTTGTCTCTCTGGAGTCGTTACGGTCTCGCTGGATGAAAACTCTGAATAGTGTTTGTTAATGTCTCTTTCCTCACAGACTGGAGGCTCAGAACGTGGTCGTCTCTGTTGCTGTTCCTCACAAGCTCTAGATTCAGATCATGGAATCTGTTGTTGTCTCACTGGACGAACCGGAGACTCAGAACGGGTGTGTCTGTTATTGTCTCAGCTTTGCAGGCCGGGACCCAGAACTAGGTGTGTCTGTTGAAAGGGTACTTTTATCCCTTTCCGATGAGGAGGAGATTACAATGTGGCGCTTCTCCATTCCAGTGCTGTGATTGGTCACTGGCATCAGAGGGGACACACAGTGTGGCCACACCTTCTTTCCCCTGTGGAACTCATTTGCATAAAGCACAAAGATGGAAGTCTTTAAAGTGTCTTTAAGGTTTACCAATGCATGTCTCACTTACCAAACCACCACCAGAATACCTTTGGCAATATTCTAAACAAATAGAGACCAAACATGATGGAAAAAGACTGAACTGTCATGCATTCATTCATTTGTACATTAACAGCTAAATTAGTGTTGCACTACAAATAGCTGTAACCGAGAATACTTATTTCTGTGAATAAGTGTGAAATGAATGTGTGTAGAATACATCAGTTTCAAGGTTTCCAAACATAGTTATGAATGGATTGGGATGAGTCTTTGTGATCTCTCTTTGTTTCACCCTTTGCTGCTGAGGTCCTGAGGAATTTTTATGGCAGTCACAGCCTAATCTTAGGCTCTAGGTGGGTGAAGGGCAGAAACTGCATGTGGACCAATGAGAAGTCCTGTCCTTCCTGGGGTTGGTACCAGGGGTCTTCTTCTAACCCTCCAAGAGATGTCTGGCTATTGTCCTACCATCTTTATCTGATGGCGTTGGGCAGTTTGTTTATGTTGGTCCACTAAGATCCAATCAAAATGTAGCAAACCTTTGTCCACTGTTACGGACAGAGAGGGGCCATAAACTGGGCCTGGAATGTACTGTTCCCTACATCTGTGAACTCTTCAAACACGTTTCACTCCTGTGTCTGATCTCTGTCACACACTGATCAATAGTTTCCACACTTTTCTGCATGAATGTGAAAATCGCTGCCTTTCATAGGAAACTTTCCAATTCTCAGCAACATCAGTGGAGAGTTGAAGCTTCGGAGGGTCTGCAATCCTTCCATCTCCTCTGTGTTTCTCGTCACTCGTGAGCGTGTAATCCAGACTGAGAAACTCCATAGAAAGAATAACAGTGTTTTGACTGATGAGAGATGATATATATAAATGGACAATTATGAAAATATAACGTTTTTGGATATGTTTCTCTTGTAGTTTTATTGAACGAGGACAGATAAGAGCGGCGACAGCAGTGTTTGTACCTACTGCACGTCATGTCCTGTCCACCACACATTCAACTGATGATGAAAATCACACTGGAGATCATTTACGTTTCATCAATGTTTTGTTTTAAGCTGCATATAAATGTAGTTTTATTAGTTCAGATTTCTGAGGCTGATGATGTTTGAAGTTGCAGAAAACCTGTACCGACCTTCATCCTACTGACGTCCACTACAATGAGGAGGAGATGTGACTCTCCAAACTTCATTATAAACTGTAATTGTTGCAATCCATGTTTCAACTATTGAAATTACAGCCATTCTGTGTGAAATTATTGTCTTTATTAAATTACTGTTATCCAGAGCCTTAATGTAATTAATTATATTAATAAAAAACAGACAAGAACAGACTGTCCTCCAGGCGTGGAAACGACAACATTCTTGCATGAATATTTAATGCACAGCAAAATATAGTCACTGATTTAAACCTCTTCAGAGATTTAAAGAGTTGAAACACACTAATATACTCTGCAAAGAACCACATTGTGTTTAATCTACAATATGACAAGCAAATAAGCATTTGTGATGTGAATAGCACTTCTGATCAAAAGTGCCACACAGATTTCACCTGCTTCTAGTCTGGATTCACACTGTTTTTGTACAGAAATGGAGATCAAGCGGCACAGTGACAACAGCGAACTCTACGGTCACAGAACACGATGGTCATCTGTGTTGGTGTAAAGCTGCTGTGGTCAGGAGCTCAGAGTCTGTCAGCGGCGCTCCGCTTCAGTCCAAAGATTCAGAGGAAATGGCGTCCAGCGGGGAGATCGCCTCCATTTTGTGTGCTTGAACATTGGCAGAAGATTTCATAAGGCTTCAGGAGATTCGAGGAAGGAGAAATCCCATAACATCAGCTCTGACACAATGTCTCGTTCCCTCCTTCTGAAGAATGTTGGCAATCAATCAAACACAAACATTTCTCTGTGTGAAAAATATCTTTACAGTAGAAGTCACACGTGTTACACAGGATATTGTAGCGGGACACTGGATGCAGCACAGGATCAGCCCCAAATAAAGACAAACTCCAGTAATGTCTTCTCTTAGGTGTTACTACAAACATGAAATGGGACAGTGTTACAACAATCATCTGTTCAGGTCTGCAAATACATCACAATCTCTCTTCAGAATGTTTCACGCAGACTCAACACAGCTGGTAGGCAAATCATTCTAAAAGGTGTAAAATGTACAACACTATTTTCCCTCTTCCTATTGCATTCGTCTCCAGACCTGTCTTGACTTGAAAGTGTGAAACAGTGTCTGTGGGAAAGTGGCTGGGCTGTTCCTCTCGGAAATCAAACACCTCTTAAGGTTCATTTTTGGGTGATCAAAGCTAAGTTTTACATGGCTGAGATCTTACCATACATTTTATTCTTTCAGTTTTTATTTTAATTATGTACTAAAAATTTTTACTGAACCCACTCAATGAAAGTTGTCAATACATATTGACAAAACACATTTCATATCGTTCATTGATAAAATATGCGTAGTGATTTAACCTAGACATTCTAATTAAAAAATATTAAACTACAGGTTATTCAAACTATGTTTCTATATGAGTAATCACGGATATAATAGTGGTGGGGTAAAATATCCTAAAATGTTTAAGTTTATATATCAAATAGACTACCACGCTGGTGATATGCATAGATTTCACTGAAAACATGCTTGCTGGAATGTTTATTGGGGGATAATTAAACGGATGGCTGAAAATCTCACATGGAAAGAAGACAGACGGGCGCCGAGACACGGTGACGCTCACACCTAGAAAAAACAATGCATGTTGTACTATCGCCATCTAGGGGATGAAGATGGCTAACCGTATTAAAATATATACCAGCTGTTCTGAGATAAAACTATTTACAAATTTCCAATATTTTAAAAATGTAATTATATTCTTACATCTTCTTTTATAATATGTGTATAAAACTTTGAAAAAACGATGATACATAAAAAAAGTGGTTGGTCGCATCCGGGGTACAATAAAATACAAGCACCAGCCCTTTGTCACACCCGCGAATACCGTTTTAAAATCGGGGGCACGAACAAAACTTCCTCCATTCACCAACTCTCTTGACCTGGACGGAAAAACTTTCAACGCTTCTGCAGTTTTTCAGCTAACATTGAAAAGATGGCAAAATATAATGGTAAGTAAATTTCATTATATGATAAATAATGATGTCTTGTAATGCGGCATATCTGCTGCTGTTTAAACTACAGTCATTTTCAATGTAATTAATTCGTATCATTTCAAGGAATTACAGACGAATTTAAGTGTTTTATTGTGATTAATTTAGCTTTTTAGACTCTATATTTTCTATATTTTGTGGAGAACGGTGTTTTCTTAAATGAGAAAAAACATTCGTCCCGTGCGCTTGGGGTTATACTTTTATTTATTTTATTGAAATTGAATATTCTTATTTATTTGACTAATGATTAATCATAAAACCTAATTTTTAAGAGACACCGGATTTGTAAATTAATAATATTCATTGTTTTATATTATGTTGAAAAACCGTGTGAAATCTACATTGTTTGTGTCTGTGTGATATATTTTTAAAGAGATGATGCGGTCTTGGTAACCAAAATTATGCATTCTTAATCAGGCTTTTATGATCTTTGGTAGATATTTTCTGCTCTGATTACTTGATGTGTAAATTTCATAATGTTATTGTACTTAATTTCTGTAAATTCACTTGAGTTATTTAAATATTTTATACTTAGTATTTTACCAACCATACTATTCTTGAAATAAAATGTGAAAGTTTGCGCAGAAACTTTATTTTATTGTTTTAGGTGTGTAATTGCATGTTTCAGCCAGCAGAGGGCTTCAAAATGTGTTTGCGCTGATACTTCATTTTATTGTTTTAGGGGTGTAATTGCATGTTTCAGCCAGCAGAGGGCTCCAAAATGTGTTTGCGCTGATACTTCATTTTATTGTTTTAGGGGTGTAATTGCATGTTTCAGCCAGCAGAGGGCTCCAAAATGTGTTTGCGCTGATACTTCATTTTATTATTTTAGGGGTGTAATTGCATGTTTCAGCCAGCAGAGGGCTCCAAAATGTGTTTGCGCTGATACTTCATTTTATTGTTTTAGGTGTGTAATTGCATGTTTCAGCCAGCAGAGGGCTTCAAAATGTGTTTGCGCTGATACTTCATTTATTGTTTTAGGTGTGTAATTGCATGTTTCAGCCAGCAGAGGGCTTCAAAACGTGTTTGCGCTGATACTTCATTTATTGTTTTAGGGGTGTAATTGCATGTTTCAGCCAGCAGAGGGCTTCAAAATGTGTTTGCGCTGATACTTCTTTTATTGTTTTAGGTGTGTAATTGCATGTTTCAGCCAGCAGAGGGCTTCAAAATGTGTTTGCGCTGATACTTCTTTTATTGTTTTAGGTGTGTAATTGCATGTTTCAGCCAGCAGAGGGCTTCAAAATGTGTTGGCGCTGATACTTCATTTATTGTTTTAGGGGTGTAATTGCATGTTTCAGCCAGCAGAGGGCTTCAAAATGTGTTTGCGCTGATACTTCATTTATTGTTTTAGGGGTGTAATTGCATGTTTCATCCGTTTCATTGCTTTTTGAATTGTTATTATTATTATTATTATTTTTTTATTTACCAATTATCGTAGCTCATTGTTTGTTTATCTCTGTTTAATAGGATATAATTTTTTAGTACATATTATCCATCAATCTTTGTACAATTTCTATATTTATTTATTCATTTGTTGTTCAAATTTTTTCTTGTCTTATTTTGCAGTAACTGCTACTGTAATGTATTTGAGTTGCTGTTAACATACTTGATGTCCACTAGAGGGCACTCCCGTGCTGTTGGTTGTTGTTGTTGCAGTGTTTCGAGTAAAACGAGAATTTAATCATGCAGTCAGGTCTCCGGGTCTTCATATCCTTGTTCTAAACGAACCATAACACAAGTGTTATTAAGCATATTGATGCGGACATAACAATTGCAATGTAAATATTTCTTGAGATTGTAATAACTTGTTCTTTACGGTTAAAGGAAAGGGGATGTAGTGATAGTGTATTTGTAGATGTGAGTACCGAGACTAACCACTAGGTGTCAGTAGCATCACACTTACCTGTAGGGTAGACAGTTATTGCTGTTCCTGCACGCGATCTGCAATATAATAAAGAGATGTTTCTACTATAAAGCAGTTTCTTCACTGGATAAAGAAACATTACAGAGAGCTGCAGAGAAATCAGGATGTTGTGCATCTAAATCCCGGGCCGATGATGTCTGAATCCAGCTTCTCATGGACGCTATCCGGTCCTCCTCAGAGACTCCGCCTTTCCAGCTTCTTTCTCACGCTTTTTTTTAAGGGATTGTGTTGCTTTTTGTGTCTATTTTCATGAATAATGGGAAATAAACTGTTTTGAAATTCAGATAACACTGATATATCAGTGAAAATAGACTGCAGAAATATAAAGGCACATAAAATATAATGACAGTATTCTGTGTTTCTTGAACATCAGCTCCACTTTTAAGGGACCGTGTGGATTTTCTGTAATTCACGCTTGTTAGGGACCCTGTTATTATTGTGTCTATTTTCAGAAAAGAATATTAAACTATTTTGAAATGTAAATAACACATCAGTGAACATTACTGTAAAATTACAAAGGTGTATAAAAACTATGACCTCATTCATACTGCACATGTCATCCTGTGAATGCATTAATGAATCAGTTGATATAATTCAAGCAAATATTACAGTTCAAGATCACAAGGTGACCAGAGACAGCAGCTCCAGCTCGGATCCTCCTCTTCAGATGAAGGACTCGAGCGTCAAACATGGACGATTATACAAAATGATCATGTTATCATTGCTTTACATGCACACTACTTTTGCTTAAAAGTATACGATAGTACAAATTGTAGTATTTACAACTATCTCACAACTGTACTTTCTGATATCATCTCATATATTGTGTTTTTGTCACATAGAAACATTCTTTTCTGTAAAGCCTCTTTGAAATATGTACAGTGAAAAGCAGGAAACACTGGGACACGCCATTATGAAATAATACGATTTGATGTTGATTAAAAATAAGCCACTTATTTGTGGTCGTCGAGTGGAAGACATTTGAATTTGAGTGTCAAAGACTTTCTATACAGTCTTAAAGGAACTTTGATAGTGTTCAAGCCATTGTGTTCAAGTCTTGTGATTGGTTGTCAAGCCAGACAATCAGAATTTAGGAGCCTCATCTCTGATTGGCTGGAATTTTGGCATATTGTAACGCTGGTTTGTGTTGATCCGGAGAGCGAGCAGCTGAAACCTTGAACATGTGAAAGAGAACATCCGCACACATCCAAATAAACTTCTTTTGCATGTTTCAGCCAGCAGAGGGCTCCAAAATGTGTTTGCGCTGATACTTCATTTTATTGTTTTAGGTGTGTAATTGCATGTTTCAGCCAGCAGAGGGCTCCAAAATGTGTTTGCGCTGATACTTCATTGTATTGTTTTAGGTGTAATTGCATGTTTCAGCCAGCAGTGGGAAGTTAAATGACCAAACCTTGGAAAGAGTACTGGTTTTTAAATACCTTGGTTTACGGATTGATGAAAGATTAATATGGAAACATCATATTAGTAAAATTGAAACAAAGATCTTAAATTGCACGCGTACGGTTGCTGGTTACAATAGCGGAGCTCGTCGTAGTGCATTGTTGTGCATGTGTCAAGCATTGATTCGTTCTGGTGTTGATTATGGGTGTGTTGTGCACGGGTCGCCAACCAAGACTTTATTGAAAAAGATTCTATTCAATCCAGAGCTTTAAGAATATGCTGTGGAGCAGTTAAAACATCTCCTGTGAATGCAATTGAGATGCCTCTAGATCTCAGAAGCGAAAAACTGGTGTTGACATATTGGGTAAATCTTCAACAATCGACGAATAATCATCTCACTCATAAAGTGTTGGAAGAGTGCTGGGAATATTCATATGATGGAGGACATAGTTTTGGATGGAAGAGTAGAATATGGGCTGAGGAATGTGGCATGGACAATAAGATCTTCTGTCCTAATGTACAATTACTGAAGCTCCACAATGGAAAGTCCCTGAACCGCTT
This sequence comes from Zacco platypus, assembly GCA_038088235.1. Classification (NCBI taxonomy): domain Eukaryota; kingdom Metazoa; phylum Chordata; class Actinopteri; order Cypriniformes; family Xenocyprididae; genus Zacco; species Zacco platypus. Next base: position 32,129,045 of record CM076080.1, on the reverse strand, counting down.
GTGGATCTGAGCTTATTAGACAAGTCCAAAGAATATTACACTGGGAATGAGGTTAATGCTATTTTAAAGAGCAAATTTGATTCAATTTTACAAATATTAACAGATGGGTCCAAGGAACCTGTCCGTCAAAAGGTTGGTATAGGTGTATATGTTCCGAAATTTAAAGCACATATTAGTCTGAAATTGGCCGATGAATTATCTGTGTATCTGCGTAATTAACAGCTATAATAATACGACTACAATGGGTCGAACAAGTCAGACCAAGTAAAGTAGTAATTTGCTCAGATTCTTCTTCAGCTTTAAATAGTATAACGAATGCAAGATCAGAAAGAGAAGATTTATTAATGGAAGTATATTTATCACTACATAGATTGAGAGAGGCTGGAATAGTTATTAGTAATAGTAATTGTAATTAGTAATACTAATAGTTAATAGTAATAGTTATATTTTTGTTGGGTACCAGCACATATTGGGGTATTTGGTGATGAAGTTGCTGATAAATTAGCAGAAGAAGCTCTAGACAGGAGGGAGGTGGATGTTAAAGTACCTATGGGGAAAAAGGAGGCAAAATCGATTTGAAAGAAAAAGTTAATGAATAAATGGCAAATTAGATGGGACAGTAGTAATACAGGGAGATGTGTTATAATATTACACAGACAGTAGGGAGGATAAATTGCCAAGGAGAAAATAGAAAAGAAGAAGAGTAACTGTCTAGACTAAGACTTGGACACACGGTTGAAATCAACACGGGCAATTATGGGTTTACAGGAAAATGGGTTATGAGATGTGTGTGATGTGTCTGAAAATATATCATGTGCTTTTCATATGTAGTAAATATAATATATATCGTGAGTCATTATTTAATCACTTTAAGAATGGACAGAATGAAGAATGAGGATATTTTAAGAAAAGTTTTAATGGATAGGCAGTTCTATAGAGCACTGATTAAATTTATATATGATTCAGGTCTAGAATATAATATGTATGGGAATATTCTGAGCATTAATCTTGTCATGGGGGACGAGAGTGGACAGAGGAGCTGAACACGCAGCGCTGGATGAAGCTCTATGAAGGATACGAATCTAAGATGATTGTGAGTGAGTAGGTGGAGGAAGGTGAGGATTAATATGAAGCAATCATTCAGATTCATCACTCGTGCAAATTTAATATCCCATCCAGTAAAGTAGGTGGTGATAATGCTCCTAAGAAGTTGGTCGCCACTAAAGAAGATTCAGAGGAAATGGCGTCCAGCGGGGAGCTCGCCTCTATTTCATGCTCTTCAACATTGGGGGGTGAATTCTGAGCGCCAGATTTCATAAGGATTCAGGAGGAAAAACTCCATAGCATCAGTTCTGACACAATGTCTCATTCCCTCCTCTCAGGGAACCGAGGTTATGTTTGGTAGCCAGAGACGTTCTTGTTGAACCGTTTTGACCAGCAATTTTTGCCAACTTGTGGCGTTTCAAGCGCTTCAATACAGTGAATCATTTTGTGAATCAATTGATTCAGAGTTTCAAAAAGCTTCTCCTATCAGAATATTCCAGCATTTATTGGTGAATTGCTGTAGGTGGAGCTTCACTGGAGTTCAATTGCTGTGTGGGAAGAGAAGAAGATCTGCCAAAATCAAAAAATAAATCATAAAGTAGATGTTTTCACTCATTCACACATTTTAAGTATGTGTTTTGTTTATATATTCTATCCGTCTATCAAAATGTACTTGTTTTTTAAAGACAAATGGACATTTTCTGCTGCATAGGAGCCTATTTCTGTTTTGTCGGTGAGTCGTTTTAACAGTTTTATTCATTTTGTTCTTTTATATTCAGTATGGACACAATGACAGATAAATATACCACAATTAAAATAATACAAATTTAAAAAAAAAAAAAAAAGTACATTTAAAAAATAGGAATATACAAATCCAGAAATAAATGTACAGATTTGTTAGCAACAAATAACACTCTAATTGAATTCAGCTTCATTTAACTTCATGTAGTTTCACTGTTTAGTGATGTTTCCTTTGATCATGAAGTCTGAGATCAGTTTGATCAACAGTCCATCATGTTTGATGAAAAATTACAGATTGTAGTTCAGCACTGAATAATTTTACAACAAAAAACATCGCAAACCACAAGTTTACAACAAAGCTCAAAGATCTGTTCATTCAACAGACCAGTATGTACAGATGTTTGCTTTGATCAAACACAAAATTATTAGAGCAAGGGATTGTGGGTATTCCACAGCCACAATGCTTCTCCAGTGAGCATGATCAATAAGAATATGAAGTTTAAAGTGTTTAACCTTAATAGTTTTACAGCAGTAAACTGAAGTTTCTTTCTTTTTACAGTACATGAAGTTCTTATTTCTGTTTCTCACTGATGAATCCTCAAAACTCACACCTTCAACAACCGCTTGATCCTGAAGACTTCAGTTTGAGATCCTTACCGCCTTCGTAGAACTATTGCCACCAATGATCAACTGAGCTCACGATTCTCTGAGAAACACAGTCCAGCATGGTTTCTTCTCCAACAACTCTAAAGATCGCTCATATGGTTTTATGTTTAACATCTACAACTTCACCTTTATTTAAGAAGGAGAATCTCTCTCATCTGCTCATGGAGCTTCAATAATACAACAGACAAGAGAACTTTTCACACTAAAACAATCGTTCTGAACTTTGAAAGACACACAAATGCTGTGAACTGGTAAAAATGTTCAGTTGTTCTGGCTAGAAGAGACTCCATCCACAGAACAAAGACAATATACTGTATATCTGTGCATTAGAAACAGACAGACACATAGAGAACTTCATATGAAATAAAACAGAATAACAAACATAAATAAATATATTCTGTGCATTAAATTTAGACAGATAAGTTTATATCCCTTGTAAACTTTACATATTTTGATAGATTTTTCTGCTATACTTGACAATCACGTTTATGATTAGAAACATTTGAATCATTATGGATGAGTTCAATCCAAACATTATTATATTTGTAGGCCTGAAACTGAAGAGCCTGAAGATTTCTGCTGACAGACTCATCTGAGCTTCTTCCTCCTGTTCCTCCTTTAAAGCTGCTGTCTGTAACTTTTTTCATCTTCATCTACATTGAGAGGAACAGAATCAATCAGTGTTCAGTGGAACAAAGTGACAATTAGTTCCTATATTTCAATTCATGTTTTTTGAGTAAAAAGAAGTTACATTAAATTCCTGTAATCAGATTAATGACTGACTTTACATGATCCTGCAGAGATATTTGTGTTTGAAATATAATCCATTAAACCATGAATCACGTTGATCTGTTTGTTTGTTTGTGTTGGTGTGACTCCTATTGAGTCGCTGTAAAGAAGAAACTAATGAGTGTACGGCGTATGGAATAAACCACAGGGAGCAAATACAAATGATATTCTGAATTCAAACAAAAAGCTTTAGTTAAAGCCGTTCGTCCTCTAGTTGAAACATGTTTGTAGGGCTCTGAGTAAATCACTGAAAGTAAAGTGAGTGTAAAGTAGTGTGACGTGTTCCTCGTCAAAGTAAAAACACACTAGAGACAGAGACATTTCTCATGTGAGGCTGGACGGCTGTGAGCTGAAGCTGAACGCCACTGATTTTAGCAGGAGTGCAGCGTTTTCCTACAATCTCACCAAGTCTATTTTCAAACTGAAATGATTCACTACTGACACAGTTAATAAAGCAGGTGTTGTTGTATAAAGCTGTGACAGTGTGCTTTTGTTCTCTTTAAACATTTTAAGAACTTCACATTTAGTTTGTTGCAAAAAAGATTAATGATGATTTTCTTTCATGAACATCTGAAAGGTTTGTTCACATATCAGAGGAAAATGAAGATCTCTTTAATATCACAGTGATGTTTCCTCACCTCAGGACACAGTTTGAGTCTCGTAGCACGTCTCTGAGCCGCTGCTTTGAGTCTCCTATCATATTGAGTCTCAGATCAAGTTCTTTTAAAAACTGCAGAGCTTCTGAGTTAGTCAAAGACTGAGTTAAAGAAGAAACATCTGTAATGTCACAGTCCTGTAGACTAGAAAGACAAACAGAGGAAGAGAGATTATCTTACAAACAAATCAAATATAATGTGAACTCAGACTCATTGTGAGATATTGAGTATAAAGTGTTTTAGTTTAAACTGTTAAAGTGATTTTCAGCATTTTGATTCTTGTATGTGAAGAATGTTACTGACCTCAATCTCTCCAGTTTACAGTGTGAATCCTTCAGTACGTCACATAAGTGCTTCACTCCTGTGTCTCCTAGTTCATTCCCGCTCAGGTTCAGATCTCTCAGGTGTGACGGGTTTGATTTCAGAGCTGAAGTCAGGATGACACACTGTTCCTCTGTAATTCTGCATCTATACAGACTGAAGACAGAAATAACAATAGTTCACATCTATGATGATCATCTTATTGAAGAGCTTCATTTAGTTTCCAATAGTCTGTTTTGAAACGCAGTTACACTAGTTCTGTGTGCTGGAAGACACTGTTTCTTCTCTTTCATTTTAACTCTTTATTTGATTATTCTTTATTCTCTGTTGAAAAGGCAGATTTCTTCATGTAATCAATCAGTTCATCATATCAAATGCTGGAAATTAAACAATTACTAATTAGTTTAAAAAAAAACATAAAATGTGACCAATAGGGAAACCCAGAAAGTTCACTGCTATAAAGAATGAAACATAAGCCCTGCTGTCTTAAAATAAATCAACTTCAATCTCACTGTAACTGCTGTACAGTAAAATGATACTAACTGTAGTTTCTCCAGCTTGAATTGTGGGTTCATCAGTAGATCACTGAGGTTTTTCACTCCAGAGTCTCCTAGTTCATTCTCTCTCAGGTCCAGATCTCTCAGGAGTGACGGGTTTGATTTCAGAGCTGAAGTCAGGATGACACACTGTTCCTCTGTAATTCTGGATCTATTCAGACTGAGAAAATGACTCAAATCATGTTCAGTTCATGTTAAATGAATCATGAATAAATGTCATACAGTCACTAATAAAGCAGCAAAACATGGAAACTTCATGAAATAAACGAACAAACCAAGACAGGAGCATTTGAGGATACTAGTTACAATCCAAGTCTGGATCCGTCCTCACTCCCAAAAATCAGTGAATTTATCACTGTAGATTAATATATATCAGGGGTGTCAATCATCCGGCCCGCGAGACGATGTCCAAAATTTTTAAAAAGGAACAGATATTCTGTTCTATTCAGACATTATAAATTTGTCCAGCAGAGGTCACACTGACATAACGAGAGATCTGGAAATAAACATGACGTGACAGCAACACAGGTCAGAGATGAGACGCTGAAGAGCAAAAACTGCACCAGGTGAAGAAAGATCACTGTCCGCGAAATATAGGAAGAAAATACAAATAGTGAAATGGGGGTTGGAGTTTATATGAATGTCTTCAGAATAGTTTCGATGGCATTTTCTTCTTATAAACGAGACTCTGTTTACAGCTGTAAACAAGGAAACGCTTTCTTGCTGCTGTTCCACAAGCGCCACCTACTGTCACACAGTGAATTTGCATTTTCATTCAGTCCGTCTGCTGTTTTTGTTTTGTCCAGGTGTGTTCTAGCATCATTTCACAAAACAAAAGTCAGACCATTCTGTTTTTGCTTTAAATCTTGAAATTATACAATCTAATTTAAATAAAATATAACTGCTCATGATACATGTGTGTAGCATCATGAATAAAATATAGTCAGTGGTTTCCTCTAATTTCAAATGGCTGGATACAGATATATTTTGTTTAAGGCTGTTATAGAGCAAATAAACAACAAATACATTCATAATCGGGGCATCCCTAATAAAAATTATTAAATAAAACATTATTTTATAAAGTCTTTTCACTGTAAAAAGGCCATTTTCAAAGAGTAGCATGTTTTTTTTTTAGTTTGATTAATGAATGAATTAATTTGTAGTTTGTAAGGTTAATAACAAGGTAATTCGGCCGCACATGGTTATAGTTTTCCCCATCCGACCCTCAACCTAAAATGAGTTTGACACCCCTGATATATAGGATCAATATAGAAACAATAGAAAATCAACATTTAAATGTACTATTTTCACATTATTAATGCAATATTATCCATGTCTAAGATAATATTGCATTAATAATGTGAAAATAGTGTAAGAATTGAGGACGAACCAGACAAATGAATCTTCCAAATGATTCATTCAAAAATAATTCCATATAAACTCATCTCAGACCAAAGCGTCACTGGACTCAAGATCAATCAACGTATTCGTGGCTTCAGTCCGTCTGAAAACCGCCCAGCTGAGGTGAGAGACCAAATGTTTAAAAGACAATGCAACTGGAGCCACAAAAGGATAACACCAGAGTGTTTGATCCTCAAAGACAGAGATAAAACAGGCCACCTTGTGTGACCCCTGAGTGTCACAGAATCAAAATCCACAGAAAACTCAACAGTGACTCCTATATACTAAGTGCATTAAATGGTTCCAAAACCATTCTAAACGGACTTGTAATCAAACAGCGTTCGACTGCATAATTCCATGTCATGCATACACACTATACATGTGACCTGTTATGCGCAGATCACTCACAATTCATGCAATTGTTATAACTTTTGAATAGTTGATGGAAAGTATGTGTTGCTTGTAATGAAACTGAATCCCCTCATAACTCAAAATATGGCTTGAATGAAATCTGTGTAAAATGCATTGTATTCTTTTTAGAGTAATCTAGACTAAACTGTACTCCCTGTACCCATCTTAAAGTTCAGATAACAGGCCATAAATGACCAGGAGAGGGGACAGTCACCTCTGAAACAAAGACCGCATCTCATTGGTTAGAACTCCTTAAAGAGGTTGGACAAACTGCAGTTTAAATGCTCAGTACACCTTGTTCCTTGGCTTATGTTTTTATTTTGCTTTCGCTTATGTTTTATTTGTTTTATTTTTTTTTATCTTAAGTTATTTTATTATTATTATTTTAAGTTACAGCTTAGCAGAAGTTGTCTCATAGAATAAGATCCGAATGAATTAGTTTAAGTCGAGACAAAGACCAAGAAACAGACGGTGAAGAGCAGCCAGGCAGTTTCATTCAAGCCATCCAACTGACTTTCATCTCACTCGCTTTCCTTTCTTTTACTTTAATTTTCTTTCTTTCCGTCGAGAGTCTCGTGTAATAAGTTACATTTTGTCGCAAAGTTAAACGACTCTACAGTCTTTGCTGCCTGAACTTCAAACTTCTGCCACGAGGGAACCTCCATTCATCGGCAGCAATCAGGACCGGAAAGACCTTCAACAGATCAACGAACCCGGGGAACCTTTTCTCCAAGCCAAAGGACGCCACAAGGAACCCCATTTAAAGACAGTCTACACGCGCAAGTACCTCCAGATTCTGTAGCTGAACTGGTTCATTTATATAAAATCCAATAGCCCCGCCTAAGCAGCGATAAAAGGGTTAAATTAGTGATTGATGGTTTGTTCAGATCAGGTCTCATGAAATGCATATATTGCTAGAAACTTTCATCATTTCACTCTCTTGAACTCATTCTTTCCTCTCTTCCTTCCTCTCTGCAACTCGTGTGAATGTTTGTGTGCGTGTGTGTTTGTGTTAGATATTCGTTTATGTGTTAGTATAGTCAATAAAGTGTCTTGTGTTATGTGCTTTTTAATTTAATGTCTTAAACTGCCGATCTATGTTACCTTGCTAAAGGGTGTTTTTAAGATAATTGAAGTCGCTACAGAGCTTATTTACGGCCCGCACAAGTGAACGCTGGACGATTCAGTTGCTCAGTTGGTAAGTGACTCATTTAGAATTTCCTCTAAATAAAATAATTCTGTCTTGTTTCACAGCAAAGATTTGTCAGATTCCAGCATATGAAACTATTTTATAGCCACAAAGTTTAAAATGCTTCAAAGTTTAATGATCTTTTTACTGATTTACATACAAACCCGTGAACTAATACCATTTCTGAATCTCTTCAGATGGAGATGCAGCGCTACAAATGATGTGACTTGTGTCCTGTTGACTTAAAATAAACTGAACAGTAAATACAGTAAAATGATACTAACTGTAGTTTCTCCAGCTTGAATTGTGGGTTCATCAGTAGATCACTGAGGTTTTTCACTCCTGAGTCTCCTAGTTTATTCACACTCAGGTTCAGATCTCTCAGGTGTGACGGGTTTGATTTCAGAGCTGAAGTCAGGATGACACACTGTTTCTCTGTAATTCTGCAGTAATTCAGACTGAAGACAGAAATAACAATAGTTCACATCTATGATGATCATCTTATTGAAGAGCTTCATTTAGTTTCCAATAGTCTGTTTTGAAACGCAGTTACACTAGTTCTGTGTGCTGGAAGACACTGTTTCTTCTCTTTCATTTTAACTCTTTATTTGATTATTCTTTATTCTCTGTTGAAAAGGCAGATTTCTGCATGTAATCAATCAGTTCATCATATCAAATACTGGAAATTCAACAATGACTAACTAGATTAAAAAACACATAAAAATGTGACCAATAGAGAAACCCAGAAAGTTCACTGCTATAAAGAATGAAACATAAGCCCTGCTGTCTTAAAATAAATCAACTTCAATCTCACTGTAACTGCTGTACAGTATAATGATACTAACTGTAGTTTCTCCAGCTTGAATTGTGGGTTCATCAGTAGATCACTGAGGTTTTTCACTCCAGAGTCTCCTAGTTCATTCCCGCTCAGGTTCAGATCTCTCAGGAGTGACGGGTTTGATTTCAGAGCTGAAGTCAGGATGACACACTGTTCCTCTGTAATTCTGCATCCATACAGACTGAAGACAGAAAGAGAAAAGACAATGACTCAGATCTCTGATGATCAACTAACATGTTCATCCTCATCCAGATTTTTGCTGACAGATAAACAGGGATCTCCAGGTGCAGGAAACATGGAGAAAGACACACATTGTTCATTTAAATAAACTACTGACATTGTAATACAAAGATTGAAATGGTCGATCTATTTATGTTAGTTTACACATTCATTTCATCTCATCTTTAAGGTTCTTTCGTGTCAATGTCACTCTTGGTTTTCTCACTGGGACAAATGTGTTTATGTCGGATGTTTTCAGACTCATCATCTACTCACTCACACTTTACAATAAGCTTTCATTTGTTAACATGAACTACATTAGTGAACATGAACCAATGATGGACAATACTAGTACAGCATTTAATAACCTTAATGTAAGTTTCAACATTTACTAATACAGTTTTAAATACAGAAGTTTTCTGTTAACATTAGTTAATCCACTGTGAACATGAACAATTAATAATTGTATAAATTAACATGAACAGATTAAGGAATAAAAGTATTTCCTTAATCAGAAGACAAACTAGTTTTGTTAAAGGTCGTTCATTTGCTTTAGTGCTGCACCGTGAGGCAGTGTCACGTCTGTTCTAGGTTTTGTAAAACTAAAACTAAAACTAAAAGTTGAAGGAAAACTAACACTTCTAGGCAAACAAAACTTTAAAAAAAGAAAGATAATGAAATTAGCACTAGATGGCGACAGAGGAGCACTTACTGACTCCATAATAGATGGAAAAGTAGGAAAAGTTTCATGAAAAACAAACTTCTTCAATTTGTGACTGAATTAGAAAGCAAGAGCTCTTAATAATCACTGAAGTTGTCTGTCAGTTCAGTATGGTATATTTAATAAGAGTAGAATATTTACATTTTTCCCTATAAAAATGTTTTTGCACGTTACTGTTATTTACCTAATATTATCTGCATCTCAATTCAAGCTCAGTGCTTTACAGTCAAATTTCCAATGAATAAACATGTTTTAGTAACTGCACTTATTAATAGTAATATGATTAAATTACCTTTATGATTTAAAAACAGCGCCACCTTCTGTAGAAGTGATCAAACCCGTGCAGGACTCATGATCACATTCACAGTCATGTTCAAAAAGAGCAATCAATATTTACACACTTATATTTAATTCACACAGAATTAACCTGTGAAAGTTAGGAAACACATCTCTGTGTTTATAGTGCAGCTGTTTTTTCAATCTGTCACTTATTTGAAGAGTTTAAGCTCTGGAAGAAAACCATTGTTCTCCCTCTACAGTCACTGAAATAATTATTGACTCATGATCAAACTGACTTAGTCAAATATTTAAAGCTTGATGTCACGTTTTAATTGTTTTTAATTTCCTGTTTAATTGTGTCACTTTACATTGTTGAGGCTCTGTGTGACGCTGAGAAAAAACTGCTCTGACTCCAATACATGAGGAAATATTATCAGTTACAGTAACATTACAATTAAAAGTACTGTAATATTTAAATAAATGAACAATACTCACGTCAGTGTGTTGAGTCGACAGTGTTTATCCTGCAGTAGAGCAGCGATCTGATTCACTCGTGTGTCTCCTAGTTCATGTCCAAACAGATTCAGCTCTTTCTGGAGTAACGGGTTTTTACCCACAATTCTCTCCACATACTGACAGGCTTCATCTGCAGCAGCACTCAAAAACCTGCAGAAGAGTCGATTCAGTTCTCAACTAAATGTCTGTTGCATTTCAAAAATGATCAGATAAAAAACTTAATTATTGTTGTAAAGACAAGCTCTAGTTAGTTATTTAGATGAAACACTTTTCTTTGAATATTTAAATACACAAATATGTCAAATGTCTATTTGACCTGTAGCTTGAACCACAACAAAACTGTTGACGATCATCATCATGTCAGAACCTGCAGCATCTGATCTGATCTTGATCATTTTGATGCAACAAATTTGCAAATGCTGCCATTATATTGTTTATCCAATTTATGTATAACTTTTTATTTTGTTTGTAAAATCACTTTCATAATTGATCATTCAAGTGGGTGGTGCTGAAGCCCAGCAAGAAGAGGCACAGCAGTCAAGACGAAGTAAAAGAAACAGAACTCTAACAGAGAAGGGTAGAGAAATGTAAGCTACAAAAATGAAGTCACTTCAACAAAGGTTTAACTACATCTATGACAAATGGAGAACACATGTTAAATATTCTAAGCGGACATTATCACAGTCAACAGAGACTTTATCTGATGATCTGCTTAATGATATCATTGGTGATGTCATTGGTCTTTCTGCAGATGTCCAGCGTGTTTATGATGACCTACGGAAAATCTCAACTCCAGATCAAGACACATGTCGAAGAGTAGATCTGTGTGTAGAGATTTCTATCTTTGTTGTATCCAGAGCCTCAAGTCGATTGGATGGAAGGATTCCAGAAGGAGAAGAGCAAGATTGGCCGGAAACGGGCTCCCTCTTCAATTCAAGTACCTGTAAGTCAGGTTCTGTTACTTCTATATTGCAAGGTTCCTCAGAGCATTCAAGTAGATCTTCTGTAAAACGACAAGCAGCTGCTGCTGACGCTGCTGCAAGCCAAGCTGTTCTGGAAGTGTTACAAGAACAAAATAAAGAACAATTGGAAATACAGCTTCTAGATTGTAAAACGTCGATTAGAGCGAGAAGCAGAAGAGGTGAAAATAAGAATACAGAGAGAGGAAGAGGGGGCAAATATCAAAGCTCAACTGGAAGAAGAACATACAGCTCTACAAAAGACTCTTGAGGAAAAATGGAGAAATATACAAAATTTGGAAGCAGTGAAAGGTCTAAATGCAGCACGTGCAAGACTGCAGATGTACGATCAAGAGTAGGTCGTAGAAGATCAGAGAGACTTCATGAAAATGTTTCCTGTACCACAAGTTGTGGCCACTTCCTCAAATGAAAGTACAGCAGATCTTGTGAAAGTGCTGGTAGGTGCTTTAAGTGCAAACAGAATTCCAGTTCCTGAACCTTCAGTATTCACTGGGGATCCATTGAAATACAATGACTGGAATCTCTCCTTTGAAACACTGATTGACCAGAAGAGCATCCAAGACAAGGAAAAGGTATACTACCTCCGTAGGTATGTAAGTGGACAAGTTAAAGCACTTGATGGATATTTCCTACTCGAAACAGAGTCTGCCTATATTGCTGCATGGGAGATTTTAGAAGAGAGATATGGAAACCCATTTGTGATTGCAAAATCATACAGAGATAAGCTCCAGGCGTGGCCTAAAATGGGATCTAGGGACAGCTTTGACCTCAGAGAGTTTGTTGATTTCCTGCGTAGTTGTGAGGCTCCCATGGTCCATATCAAGGCATTGGAAATCTTAAATGACTGTAATGAAAACAGGAAGATTCTTTCAAAGTTGCCAGATTGGCTAGCAGTGAGATGGAACCGTAGGGTTATCGAAATAGAAGAGGAGGGTAACCAATATCCTTCTTTCAGCCAATTTGTTACATTTCTGACAAGAGAGGTGAAAATTGCCTGCAACCCTGTCATATCATTACAGGCACTTAAATTAGGTGAGGTTGAAAAGCCAAAATTCCAAAACTGTCAAAGCTTTGGAGGAAAAACACTGACCACAAGTTCCAAGGAAAGATCTGTCGTAACATGCATTTTCTGCCAGAAGATGGGGCATACTTTGTACAAATGCAGGAAACTCATGGAGAAAGCAGTTTCAGACAGAATTAAGTTTGTTCAAGCTGAAGGGCTATGCTTTGGTTGTCTCAAGTCTTGTCACTTTTCAAAGAACTGCAACAGTAGAAGTGTTTGCAACAAGTGCCATAAGATGCATTCGACCTGTCTGCACAAGGAGCGAACCAAAGAAACCCAAGAACTACCACAAGTCAAGCCAAGAACAAGTCATGAAAGGTATCAAGTAATACCTGAATCAACACCACATAAAGAAACAATCACAGCTGTTACTTCAAATAGAGTAATACTTAATGAAGCTAACACACAAACAGCAGCGATAAATCCTGTCTGGATTTCATCCATAACTCAACCAACACATTAAGTCCTTGTTTATGCTTTGTTGGATTCTCAAAGTGACACAACCATCATTTTAAGTGAGGTAGCTGAAGCGATGGAAGCAAGCAAAGAACAAGTTAAGCTCAAGCTCTCTACTATGACTTTTTTAAACCTTTATTTTTACAGGCAAGTCATTAAGAACAAGTTCTTATTTACAATGGCGGCCTGACAAGTGGAATAACCACTTAGGGAAAGGGAAGGAGGGCTAAAATAAATACATTAAATACATATAAGATACAGTTTAAAACACAGCACAGTAGACAACAGACACTTATAACCAGGTAAGTGTATAGGTACATAGAAGTGATAATGGATGACAAAAAAAAAAAACAAAAAAAAAAACAATAACTATGTAGAGAAGCAGCTGCATATATCCGTGAACAAGGATGATATAATAGTTTTGAATGATGCAATTGAAATGAATGTCTCTAGTTTGATAATATTTTGCAGCGTGTTCCAGTCGCGAGCGGCAGCAGATTGAAAAGATGCTAGACCAAAGGCAGAGTTGGTTTTGGGAACGCTTAATTGAAAATGAATTGAGGATCGAGTATTATAAGTGACAGTCTTTGGCTGCAGCAGGTGACCTAAGTAAGGAGGTGAACGGCCGAGAAGGGTCTTGTAAATGAAGGTGAACCAATGAATTTTTCGGCGATTGTGAAGGGAGGGCCAGTTAACAGAAGAATATAGTGCGCAATGGTGTGTATTGAAAGGAGCATTTGTAGCAAACCTAATAGCAGAATGGTAAAGAGTGTCAAGTTTTGATAGAGTGGACTTGCAAGCAACCCTATATATAGTGTCTCCGTAGTCTAGGATGGGTAGAATGGTCATTTGAATTAGAGTAAGTTTGGCCGAAGAAGTGAAAGAAGAGCGGTTTCTATATAGGAAACCAAGCTTGGCTTTGACCTTAGATTGCAGCTTTGATATGTGGATGGAGAAAGAAAGTGAAGTTTCCAACCAGATGCCCAAGTACTTATATGCAGTGACTTGTTCTAAAGTAGTCCCATTGCAGGTGGTGATGTTAAGGGCAGGAGGTGGCGTAGCACCCTTACGGTAGAACCACATGATTTTTGTTTTCGAGATATTAAGAGTGAGTTTGAGTTGTGTAAAGGACTGCTGTAGTTGGGAAAAGCTATCTTGCAGGATGGCCTGAACAGCATCTGGAGAGGAACCTGTGGCATAAAGGATTGTATCATCCGCATATAAGTGAATGAAGGAATTACCAACTGCCTGGGGAATGTTATTAATGAAAATTGAGAAAAGTGTAGGCCCAAGGATGGAGCCTTGGGGGACACCCCTGGTAACCGGAAGGGAATGGGAGAAGAGGTTTTCAAATTTGACACGTTGAACCCGGTGAGAGAGATAGTTTGAAAACCAAACCAGTGAGTGATCAGTGACACCAATGCTGCTAAGTCTGTGGATAAGTGTGTTGTGATCCACGGAATCAAAAGCCTTTGCAAGGTCAATGAATATAACAGCGCAGTGTTGTTTAGTATCTAACGCGGATGTAATGTCATTAAGCACTTTCGTGGTCGCTGTAACACAACCATATCCTAATCGGAAACCAGACTGTGCCCCAGAGATGATACCGTTAACATTGAGATAACTGATTAGTTGTTTATTGACAAGTTTTTCCAAAATTTTTGACATACACGGCAAGATGGAGATTGGCCTGTAATTGTTTAGGTCAGCCTGATCACCGCCCTTATACAGAGGAAGCACAACCGCTTCTTTCCAAGCAGATGGAATCTCGGCTGTATGAAGGGAGAGATTAATGATGGCTGTTAGAGGAGCCGCAATGACAGGGGCAGCAATTTTAATGAAGAAAGCGGCAAGATCATCTGACCCAGCTGCTTTATTGGGGTCCAGAGCAGTCAATTCCTTCAGGACTTCCCCCACTAAAACAGGCCGGATAGAAAAACTGTGAGGAGGTGCTGCAAGGCTGCAGGTATTAGAGGCTGCAGAGGCTATAGCAATATGGTTTAACGCCTTGGAAACAAGGCCAGAATTTATGAAGTGGTGATTGAAAGCTTCAGCCATTGAATTTTTATTAGTAACAATTATGTCATCTATTTTTATGGATAATGGTATGGTCCGGGGTTTGTTTTCAAGTTTTTTTACTGTATTCCAAAATGCTTTTCGGTTTGCACCACAGAGTGTGAACTGCTCTTTAAAGAACCTAGCTTTAGCCTCCCTCACCGCTTGTGTAGCCTTGTTCCTGATTTGACGAAATAAAAGATTGTCTTTAGCAGAATGTGACTTGCGTGCTTTGCGCCAGGCTGTATTTTTTTGCTGAAGCAGAATGGCTAGATCACGATTAATCCATGGGCTGTTACGTTTTTTTATGCGTATCTTTTTGTTTGGGGCATGTTTGTTGATCACAGCAGTAAAAAGATCTTTAAACAACAACCATGCATCATTAACAGAGGGAATCAGGTTGACTCTATACCAGTTTACATGGGCCAAATCACGTAAGAAAGCTTGAGCATCAAAATGTCTTAAACTACGTTTAGTAGTGATTACGACAGGCTGTTTAACAGAAAGGTGTTTTCTAACACAGGCAATGAAACAGTGGTCGCTGAGGTCATTGCAAAAAAACACCCGATAGGTACATGAGTGGTGCGTTTGTAAACACAACATCTATCAATGTGGCCTTGTCACAACTTTTTGGGTTGTATCTGGTAGGTAGATTTACGATTTGATGAAGGTTTAGGCAGTCAAATTGTTGTACAACTTTCTCAGGGGGCTTAAGCATGTCCCAGTTTAGGTCACCAAGTATGATCAACTCAGACCTGGTGAAAGGGGCAAGAGCATTGCTTAAGGCCTCTAGGGTACATGCTGGTGCAGATGGAGGGCGATAGCAGCCAGCCACAGATAAAGAAAAGCTGTTTGATAGTTTCATGTTAAGAACAAGAAGATCATACTGTTTGGGTATAGACTTTGCCAGGGCTATACTACATTGAAGATGTTCTTTGGTGAAAATTGCCACCCCCCCACCCTTAGATGACCTATCCTGGCGAAACAAGTTGTAACCAGATAAATACAGATCAGGGTAGGGAATAGAGTTACGCAACCATGTTTCAGTGATCACCAAAACGTCAGGATTAGAACTCTCAACCCAAACTCTAAGCTGGTCCAGTTTAGGTAATATGCTTCTTGCATTTACATGCAAAAACCCAAGATTATTGCGGTTACAAAAATCATCAAAACAAATGTTATTTGAGGCCACACAATCCGTAGGAAAAACAACACCAGAAAGGACATCAGAAGAAGGGCCAGGGTGGACATGAACATTACCAGAGATCATAAGCAGTAATATAATCAAGGCACGACAGAGCACATCTGAGGCACTACAGTAATGTTGTTTTAACAATACAGTTGTATGCAGTTTGTTAGGTAATGCAATAATTTTAATGAGCGTTCTCATAATAAAACATGACAATAGAGCCGGAGTGACAGAAAATCTGTCCGGCATTAACCCAAAAGTCCGTAGTATCATTAAAGAGGCAGAGTCTCTATCAAATGAATATACTTTGTCTGTTTTACTGCCTAACTGAGCATAGTCATGTTGTTTGATTGCACATGGAGTAACACAAGGTACTAAGAAATATGAGAAAAGTGCAGAAAAAATGAAAAATAGTCGGAATGTATCCATGATTCAGCAGAAAACAGAAAAAGTCAAAAAGTCAGCAACAAGACCTTGTTCTAGAAAGGCTTGCACTTACTTCAATGCAATGTACTGTCAATTATCCAGACACCAGGTAGTGGCTGGCAAATGGGGCCAGCAACAAGGTATCCGGAAAGTGGCTAGCAAGTTGAGCTAGCAGCAGGATCCAGGTGGTAGCTAGCAAGGGCAGCTAGCAGCAGGGCATCCAGGTGGTAGCTACCAGCAACAGGCTAGCAACAGAGCATCCAGGTGATGGCTAGCAGGCAAAGCTACCAGCAGCAGGCTATGAACACTTTTAGTGCAGGTGGCGACCAGCCGCGGGGCAATCCGACAATCTCTACATATACGCGGAGTGCAGAAATCCTCTGTGGGTCCACCGAGGGTGTGACGACAAGCACTGTCTAGTGATTTTTTTCTCCTCGCTCCGTTAACCGCTCTCTTCGCTCTGCAGTACTCTGACTCTCCGCTCTGGGATGATTATTAATATATAAATGTCAATGGCGTCATATCCACGTTACCCTCAGTTTATGGTTTTATTTTGTAGAAACCATGGTAACACCATAGATACTTTAACTGTATCAGAACAGATGCTCCCTTGTCTAATAAAACATGTAATATATTATAGACAGAAAACCAATCATTGTTATATAGTTAGCTCAATGCGTTTTGTCTTATTGCTTAAATCTAATTTAAGTACCATGCCTCAGAGAAAAACACCGTGAACCACAGTGTTAAGCTCTCAAAGAGTAAAGAACCTACAAGTCCGAGGCTTTTATTCTGGTAAAAGGATCTCTTTACCATCAGTTTACACTCGGGAGTTTATTCTAGCCAACAGAACTCACATACCAACTAATGAAACTGCAAAAACTTGGTCTCATCTAGAGCACATTCAAGACGAGATAGCGCCACTGCAGGATTGCGAAGTTGGTCTGCTCATTGCGTACAATTGCTCACAAGCCCTACTTCCAAGAGAAGTAGTTTCTGGCCAAAAACATCAGCCTTATGCACAGCGTACGGACCTTGGATGGAGCATTGTTGGTCATGGGAATCTCTATGTAGACTATGGTGACGCTATCGGAACTAGTCATCGCATAGTAATAAGGCAGGTGACACCAGACCTGGAATCTTCTGTCAATTTTAAAGCTGAAGTACATTATGTGAGCCGAATTAAAGTAAAGGAAATTACTCCCACAGAGATCATAAAGGTTCTTGAATCGGACTTCTCAGAAAAAGCTGTAGAAGATCATCCTGTGTCCCAAGAGGATCTCAAGTTCTTGTCAGTTTTGAGAGAAAATAATCACACAAAAGAGCAATGGTCACTACGAAATGCCATTACCATTCAAAAGGGAAAAACCAAAACTTCCTAACAACAAAATTAGTGCAGTACACCACTTGAAAAGTCTTGAAAGGAGATTCAGGCAAAGGTACTACAAGGACTATGTAAACTTCATGGATGACATCATTTCACGTGGTGATACAAAGAAGGTCCCTGTGGAAGAAATTGACAACAGTCCAGTATGGTATATTCCACATCATGGAGTTTATCATCCACAGAAACCAAGGAAAATACGTGTAGTATTTGACTGTTCAGCCAAATTTGAGGATACATCCCTCAATGATCATGTGCTCACAGATCCTGACTTGACCAATACATTGTTAGGCGTCCTATGTCGTTTCCGAAAAGGTCCCATTGCAGTCATGTGTGACATAGAAAGAATGTTCCACCAGTTTCACGTGGAAAAGGAGCATCAAGATTACCTACGATTTCTGTGGTGGGAGAAGGGCAATTTGAACATCACACCATCAATCTACAGAATGAGAGTCCACTTGTTTGGAGCTGCCTCATCTCCTGGTTGTTCAAACTTTGGCCTGAAACATCTGGCAACACAAGGGCATGGTCA
Organism: Zacco platypus; assembly: GCA_038088235.1. Classification (NCBI taxonomy): domain Eukaryota; kingdom Metazoa; phylum Chordata; class Actinopteri; order Cypriniformes; family Xenocyprididae; genus Zacco; species Zacco platypus. The sequence continues at coordinate 32,110,612 of CM076080.1, read as the reverse complement.
GTACAGCGAAGATACCATTCGTTTCATTCAAAGAAATTTTTATGTAGACGATGGTCTGATAAGCATCCAAACTGAGACAGAAGCCATAAAGCTTATCAAAGAATCAAGAGAACTTTGCTTCACTGGCAGGTTAAGACTCCACAAGTTTGTTTCTAACAGTGATAGAGTGATGGCAACTATCCCAAAGGAGGAACGTGCCACAGTCAAAGATCTGGATATGGCTTTGAGTTCACCTAAAATGGAGAGAGCTCTTGGAGTAGAGTGGTGCATTACATCGGACTCCTTTAAGTTCAGAGTTCAAGTAAAACCCAATCCACTAACAAGGAGAGGTGTGCTTTCTACCGTGACCTCTGTATATGACCCCATGGGGTTCATGGCGCCGTTTGTTCTGTTGGGGAAACAAGTACTCCAGCAAATGTGTAGAGAGAAGGTTGGATGGGATGAGGAAGTTCCAGAGAACTTAAGACCTCGGTGGGAGTCCTGGATCAGAGACTTACCCAATCTCGCTGAAATGGAAGTCAAGAGAGGCTTCTTACCTTCAAATTTCGGCAAGGTCAAAACGTATGAGCTTCACCATTTTGCGGATGCAAGTGTCTCTGGATATGGTGAATGTACTTACCTGCGAGCAATTAACAAGTCTAACAAAGTTCATTGCTGTTTGGTAATAGGAAAGTCAAGAGTTTCATAAACCAAAGTTACCACCATACCGAGGCTGGAACTCTCAGCAGCGGTTGTTGCAGTTAAAACCAGTGACATGCTTCGGAGTGAACTAGAAATTCAATATCTAAAGGAGTTCTTTTGGACTGACTCTACAGTCGTTCTTGGCTACATAAACAATGACGCCAGACGGTTTCACGTGTTCATAGATAATCGTATACAGAGAATCAGATCCAGTACAAAGCCAGAACAATGGGCTTATGTTGCCTCTGAGGACAATCCAGCTGATCATGCCTCTCGAGGTTTGACAGCAGAGCAACTCAAGATCTCAAATTGGTTCACAGAACCAAAGTTTCTTTGGCAAATGGAGCTACCTGACAGAGAATACAAGGTGGGAGAAATTAAGGAAGATGATCCTGAGTGTCGCAAGGCTTTTGTGTGTAACACTAAGGGAAAAGAGAGCAGATCATTGTTAGATTACCTCCAGAAATTGTCAGATTGATCAAGGGTAGTTAAGGCAGTTGCTAGATTGAAACACAAAATCAAAGAATTCAAAGGTTTGAAGCAAAGAACCAACGAAAGTACAAGCTTAGAAGAAAGGAAAGAAGCAGAACTTGTAATCATTAAAATGGTTCAAAAGGAAACATTCTCAGATGAGATAAAGTGTTTGAAGCTAAAGAAAGAAATCACCAAGACCAAAAATAGTAGGATGTACAAGTTAAATCCATTTCTGGATGAAGAAGGTATCCTACGAGTTGGAGGACGCCTAAGTCAAGCCACGTTACACCCATACGTAAAGCATCCAACAATACTCCCAAAGAACAGCCACATATCAGCTTTACATGTCAAACACTTCAACGAAAAGGTACATCATCAAGGATGTGGAATAACAATGAACGAACTACGAGCTAATGGATGGTGGATCCTGGGATGCAGCAGTGTAGTCTTGTCACACATCTTCAAATGTGTCAAATGCAGAAAATATAGGAGACCTACAGAAGAGCAAAGAATGGATGACTTACCGCAAGACAGAATGGAATCAACTCCACCATTCACTTATGCTGGTATTGACTGTTTTGGTCCAATACACATCAAAGACGGAAGAAAGGATCTCAAGACATATGGTCTTTTGCTTACCTGTCTATGTTCAAGGGCTATACATATAGAAATGATTGATGATATGACAACTGATTCATTTATCGATGCTTTGAGAGCATTCATTGCTATAAGAGGAAATGTTCGTCAATTGAGATGTGACCAAGGAACCAATTTTGTTGGAGCAAGGAGAGAGTTTGCAGAACTCATGAAAGGAATGGTTCAAGAACAGGTGAAGGCTCTAGGATGTGAATTTCTTATGAACCCTCTAGCAGCAAGTCATATGGGTGGTGTCAGGGAGAGACAAATAAGAACCATAAGAAGTGTTCTTACCGCTATTCTTGACCAGTCAGCACAAAGGCTTGACAGTACTTCTTTAAGGACATTCCTGTATGAGGTTATGGCCATTGTTAACAGCAGACCACTCACTATTGAACATTTGAATAACCCATCTGAACCTGAACCGTTAACTCCAAACCACATCCTTACGATGAAATCCACAGTTATTCTGCCCTCACCTGGACAATTTGCAAAAGAAGATCTTTATCTCTGAAAGAGGTGGCGCAGAGTACAGTATTTGGCAAATTAATTCTGGACTCGATGGAAGAAAGAGTACCTTTTGAATTTACAGCCAAGACAAAAGTGGCACAAGAACAGAAGGAACTTAAAGGTCAATGACATAGTCCTCTTGCAAGATGATCTGGCACCACGCAACAAATGGAAGCTGGCCAGAATCACAGAAGTTCACCCAGGGTCAGATGGTAGGGTGAGAAAACTAAAGCTACTAATTAGTGACACCACATTTGATAAAAATGGGAAACCTACTACTAAAACTGTGTTTCTTGAAAGACCTGTACAGAAGGTTGTTATTTTGCTTGAGACAGATTAAGGGGCATAAAGTTTTCTTGAAGCTACAGCCTAATTGGTTAATAACATAAATCTTTTCATTGAAATGTTGAATTGGTTAAAAGCAATAACCATTATATTTAGAGAAATCCCACGTTAAGGTTTGTGTGATTTGGTGGGAGTGTAAATGCTGCCATTATATTGTGTATCCAATTTATGTATAACTTTTTGTTTTGTTTGTAAAATCACTTTCATAATTGATCATTCAAGTTGTTTGTTATTTATGTTTATGTATTTTATTTATTATAAGTTGCAGTACTTTTATTTTGAAGGCTCGTTTAAAGTTCATGAACTAACACTGGCTTCGCATTAGACTCTTAGCTTTGCAAGCAAACGACAAGCACGGACCTTATGTATGCTCCGATAAAAGTTTATTATCAAAAAAGGACTTAAGCGGTCATAAAGAAGATTCAAAGACTATTTCCCTTTCTTGCAGCACGCAACCAATGAGGTATTTCATTTTATCTGTCTGTATTTTGTGTCTGTAAAACGACATTGCATCTGTTGCGCACACTTTGAGCACGCTTTCACTTTGTATCAAGCTGATGTTATTTTGTGTTATGTCATTTTATACGGTTTAGTTTTCACGGTGGATTTGGAGAAAAGCCTTCGCATAAACCAGTAGCAAGAGAACCACTTGTGTCTGCGTATGCCTGGAGGGAATTATAAAATTGTCCAGCTTATTGTAGAACTAAAATGATATATTTGTTATGAATATTTAGCCTGCATATAAATAATTCAGTTCATTATTTCATCCCGTCTCACCTCAGTGTCTTCAGTTGACAGTTTGGATCCTGTAGTAAATCACTGAGCTCCTTCACTCCTGATTGTCCAGGATCATTTCCTGTGAGATCCAGCTCTATCAGGTGTGAAGGATTTGATCTCAGAGCTGAAGCCAGAGCTTTATAACCTTCTTCTGTTACACTGCAGTTAGAGAGTCTAGAACAGGAATGACAACATTCAGCTGATTAATCAGTTAAACCTGAACAATATAAATCCTTAAAGTGAATTTTTGTACAAATGTATTGAAAGTTAGTTGTAGAAACTGACAACTGAATATGGAGGCAAACAAAAGACACAGAGAACTATAATATGTTACACATCAACATCACTTTCATGGTCTCCATGCAACCCTCCCTCCCCCCCGATTCAAGTCACTGAAGTTCTCTGAGAATGCATATGTACTACGTAGGATTTATCTTGTGAAACTATTATTTTTAATAGCTATAAATGTCTCAATGCGATTGGTAAAATGGTCTCAGTTTCACAGCAGTCACTAGAATTATGATAAAGATTGAAAACTCAAGAGAAATCTGTTCTCGTTTATGGGTTGTGTCTCTTCAAGAAAATCTTCTCCTCTCCCACGAAACCAGGTGTTGGGGCAATAAATATTTATAATCCTTTTGTTCTGGTCTGGGTATTTAGGCATTAAGTATAAGGGTATTAAGACAGCAGTGTAGTGATTTTACCTTCGCCCATGCAAGGACACTATGTAAAATAGAGATTGGTACTCACGTCACTGCTGACGTTGTGATTTTTGAATCACGCGTCACTTAAGGTGCGGTTATGAGTACATCAGGTGACCACTTCCCCCTACTCTAGTTCAGGGCACCAGTCAAGGTCTGTTACCTTGGCAACATGAAAACACTCCCAACAGGAAGCTGTTCAGTAATTTGGAACTAATGTAAAGTGGTCAGCTGATTTATTTGAAAGATTGGTGAGATTCCTAACTTGTAGAGCCTTTTCTGTATTATCAGCACAAGGAAGACACACATGTGTAATAAAATTTTTTATTCACAAAAGATAGACAAGAATAACTAACACATCTACTAAATGAATACCATGAATGATAAAGGAATAAGGTGCATATGATACATGAAATACAAGTGATTAAGTTGGATGTGGCTATGGAAGAGTTACGTTACCTTATGGAAAGATAAACTGTTTCTCTGTGAATAATAAGGTGGAGAACCTTACTATGCACCACACAAATAAACGAAAGATTATTTGTGATTAACTAATATCAGCTATATTACATCTAATATGAATTAGAAAATCATACACTGATAATATACAACAATGCCAAGGTCTCTGGAAAGAGGTTTGGTTAAGTGATATTTACGTTCCACGTGGTTGGGTCCGATGACGTGACATCTTCCACTGGTTGTGCTGGTGACAATGCAGTGGGGAGAGGAGCCGGAATCTGTTTCAACAGCCTTGAACACGAAGCTGTGTGGGATGCTGATCTCCTGGAGCACCGAAGGGTCCTGAATTCTGGAACGCGCAGATGAGGCCCTGGTGTAGGTGCAGAAGGTCTTTAACAATCTGGAACATGCAGACGAAGGTACCTTGGAGTAAAGGTTTGCTCTCCTGAGCTTAACCTCGTTCCAAGTGTCTCTGTGTGTCTTCTGCCTCCCTGGGCCAGACACTCAGAACTTGATCAATCCGCTTTTGTCTCTCTGGAGTCGTTACGGTCTCTGGATGAAAACTCTGAACGTGGTGTTTGTTAATGTCTCTTTCCTCACAGGCTGGAGGCTCAGAACGTGGTCGTCTCTGTTGCTGCCTCACAAGCTCTAGACTCAGATCATGGAATCTGTTGTTGTCTCACTGGACGAAGCGGAGACTCAGAACGAGTGTATCTGTTAGTGTCTCAGTGGATGAACCGGAGACTCAGAACGGGTGTATCGGTTATTGTCTCACTGGACGAAGCGGAGACTCAGAACGAGTGTATCTGTTAGTGTCTCACTGGGCAAAGCGGAGACTCAGAACAAGTGTATCTGTTATTGTCTCACTGGATGAACCGGAGACTCAGAACGGGTGTATCTGTTATTGTCTCACTGGATGAAGCGGAGACTCAGAACAGGTGTATCTGTTAGTGTCTCACTGGACGAAGCGGAGACTCAGAACGAGTGTATCTGTTAGTGTCTCACTGGATGAACCGAAGACTCAGAACGAGTGTATCTGTTATTGTCTCACTGGACGAACCGGAGACTCAGAACGAGTGTATCTATTATGTCTCACTGGACGAAGCGGAGACTCAGAACGAGTGTATCTGTTAGTGTCTCACTGGGCGAAGCGGCGACTCAGAACGAGTGTATCTGTTATTGTCTCACTGGACGAAGCGGCGACTCAGAACGAGTGTATCTGTTATTGTCTCACTGGACGAACCGGAGACTCAGAACGAGTGTATCTATTATGTCTCACTGGACGAAGCGGAGACTCAGAACGAGTGTATCTGTTAGTGTCTCACTGGGCGAAGCGGCGACTCAGAACGAGTGTATCTTTTATTGTCTCACTGGATGAACCGGAGACTCAGAACGGGTGTATCTGTTATTGTCTCACAGGATGAACCGGAGACTCAGAACGGGTGTATCTGTTAGTGTCTCAGTGGATGAACCGGAGAATCAGAACGAGTGTATCTGTTAGTGTCTCACTGGATGAACCGAAGACTCAGAACGAATGTATCTGTTATTGTCTCACTGGACGAACCGGAGACTCAGAACGAGTGTATCTATTATGTCTCACTGGACGAAGCGGAGACTCAGAACGAGTGTATCTGTTAGTGTCTCACTAGGCGAAGCGGCGACTCAGAACGAGTGTATCTGTTATTGTCTCACTGGACGAAGCGGCGACTCAGAACGAGTGTATCTGTTAGTGTCTCACTGGGCAAAGCGGAGACTCAGAACGAGTGTATCTTTTATTGTCTCACTGGATGAACCGGAGACTCAGAACGGGTGTATCTGTTATTGTCTCACAGGATGAACCGGAGACTCAGAACGGGTGTATCTGTTAGTGTCTCAGTGGATGAACCGGAGAATCAGAACGAGTGTATCTGTTAGTGTCTCACTGGATGAACCGGAGACTCAGAACAGGTGTATCTGTTAGTGTCTCACTGGATGAACCGGAGACTCAGAACGGGTGTATCTGTTAGTGTCTCACTGGATGAACCGGAGACTCAGAACGGGTGTATCTGTTAGTGTCTCACTGAATGAACTGGAGACTCAGAACGGGTGTATCTGTTACTGTCTCACTGGATGAACCGGAGACTCAGAACGGGTGTATCTGTTAGTGTCTCACTGAATGAACTGGAGACTCAGAACGGGTGTATCTGTTACTGTCTCACTGGACGAAGCGGAGACTCAGAACGGGTGTATCTGTTAGTGTCTCAGTGGATGAACCGGAGACTCAGAACGGGTGTATCTGTTAGTGTCTCAGTGGATGAACCGGAGACTCAGAACGGGTGTATCTGTTAGTGTCTCAGTGGATGAACCGGAGACTCAGAACGGGTGTATCTGTTAGTGTCTCACTGGATGAACCGGAGACTCAGAACGGGTGTATCTGTTAGTGTCTCAGCTTCGCAGGCCGGGACTCAGAACTTCTATATCTGTTATGTCTCACTCCTTGCAGAGTTGAAACCCAGAACAAGGTGTGTCTGTTGAAAGGGTACTTTTATCCCTTTCCGATGAGGAGGAGATTACAATTTGGCGCTTCTCCATTCCAGTGCTGTGATTGGTCACTGGCATCAGAGGGGACACACACAGTGTGGCCCACCCTTCTTTCCCCTGTGGAACTCATTTGCATAAAGCACAAAGATGGAAGTCTTTAAAGTGTCTTTAAGGTTTACCAATGCATGTCTCACTTACCAAACCACCACCAAAATACCTTTGGCAATATTCTAAACAAATAGAGACCAAACATGATGGAAAAAGACTGAACTGTCATGCATTCATTCATTTGTACATTAACAGCTAAATTAGTGTTGCACTACAAATAGCTGTAACCGAGAATACTTATTTCTGTGAATAAGTGCGAAATGAATGTGTGTAGAATACATCAGTTTCAAGGTTTCCAAACATAGTTATGAATGGATTGGGATGAGTCTTTGTGATCTCTCTTTGTTTCACCCATTGCTGCTGAGGTCCTGAGGAATTTTTATGGCAGTCACAGCCTAATCTTAGGCTCTAGGTGGGTGAAGGGCAGAAACTGCATGTGGACCAATGAGAAGTCCTGTCCTCCCTGGGGTTGGTACCAGGGGTCTTCTTCTAACCCTCTAAGAGATGTCTGGCTATTGTCCTAGCATCTTTATCTGATGGCGTTGGGCAGTTTGTTTATGTTGGTCCACTAAGATCCAATCAAAATGTAGCAAACCTTTGTCCGCTGTTACGGACAGAGAGGGGCCTGGCCATAAACTGGGCCTGGAATGTGCTGTTCCCTACAGCAGCAAGAGGGACATCCTGTAGCCAAAGACCCCACATAGAGGTGATGAGTGTCTTTCACCTCCATCTCTGTGTGTCTGCATAACTTTTAAATACTCTTAGAGAAATCTTTTGAGTAATTGATGTTATGTATTTATTATGTCTGAATTGGTTTATAATTGTGTGATTATGTAATTGAAATTGATACATTTTTACCTGATAAATAAATTGTTACATCTTGATTTATTTTGAATTCTTCTGAAATCATTATCACCGGTAGATCAAGAGGTTTTGGACACTTCTGCAATTCTGGATCAGGATATGATCACACTGAAACCCCAATAAATGGAGCAGGTGGCACATGTATTGAGATTTTGGATTTCTATTATGACTTAGCATGTTGTAGTATTGTGGCTAAACAAACGGAGCTTTTGTGCGAATAAGCAGGCGGCGATTCCACTGTCACTGGCCTCACTGTTTTAATTGTTCCAGCTATCCAGCCGCTAAACACTTCCACAACAAACTCCACGAACGTGCATTCCAGGTTGTTTAATATGAAAAGTGTGAAAAGATATTGCATTTCAAAGGGCTCTGATAGGCATGATGAAGCTGGATGTCTGCAACCACATAGAGCACCTTGCACAAATCAAGCACTGAAGAAATATGGCCTACTTCCTCTTTTAAACAGGAAACCATAAAAAACTAAGGAAAACTCAAATATAAATATCAAAATAAAAGTCCTTATATAAACCAAAATTTAAAGTCCAGCACACTCCCCATCTGGGGTTTGTAAAGACCCCATCTTAACTTTATTACTCTAATGTTTTAGGGGAGGGAGTAAAGTAAAACCACTTCTGATATAGGGCGAATAAAGGTTTTCTGCATGCCTTCTCTGATAAATTTCAGCTCCACTTTCCTCACAAGACTATCTTTGCTAGGTAGTGTTTTTGCAATGATAGCCATAGGCCACTGATTTCTCTTGGCTTGGCCATCTTTCATCAACACAATGTCGCCTTCCTTGAGACAAGGCTTCTTGTCTTGCCACTTCTGCCTACTCTGTAGAGTGGTAAGATACTCACGGCGCCATCTTGTCCAGAAGGTTTCTGCAAGATTTTGCACTCTTTTCCACTCAGCCTTGAAAAGATCCTCATCTTTAAACTCGCCAAGTGGCGGAGGGATTGAACAGGTTTTCTGGGTCAACAAAATAGCAGGGGTGAGTATCAAAGGAACTTCAGGATCTGAAGATACTGGCACAAGAGGGCGTGCATTAATGATAGCAGACACTTCAGCCATGAGGGTTACAAGAACGTCGTGGGTGAGATGCAGGGACTTTCTTTCAAGCAACATACAGTCAAGAATATGTCGGGCTATACCCACCATCCTTTCCCAAGCACCTCCCATATGTGATGCATGGGGAGGGTTGAATATCCATGTACAAGCATGTTCTTGTAGATACTTCTGAAGATCAGAGCCTGAAGTTTCTTTATTCATTTTGAGCTCCTGAACTGCTCCAAGAAAATTTGTGCCACAATCAGAGCGTATCTGCTTAGCAGGTCCCCTTATTGCAAAAAAGAGCATTAATGAATCCACTTGAGCTCAATGTCTCTACAACTTCAAGGTGCACTGCTCTTGTGCACATACATGAGACTGCCCATCTTTTGGAATTGGAGCAGCCTCCTCTAGTGCGGCGAGAAACAACCTGCCATGGTCCGAATACATCAACTCATACATATGTGAAAGGTGGAGCCACTTGAAGTCTTTCTGCAGGCAAGTCTGCCATCTGTTGGAGCTCTGTAGGACGACGAAGCTTTCTACATGTCACACACTTGTTAAGTAGACTTCCAATGCATCTTTTGGCACTCATCAGCCAATACCCTGCTGCTCGTATTGCTCCCTCAGTAAAATGCCTTCCTTGATGCTTGACCGCTTGATGGTAGTGTCGAACAAGCAAGGTTGCAATGTGATGTTTCCCAGGAACGATCACAGGATTGCATTCTTCCTTCTCAAGACCTGCCTGAGATATACGGCCTCCAACACACAGAAGACCTTTGTCATCCAAAACAGGACAAAGATTCTGTATACTACTTTTAGGTGAAAGATTGTTTCCTGCTTTTAGATCACTTAGCTCTTCGGGATAGGATACATTTTGAACACTCTTTAGGATAACAATCCTGGCCTTTTCCAACTCCTCATTTGTGGGCCTGTTACTACAGAGATGCCATCCACTACATCTTGGCTCTTTTAATAAATGAGAGAAGGACTGGGAAATGTGGCTTAAATGAGCAATCGCTCTGATTAACTTACTCAAGCGAGAGAAGCGTTCAAAACGCTCAGGAGTCAGGAACTGATTAGGCACTGAAGTTAAACATGAAATCACTTGTGGTCGGATTTCTGGATCTAATTCAAGATCAACAAGGTCATAGTTCTCTTGAATCAAGGCATTTAAGGGTGGAGAGTTCAAAAGGAAGTCTGGCTCTGTAAGCCAAGTTGTGCTACTGAGATAGTCAGCTGATACAGATCTTGACCCTTGATCTGCAGGATTAATATCTGATGGAACATAGTTCCATTGACTAGGAGTAGATGACTGAAGAATTTGTTGGATTCTATTGTTCACATACACATAAAAGCGTTTTGTTCGATTATGAATATATCCAAGAACAACCTTACTGTCTGTGTAGAACTGAATACTGTTGAACTGCAAGCCTATTTCTTCTACAACCATGTCTGCAATCTCAACTGCTAGAACCGCTGCACAGAGTTCTAATCTTGGAACAGTCAGATCTGGCCGTGGTGCCAACTTTGTCTTTCCGAACACAAAGCCAGTATCTATTTGGCCATTTTGAGATATGGATCGCAGATAAGCTACTGCTGCAACAGCTTTCACAGATGCATCTGCAAATATACACAATTCTCTTGTCTGAACCTCTGAAGTAGGAAAAGATGAGTAAGTACGTGATATATTTAGATCTTGCAAGTTTAGTAAGGAGTTTCTCCATCTAATCCATTCTGGCTTTATGTCATCTGGTAATGGAGAATCTCAGTCTTCAGCCTGCATTGAGAGTTCCCGAAGCAACAGCTTGCCTTTGATGGTAACAGGAGCAATGAAACCACATGGATCATATAAGCTGTTTACGGTTGACAGTACACCTCGCCGGGTGAATGGCTTCTTATCATCAATAGCTTGGAAAGTAAATGTGTCTGATGCCAAGTTCCATGACACTCCTAGGCTACGCTGAACTGGGGTATCTTCAAAGAAGAGGTCAACATCTTTGATATCCACAGCCCGATCTTCAGGATGAAATGCCTCAATCACTGCAGGTCGATTAGAAATTATTTTATGTAGCCTAAGGTTTGCTACCGCAAGCATGTCTTGAGTTTGCTTCAGAACACTAATTGCTTCTGTTTCAGTGGGGAAGGATTTCAGAGCATCATCAACATAGAAATCACATTCAACAAACTCTTTCACTTCACTGTTAAAGTTCTTTTCTTCTTCTTTGGCTGCTCTATGCAAACCATATATGGCAACAGCAGGAGAAGGACGATTGCCAAACACATGAACACACATTCTGTACTCCACTATTTCTTTACCTGGGTCATTGTCTTGATACCAGAGAAAGCGCAGAAAATCTCTGTGATCCTCTCTCACTAAAAAACAGTGGAACATATGCTGAATGTCAGCGGTAATCGCCACTGGCTCCCTACGAAATCTTAGCAACACTCCCAGGAGGTTATTGTTGAGGTCTGGCCCCTTAAGTAGGACATCATTCAATGAGACTCCATCATAAGGTGCACTGGAGTCGAAGACCACACGGATCTTATTTGGCTTCTTCGGATGATAAACACCAAACAAAGGCAGATACCAACACTCTTGATCTTTCTTGAGAGGGGGAGCAATTTCCGCATGTCCGTTAGCAAACATGTTCTTCATAAACTCAAGAAAATGAGCTTTCATCTGAGGACGTTTGTCCAAAGTATGACGAAGAGAGGAAAGACGGTTGTAAGCATACCCTTTGTTATTAGGAAGCCTTCTTCTAGGAACTTGAAACGGCAAAGGAGCCACCCAGCCATTGGATTCATCTTGGTAGAACTCTTTGTCCATTATGCATAAAAACCTGTCATCCTCCACTGACAGTGCAAGCTTGTGATCTCTGGATGTACGAACAAAGATTGATTGGCCTAGTGCTAAAGCACTTACACCTTTTGATGTGAGATGATCTTGAAACTGAAGTTTGGGGCTATATTGCTCTTTTACATGGAACTGATTTTCACAGGGCCAGAAACAACTGGGGCGACCACTTTCAAGTATGGAGGTCTTCAAAACATCTACGCGAGCAGGTCGATGAGCACCTCCAAGACACACATCTCCAATGACTACCCATCCAAGATCTAACTTTTGAGCAAATGGAGCGTTGTGTGGACCATTAATCTGTTGACGGACCTTGTGAACCCTAATGAGGTCCCTACCAAGAAGAAGAAGAATGTTAGCATCTGGGTCTAAAGCTGGTATATCATCTGCAATATCACTGAGGTGACTGAAATGACACGCTACATCTGGAGTAGGAATTTCAGAACGATTGTTAGGAATCTGATTGCACTCTAACAGTGTAGGAAGATGAAGGCTTACACTCTTATCCAATGACTCCACAATGTAGCCACTTGCTCTCCTTCCTGTGGTCTCTTTTAATCCAGCGCATGTCTTGAGTGAATACGGAAAAGAAGATCCCTTGATTTGAAACTCTTTAAAGAATTCTGTTCTTGCCAATGAGCGGTTACTCTGTTCATCCAGAATTGCATACATTCTTCTGGATTCAACTTTGTTACCCATAGGATAAACATTAACCAAACAAATCTTGGAACATGCTCTGGCACTCATACCAGCTCCACACACTGTAGTACACTTTGATGTTACCTCTTGGTTGGTTAATTCACTTTCCTCCCCGCCATCTTCTAAGACAGGAGAGATGGTTTTCCTCCAAGGTGCTGGACCGACAGCTTTGCAGTCTTTTGCCATATGATCTACAGAGGAACAGCACCTGAAGCATACTGAATGTTCCTTAAGAAACTGTTTGCGGTCTTCAAGACTTTTTGCTCTGAAGCCTCTGCATCTTTTTAGTGGATGTGGCTTGTCATGGATGAGACAGTATCGATGAGGATCAATAGTCCGTATCCGGTTTATAGCATCTTTTGTCTCAGACATGTTAACTTGGGTTTTATGAACAGCTATAGAAGTTTGCCTGAATTTATCTGATCTTTCTCTTTTTTCTTGTGGTGCTGAAGGAAAAATGGTAAAGCTGGGATCTGTTCTTGTTTTTGCTTCTGAACGAATAAAGTCAGCAAACACAGAAAATGATGGGAAGGCCACAAGATGCTCTCTCTTGTACTTTGATCCATACGATATCCATTTTTCTTGGATATTATAAGGAAGTTTTCCTACAATTGGGCTCAATCCATGAGCAGTGTCAAGATAGGACAACCCAGGAAGATAACCATCCAGCTTAGCTGCCTCTAGCTCTGCAAGCAGGTCTCCAAGATCACGCAGCCTATACAGATCTTTACCTGATATTTTATGGAAGCTTTCCAACTTGGAGAAGAGAGCTCTTTCAATTGCCTCTGATGAGCCATACATTTTCTCTAGCCTCTCCCAAGCCATTTGTAGACCTTTAAAAGGATGCCTAATATTAACTGATTTTATTCTTCGTACCTGTTCAGATGATTCTCTTCCGAGATATTTGATGAGCAAATCTATCTCTTCCTCTGCCTTAAGGTCAAGGTCTGCAATGGTACTTTTAAAAGATGAATGCCAAGCCCAATAATTTATAGGTTTATCATCAAAGGAATTCAGTGCAGAAGTTACCAACTGACTGCGTGCAAGGTATTTGGCCAGGCTGTAAGTGTCTGCCATGTGCTCAGGACTGCTCTGTGGACTACGGCTAGAAGCATGTTGTCTTACATAGTCTGCAGTACGTTGGAGGCTGATCTCTTTGGACAACTCTGATGCTGACACATGGTCTACTTCTATGAAGGCTGCTGCTAGAATTTCTGCTTCTGCTATGGCCGCATCCTATTCTTTCTCTTCCTGCAGTGCCTCTAGAGTTGCTTGAAGTCGGGCTTGTTCCACTTTAATCTCAATTTCTTTCTTTGCATGAGCCGCTCTTGCCTTGGCTGCCTCTGCTCTTGCACAAGCTTTCGTGATGGCTAAACTAGCCATAGAACTTCTAGATGAAGTAGAAGATTGAGATCTTGAGCAAGCATCATCACTTTCTTTGTGCATGCGATAGCGCAGTGATGATTTAGATTCTCTTGAAGACATGATCTCTGTGCAGGCTTACAAACAGAGATATTCCTTTATCTCTGATAGATGCAGTTGTTAGACAGGCATCCCATCCATCATTCCACTTCGCAGCTTATCTTTTCACTGTCACTGGCCTCACTGTTTTAATTGTTCCAGCTATCCAGCCACTAAACACTTCCACAACAAACTCCACGAAGGTGCATTCCATGTTGTTTAATATGAAAAGTGTGAAAAGATATTGCATTTCAAAGGGCTCTGATAGGCATGAAGAAGCTGGATGTCTGCAACCACATAGAGCACCTTGCACAAATCAAGCACTGAAGAAATATGGCCTACTTCCTCTTTTAAACAGGAAACCATAAAAAACTAAGGAAAACTCAAATATAAATATCAAAATAAAAGTCCTTATATAAACCAAAATTTAAAGTCCAGCACATCCACAATTTGTGTTATTAGTAAACTCTACATCCTCTGACTAAGATCTAAACTGATGAGGTTGTGACGTAAAAGCATATTTTCGGCCGTTATGACTTTTTGAGCGGTGCAACGCCCTGATGAAAGGATAAGTGAAATTAAGAGAAATTAAAGAATCAAAGATCTAAATTAATTCATATTTAATCGCACGATCAGCTATTAATGTTACATCAGAATCATTACCAATTAGAGATCGTTTACAATTGGAGTCAGATTAAGCGAACAGCTAAAGGAAAACCTAAACTAAATCCTAAAATTTATGTGAACTTCATGTGGGCGCTGAAAAGATATACACGCATTATACCTTCAACCTGACCGCCAGATTCCACCATTGGGCTGACGGGTGATCCTTACAAAAATGAAAAAATTAAAGTTTGGGAATGGCCTAATTAAAGTCCAAACTTCAACTTATTGTGAGATATTGAGTATAAGTGTTATAAGTGTTTTAGTTTAAACTGTTAAAGTGATTTTAATCATTTTGATTCTTGTGTGTGAAGAATGTTACTGACCTCAATCTTTCCAGTTTACAGTGTGAATCCTTCAGTACGTCACATAAGTGCTTCACTCTTGTGTTTTCTAGTTCATTCTCGCTCAGGTCCAGATCTCTCAGGAGTGACGGGTTTGATTTCAGAGCTGAAGTCAGGATGACACACTGTTCCTCTGAAATTCTGCAGTAATTCAGACTGAAGACAGAAATAACAATAGTTCACATCTATGATGATCATCTCATTGAAGAGCTTCATTTAGTTTCCAATAGTCTGTTTTGAAACGCAGTTACACTAGTTCTGTGTGCTGGAAGACACTGTTTCTTCTCTTTCATTTTAACTCTTTATTTGATTATTCTTTATTCTCTGTTGAAAAGGCAGATTTCTGCATGTAATCAATCAGTTCATCATATCAAATGCTGGAAATTCAACAATGACTAACTAGTCGGCCTGTCACGATTGGTTGATATAATCGACTGTTGACGCTGATAATTAGTCGACATCAATATTTTTAATGGACTGATAATTTTACAGGTGCTGGTCATATAATTAGAATATCATCAAAATCTTGATTTATTTCACTAATTCCATTCAAAAAGTGAAACTTGTATATTATATTCATTCATTACACACAGACTGATATATTTCAAATGTTGATGATTATAACTGACAACTAAGGAAAATCCCAAAGGTGTTTGTTCCCTGGTTTCATTGGCACACCACAGCAGCACGAGCTCCATGAACATCTGAAGAGGAATATACCGTTAGGATGTTCTGGATGATGGAAGTGTTTCTGTCCATTAAATGAAGTCCCTTTGAAGGCAGAACGTTTAAAATCCGCTGTCCTTTAAGCTGCTAAAGGCGCGTTCACACATCTCATCTTTTGCGCGCGCAAGTTCGTCATTTCAAATGTAGCCGTGCAGTAAGCGCTCATAATAGAAGCGTATGCGGTGCGCGCACTCGCTTTTCCCAGGTGCCCCTCTGCCGCGGCGAGATGAAAACATTTCAAAACACTTTTCAGAACGCCTGAAGAACCAACCGATCAGCTTCTCCGTTACAACATCAACAGCTGATCAGGGTTTATTCCTCATCTACATTCATATATCTAGTAGTAAAGCTAGAAGGGCGAGAACGAGCCCAAATCCTTCCTGAAGTAAGAGAAGTTGTGTCGCGAGGACTGGATTGAGAAGCACTGTGACGTCACATTGATCTGTGTCTGCGTTTGTTCATGTGCAGCTTGATGTTTCCTACTGTCATTAACTCATTCACTTCTGCTGTTTTAAGGACATTTCATTGCGTGACAGTAAACGAACATAACGACATAAATGACATAATGAACAACATTTAAAATACTAATTTATACATAATATGTACATGGTTAATAAATACTATTCATATACAATATCAAGAGATTACGAAGTTAAAATAACATTAGGAATGTTTTTTCCACTCTGAATGTTCACATTTAGGCCGATATAATTTAGCTGAATTTATTTTTCTCTCAGTTGTAGGAAAAGCCATGAGACTGAATTCCTGCAGAAGAAGGACTGCAGCTCCTGAATGACAAAGATGAAAGTTTAAATGTTCTTAAGAAAAATTGTTAGTTTTTGGTGGAAAATTAATTGATAGATTAATTGATACAAAAATAGTTGTTAGTGGCAGCCCTACTAACTGGATTAACACATAAAAATGTGACCAATAGGGAAACCCAGAAAGTTCACTGCTATAAAGAATGAAACATAAGCCCTGCTGTCTTAAAATAAATCAACTTCAATCTCACTGTAACTGCTGTACAGTATAATGATACTAACTGTAGTTTCTCCAGCTTGAATTGTGGGTTCATCAGTAGATCACTGAGGTTTTTCACTCCAGAGTCTCCTAGTTCACTCCCGCTCAGGCCCAGATCTCTCAGGTGTGACGGGTTTGATTTCAGAGCTGAAGTCAGGATGACACACTGTTCCTCTGTAATACTCCATCCATACAGACTGAAGACAGAAAGAGAAAATGACTCAAATCATGTTCAGTTCATGTTAAATGAATCATGAATAAATGTCATACAGTCACTAATAAAGCAGCAAAAACAACTAATGATTTAAAAACTTAATGATATAAACGAACAAACCAAGACAGGAGCATTTGAGGATACCAGTTACAATCCAACTCTGGATCCGTCCTCACTCCCAAAAATCAGTGAATTTATCACAGTAGATTAATAAATAGGATCAATATAGAAACAATAGAAAAATCAACATTTAAATGGACTATTTTCACATTATTAATGTCAGAAAATCTTATTCATGAATGGATTATTAAATCATTTTAGAGTGTAATTTACAATCTCTAAATACACATTTTGCTCAATAAAAGCAGATTTAGTGAAAAGCACATTAGTCCAGTATAAATGTAACATTTCAGAATAATCTATTTGTGTATCAGTTTTGTTGTGTTTTATTATCATGGTGTTGCTGTCTGTGTGTGTTCCCTAGTTAGTGTTCTTGGTTGTTCATCAGTTCCTCAGCTGTTCTGTTTCACCTTGATTACTCTCTGTGTATTTAAACTCTTAGTTCTGTCTGTTCATTGTTGCGTGTCGTTTATGTTGAAGTGCTTGTGTTTTCTCTCTCCTACATGTTAGATTTGTGATTAAAGACAGTGTTATTGTATTCTCCATCGTCGTGAGCTTCATTACAACCAGACATTCGTCACAATTTGTCACTGTTTTTTAGTCTGTTCTCACTTCTGTCTTGTTTCACAGCAAAGATTTGTCAGATTCCAGCATATGAAACTATTTTATAGCGACAAAGTTTAAAACGCTTCAAAGTTTAATGATCTTTTTACTGATTCACATACAAACCCGTGAACTAATACCATTTCTGAATCTCTTCAGATGGAGATGCAGCGCTACAAATGATGTGACTTGTGTCCTGTTGACTTAAAATAAACTGAACAGTAAATGCAGTATAATGATACTAACTGTAGTTTCTCCAGCTGGAATTGTGGGTTCATCAGTAGATCACTGAGGTTTTTCACTCCAGAGTCTCCTAGTTCATTCCCGCTCAGGTTCAGCTCTCTCAAGTGTGACGGGTTTGATTTCAGAGCTGAAGTCAGAGCAGAACAACCTTCATCTGTCAGATCACAGGAGCTTAACCTGCATTATCAGAGAGAAAGTAGCAAATAAAACGGAAGAAAACTCTATTCGCTAAAGTCACGTCATCTCTATAAGCAAATAAAAGGAACAGAGGAAGAGAATCTTCATCTTTATTTCACCAGATCACAAACTACTAAGGTGAAAAGACTCATTGTGAGATATTGAGAGTTTTAGTTTAAACTGTTAAAGTGATTATGGAAACAATATTGTGCCATTATTAAACAAACAAATCCAGCATTTTGCAAACAAACACGATCTGCTTTGGAAAGGAAAATTTGACTCGCAAACAAACAAAGTGATGAGCAAATACAAAGATCAGTTTGAGTGAAAACGCAGCAGAGTAACAAATATATGTGTTGTGTTTTACAAATATAAATAAATGAGCCTACATCATATTTCACAAATAAATACAAGCGATTCTACAAATGGCATGTAACCTTTGAACAAATACCAAATCTAGTGCTCACTTACACACCTGTCTGTTACGATTGTAAGACTCTTGTCTTTTTATGAGATCTCTCGGCTTGATTTTCTCACAAATGCACTTGAGCAACTTCCTCTTCCAAAACAGCAGATGGCGCTTTACTGTGAGTCAATTTACACTAGTGTCCTGGGAGAAGCCTCGAAACGTGCGTTTATAATAATATTATTATTATTATTATTATTAAGAAGAAGAAGAAGAAACTTTATTTTATAAGCCCTTTAAAAGTTGCATCTCAAAGCGCTTTACAAGAACATACAAATAAAATACAATGGAATAGAGGAAATAAAAGATAGAAACATGCATTAAAACATATTTCAAGACATATATAGTTATATATAAAACAAAATAATCATGTATAGCCTGAAAAAATAAGTTTACAAGGAGTTTACAGCTGATGAAAATGAGCAGAGCACAGGTGAGCTGGGCGTTTCTCAACATCTAGTATGCAAAGTTTGGTAATTCTGCATTATCTGCAAAATGCAACAGCAGCAATCTTGATAACGTCACTGTTCTCGTTCGGGCTAATCCGGTTATCTCCATGTTTAACCGCAGACAACATGTTATAAAGCCTCTTTTCGTTTTCATTTAAACATTTTAATAGCCACATAAATTTGGTTCAGGCAACGCTTACATTGATTATCTTCACTGCATGTACAGTACCGGTCAAAAGATGGTAAACATTAAGTTTGTTTTGTACAGTAAACAGTAAAACTGTGAATTACAATTTAAATAAACTGGTTTCTGTTGTTTATTTCAAAGTGTAATTTATTCCTGTGATCAAAGCCGAATTTTCAGCATCATTACTCTAGTCTTCAGTCACATGATCCTTCAGAAATCATCATGCTCAGCTGAAAATTTTAATTATGGCACAATATGGTTTCCATAGATTTTCATCATTTTGATTCTTGTATGTGAAGAATGTTACTGACCTCAATCTCTCCAGTTTACAGTGTGAATCCTTCAGTACGTCACATAAGTGCTTCACTCCTGTGTTTCCTAGTTTATTCACGCTCAGGTTCAGCTCTCTCAGGTGTGACGGGTTTGATTTCAGAGCTGAAGTCAGGATGACACACTGTTTCTCTGTAAATCTGCAGTAACTCAGACTGAAGACAGAAAGAGAAAAGACAATTATTCAGATCTCTGATGATCAACTAACATGTTCATCTTCATCCAGATTTTTGCTGACAGATAAACAGGGATCTCCAGGTGCAGGAAACATGGAGAAAGACACACATTAGCTATGTTTCCATCACCCTGTTTTTATGCACATTTTGAAGTACAGCATCAGAAAGAAGCGATGGAAACACCAAATTTCGAAAAAAAAAAATCACAAAAAAGTTTTTTTTCTTGGTTTTTGGCTTGTGAGAAGAAGAGTTAATGGGAATAATGGGAGATGGAAACGCATTTGCCGAATAAATTCTGACATAGCGAACATTAAACCCATGTGACTAATCGGCTGTTTCCACTGATGGTGTTCTTACAGACTGTTTGATTCTGTTATGATGAATTAAAGGGTTAGTTCACCGGAAAATGAAATTTCTGTTATTAATTATTCACCATCTTGTCATTCTACACCCATAAGACATTTGTTCATCTTCAGAACACAAATTAAGATATTTTTGATGAAATCCGATGGCTCAGTGAGGTCACATGTCCAGTCACGTGATTCCAGTAAAACGAGGCTTCGTTACGTCATTAGTGTTTTGAAACGTTTCAAAATTTCATTGGTTCACGTGACTTTGGCAGTTTGATACACGATCTGAACCACTGATTGAAATCACCCATCACTAGATATTGTTGAATAAAGTTGTTATTTAGTTTTTTTGGCGTAAAAAAAGTATTCTTGTGGCTTCATAACATTAAGGTTGAACCACTGTAGTCACATGACCTGTTTTAAATATGCTTTAGTGCCTTTGGGTGTTTGAAAGTGTTCATTATCTTGCTGTCAATAGAGACTCAATGAGGCATAAGATTTCATCAAAAATATCTTCATTTGTGTTCTGAAGATGAACGAAGGTCTTACAGGTGAGGGACGACATGAAGTTGAGTAATTAATGACAGAATTTTTTTGGTTGAACTAACCCTTTAATTCTGCGTGTACTGGCGCTCGTTGTATATGAGTGTGTGCAAAGCCTTTTCCTCTCAGGGCTTGTCATAGATAGGCAAGGTCATGTGCACTTTTGTACTGGAGTGTCGCTGGATTTTTGGTGATGTCCTCTCATTAGTTTTGCGTACAGTGTTGCCAGATGGGTGGATGATTTCCAGCCCTAAAGCTCACCAAAACCTGCCCACTCCAACAAAAAAAAAAAAACGCCCAAAAATTTAAATGTCAAAATAATATGATAGAATTGTATTGCCATGTCAATGAATGTTGAAATGGACAATTTTTAACTCAAACAAAATAATGATGACGAAATAATATAAAATATATACATTTCCTAGGAAAACGGATCAAATCTGGGCAAATACATTAAAGAGAATTACCAAATATGACTAAAATGTCGAGACTATATCAAAACAGCAAACAAGAAATTAACCAATACCTTCGGAAAAAGAAATGCATGTTTAATTTCAACAGTACGAACAAGCCAATTTAAATGCAAAAAGTGCCCAACATAAGCAACATAATTGGCAGGTATTTCACACTCGTTCATGCACACACAATGACAGTCAAAACAGTCATTCATTGACACATAGGCGTACGATAATCCGACACCAAATAAATAACAACAATAATGCGCGTCATGTTGCACTTTAACTTCAGGCAGAACTACAGCATGTCTTTCGTGAAGTTCATATTGTAGAACATCATAAATACTTTTACACAGTCAAAACTAATCAGCAGCTTTCAAGGATCTGTCTGGACAGTTTAAAGGTGTCCTGATGCAGGACAGGATCGTATTGTACCATATTCAGTTTCGATTTTGATTATTTAAATTTTTCTATTGTGCTCTGATTCAAGAGTTACAGTGATATTAACTAGACCGACATGTAAGGCAACCAATCACAGTTCGTTTAGGGCCGTGAAAATGTGAAGTCGTTGTCCCTACAATAACAGACCGGCACGCATCTAATAGCTCTTCACAAAATTAATCCACCTCTTCTTCATATTATGGTTTTTACTTCACTTAAATAAGGAGGCTGAGCTGTTTTGTATACTATAGTAACCAGGAAACATGCATTTGTGTGACAAAGGCATAGCTAGCTAGCAAAATGTAGGCTGTAGTAACTAACGATAATGACGGTAACTTGTGATTGAGTGGTCGAGCCACTGATGCTAATACACTCTAGCTATTACATATGCTTTTAGCCCCGCCCCAAAAAATCCTGAACACAGAATTTGTGAAAAATTGTTTGATGGTTTAACTCCATAATTCAGTACTACATAGCTCACCGCCTTTGTAATGTGTTTCAACAATACATTTGTAACATTTATAATGTGTTTAAAAACAATTCTCAGAATTGGCTTCACATGGACTTTTAAGAATGCGACACACTCGTCTCCCGGACATCCTGTAGAATTCAACCAACCAGATGATGACTTTGAAAATCCTGAGGTGTTTCCAGTTAAGTGTGTCATATGCACAGAGACTCAGCCAACGGTCCGTGAGTGTGACGTCTGAGACTGAGATTATCCTCTCATGTGTGACGCTTAATAAAGTCGAGACGAGTTCAGACGGCTCTCAATTATTGTTTTGTTTCTGTCTTTGTGACGCTCAGTCAGTTATTTAATAGTTATTTAATATTTGTTACCAATACCACCGCCATCCGCTTGACCAACTTGATGAAAATGCATCCAATTTGCATTTTATTTTTGTTTAATTATTTGAAGAGCTCTGGAAGAAAACCATTGTTCTCCCAGCATGAATACACGTGAAATTAAGTCCTCAAGATCTTTCTGCGTTTCAAGCTGGAGACTCATGAGCCTCGTTCAGACTGTCAGTCCAAATCCGATTTTTGTGCATATCCGATTGAAATCCGATCAGATTTAGCAAGTCTGAATGGCAGAGCAATAAACAGAGCAATTCCAAGAGGAACCTTGGTGCCGAACGAGCAGAATAACAATATAACGGAGACATGTTGAGAGACCGGCAGAGATGACAGCGCGGAATAAATCCACACATACCTGCGCCTACGTTTCTGCCGTTGCCTCAGAAGACGCAGTAGTCCAGAGCGTGGCAGCTACACATAAAATAAGACAACATCTGTATTACAAACCCCTCCATTCTGCGGTTGTTGTGGTTTGGCATGTACCTACCAACGCAATTGGTAATTTCATTCCGGAAAATGAAAGAGCGCCATGGACACACAAATCAGATCTGAACAGTTGCGATACAATGTGGATGTCAATAATTTTAGATCAGATTCCAATCTGATACACATATAATGGGATTTGGACTGACGTAGCCATAGACCTGCTGTAGAGATACAGTGAATCTGGACTTGATGGAAAACATTGTGTCCAGAAAACAATTTGCCTGAAAGGTTATCAAGACTTTTTAATGAGAAATGTGCGTGTTAATAATCAAGGTATACCACACTCCAGAACAGCACATATACTGACCCATAATGACTATTTGATCTGTAGCTTGTGCCACAACTAAACTGTGTAATTACTTCATCCCGTCTCACCTCAGTGTCTTCAGTTGACAGTTTGGATCCTGTAGTAAATCACTGAGCTCCTTCACTCCTGATTGTCCAGGATCATTTCCTGTGAGATCCAGCTCTATCAGGTGTGAAGGGTTTGATCTCAGAGCTGAAGCCAGAGCTTTATAACCTTCTTCTGTTACACTGCAGTTAGAGAGTCTAGAACAGGAATGACAACATTCAGCTGATTAATCAGTTCAACCTGATATTGAAAGTTAGTTCCAAAAACTGACAAATGAATATGGAGGCAAACAACAGGAGAAAGAATGAAAGATGATTTCTGCCTATACTAATGAATTACCGCACAGTTTCGTCTCTGATAGACCACCATTCATTTTGATATTTAACGTTAGATCTTTCCTTTTCTTGGAACAAAACGAATGCTTAATGTTTAATATTTAATATTATACTTAATGAAGAAACAGAACAATGATTAAATAGTGCAATGAAAAATTCACTTATATTAAACATCAAACTTTTATCAACAAAACAAATAGGAGACAAGGTATACCCGCGTTGTTACAAATAAATGAAAGGTATTCATATTTTCCCTTCAATTTAAAACAAATGCTTAGTTTGTGGCTCATTATTATTAATGAAAACACATCAACAATAAAATGGTACAATGACAAATTTGCTTTTTAAACATTGGAAAAAATGAAAAAGACAAATGATATGGTATACCCACGTTGTAACAAATAAATAAAAGGTCTTTTGGATTTTAAAACGAATGCTTAGTGTGTGCATTATTTTTTATTGAAAAACAACAACAATAAAACAAAGAAAAACTCACTTATGTTAAACAAAGAAATGCAACATTTAACAAAAGTTCTCTTGCACTTTTGCCTCTGACAACATCCTGTCAGTCATCGTACCTCACTCTTGTCATGTGACTCCTGTGGCACATCTTACCTCAGGATCTCCAATTTACACTTTATGTTCTTCAGTCCAGTGGAGAGCAGCTTCACTCCTGAATCCTGTAGATTATTATTGCTCATGTTCAACTCTTTCAGATTGGTATCTGATCCAAGAACTGCAGCCAGAGCTGAACAGCTTTTTTTTGTTAAGTTACAATCATTTAACCTACAAGAGAAATAAACCACATCACAGAATTATATTAAACACATACATAACATTTTCTACATACAAATATTAAATATATTTTTCATTTTTATTTTTCATAAACAGCATATACAGCGTAAAGAGGCTGAGCTAAAATATGAATACTCTTCAAAAAGCATTTCCTGCACAAGTTTCTTAGGTAAAATGAAGCATGTGAAAAATATGAAGAATGAAAAAAAATATTTGTTTTAAAATTTCTAGCTTTTTATAGCTGAGCCTGGTTTCTCCAATGATTTCTTCAAGATGTAATACAAGTCTCTGGTGTCCCTAGAATGTGTCTGTGAAGTTTCAGCTCAAAAAACCCCACAGATCATTTATTATAGCTTATCAAATTTCCCACTATTTGGGTACGAGCAAAAATACGCCCTTTTTTGTATTTCCCTTTGAATGCAGATGAGCTGCTGCTTCCGGCCCCCTTTCCAGAAGAGGGCGGAGCTTTAACAGCTCAAGCTTCAGATTCTCAACAACAACCAAGCTGGAGAATCTCACTCAGTCAAAATGAGGATTGTCAATAACGGTGTTACATTGTTGAAACCGGAGACGGACACTGATGGAGAGACTCAGTATGGTGGCAAACTGCTGGCCACGCCCCTCCCAGTCAGAATGCACCAATCAGTTTGCACCAGGTGAAGCTGATCTGCTAATTAGCAGGGTAAACTCACACTCAGGAAAAGCAGCAGTAGAAAGCAGGATTTTGAAGTGAGCACTGAACTGCAAACTATCATTTACATTGGAGTAAAAAACTCAACAGAATAAGCCGACTACAAAAATTGAAGTAGCAGCTGGTTTTTTCACCTAACTGCTCACCTAATTGATTGTCTGATCACTGCATCAAACTTCCAAAATAAAAAAGAGGAAAAGAGAGCAAAAGTGTGGTCAATGAGTGAAGTCCAATTGAATTCTTCGAATAGTGGGCTATCTTCTTCAAGTGCGAGAGTTCTGCATATTAAGAGCCTTGCAAAAATATAGTGAGGAGACGCTTGACACTCAGGAAGAAGTTACAACTTTTAGAATGCAACTGAACATTTCTGAACGGTTAGTGGATAAATTTATGTAGTTGCTGTGGAGTTGATTCAACTCATTGACTAGCATGTGTCAAGCATTTTGTGCAAATTCAGCGTTGACGTGACCCTCGTTTGTGAAGCAGTCCAGTGTAAAATGACAGCATGACAACAACACTTTACTACAACAACTCATGGCCTCGCCACCTTTGTTGTGTGTTCTCGGGGCCGGGTTTATGTAGATTTTAGGTGTTGTGATGTCTGAAAAATACGGTGGCCGAGAGAGCTCACAGCGCTGCAAATAAGAAAACACATGCAAATAAAAAAAACACATGCAAATAAAAAACAAAACGTGAAAACACAATGGAAATGTTTCAAGGGGGACCACAAAAAGTGACGGACCCTAATAGGACCTGCTTATTAGCTGTGTCCAAAACCAGTTCAACTTACCCTTCACTTATTCACTGATCCCTATATAGTGTACAGCATTTGAGTGCACAATGTGTTCACAATCGTTAAATACAATAAAAACTGCAAACAAAAATAAACAACTGTACATTATTTCATGTATTTATTATTTTTAATAAGTGTTTTTCAGTTTGCTAGAAACTCACGTTCACAGATGACGTGGTCGTCGAGCCTCAGGCGGCCGTTATGATGACGTCACATTAGTACGCTACAGATGATCAACGAATATTTTTAAATCATCCACTAAATTATCATCTCTTAAAGTTGAATGAGTTAACAACAATGCCACATATTAAAACACTTTTCTGTTAGTGAAACACATTACATGGAGTTAATGCCTAGAAAATATATTTTAATATTTTTTAGTTTGTGCTGTTGTCAAGTAGGGTCCGTCACTTTTTGGGGTCCCCCTTGAAACATTTCCATTGTGTTTTGTGCTATTTGCAGCACGTTTTTGTATATACAGCGCATTTTTGTGTTTGCATGTGTTGTGAGGATTTGTAGCACATGTGTTGTCAAACTGATGATCACGTTTTTTTTATTTGCATGTGTTTTTTTTATTTGCATGTGCTTTTTTTATTTGCATATGTTTTCTTATTTGCAGCGCGTTGAGCTCTCTCGGCCACCGTAGAAAAAGGCCTTCATTGACTTATATACATCTTGTTGCTATGAAATCTTCAATAATTTAAGTAAAGCTAAGATTACTTAAATCTAAGAACCTAAGAAATTGTATTAGTTATTAATATTTCAAGATTAACAATTACTGGATTAAAGCAATTTAGGTTTTCTTGATTATTCATAGTGGTCAACCAATGGCCGATGCTGATATCTTATGGAGCAGGGTGGCCAATGTGTGAAATATCATTACTTTAAAGATAGTAAAAACACATCCATAGAAACTGCTGAAATTAAATTTATATTTATTTTCTTAATAATTACTAAATTAGAAATAAATATTTTAATTTAAGCATGATAAAAAAACTAATTTGTAGAAAACCATCTTAAAATGTGTACATCAAATGTGATACAACATACTTTTGATAAACATTTATTTGTAAATCAATCATCTATATGTTGCAGTTTACACATTTAACACATTAATACTACAGAACTACTCATAAAACTAAGCATTTAAAATATTAAATTATTGGGAAATAAGAGCATATACTGTATATGTGAAAATATACATGTACTTTAACCAGTTATTTAAAAACCTCATTGTTTTATATCATAACCTTTCAGAATTTAATTTTATTTTTAGATAATATAAATAACATTTGTACCAAATTACAATTTTTTTTTTTTTTTTTACAAATTTAATGTCTTAAACTGCCGATCAATGTTACCTTGCTAATAAATAGTGTTTTCAAGATAGTTGTGTAAGGCTGGAGTCGGATCTTCTGGACTGAAGGACAACTTTTCCCTACCAGAACAAAGGACTTTCCTGACAATCAACATTTGAATGTTCTCCTGCGTAAGTAACAGCACCATCCGAGACGCCCCATGCCGAGCAGTTCACACCTCACCACTACACTCTCGCCATCATCCTCTGTTTCCCATCCTTCTCCCTCACCTAAAGCTCAACCCAAATCCATGCAACAAATGAATATACATGTTTGGTATCATTTGAAATGTCTCAGTGCGCCTGGTAAAATGGTCTCATTCTCCCAGACATAGTCATAGAAAGTAAGCAATATTGTGTGCCACTAAAGGACTGAATAACATATTTTTAGAAATAAGCAAGCATAGTGCAGCGTCTAAAAGTATCAGTCAATCACCTCTGTCTAGATGACCAAGACTGACGAGTTTGTGATTAAGAGATCATATTCCCGATCGGTGCAAAGGGTTATAGGAATCCGAACGAACGAGTATAATTCAAACTAAGGGTTAAAAGGAATAATCAAACATTTATTCAAATGTATAGCTATGATTTAAACCTTTTTCATAATTGGAGTCAGATAAAGAAATGTATTTAATTCAGTTGATATTGCATTGTATAAAGGAAGACAGTGACACGCAGATCCCTTCACCCGCTCTATTGGAAACTGTCATTGGACCAGTGGGCGGGCCTTACAGTTGAATATTCATATCCACTACAGAGCTTTATAGTTACGGCCCGTGCAAATGAACGCTGGACGTAAAATAAGTGACTCTTTTAAAATGCCCTATAAATTAATAATTTCATTTGAGCTAATTCGCTTACAGAACTTTCTGGAAAAGTTCGCTTTAGCTGGTAAACACTTTCGTACTACCATTGGTGTGCGGTCATTATGTAAGGTAGGTGTGCGCTGAGGCTCCGCATTTTCACTCAGAAAATCTTTTCCAGTTTCTCCTCTCGACTCTGTAGAAATCAGATGTCTGAGAGTGAAAACATGAACACTGGAGACCTGCTTTATAGTGGAAAACGAAGTTGTACTACTGATGAACTGAGATACTGACAGTTTTTCGTGTTTAATATGCTAAATCTACTTGATTTAAAGCAATCTGTTTTTAAAGAGTTATAATGTAAACATGACGTGACTTTACTGGAGAGCCGAATTACAGAGCTTGTGCAAACAAACATATCCACGATGCCATAATCAGATGCTTTTCTTATGCTTTATTAAAAATCCTTGCTAGTTTCTCAATTTTTTGTGTTTATTTTGTTACTGAGAGGAAAGCATGCAACATTTCATTTAACCGTCGCTCTCAGCAGTGTGGGTGGCGTCAGATGTTAGATTACAGTATAACCACTGCTCAAGTATTTCAAACTTCGTTTTACCCCTAAAGGTTCATGTTCATGATGGGAAATCACTATAGAATAATGAAGATAAATGCATTTTTCAGATGAGAGCAAAACATTAAATGACTCACAGAGCTCTTCTGGAGGTTTTGATGACTGCCGATAATCTAATGAGACACTCGTCTGATTTCCTGAATTTCTGAAGCTCAAACTCCTCCAGCTCTTCCTCTAATGTCAACAACACAAAGGCCAAAGCTGACCACTGGGCAGGTGAAAGGTCACCAGATGAGAGACTTCCTTTGCTAAGGTGGGTCTGAATCTCCTTCACCAGAGTTTGGTCGTTCAGTTCATTCAGACAGTAGAACAGATTGATGGATCTCTCTGCAGACAGATTACCTTCTAATTTCTGTTTGATGTACTGAACTATTTTCTTGTTGCTCTTGGCATTGTCGTGTCGCTGTGTCAACAGACCCCGTAAGAGTCGTCGATTGGACTGGACTGACAGACCGAGGAGGAAGCGAAGGAAAAGGTCCAGGTGTCCATTGTCACTCTCGAGCGCCTCGTCCACTGCAGTCTTGAGAAAACGAGTCATGGTTTCAGTTTTGTTTTCCTGTTCTGTAGACTCATGAACAAACACACTTTTCTTGTTGATGTCTAGAAACAGATGTGCATAAATGGCTGCAATAAACTCTTGAACGCTCAAGTGAACAAAGCAGTACATGGTACCAAGAGTGATCCCTGTTTCCTCCTTAAAGATCTGGGTACACATGCCTGAGTACACTGATGCCTTAGAGACGTCAATACCACAGGCTTCCAGGTCTGTGTCATAGAAGATCACGTTGTTTCTCTCCAGCTCATGAAATGCCAGTTTCCCCAGTGAAAGGATGGCGTCTTTATCCCAGGAAACATCTGCTGCGTATTCTCCATCATACTTTCGGCGGCTCTGCTGGATCTGAAAGCGGAGAAAGTGTGTGTACATTTGTGTCAGAGTCTTGGGAGTGTCTTCAGTGTTTGATTCCTGTGGTGTTTTAGAGATCTCATCAGCCTGATTGTTTTTCACATCATTATTTCTTTTCTCCTCCAGAACGTTCAGGAGAACCGTGGCTGAAATCCAGCAGAAGACTGGGATGTGGCACATGATAAAGAGACTCTTTGATTTTTTAACATGATCAATGATTGTGTTGGCCTGATCCTGATCCGTGAATCTTTTTTTGAAGTACTCTTCCTTTTGTGCGTCACTGAATCCTCGTATCTCCGTCAGTCGGTCGATACAGTCAGGAGGAATCTTACTGGCAGCTGCTGGTCTGGTGGTGATCCAGATGAGAGCAGAAGGAAGCAGATTTCCCTTCATGAGGTTCGTCAGGAGAACATCCAGAGAGGCTGGTGACGATACATCACACCACGACTCATTATGATGGAACTTCAGAGGAAGACGACATTCGTCCAATCCATCAAGGATGAACAGGACTTTGAACTGATTCCATCTTGTAAGGTTCAGTCCTTTTGTCTCTGGGAAAAAATGAGTTATAAGGTCCATCAAACTTAGTTTTTCCTTCTCCTTTAAGTTCATCTCTCTGAATGGAAGAGGAAATATGAAACGGATATCTTGATTTTCTTTTCCTTCAGCCCAGTCCAGAACAAACTTTTGCGCAGAGACTGATTTTCCGATGCCAGCGACTCCTTTTGTCAGTACAGTTCGGATCTCCTCGTCTTGTTCAGGAGCTTCAAACAAATTTGTGCATTTCACCTGAATCTCTTGAGATTCATGACGCCTGGAAGCAACTTCGATCTGTCTGACCTCATGTTCAGTGTTGACCTGTTCACTGCCACCCTGAGTGATATAGAGATCTGTGTAGATGTTATTCAGAAGTGTGGAGTCACCATGCTTCGCCATTCCTTCAAACACACACTGATACTTCTTCTTTAGGCCACATTTTAGCTGACGAATGAAGAACAGCTCATCTAAACACAGGAACAAAAAACAGATAGTTTTAGTCTTAATTCATAGTTTTATAGACAGTCTACATTAATAAGTGTCAATCGGTCAGATGGTCAAGAGTCTCTGACCTTCTAGAGCATCAGCAGCTTCATCTTGCTTCATCTCTCTCAGGTAATGTAGTGTGAGATCAAGAGCTGCTGCTTTGATATTGCATCTGTTCTCATTAAAGTCCTTCACAAAGTTTTCTGTGTTCTCATTTTGTAATATTTTCTTAAACTTTTCCAGCTCTTTCTTCAGAAATGTGATTATTTTGCTCTCAAGATCCTACAAACAAAAGTAAGAAAAAAGACAAAATAACAATTTAAACCTAATTGTACATCAACATTTGATCAACA
The DNA here is from genome assembly GCA_038088235.1 of Zacco platypus. Taxonomy (NCBI): domain Eukaryota; kingdom Metazoa; phylum Chordata; class Actinopteri; order Cypriniformes; family Xenocyprididae; genus Zacco; species Zacco platypus. Next base: position 32,079,585 of record CM076080.1, on the reverse strand, counting down.
TGCTAACCAGCTGTTTAGAAAAATAAAAATGGTGTGTGATTAAAAGGGAAAATAAAGAGAAATAAATTAAATTTCTGTTCAGTAACATATTTGTTTGTTATAAATATAAAACATTTTTGAAAATGTGTTTTTCTACCTGGAAGATCCACAGGAGATTGTCTTTGAAATTCTTCTGGTTCCTGTGAGTCTGATCGTCTGAGTCTAATGTCTCATATTGAAGCCTGTAATCAAATAAATACAATAAAATACTGATTTTCTAGCGAAATATTACAAAAAGGAAAAAAAGCATTAGCTGTGAATATTCTGATAAATATTTGATATAAAAATTTTCCATGTTTGGTATTCACTGATACAATTTTTCAACAGTCAACATGTGACCAAAACATTAGAAACATGAAAAACCTTTTATTAGATGATGGTGTTTTCTCACTGAACTTTGGTGGTACTCCTTCTTTTGACCGGTCACTCTTCAGAGACACAGAGCTGGACACATGTGAGTCTGATCTTACACTAAAGACACAAAGATCAGAGAAAAACACTTTAGTAAAGGAGATACTTTAGTCTCATTTGAAAAGGTTTAATGTTGAAAATAGTAATTAAATGCAGTACAGCTGTGCATTTGTCTATTTATGACTATGGTTGGATGGATGGATATTTACATGTTTAGTTGCATGATCTATATTTCATAATGAATTTATGCCTCTTTGTGTCTGTCTGTGTAATTGTGTTACTGGAATGAGTTTTATTGTGATTTATTGTTTTATTCAGTCAAGTTCAGTCACAGACACCACTGTGAAAAATAATGAAACTCTATAATGAAACACACAAAATACCTTTTATTAGATGATGGTGTTTTCTCACTGAAGTTTGGCACATTTCCTTTTGACCGGTCACTCTTCAGAGACACAGAGCTGGACACATGTGAGTCTGATCTCACACTAATGACACAAAGAACAGAGAAAAACACTTTAGTAAAGGAGGTTCAACTGTGTCTGAAACACATCCGTGTCTTTATCTAATACTCCACAGAAATGATTAAAGTTCAGTTATTGACAGGAATTGACAAACTCCAGTAGAGTGTAAATGATGGTGTGAAACAGACGCAGTCTTACCTGTGTTTCTCTGAGAGACTCATCTTTCCTCGCTCCTCTGATCAGCACTGCTTTGAGAAAACAATCAATCGTTCAGCAGGACCTGGAAATGACAAGATTTACAGAGATGAAGAACATGAAGATGATGAAGAATGAGGAGTTAGCAACAACAGCAACAACAATGTGTGAAATAAAGTCACTTACAAATATATTGTCATGTCAAAGAACTGAATGGACTTAATCATTTCAGATTTAATGAGTTTAACTGATTCATGACTCCAAATATGAATTCATTACAATCATATTTTCCCAATCTTTATTAATTCTTTAATAGTTTGTCATGTAATCATTTCTTCAAGTTCACAATGATGTTGATTTCATTACTTTCAAATGATCCTAAAATAACGGAGTAAAAGTACTGAATTATAATGGTCATACCGTATAATTACTAATCATAATTGCTATATATGAAGTGATATATTCAATTTAATAATAACAACACGTTATTCTTCATCTGTTCACTGTAAATATCTGCTTCAAAAATACTTTAGATTTCAATCTCAAAAACAACAGTCTAAACCGGAAGAGAAAACCTTCAGAAATATATTTGTTTTTAATAACTCTTTCTCAATAAGGATTGTTAAAAAACACACTCCCACCCTCTTACTTACTTGTTTAAAGTCTCGTCGACTAAGAAGAGAATTTATAAGTGTTTAAAACACATTTACCTCAGACGCTTGTTGTCTGTCAGCCAGCACGTGTCGTTCTCAGAATCTTTTGCTGGAATCGATGGATTGTGGATTAAATATTCATAAATGACCGCGAGTGTTAGATTTGATAATCATTGTGATAAACTGACATCTGTAAACCTGTTTTCTGGAACACATCATGGATCAAATCCAGAAACAGGATTACTTTGGTGTTGTTCACAGAGATGTCGCGCTACTTTCGTTTTCTTCTTCTTCTCTTGATTAATGGAAACATGTTTGAAGAGCACAGCGCCACCTACTGTACAGGAGTGCGTAACATCATGTCATGTGAAAGTGTTCTCATATTCTGCTCATCAACCCTGTTTCTTTATTTAATTTAAATAGTGTCTTCTGGTAATTCTCATCCTCTCCCTCTCCTTCTGTTCCCAGTATCTCCATCAGATTCACTCCTGCTCTTCCTCCAGAACCCTGAAACACCGACTTTCCACCTCATATAATATACAGTGAAATATACAATTTTTTATAACCTCACAGTGCTTACTTTTGTTTTCCTCTTCTTCGTGGGTGTTAACCCTCCTGTTTCTAACCAGCTGATCAGTTTCACAGCGCCACCTACTGTACTGGAGGATATTCTACCACATATATCTAAATCCTGTTTAAAAACACTTAAATTGACATTTCAACAGTGGATTTGTTTTATTCCCTGTTTCTGGAATATGATCTAAGATGCTGGATATTGTAAATGACTGACATCCTGAGGTTTGTGTTTGTTATTCAATCCTTTAGTTTTGTATTAGGACACCAGACCGCTTGTAGACACGAGACAGACGATGATTTATTCAACAGATTCTCTTCATCTCTCTTACACAAAAATAAATGCAGTAATTCACAGAAACGCAGAGGGGAAATAAACATCTCAAGCTCCATCTTGTGCTCCTAGTCCATATGTCACTCACTCTCACAACGCTGGATGCGGTTTTTAATTATTCTTTTACTTTCAAAGAAAAAAAAAAAAACAGGTAATTCATAAGCAAATGTTTTTGAGCCTCTAAAGACAGGCTCTCTGTATCTATAAAACATATGGAATATCATTTTTTTATTATTATTATCTTAACACATTTATAAAGCCACCCAGAGTATGTGATTTTTGCACACTTGTTTTCTGCTGGTCCTACACTCTTTTGTAAATGTCGAATGAATTGTAGAAAGAAAGTTTCTCTCTGTGAGACAGTAAGGTGTGGCTGAAGATGTCGCAGTCATTAGTGCCGCATATAATGGAGAAGATGGCGGAGGTCAGGCAGGTCCTCGCTGCCATCAAAAAGTTGAATGTGAAATACTATCAGCTAAATAGCACACAATAGTTATAAGCGACGCATGTTAAAGTCTCAGTGGATGTTACAGTATCAATGTTGCCGTGTCATGATAGATCAGAGCCGCGCATGAGGAGGAAGATCACATCAACGCCACACCAAAGACGGATGATACATGTGATCATTTATAAGAATATACTCGTGCATGAAGGTGCAAATCAGTGGAAAGAACGTCAAACAGATCGGAGAAAGATGGAGTGTGTTTGGATATATCCTGTTGACTCTGTTACTACTAAATCCGGGACCGACTGCATCTCATTTGAACGCATTTAACACGGATGGTGCACCTCAACAAGTGAGAGTGATCACCTTGCTGGAGAGTGTAGTGATAGTGTATTTGTAGATGTGAGTACCGAGACTAACCACTAGGTGTCAGTAGCATCACACTTACCTGTAGGTAGTGGTGGGCAGAGCGAGGCTTCATGAAACACTGCAACAGTTGAAGCAAATGTGCCGTATTGTGTCGAGGCTTCGAAACTATACCGACACCCACGGCGACACCTAGTGGTCAATTGCACATGTTATCTGAAACAACTTTGACAACAAGCCATTTAAAAAAATTAAAATGTTGTGTTTTTGTTAATGTGGTGAGTTTTTAACATACTCACTATATAACTATAATATATAATAATAATAAGTAGGTTATTTTGGTCATGAAAAATGAAAATTAATAAAACACATCAATCCACAATGGTCTCATTTCTGTTTGTTTTTTACAGATTTTTTTTTTTATAAATGTCACTATATCGTAAACGCTATCTCAAAATCTTTCTCCTCTCACAAAAACCCACGAGGTGAAGGTGCATTAACTCCTCTTTTAAACTTTGTGGGAGTTGAGACAGATGTGCGATTATGTGATTTGTTCCCGCCCCTGTCAATCAAACGCAGACTCGGCAACCACGCCACCTGTCGAAACGAGCAGAAGCTTCGTTTAGCCATAGTCACGTGACATGGGTGTTTTGAATCACAGTTCGGAGCAGTGTTTCGAAACATCTACGCTTCGGGATCTCGACACTGTGTCGAAACGTTAGTTTCGCGTCAGCCATCCCTACCTGTAGGGTAGACAGTAAAGAGAATCACAATCACTGAAGCTGTGTCCGAAACCGCCCACTCGTTCACTCGTTCACTAACCCCTATATAGTGCATGGCAGTTGAGCGCACTATATCAGCAAAGAGTGAACGAAAATGAGTGAGCGAATTCAGACGCTGACGTTAATAGCATGAGCCAGACAATTTCGTCATTAACATTTCCTATACCCAACTGTAACATGTCCTGTTTAGCTTAATGAATTTAACAGAGCTGTGGAACACGTGATTGAAGGCATCGAGGGTGTGCGTGTGTATGTGGATGACATTGTGTTGTGGGGATCCACGATAGAACAGCACAATAAGAGGCTCATGGAAGTCCTACAGCGAGTGAAGAAGTATGGGTTGAAGTTGAAGAAGGACAAATGTCAGTTTGGGGCGAAGGAAATCACATTCCTAGGAGAAAAGCTGTCAGAAGAGGGTGTGGAACCAGACACGAGTAAAATACAGGCAATACTCAAAATGCCCAGACCCACAGACAATAAGGCTGTTTTAAGAGCGATGGGGATGATCAATTTCGTTGGAAAGTCCATACCAAACCTGTCTACAAAAACAGTCTACTTGAGAGAGCTGTTACGAGATAAAGACGAGTTCAAATGAACAGCTGATCATGAACAAGAACTGACATTAGTAGTGATAGCCGGTGCTTATGCCACTTTGATTTATGACCCTATGATTGATGAGATGACAGGTGTGACATTTGACCTTTGCCATATCTGGACTGTGTGTTTTTATGACCAACAGCTGTGACCATATGTTGTACCGTTTCCAGCCAGTCTGTGTTTTATGATGGCATGTGTTTTTGTAAACAGGAAGGGTGAGGGTGTGGGGAGGGGTTTATTGGGGGTGTAAATTGATGATTGGTGTTTTCCCGCCATCAGGTCGTTGAATTTCTGAACAGAAGAATTTCTGTCAGGGGTTTGTTTTCAGCAACATTCACAATGTCTGTGAATGAAACAAAGCAAAATGAGTTTAATAAATAAGAAATACTGATGATACATAAAGTAGATAAAACAGAATTAAACATTGCAAATAAGTTTAATAAATAAGAATGTGAAATAAAAAACAGAATTAAAACATCGCATATAATGTTTTATATGTAATAAGATCAAATTAAAACAATGCCTATGTTTAATAAATAAGAAATACCGATGGTACATAAAGCATATAAAAATAAAACAAAGAATTAAACAATTCCTATAAGTGTTTATGTGTAATAGGATTAAACAATGGAAATGAGTAAAGCTCGATAATAATATTTTCTTAGAGCTGTTGTAAAGCCAAAACAATCTCTGTCCATTAACCAGTTATCACTGTGAACCTATTGTGAAACAATCTGTATTGTGAAAATCACTATATAAATGAATATATTTATATAGAAAGTATATTTGAAGATTTAAGAGAACTTTTACTTTAAGAGATTCCAGCTTAAGAAACACTGATGGTAAATAAAGTAGATAAAATGGAATCAAACAAATCATATGAAATTATGTGAAATAAGATGAAAGTAAGACAAGATTTAAGAGTTCTTGCCTGATTTTGAGTTCCATGAAGTCCAGTAGCTGAACTGAAATGAGCTTCTTTCCAGCTTTGCTGCGGCGGTTCAGTCTCTGTCTGAGGATGTCAAACAATTCAGAGCAAGTCAAATTTGCTACAACACCTCTTAAGGTTCATTTTTGAGTGATCAAAGCTAAAATCTTCCTTCCTTCCTTCCTTCCAGCACAGCTGGTAGTCAAATCATTCTAAAAGGTGTAAAATGTACAACAACAAATGGTGGGTCAACACTAATATCCCTCTTCCTATTGCATACGTCTCCAGACCTGTCTTGACTTGAAAGTGTGAAACAGTGTCTGTGGGAAAGTGGCTGGGCTGTTACTCTCGGAAATCAAACACCTCTTAAGGTTCATTTTTGAGTGATCAAAGCTAAGTTTCACATGGCTGAGATCTTACCATACATTTTATTCTTTCAGTTTTTATTTTAATTATGTACTAAAAAATTTTACTGAACCCACTCAATGAAAGTTGTCAATACATATTGACAAAACACAATTCATATCATTCATTGATAAAATATGCATAGTGATTTAACCTAGACATTCTCATTAAAAAATATTAAACTACAGGTGTGTGTGTAATTACATGTTTCAGCCAGCAGAGGGCTTCAAAATGTGTTTGCGCTGATACTTCATTTATTGTTTTAGGAGTGTAATTACATGTTTCAGCCAGCAGAGGGCTCTAAAATGTGTTTGTGCTGATACTTCATTTATTGTTTAGGTGTGTAATTACATGTTTCAGCCAGCAGAGGGCTCTAAAATGTGTTTGAGCTGATACTTCATTTATTGTTTTAGGAGTGTAATTACATGTTTCAGCCAGCAGAGGGCTCTAAAATGTGTTTGTGCTGATACTTCATTTATTGTTTAGGTGTGTAATTACATGTTTCAGCCAGCAGAGGGCTCTAAAATGTGTTTGCGCTGACGCTTCATTTTATTGTTTTAGGTGTTTAATTGCATGTTTCAGCCAGCAGAGGGCTCTAAAATGTGTTTGCGCTGATACTTCATTTATTGTTTAGGTGTGTAATTGCATGTTTCAGCCAGCAGAGGGCTTCAAAATGTGTTTGCGCTGATACTTCATTTATTGTTTAGGTGTGTAATTGCATGTTTCAGCCAGCAGAGGGCTCTAAAATGTGTTTGCGCTGATACTTCATTTATTGTTTAGGTGTGTAATTGCATGTTTCAGCCAGCAGAGGGCTTCAAAATGTGTTTGCGCTGATACTTCATTTATTGTTTTAGGTGTGTAATTGCATGTTTCAGCCAGCAGAGGGCTTCAAAATGTGTTTGCGCTGATACTTCATTTATTGTTTAGGTGTGTAATTGCATGTTTCAGCCAGCAGAGGGCTTCAAAATGTGTTTGTGCTGATACTTCATTTATTGTTTTAGGTGTGTAATTGCATGTTTCAGCCAGCAGAGGGCTTCAAAATGTGTTTGCGCTGATACTTCATTTATTGTTTAGGTGTGTAATTGCATGTTTCAGCCAGCAGAGGGCTTCAAAATGTGTTTGCGCTGATACTTCATTTATTGTTTAGGTGTGTAATTGCATGTTTCAGCCAGCAGAGGGCTTCAAAATGTGTTTGCGCTGATACTTCATTTATTGTTTAGGTGTGTAATTGCATGTTTCAGCCAGCAGAGGGCTTCAAAATGTGTTTGCGCTGATACTTCATTTATTGTTTAGGTGTGTAATTGCATGTTTCAGCCAGCAGAGGGCTTCAAAATGTGTTTGCGCTGATACTTCATTTATTGTTTAGGTGTGTAATTGCATGTTTCAGCCAGCAGAGGGCTTCAAAATGTGTTTGTGCTGATACTTCATTTATTGTTTTAGGTGTGTAATTGCATGTTTCAGCCAGCAGAGGGCTTCAAAATGTGTTTGCGCTGATACTTCATTTATTGTTTTAGGTGTGTAATTGCATGTTTCATCCGTTTCACTGCTTTTTGTTATTATTATAATTATTATTTTTTTATTTACTAATTATCGAAGCTCATTGTTTGTTTATCTCTGTTTAATAGGATATAATTTTTTTATAGGAAACGTTGAGGCCGTTGCTTTTGACTTCATTAATTTGTGTGAGTACATATTGTCCATCAATCTTTGTACAATTTATATATTTATTTATTCATTTGTTGTTCAAATTTTTTCTCGTCTTATTTTGCATTAACCCCTACTGTAATGTATTTGAGTTGTTGTTAATATACCTGATGTCCACTAGAGGGCGCTCCCGTGCTGTTGGTTGTTGTTGTTGCAGTGTTTCGAGTAAAACGAGAGTATAACCATGCATGCGAGTAAAAAAACAAAAGTACAACTATGCAGTCAGGTCTCCGGGTCTTCATATCCTTGTTATAAACGAACCATTAATAATATAACAAAAATATAATATAAAATATAATAATAATAACAAATGTTATTAAGCATATTGATGCGGACATAAGAATTGCAATGTAAATAATTCTTGAGATTGTAATAACTTGTTCTTTACGGTTAAAGGAAAGGGGATGTAGTGAAAGTGTATTTGTAGATGTGAGTACCGAGACTAACCACTAGGTGTCAGTAGCATCACACTTACCTGTAGGGTAGACAGTTATTGCTGTTCCTGCACGCGATCTGCAATATAATAAAGAGATGTTTCTACTATAAAGCAGTTTCTTCACTGGATAAAGAAACATTACAGAGAGTTGCAGAGAAATCAGGATGTTATGCGTCTAAATCCCGGGCCGATGATGTCTGAATCCAGCTTCTCATGGACGCTATCCGGTCCTCCTCAAAGACTCCGCCTTTCCAGCTTCTTTCTCACGCTTTTTAAGGGATTGTGTTGCTTTTTGAGTCTATTTTCATGAATAATGGGAAATAAACTGTTTTGAAATGCAAATAACACTGATATATCAGTGAAAATAGACTGCAGAAATATAAAGGCACATAAAATATAATGACAGTATTCTTTGTTTCTTGAACATGTCGTCAGCTCCACTTTTAAGGGACCGTGTGGATTTTCTCTAATTCACGCTTGTTAGGGACCCTGTTATTATTGTGTCTATTTTCAGAAAAGAATATTAAACTATTTTGAAATGTAAATAACACATCAGTGAACATTACTGTAAAATTACAAAGGTGTATAAAAACTATGACATCATTCATACTGCACATGTCATCCTGTGAATGCATTAATGAATCAGTTGATATAATTCAAGCAAATATTACAGTTCAATATCACAAGGTGACCAGAGACACCAGCTCCAGCTCGGATCCTCCTCTTCAGATGAAGGACTCGAGCGGCAAACATGGACGATTATACAAAATGATCGTGTTATCATTGCTTTACATGCACACTACTTTTGCTTAAAAGTATACAATAGTACAGATTGTAGTATTTACAACTATCTTACAACTGTACTTATACAACATTAGCTAACTGACCGGCAAGCTAGCGAGCTCTAGTTAGCGTTATTGGCTAACTTTGACAACTTGACAGGCTATTTGATGCAGTGTAAAGTGTTTTGATGATGTACGATGAAGTGTAAGCATAACATGAATGATGTCTGATCCACCACAGTTTCAGACAAAGATTCATCAGGGAGAGTGAGCGTCAGGCTACCGGTTACAGGTCGCTGAGAAAGAGCGAGAAGCCTCACGACCTCAGAGTAGAAATAAGAAGTGTTCAAAGCCTCAATCAAGTTCATTTTCTGTGGTTTTGATGTGGCTATAGGAGATGTAACGTTAACCTGTAATTTAGCTGACGTTTTGCACCAGGTTGCAAAGTAACAGTTGCTAACATCAGCTGGTAATGTTAGCTAGATGTGTGTGTAGTATGATTAGGGAAAGTTATGACGTTCTTTTCATTTTGCATCCTGTGTTGCAAAATGACAAAAAAATGACCTAAACATACATTTACATTTAGTCATTTAGCAGACGCTTTTATCCAAAGCGACTTACAAGTGAGGAAAACAAACAAGCGATTCTTCATGAATTGGCAAATAACACAAAGATACACAAACACACACTTAGCTTTCATGGAAACACAGAAACTGGTTGTGACGGCTGCTGTTCTTTACTGTATATGTATTATAATCCATGTCCAGTTATCTTTATGGTTCATTGGCCAGTGGTAAGTGCTGATTTTGTATCCTGTAGCTGTTATGCATTCAACGTTCACTTGTTCAACATTCACTGTTTTACTAACACTTTATAAAAGTGAGTAAATTGAGACGGGTGATAAAGGTTGATCTATTTGGATATCCTAAGATTACAGCATTGAGTAGATGCCATTGATAACCTGACATGTTTGAGCCAATTCCCACACCTACTACTAACCTGATCAGCCTGCTCTCAGCTTTCTCATTTTCTGTTTTGTATTGAAGTTGTGTCCTAAATGTGAATGGACAGACATTTAGTTTTAATGTGTAGATTGTTTTTGAGGACTGCTCACCAGTTGACATATCAGTGTCCGAGTGTTCCTGTGTGGCTGGAAGAGTCTCTGCCACCACAGTGTTGCTCTGCTGTTTCAGACGGCGCACTCTTCCCCTCTGAACCTGCTGCTGTCCTTTACTGAACTGATACAGAGCAGCTCTGGCACGAGCCAAGAACCATGGGAAATGTGTGTTCACATCCAAACCATGGTTTAGTGAGAAAAAATACTATAGTAAACTTAAGTAAATTGTATTATACTGTATTCTAGTATTTACAACACTTTGTTAATGAATGCACCAGTATTAACTACAGTGAACTGATGAACCGTAATAAATACTGTAGTATACTTTCGTATTTTTCTATAGTATGGTTCAAAAACACTAGTATTTACTATAAATTACTATCATATTTTTCTTTCATTTGTGAAGAGCTGATCTAGTATGTTTCATCAACAATTTAAATTAATTTGATCATCATTTTGTGTAATTAACAGGGTGTGAAACCAGTGACATGGTGTTCATTTCCACAAAGCCGAGGCAGTTTATGGTTGCTGACGGTGTAAGGTAATATCTATTGTCCTATGTATATGTATATGTATAACTCTTTGATTGTTGTTAAAGTTTTCTTAAAGTGCTAATTGTGAAATTAAATTATCCGAAGGAGTACACGTTACAAAGCAGTGCGTGGGGAGCTGCCAGATCCAGATGTCCTCAAAGTTGATGAGGTGTACACTGATTTCTTGCCAAACGTCGCTCCACTCATCTCCACCATGGCAATAAATGCTGACATCCCATTGGTTGACTCTGCTTTTGGGAAAGTCCAGGAAGGTAGCCCTATATCTTACCAACATCCTGTACTAGTGAGCCGGGTTGTAGTACTCCACCCAGATGCCCCTCCACCACCACCACTTCTACCTGTAGATGGCTATAGTTTGTATGCAGTCACCAGCAACACCTCCATCTACAGTCACTTGACACTACAATAGACATTACATTTACAGACATTTACATTTATCCAAAGCGACTTACAAGGGGAACAATTAGGGGTTAAGTGTCTTGCTCAAGAGCACTTTAGTCATGGTATCAAAGGTGGAGAGAATCCCCACCTTCATTCACAATCCCCACCTTCAATTCCTGCCGGCGTGGGAATCGACCAGCAACCTTCACGTTACAAGCCCAACTCCCTCACTATTAGGTCACGACATGGCAAGGAAAATAGAGGTTGCCACCAGGGAGCAGAGCAACACTGTAGAGTGGCACCGTGTCAGGAGGCCAAGAATAACTTCTTCCCGATTCAGGGAAATATGCCATGTCAGAGGCCAGAGTTCTGCAGAAAACTTGGCAGAAAGAATTAAAAAGGCTCAGACGGCTGCAATGAAGAGGGGACTGGCACTGGAACCCGTTGCCATAAAGGAGTACTGCCGAGTAAAAAACACAAATTACTGGCCTTGTGGGTTCATCATCCACCCAGATGCCCCCTGGTTAGGGTCATCTCCTGACGGTCTGGTGTTTGACCCGACGAAGAGCCCACCCTTTGGATTGCTGGAAATTAAAAGTCCCAACGGCGCATTGAAACTAAAGCAGACTCACAGCTACTACTGGCAGGTCAAGGCCAGCTGCTTCTAACAGGGATGGAGTGGAGCGATTCTGTTGTTTTTGCTGAGGAGGATATTCTCATACAACGCATCCACAGAGACTGCGAGGTGGCTAAAGCCATAAGGGAGAAGCAAGATTATTTTTATGTTTATTTTTACATGTAAGTTTGAAAAGGATTCTCTTACTTTTTTGTATTTAGAGTTCCCTTCGATTAAAGAAATTTTTTTTAAATTCCATAATGCTGATAGCATTGATTCTTTAATGCATCATTCATAATAAATAAGTATTATAATAAATATTACCTTATATGTGCTTCTATGTGTGGCGTCCTCTTAATGCTGTAATTCCTTGAGCCAGATGTGTAAAACAATGCAGAACTCTACACTTTCCTTAGTTGTAACGTCTAACTGCCCATTCCATAAGTCATGGAGGAAGGGGTTTATATACGTTCATAACATACGTGTATACAGTTTTGTTTGAAAAGAATTACCTTTTTAACAATGTAAAAGATGTCAACAAGGCTCTTTATTGAATCAATTCTGGTAAGTCAATGTTTAACAAAATTATAGAACATTCATTAGAAAGTATTTACAAGAAACTATTACATTAAAAATGCATTCATTAGATTATTTCTAAAACAATAGTTTCTTGTAAATACTTCAATGAACGTATTTCTAATTGTAATAGTTTGCTCACGCCTTTACCAGTGGTCCGTATTGGTAGTTGACCAGGAAGCAAGCCACGCTGAACAGCTCCTCAATGCTTCCACACACAGAAAGTGGAATGTCTCTGTGAAAAAGTTTGTTTTCTTTCACCCTCCTGATGCACGTCTCCACATGGACCCTCAGACGTGCGATGGATCGAGTCTGCCTGACATCCTCTCGACTCATTTGGGTGTTTCTAGAGAGAAAGGCAGGCCGGTAAACCTTGCATGGAGCCAGATTGTCCACAAGGAACCCTTTGTCAACCATAATTGCCATGTCTGGTGTGAGTAGGTTTGCGATCCCAGACAGCTTGAAAATCTCACGGTCACTCATGGATCCTGCATACAGACCAGACACGAATGTAATCTGTCAGTGCCGATCATGGCCTTGAATGTAGCATGAGATTTGTAAGTGGAAAATAGCTCACTCTGCAACAGGAGAGAGGATGGAGTCTGGCAGGATATTTCAGTGCAGTCAAGCACCACTTGTGTGTCAGGGAAAGCTGAAAACTCTGGTGGAAGATGAGCTCTAACAGTTTCACGTGGGATCCACAGACGTTGGCTTCCAAGCAGGGTGTGTAGGAAGTGTGTCCAGGTGGCAATAATCCTGCTGGCTGTGGTGCGGTGAATGTCAAACCGTTCTGCTAGATCCCTGAGAGGCAGGCCCACTGACTGAGTGTAACAGGCTCAGGTCTGTTACATGTTCAATCTGACAGGGTGTAGTAATGCTAAACACCACCAGAGGCGCAAGTGCTTTCTACTGGATGGTATATGTCCAATTGGGGAGTAAAGTAAGTCAGATTTGTTTGACAGAGGAAGCATGGCTTACCTGCTTTGTCACCACAATCTATGCATGAGTCCTGATTGAGAAACATTGGTTTCAGCTCAATCCAAAAGGACTCTTTAGTGCTAGTGACGTATTGTATGGCTACCGAACTTGGTTTGGAGTTAAAAAGAGGATGTTCCTCCATGAACAGTGGCTGTCATCACCTTGTGGAATCTCTAGGATCTCATGTCTGAGGATCTGTGAAGATTTAACTTTGTTGTTTGGAGTCGCTTGCACTTTGGAATTATTATTTTTTTTTCTCTTCCATGGATAACACCATCATCTCTACCTTTGGACTGCCTTTCACTTCCATGGATTGACATTCATATACTTTGTTTCTTTTATATATATTCAATGTTTTTGTTTTCAGTATTCATTGTTGGTTTATCATATTTACATTTTTTTTCTCTTCTTTTTGGTTTGTTTGTTTGTTTATATAAATTTGCAAAAACACATTTTCATTGCCTGTCTGGTTAATGTGATTTAGATCTGTTTCTTTTTAGATTGTCTATTGTAAGTTGGCAGTTCCCGGTAAAATTCAGATCTATAGCAGACTTGCACTTGAAGGGTTGAGGAAGTTATATGATGCATGAGGAACAGCAGGAGCTCATCTATGGGTTGAAGTTTCTGTAAAAAAAATAAAAAAGGCCATCCTGTTACACACAGTGGTGGAATGTATCTCAGTACATTTACTCAAGTACAATTTCATGGTTCACAAAAGTGTGGATTTGTTGATTTTCCTGCATTGAGTACTTTTACTTTTAATACTTAAAGTACATTTTCCTTACAGGTGTGAAACAACATGAGGGTGAGTAATTACTGACAGAAATTAAATTTTTGGGTTAACTAACCCTTTAATAACATATTCAATGCAGTTCCAGTATTTCTATGGTGGTATTAGTGCTTTTACTGTAAGAATCTGAATATGTCCACCACCACATAATTATTGTACACATGCTTACCGTTGTTGGTCGAGAGAACTCAGAGCTGCTGGCAGAGGCAGTCGTGGTGTTGGTGATCCGCTCCATCTTGGTGTTGACTGACGGCTCCACGAGTTTCCAAAAAGCCTGGAAATGTTTGTATGAGGCAAACCTAAGAATGTAATGATGTTCATGTTAGGTTTCGTTTTATTTTTTTAATTCGCTTCCTCAAAATGAGACATTTTTACACAACACATTGATTAACAGGTTGTTATAATGCTATTCCAAAAGCCTTATAAACCAACCTGGTGTAAAAACGAATGTCCTCGTCCGACCCTGCGAAGCGTTGTATGCCGAGACGGGTTGCTGTAATCACTGTAGCTGTAACACTTCCAGTTGGTGTTGGAGATGCCTAATTGTCCGATGCAAGGCTTTCATTCTCATTGTCCATCACCGCCGTCGCTGGAGTCACACAGTAATCGTGATCGGGAGCCGCTGTTTCCATCTCGGACTCAGAGTTTGCAGTCAAGTCCGGGGTAAGGCTCTCTGCCCTCGGCTTACGCTCCCAAACATTAGGTCTTGGTGTGGGAAGAGCGTACTCATTCCAAGAAAAGAGAACCGGTAAAACTCTTTTTTTTAATCTCTTCAACCCCCCAGCAGTCACTACAAAGTCACCCGGCTGAAAATGCCTGCGACACACACGGGTGATTTTCGTAGGGCTGAAGCTGTCCCTTCGGATCTTGATTAGCCACTGAGCCCGTATCGCACTATCTACGGGAAACGAGTGAAAACTTATTTCTGAGTTATAGCGTGACGAATTACAACAAAGTGTGTATGTAATGCCAACTTTTTCACTAGTTGGAAGGCCTTTCTTTAATCCTGAATCCGCTCATTTGTAATTACTAGCTTGATCTTTGTGTCGAAGTAACTCTTGTTATTAGCAGTGCGGAAACGCTTAGAACGGAAGTACTGACGCGTACACTCATAGGCCGGAAGTTGATCGACGTCATCTTGTGCACCTAGTCCATACTGACTGTGTTTAACTTCTCCTCGGGGGAATCCCTGCCGCCATTCGACTTCATCAAGTGGACAAGGGCAGTTTATTTGGACACTCTCGACCCCTTGATTTTGACCGAGCGAGTGTCAGATCAGAAGGACACAATGTGACACAAACATGTCACAACAACATCTCGCAGCGCTTACACGTGTGCAGCGTCCAGTGGAGGAAAGAGTACTAAAAACTTGTACTAAAATATTGCTACTTAAGAAATAATTTACTTGAGAACAAGTAGAAGTACTGAAAAATAATGACTCGAGTAAGAGTCAAAAGTAGTTTGCTGAAAAACTACTCAAGTTACTACATTACAAAGTACTTTAGTATTATTTTTCTATTTTTACCAAAATGATGTGATTTTAACAATATGGAGAGCTAAACACTCATGTAATTCCTGTTTCATTCACACTGGAAGCCGGAGGACGCTCTCGAAGGTCAAAGTAGAGCGTAGAAACTTTGCCACCGATGGTCTCTACGATCAACTGAGCTCACGATTCTCTGAGAAACACAGTCCAGCATGGTTTCTTCTCCAACAACTCTAAACATCGCTCAACATCTACAACTTCAGCTTTATTTAGGAAGGAGAATCTCTCTCACCTGCTCATGGAGCTTCAATAATACAACAGACAAGAGAACTTTTCACACTAAAACAATCGTTCTGAACTTTGAAAGACACACAAATGCTGTAAACTGGTAAAAATGTTCAGTTGTTCTGGCTAGAAGAGACTCCATCCACAGAACAAAGACAATATACTGTATATCTGTGCATTAGAAACAGACAGACACATAGAGAACTTCATATGAAATAAAACAGAATAACAAACATAAACAAATATATTCTGTGCATTAAATTTAGACAGATAAGTTTATATCCCTTGTAAACTTTACATCTCTTGATAGATTTTTCTGCTATACTTGACAATCACGTTTATGATCAGAAACATTTGAATCATTATGGATGAGTTCAATCCAAACATTATATTTGTAGGCCTGATACTGAAGAGCCTGAAGATTTCTGCTGACAGACTCATCTGAGCTTCTTCCTCCTGTTCCTCCTTTAAAGCTGCTGTCTGTAACTTTTTTCATCTTCATCTACACACTGTAAGGAGGAACAGAAGAGAAAACAATCAGTGTTCAGTGGAACAAAGTGACAATTAGTTCCTATATTTCAATTCATGTTTTTTGAGTAAAAAGAAGTTTCATTAAATTCCTGTAATCAGATTAATTACTGACTTTACATGATCCTGCAGAGATATTTGTGTTTGAAATATAATCCATTAAACCATGAATCACGTTGATCTGTTTGTTTGTTTGTGTTGGTGTGACTCCTATTGAGTCGCTGTAAAGAAGAAACTAATGAGTGTACGGCGTATGGAATAAACCACAGGGAGCAAATACAAATGATATTCTGAATTCAAACAAAAAGCTTTAGTTAAAGCCGTTCGTCCTCTAGTTGAAACATGTTTGTAGGGCTCTGAGTAAATCACTGAAAGTAAAGTGAGTGTAAAGTAGTGTGACGTGTTGCTCGTCAAAGTAAAAACACACTAGAGACAGAGACATTTCTCATGTGAGGCTGGACGGCTGTGAGCTGAAGCTGAACGCCACTGATTTTAGCAGGAGTGCAGCGTTTTCCTACAATCTCACCAAGTCTATTTTCAAACTGAAATGATTCACTACTGACACAGTTAATAAAGCAGGTGTTGTTGTATAAAGCTGTGACAGTGTGCTTTTGTGCTCTTTAAACATGTCAAGAACTTCACATTTTGTTTGTTGCAATAAAGATTAATGATGATTTTCTTTCACGATCATCTGAAAGGTTTGTTCACATATCAGAGGAAAATGAAGATCTCTTTAATATCACAGTGATGTTTCCTCACCTCAGGACACAGTTTGAGTGTCGTAGCACGTCTCTGAGCCGCTGCTTTGAGTCTTCTATCTTATTGTGTCTCAGATCAAGATCTTTTAAAAACTGCAGAGCTTCTGAGTTAGTCAAAGACTGAGTTAAAGAAGAAACATCTGTAATGCCACAGTACTGTAGACTAGAAAGACAAACAGAGGAAGAGAGATTATCTTACAAACAAATCAAATATAACGTGAACTCAGACTCATTGTGAGATATTGAGTATAAAGTGTTTTAGTTTAAACTGTTAAAGTGATTTGAAGCATTTTGATTCTTGTATGTGAAGAATGTTACTGACCTCAATCTCTCCAGTTTACAGTGTGAATCCTTCAGTACGTCACATAAGAGCTTCACTCCTGTGTTTCCTAGTTCATTCACGCTCAGGTTCAGATCTCTCAGGAGTGACGGGTTTGATTTCAGAGCTGAAGTCAGGATGACACAC
The DNA here is from genome assembly GCA_038088235.1 of Zacco platypus. NCBI lineage: Eukaryota > Metazoa > Chordata > Actinopteri > Cypriniformes > Xenocyprididae > Zacco > Zacco platypus. The sequence continues at coordinate 32,061,936 of CM076080.1, read as the reverse complement.
TGTTTCTCTGTAATTCTGCAATCATACAGACTGAAGACAGAAAGAGAAAATGACTCAAATCATGTTCAGTTCATGTTAAATGAATCATGAATAAATGTCATACAGTCACTAATAAAGCAGCAAAAACATGGAAACTAATGAAATAAACGAACAAACCAAGACAGGAGCATTTGAGGATACTAGTTACAATCCAAGTCTGGATCTGTCCTCACTCCCAAAAATCAGTGAATTTATCACTGTAGATTAATATATAGGATCAATATAGAAACAACAGAAAAATCAACATTTAAATGGACTATTTTCACATTATTAATGTCAGAAAATCTTATTCATGAATGGATTATTAAATCATTTTAGAGTGTAATTTACAATCTCTAAATACACATTTTGCTGAATAAAAGCAGATTTAGTGAAAAGCACATTAGTCCAGTATAAATGTAACATTTCAGAATAATCTATTTGTGTATCAGTTTTGTTGTGTTTTATTATCATGGTGTTGCTGTCTGTGTGTGTTCCCTAGTTAGTGTTCTTGGTTGTTCATCAGTTCCTCAGCTGCTCTGTTTCACCTTGATTATTCTCTGTGTGTTTAAACTCTTAGTTCTGTCTGTTCATTGTTGCGTGTCGTTTATGTTGAAGTGCTTGTGTTTTCTCTCTCCTACATGTTAGATTTGTGATTAAAGACAGTGTTATTGTATTCTCCATCGTCGTGAGCTTCATTACAACCAGAAATTCGTCACAATTTGTCACTGTTTTTTAGTCTGTTCTCACTTCTGTCTTGTTTCACAGCAAAGATTTGTCAGATTCCAGCATATGAAACTATTTTATAGTCACAAAGTTTAAAGTGCTTCAAAGTTTAATGATCTTTTTACTGATTCACATACAAACCCGTGAACTAATACCATTTCTGAATCTCTTCAGATGGAGATGCAGCGCTACAAATGATGTGACTTGTGTCCTGTTGACTTAAAATAAACTGAACAGTAAATACAGTATAATGACACTAACTGTAGTTTCTCCAGCTTGAATTGTGGGTTCATCAGTAGATCACTGAGGTTTTTCACTCCAGAGTCTCCTAGTTTATTCCCGCTCAGGTTCAGATCTCTCAGGAGTGACGGGTTTGATTTCAGAGCTGAAGTCAGGATGACACACTGTTTCTCTCTAATACTGCAGTAATTCAGACTGAAGACAGAAAGGTAAAAGACAATGACTCTGATCTCTGATGATCAACTAACATGTTCATCTTCATCCAGATTTTTGCTGACAGATAAACAGGGATCTCCAGGTGCAGGAAACATGGAGAAAGACACACATTGTTCATTTAAATAAACTACTGACATTGTAACAATACAAAGATTGAAATGGTCGATCTATTTATGTTAGTTTACACATTCATTTCATCTCATCTTTAAGGTTCTTTCGTGTCAATGTCACTCTTGGTTTTCTCACTGGGACAAATGTGTTTATGTCGGTTGTTTTCAGACTCATCATCTACTCACTCACACTTTACAATAAGCTTTCATTTGTTAACATGAACCAATGATGGACAATACTAGTACAGCATTTCATAACCTTAATGTAAGTTTCAACATTTACTAATACAGTTTTAAATACAGAAGTTTTCTGTTAACATTAGTTAATCCACTGTGAACATGAACAATGAATAATTGCATAAATTAACATGAACAGATTAAGGAATAAAAGTATTTCCTCAATCAGAAGACAAACTAGTTTTGTTAAAGGTCGTTCATTTGCTTTAGTGCTGCACCGTGAGGCAGTGTCACGTCTGTTCTAGGTTTTGTTTAGTTTGTTTTCACGTCTTTTAATTTGTTTAATTCTCACAGTCTTGATCCTCATGTGATCTTGTCATGTGATCCCCTGTTCATGTGTTCTGATTGGTTCCTTGTTTCATGTTTTCTATAGGCTTGTTGGAGATGCGCAGACCGATCGGTGTATGACATCAAAGGACCGCGAGAGCGTTTGCAGAGCATCAACTCCTTCTGCTTTGAATCTATTTGTTCATTGTAGTGATGGGAGAAATGAAGCTTTTCAAAGCTTCCAAAACCAATTGCTTTGCAAAATGATTCACTGTTTCGAAGCGTTTGAAACACCACGCGCTGGTGACACCTGCTGGTCAGAACAGTGTAAAGCAACAAAAACTAATGCCAAACATGCATTAAAAAGAGCTTTTACAAACCCATTGCAAATGTTTTATTGAAAGTATAATCTTTCAGAAGCAATTGACTAATCATCTAATGCCATTAAATATTACGTGTCTGTATAATATGTATTCTTTTATCAATTTTCAGGGATGTTTTGTTTGTTCTACAGATGGGTCAGCTAAACACAGTTTTAACTACCATTACACTTTTTAATTATACAAACACCTCATTAAAACGTCTACAAATGAATAAAACTGGTCTGAGATCAGGTATTAGGGTACATGTCGAATGTCACATGACCAAAACGCAAGTGATCCAATCTGTTTACAGAATAAAGGAAGTTAAATTGCACATAACCTCTATACAGGCCTCCAGACTGAGAGTAAATGGTCACTTATTCAACCTTTCTTTCTGCCAGTACGACTAAATTTGGTTCGAGGTCGCACTGGTGACTCCACCACAACTGATACGAGCTGCCATTTCTGTTTCATATGAGAAACATCAAACGAAACGACAGTGAATCTAAACAGCGGTACTCGCTTGAGCTGTGCGGCGCGGACCGTTTATCTGACCAATAATAGACAGCGATCTCGATCACGTGACTCTGTTTACTACACAGTTACACACCGCTGGGAGATCCAGAGAGAAAGCGTTTGAATTTGCAGCAACTTTAATAACCTCGCTGCGAGAACTAGAGAGAAGCTTCAAATTCAGCACAGAATTCTCTGCTTTAGACCAAAGATAATGAAACCAGGAGAAACACTGAGCCACGAACAAGTTAAGCCTCACCAGTCCACAAATCACCATTTAATGTAGAAACACTCACTGAAACTATGGTATTGTGGCAGAAATACTCGAATGCTTTTTGTTACGTCCGTGTTGTATTTTGGTTGTTTTTCTTTCTTCTTTTCTCCCCTATTATCACTCTTAGGTTCGCGATTGGCTGACCGATATGTCAATAATCATCATCATCTCGTTATTCAATGATATGACGTCCAACTAAGGAACCAATCAGAACTCCTCTACCCTGTAAAAAGATCCGGAAGTGACGAGAGGAAGATACAGAGAGGACACGTGTTTGCGTTTGTTGTGACTTGCTGTTTGTTGCTAGTGATCCTGATCTATTAGTTTGATTGTTTCTCCTTTTGCATGTAACCTTTGCAAACCTATGGAGTTCATCTCAAAGTTTTTTCCCGGACTCGGAGAGGAGAGGTAGCTAGGATGTCACGTGACCTACACAATGCAACACGTTAGTGATTGAGTTGTTTATACACACCAGGTAATGAGCAGACGCTACTCCTTGTACTTATGTTTGTTAATTAGTGTAGTTTAGTTGATGATTTTTATTACTTTGATGCTTTATTTTCTTTGTTAGATTAATACTTTAAATGGGGTAAGTTAGTATACGTTTGGTTTTGTTGATTTCTTTGATTTAGCGTCGCTCTTTTTTCCCTTCCTCCTGTGTTCCGTGTTTTGTTTCTTATTTGTATATATTTTTGTAAACATTTATTTTTGGATTCACTTGTGTATATAACATCGGATGTATTTTTCCTCAAGTAAAACAAAAGTTCTAATTCTGAACAGTCTCTGTCTAATTCATCTCATCGCACAACCTGTCAGTAAAGTAACTGAACCCGTTTACTTTTTCTAATTATTTATTATTATTTAACTTTAACACTAACATGTTATACTCTTTATTTGTACTTTTAGTAGTACAGGTAGAGGGTCGTAACATTTTACATGATTAATTTCAGGGTTCATTTTAACCTTTGAGAGTGAAATTCAAGAATTTTTCAAGGACTTTTTAAAGTGATTCACACATTTTCCAGCACTTTAGAGCTCTAAATATTATCCCATTTTAATTATGATTACTAAAACTAAAAGTTGAAGGAAAACTAACACTTCTAGGCAAACAAAACTTTAAAAAAGAAAGACATGAAATTAGCACTAGATGGCGGCAGAGGAGCACTTACTGACTCCATAATAGATGGAAAAGTCTCATGAAAAACAAACTTCTTCAAATTGTGACTGAATTAGAAAGCAAGAGCTCTTAATAATCACTGAAGTTGTCTGTCAGTTCAGTATGGTATATTTAATAAGAGTAGAATATTTACATTTTTCCCTATAAAAATGTTTTTGCACGTTACTGTTATTAACCTAATATTATCTGCATCTCAATTCAAGCTCAGTGCTTTACAGTCAAATTTCCAATGAATAAACATGTTTTAGTAACTGCACTTATTAATAGTAATATGATTAAATTAACTTTATGATTTAAAAACAGCGCCACCTTCTGTAGAAGTGATCAAACCCGTGCAGGACTCATGATCACATTCACAGTCATGTTCAAAAAGAGCAATCAATATTTACACACTTATATTTAATTCACACAGAATTAACCTGTGAAAGTTAGGAAACACATCTCTGTGTTTATAGTGCAGCTGTTTTTTCAATCTGTCACTTATTTGAAGAGTTTAAGCTCTGGAAGAAAACCATTGTTCTCCCTCTACAGTCACTGAAATAATTATTGACTCATGATCAAACTGTCTTAGTCAAATATTTAAAGCTTGATGTCACGTTTTAATTTTTTTTTTAATTTCCTGTTCAATTCTATTACTTTACATTGTTGAGGCTCTGTGTGACGCTGAGAAAAAACTGCTCTGACTCAAATACATGAGGAAATATTATCAGTTACAGTAACATTACAATTAAAAGTACTGTAATATTTAAATAAATGAACAATACTCACGTCAGTGTGTTGAGTCGACAGTGTTTATCCTGCAGTAGAGCAGCGATCTGATTCACTCGTGTGTCTCCTAGTTCATGTTCTCTCAGATTCAGCTCTCTCTGGAGTAACGGGTTTTTACCCACAATTCTCTCCACATACCGACAGGCTTCATCTGCAGCAGCACTCAAAAACCTGCAGAAGAGTCGATTCAGTTCTCAACTAAATGTCTGTTGCATTTCAAAAACGATAAGATAAAAAACTTAATTATTGTTCTAAAGACAAGCTCTAGTTAGTTATTTAGATGAAACACTTTTCTTTGAATATTTAAATACACAATTATGTCAAATGTCTATTTGACCTGTAGCTTGAACCACAACTAAACTGTTGACGATCATCATCATCATCATCATCATGTCAGAACCTGCAGCATCTGATCTGATCTTCATCATTTTGATGCAACAAATTGTCCAGCTTATTGTAGAACTAAAATGATATATTTGTTATGAATATTTAGCCTGCATATAAATAATTCAGTTGATTATTTCATCCCGTCTCACCTCAGTGTCTTCAGTTGACAGTTTGGATCCTGTAGTAAATCCCTGAGCTCCTTCACTCCTGATTGTCCAGGATCATTTCCTGTGAGATCCAGCTCTATCAGGTGTGAAGGGTTTGATCTCAGAGCTGAAGCCAGAGCTTTATAACCTTCTTCTGTTACACTGCAGTTAGAGAGTCTAGAACAGGAATGACAACATTCAGCTGATTAATCAGTTCAACCTGAACAATATAAATCCTTAAAGAGAATTTTGTTTTTTTCTTTGTACAAATGTATTGAAAGTTAGTTGCAGAAACTGACAACTGAATATGGAGGCAAACAAAAGACACAGAGAACTTTAATATGTTACACATCAACATCACTTTCAAGGTTTCAATGATCTAAAACTGTACAGCTGTGAAAGACTGTGATCTGAATGATTCACAACAAGCATCATCGAAAAAGTAGAAAATTAATGTTTGGGAATGGCCAAATTAAAGTCCAAACTTCAACTCATTGTGAGATATTGAGTATAAAGTGTTTTAGTTTAAACTGTTAAAGTGATTTGAAGCATTTTGATTCTTGTATGTGAAGAATGTTACTGACCTCAATCTCTCCAGTTTACAGTGTGAATCCTTCAGTACGTCACATAAGAGCTTCACTCCTGAGTCTCCTAGTTCATTCACGCTCAGGTTCAGCTCTCTCAGGAGTGACGGGTTTGATTTCAGAGCTGAAGTCAGGATGACACACTGTTTCTCTCTAATACTGCATCTATACAGACTGAAGACAGAAAGAGAAAAGACAATGACTCAGATCTCTGATGATCAACTAACATGTTCATCTTCATCCAGATTTTTGCTGACAGATAAACAGGGATCTCCAGGTGCAGGAAACATGGAGAAAGACACACATTGTTCATTTAAATAAACTACTGACATTGTAACAATACAAAGATTGAAATGGTCGATCTATTTATGTTAGTTTACACATTCATTTCATCTCATCTTTAAGGTTCTTTCGTGTCAATGTCACTCTTGGTTTTCTCACTGGGACAAATGTGTTTATGTCGGTTGTTTTCAGACTCATCATCTACTCACTCACACTTTACAATAAGCTTTCATTTGTTAACATGAACTACATTAGTGAACATGAACCAATGATGGACAATACTAGTACAGCATTTCATAACCTTAATGTAAGTTTCAACATTTACTAATACAGTTTTAAATACAAAGTTTTCTGTTAACATTAGTTAATCCACTGTGAACATGAACAATGAATAATTGCATAAATTAACATGAACAGATTAAGGAATAAAAGTATTTCCTCAATCAGAAGACAAACTAGTTTTGTTAAAGGTCATTCATTTGCTTTAGTGCTGCACCGTGAGGCAGTGTCACGTCTGTTCTAGGTTTTGTTTAGTTTGTTTTCACGTCTTTTAATTTGTTTAATTCTCACAGTCTTGTTCCTCATGTGATCTTGTCATGTGATCCCCCTGTTCATGTGTTCTGATTGGTTCCTTGTTTCATGTTTTCTATAGGCTTGTTGGAGATGCGCAGACCGATCGGTGTATGACATCAAAGCACCGCGAGAGCGTTTGCAGAGCATCAACTCCTTCTGCTTTGAATCGCCTATTTGTTCATTGTAGTGATGGGAGAAATGAAGCTTTTCAAAGCTTCCAAAACCAATTGCTGTCCAAAATGATTCACTGTTTCGAAGCGTTTGAAACACCACGCGCTGGTGACACCTGCTGGTCAGAACTGTGTAAATGCAACAAAAACTAATGCCAAACATGCATAAAAAAAGCTTTTACAAACCCATTTCAAATGTTTTATTGAAAGTATAATCTTTCAGACGCAATTGACTAATCATCTAATGCCATTAAATATTAAGTGTCTGTATAATATGTATTCTTTTATCAATTTTCAGGGATGTTTTGTTTGTTCTATGGATGGGTCAGCTAAACAGTTTCTCCCTCTACAGTCACTGAAATAATTATTGACTCATGATCAAACTGTCTTAGTCAAATATTTAAAGCTTGATGTCACTTTTAATTGTGTGTTTTTAATTTCCTGTTTAATTGTATTACTTTACATTGTTGAGGCTCTGTGTGACGCTGAGAAAAACTGCTCTGACTCAAATACATGAGGAAATATTATCAGTTACAGTAACATTACAATTAAAAGTACTGTAATATTTAAATAAATGAACAATACTCACGTCAGTGTGTTGAGTCGACAGTGTTTATCCTGCAGTAGAGCAGCGATCTGATTCACTCGTGTGTCTCCTAGTTCATGTCCACTCAGATTCAGCTCTCTCTGGAGTAACAGGTTTTTACCCACAATTCTCTCCACATACTGACAGGCTTCATCTGCAGCAGCACTCAAAAACCTGCAGAAGAGTCGATTCGATTCTCAACTAAATGTCTGTTGCATTTCAAAAATGATGAGATAAAAAACTTAATTATTGTTCTAAAGACAAGCTCTAGTTAGTTATTTAGATGAAACACTTTTCTTTGAATATTTAAATACACAAATACGTCAAATGTCTATTTGACCTGTAGCTCGAACCACAACTAAACTGTTGACGATCATCATCATCATCATCATCATGTCAGAACCTGCAGCATCTGATCTGATCTTTGATTTTGATACAACAAATTGTCCAGCTTATTGTAGAACTAAAATGATATATTTGTTATGAATATTTAGCCTGCATATAAATAATTCTGTTGATTATTTCATCCCGTCTCACTTCAGTGTCTTCAGTTGACAGTTTGGATCCTGTAGTAAATCCCTGAGCTCCTTCACTCCTGATTGTCCAGGATCATTTCCTGTGAGATCCAGCTCTATCAGGTGTGAAGGGTTTGATCTCAGAGCTGAAGCCAGAGCTTTATAACCTTCTTCTGTTACACTGCAGTTAGAGAGTCTAGAACAGGAATGACAACATTCAGCAGATTCATCAGTTCAACCTGAACAATATAAATCCTTAAAGAGAATTTTATTTTGTTCTTTGTACAAATGTATTGAAAGTTGGTTGCAAAAACTGACAAATGAATATGGAGGCAAACAACAGGAGAAAGAATGAAAGATAATCTCTGTGTATCTCGATGAATTACCGCAGAGAGCTGCACAAAAACATCAGAATGATGGTTGTTTTTTGTTTCATACCACCATCTTCTCTTTAATTTAAAAAACGTTCATTATATAAAGCCAAGTTTTATATAAAAGTTTCTTCTTACAACTTAATGTTAACATCGCAAAGACTGAAAGAGTACAAGCGGAAGTAAACATGCACACATTCGCATCGCTGAATCTCACAGGCACCGAGCCCATTTTGCTCTTTAACGTTAGATCTTTACTTTTCTTGGAACAAAAGATATACTTTATGTTGATTCAATATTACTCTTAATGAAAAACACAACAACAATAAAATAGTACAATGAATAGTGCCTTTAAAATAGTGTTATTGGAATAGTACAATAATTTACTCTCATCATGTGACTCCTGTGGCTCAACTTACCTCAGTGTCTCCAGTTTACACTTTATGTTCTTCAGTCCAGTGCAGAGCAGCTTCACTCCTGAATCCTGCAGATTATTATTGCTCATGTTCAGCTCTTTCAGATTGGTATCTGATCCAAGAACTGCAGCCAGAGCTGAACAGCTTTTGTCTGTTAAGTTACAATCATTTAACCTACAAGAGAATTAAATCACATCACTGAATTAGATGGAACACATAAAATACATTTTCTATATACAAATACTAAATACATTGTTCATTATTACCTTTTTACATAAACATATACTATATATAATAAAGAGGCTGAGCTAAACTAACATTACTATTCAAAAACTAGTATTTCCTATACAATCAGTGACAAATTTCCTAGATAAAATGAAGCATATTTGAAAAAAATATATATATATATTTGTGTTAAGATTTAGAGCTTTTTATCTCTATAGTGTCATCTCTTTATCTCTGTTTCTGCCACCTGATGAAGTTTGGGTTCTTCCCACTGTCATAAAAGTCTGGTGTATCACATGAAACAAAACAAGTATGCAAACATTTTTAATGTTCTTTTATATTTTGTCTAAAGGTTTGATATACAGTCTCCATTAACAAAAAGTTTTAGAGTATTATTTCACATGTCAGGCTTTACAGGATTAAGTTCATGTTCATCATGGGGAATCAATATAGAATAATGCAGATAAATGTATTTTTTAGATGAGAGTAAAACATGACAAATTGTATTAAATGACTCACAGAGCTCTTCTGGAGGTTTTGATGACTGCCGATAATCTAATGAGACACTCGTCTGATTTCCTGAATTTCTGAAGCTCAAACTCCTCCAGCTCTTCCTCTGATGTCAACAACACAAAGACCAAAGCTGACCACTGGGCAGGTGAAAGGTCACCAGATGAGAGACTTCCTTTGCTAAGGTGGGTCTGAATCTCCTTCACCAGAGTTTGGTCGTTCAGTTCATTCAGACAGTAGAACAGATTGATGGATCTCTCTGCAGACAGATTACCTTCTAATTTCTGCTTGATGTACTGAACTATTTCCTTGTTGCTCTGGTCATTGTCGTCTCGCTGTGTCAACAGACCCCGTAAGAGTCGTCGACTGGACTGGAGCGACAGACCGAGGAGGAAGCGAAGGAAAAGGTCCAGGTGTCCATTGTCACTCTCGAGCGCCTCGTCCACTGCAGTCTTGAGAAAACCAGTCATGGTTTCAGTTTTCTTGTTGATGTCTAGAAACAGATGTGCATAAAGGGTCTTGATCGACTTTTTATTTCTGTTTTTCTGTTCTGTAGACTCATGAACAAACACACTTTTCTTGTTGATGTCTAGAAACAGATGTGCATAAATGGCTGCAATAAACTCTTGAACGCTCAAGTGAACAAAGCAGTACATGGTACCAAGAATGATCCCTGTTTCCTCCTTAAAGATCTGGGTACACATGCCTGAGTACACTGATGCCTTATAGATGTCAATACCACAGGCTTCCAGGTCTGTGTCATAGAAGATCACGTTGTTTCTCTCCAGCTGATGAAATGCCAGTTTCCCCAGTGAAAGGATGACGTCTTTATCCCAGGAAACATCTGCTGCGTATTCTCCATCATACTTTCGGCGGCTCTGCTGGATCTGAAAGCGGAGAAAGTGTGTGTACATTTGTGTCAGAGTCTTGGGAGTGTCTTCAGTGTTTGATTCCTGTGGTGTTTTAGAGATCTCATCAGCCTGATTGTTTTTCACATCATTATTTCTTTTCTCCTCCAGAATGTTCTGGAGAACCGTGGCTGAAATCCAGCAGAAGACTGGGATGTGGCACATGATAAAGAGACTCCTTGATTTTTTAACATGATCAATGATTGTGTTGGCCTGATCCTGATCCGTGAATCTTTTTTTGAAGTACTCTTCCTTTTGTGCGTCACTGAATCCTCGTATCTCCGTCAGCCGGTCGATACAGTCAGGAGGAATCTTACTGGCAGCTGCTGGTCTGGTGGTGATCCAGATGAGAGCAGAAGGAAGCAGATTTCCCTTCATGAGGTTCGTCAGAAGAACATCCAGAGAGGCTGGTGACGATACATCACACCACGACTCATTATGATGGAACTTCAGAGGAAGACGACATTCGTCCAATCCATCAAGGATGAACAGGATTTTGAATTGATTCCTTCTTGTAAGGTTCAGTCCTTTTGTCTCTGGGAAAAAATGAGTTATAAGGTCCATCAAACTTAGTTTTTCTTTCTCCTTTAAGTTCATCTCTCTGAACGGAAGAGGAAATATGAAACGGATATCTTGATTTTCTTTTCCTTCAGCCCAGTCCAGAACAAACTTTTGCACAGAGACTGATTTTCCGATGCCAGCGACTCCTTTTGTCAGTACAGTTCGGATCTCCTCGTCTTGTTCAGGAGCTTCAAACAAATTTGTGCATTTAACCTGAATCTCTTGAGATTCCTGACGCCTGGAAGCAACTTCGATCTGTCTGACCTCATGTTCAGTATTGACCTGTTCACTGCCACCCTGAGTGATATAGAGATCTGTGTAGATGTTATTCAGAAGTGTGGAGTCACCATGCTTCGCTATTCCTTCAAACACACACTGATACTTCTTCTTTAGGCCACATTTTAGTTGATGAATGAAGAACAGCTCATCTAAACACAGGAACAAAAAATAGATAGTTTTAGTCTTCATTTATAGTTGTATAGACAGTCTACATTAATAAGTGTCAATCGGTCAGATGGTCAAGAGTCTCTGACCTTCTAGAGCATCAGCAGCTTCATCTTGCTTCATCTCTCTCAGGTAATGTAGTGTGAGATCAAGAGCTGCTGCTTTGATACTGCATCTGTTCTCATTAAAGTCCTTCACAAAGTTTTCTGTGTTCTCATTTTGTAATATTTTCTTAAACTTTTCCAGCTCTTTCTTCAGAAATGTGATTATTTTGCTCTCAAGATCCTACAAACAAAAGAAAGAAAAAAAGACACAAATTTAAAAAAATAACACAATTTAAAACAAATTGTACATCTACATTTGATCAACACTATTTAGGCTGTTCAATAATAATATCTGTAAAAATAAATCCAGTTAAAAGACTAACATGCTAACCAGCTGTTTAGAAAAATAAAAAAGGTGTGTGGTTAAAAGGGAAAATAAAGAGGAATTAATTAAATTTCTGTTCAATAACATATTTGTTTGTTATATTATAAAATTTTTTTGAATATGTCTTCTCCCACCTGGAAGATCCACAGGAGATTGTCTTTGAAATTCTTCTGGTTCCTGTGAGTCTGATCGTCTGAGTCTAATGTCTCATATTGAAGCCTGGAATCAAATAAATACAATAAAATACTGATTTTACAGGCAAAATATTACAGGAAGAGAAAAAAGGTATTAGCTGTGAATACTCTGATAAATATTTGATATAAAAATGTTTCATGATTGATATTCACTGATATAACTTTTCAACAGTCAACATGTGACCAAAAATTAGAAACATGAAACACCTTTTATTAGATGATGGTGTTTTCTCACTGAAGTCTGGTGGTAATCCTTTTGACCGGTCACTCTTCAGAGACACAGAGCTGGACACATGTGAGTCTGATCTTACACTAATGACACAAAGAACAGAGAAAAACACTTTAGTCTCATTTGAAAAGTTTTAATGCTGCATATTGTAATTAAATACAGTACAGCTGTGCATTTGTCTATTTATGACTATGGTTGGATGGATGGATATTTACATGTTTATTTGCATGATCTATTTTCCATAGTGAATTTATGCCTCTTTGTCTCTGTGTAATTGTGTTACTGGAATGAGTTTTAAAAGGCTCCCAGGAATTGAGTTTTATTGTGATTTATTGTTTTGGTAGTCTTGGTATAATGGTGAGGGCGTCGGGCTTGTAACCTTGAAGGTTGCCAGTTCGATTCCCACGCCGGCAGGAATTGAAGGTTGGGATTGTGAATAAACAGCACTCTCTCCACCTTCGATACCATGACTAAAGCAAGCAAGGCACCTAACCCCTAATTGTTCCCCGGGCGCTGGAGCAATAGCTGCTCACTGCTGTGTGTGTGCACTTGGATGGGTTAAATGCAGAGCACCAATTTCGGGTATGGGTCACCACACTTGACAATACGTCACTATGACTTAAAACACAAAATACCTTTTATTAGATGATGGTGTTCTCTCACTGAAGTCTGGTGGTAATCCTTTTGACCGGTCACTCTTCAGAGACACAGAGCTGGACACATGTGAGTCTGATCTTACACTAATGACACAAAGAACAGAGAAAAACACTTTAGTAAAGGAGGTTCAACTGTGTCTGAAACACATCCGTGTCTTTATCTAATCCTCCACAGAAATGATGAAAGTTCAGTTATTGACAGGAATTGACAAACTCCAGTAGAGTGTAAATGATGGTGTGAAACAGACGCAGTCTTACCTGTGTTTCTCTGAGAGACTCATCTTTCCTCGCTCCTCTGATCAGCACTGCTTTGAGAAAACAATCAATCGTTCAGCAGGACCTGGAAATGACAAGATTTACAGAGATGAAGAACATGAAGATGATGAAGAATGAGGAGTTAGCAACAACAGCAACAACAATGTGTGAAATAAAGTCACTTACAAATATATTGTCATGTCAAAGAACTGAATGGACTTCATCATTTCAGATTTAATGAGTTTAACTGATTCATGACTCCAAATATAAATTCATTACAATCATATTTTCCCAATCTTTATTAATTGTTTAATACTTTGTCATGTAATCATTACTTCAAGTTCACAATGATGTTGATTTCATTACTTGGTTCAAATGAACCTAAAATAATTGAGTAAAAGTACTGAATTATAATGGTCATACTGTATAATTACTAATCATAAATGCTATATATGAAGTGAAATATTTCAAATATTTACAATTTAATAATAAAAACACGTTATTCTTCATCTGTTTACTGTAAATATCTGCTTCAAAAATACTTTAGATTTCAATCTCAAAAACAACAGTCTAAACCGGAAGAGAAAATCTTCAGAAATATATTCGTTTTTAATAACTCTTTCTCAATAAGGGTTGTTGAAAAACACACTCCCACCCTCTTTCTTACTTGTTTAAAGTCTCGTCGACTAAGAAGAGAATTTATAAGTGTTTAAAACACATTTACCTCAGACGCTTGTTGTCTGTCAGCGCGCGCCGTTCATCGAGGATTAAATATTCATAAATGACCGCGAGTGTTAGATTTGATAATCATTGTGATAAACTGACATCTGTAAACCTGTTTTCTGGAACACATCATGGATCAAATCCAGAGAGAAACAGGATTACTTTGTTGTTGTTCACAGAGATGACGCGCTACTTACGTGTTCTTCTTCTTCTTCTTCTTGTGATGTTTATTGGCGGTGTGCAAGCCAACTTTTGGTGCATTACTGCCACCAACTGAACTGGAGTGTGAAGTGACAATGGGAAGGATTATATATATATATATATATATATATATATATATATATATATATATATATATATAAAAACCTTATATTCTCCTGAAATTTCCTGTATCTATTATATATTTTATCATCATTCTTCTGATTTTTCTATCGCCTAATATCAGTTCTAATGTCATATTACTTGCCCCTTCTGTTTGTATCTTTGTTTCCAGCATTTGTCTCTCTTTACTATATGCTCTACACTGTAATAAAATATGCTCCACTGTTTCAGTTTCACCACAAAATCTACAAAACCCAGCAGGGTGTTTCCTGATTTTACGCAAGTTTCCATTTAAAGATGAATGTCCTAATCTCAACCGTGTTATTATTACTTCTTCTCTTCTTTTAAAGTCACTTCCAGTCTCATTCATTTGTAATCCTACTTTCTTTTGGATATTATATAGATGTCTGCCTGTCTTCTCTATATCCCATTTTTGTTGCCAAGATTTAATAACAGCTTGCTTTAGAATTATCTTTGCTTCTGCTTTACTGATTTTTACATCAATTTCTACATTATTTTTATTTAACGATCTTTGGGCATGTTTATCATGTTTATGTTTACCAGCAGCCATGTCACCCTGTAGCCCAAGACTGGTTGTCCACTGAAGCTAAGCAGGGCTGAGTTAGTACCTGGATGGGAGACCTCCTGGGAAAACTAGGTTGCTGCTGGAAGAGGTGTTGGAGAGGCCAGCAGGGGGCGCTCACCCTGTGGTCTGTGTGGGTCCTATCGCCCCAGTATAGTGATGGGGACACTATGCTGTCAAAAAAGCACCGTCCTTCGGATGAGATGTTAAACCGAGGTCCTGACTCTCTGTGGTTGTTAAAAATCCCAGGATGTCCTTTGAAAAGAGTAGGGGTATAACCCCGACATCCTGGCCAAATTTACCCACTGGCTTCTGTTCATCATGGCCTCGTAATCATCCCCATACACTGATTGCCTTCATCACTCTGTCTCCTCTCCACCAATCAGCTGGTGTGTGGTGGGCGTTCTGGCGCTAACCCTAACCCATCGCGTCATCCAGGTGGATCAGGAGATTCCCCCTTCCATATGTAAAGTGCTTTGAGTACCCAGAAAAGCGCTATATAAATGTAACGAATTATTATTATTATCTGCCATTTCGTTTCCATCTATTCCAACATGTGCTGGGACCCATAAAAATGACACAATCCTGTCATGAACATGTATTCTATACATCAGTTGCATTATTTCTATGATAATATCTTGTCTGCAATTTGATTGACCCGATTTAATACTTTTTAAAGCCGCCAAAGAATCTGAGCGTACTACTGCTTTCTTGATCTGAGTTTCTTCCAGCCGTTGTAAAACTATAACAATAGCAATCAATTCTGTAGTAAAAACAGATGTTCTTTTTGTAATAATTATTTCTTGTTGTGGTATAGCTGTGGCTATTCCTGTCTTATTGGATTCTGGATCTTTTGAACCGTCTGTATAAATCTGTACATTATCATAGTACATCCGTTCTATATCATGATTAACTTCATTTATTATACCACTGTGGGATTTTTCCACTTTTAGTGAATAAAGATCTATTGCAGACATTATAAATAACCACAGAGGGAGTCCAGCTATAGGCACTGTATCACTGTATTTCCTACGTACTAAATCCATTTTTTGTGCTATTTCTTCTGCTATTGTTGGAGAAAATTTATTACTATGATATGAAGAATCATTTATTTGCTAATCCGCTGACAAGCAGGTGTATGAACTATAAAGAAAAGAAAATGCCGGGGCTGTCTAAAAGTGATATATGGCTCAAAGGAACGGGAGAAAAATTTTGGGAGGAGGCCTCAGTACCGGGAAAGTCCTGACCCTACAAGCTAAAAAGACCGTCCCTCACACTAACATGACAGGTGAGGGATCAGAAAAGATGAATAATGACCACTACCCAGCTAAGGAATGGGATAATTAGTCAAAAAGGTAAATTAAAAGGGACATAAGAGACATATTTTTTAAAAAATAAAACACGAGGTGATTGGCCACCATTATCTAATGAATATGGAAGAATTCGTAAACCATAGTGGCCAATCATCAAAGAGGGGTCGAAAGAAAAAGATAAGTGCGAGAACTCCCATTGGATCTTTACGATAAGAAAAATGTATAAAATGAGCAGACTGATACTGTATAGATCAGATGTTAGGCTGGACGCTGAGCTGACATCTCACTTTGTTGCCGGCAATAAAGTTTATCTCTGAAGACTTGGAACTTCTGACTCTGAGAGCTTTCTTGACCAACTACTTTGACTCATCTGAAGTGACTGCGAACTGGCCACAACACTATCCACCCAATGCTTTTTATTTTTGTTCTCTCATGCTCCCAACAATCTTCAAATATCGCCTTAGTTGGATGCTTACTATTGTGGCCTTTTAAAGATACCCAATAATTAATTTTGAATTGCATGCGTCTTTCTTCTAAGAGCATTTCACCCATTCTTGCCAGCAGAGCAGCTCTGCATGATGTTCTGAACGCTCCACAGCATATTCTCAAAGCTTGTGTCTGCACCTCATCAATTCTTTCTAGAACATGCTGGCTTGCTGGTCCGTATACGACACATCCATAATCAATAGCAGAGCTAATAACTGCTAAATATATGTTTCTGAGAGAACTACGGCTACCCGCTAAACATCTCATAACATTCAGTGCTTTTTTAACTTCAGTCAATTACTTTTCTACATGTATATTGAAGTTCAGTTTCTCATCTAACCAAACACCAAGAAACCTTACTACTGATACCTACTCCAACTGTTTTCCATAAAGAGACAACTTCATTTGAGCATTTTTCTTCTTTGTTTTTTCTACTGATATTGGAAAACCCCACTTTAGCGCCCATTCTTCAACTTTATTTATTGTTTGCTGAACTTTCTTAACCGTGTCTGTTATATTTCTACCTCTTCTCCAAAGTGCACCATCGTCTGCATATATTGACCTCCCCATCCCTTTTTCTGCCTCATTAAATGTATCATTGATCATTATATTGAACAGAAGGGGGCTTGAGGGGTTCAACTGTATAAACCCTAGAGGATGATGTTCCCACTCCAACCTGAATTGTCCTTTCAAATAAAACGTCTAATACCCAGTTGTACATTCTTCCTAAAATACCCATATTTTTCATTTTTATTAGTAGTCCTTCTTTCCACAGCATATCATATGCTTTCTCTACATCTATAAAAACACCCATAACAGCCTCTTTATTTATCTGAGCTTTTCTTATCTCTGATTCTAGACACAGTATTGAGTCCATTGTTGTTCTACCCTTTCTAAATCCACTCTGGAAAGGTGTAAAAAGGCCTTTACTCTCTATCTCACACTTAAGTCTATTTACAATCATTCTTTCCATTCTCTTACACATGTGTGAAGTCAGAGCTATTGGTCTGGAGCTTGTTGCCTCTGATCTGTCTTTCCCTGGTTTCACTATAGGAACAATTATAGAATGTTTCCATGATTTAGGCAATTTACCTTCTTCCCATATTTTATTATACAATTTTAATATACTTCCAAGTGCTATATCTGCTCATTTTCCTTTCATGCTATAGCAAATTTCATCCTTTCCAGGAAAGGTTTCTTTTACACTCATTATTGCCCTTTTAAGCTCATACAGAGAGAAATCTTTATTTCAACAATTATTAGTAACTTCACATTTTTTAGTTATTTCAGGATTATCTCCTTTAACTTTTTCCCTAATATTTTTTGCTTCTTCTGAAAAATTATTATTGCTATGTATATTAAGCTATGCATCCACCTGTCGAAACGCGCAGAAGCTTCGTTTAGCCATAGTCACGTGACATGGGAGTTTTGAATCACAGTTCGGAGCAGTGTTTCGAAACAACTACGCTTCGGGATCTCGACACTGTGTAGAAACGTTAGTTTCGCGTCAGCCATCCCTACCTGTAGGGTAGTCAGTAAAGAGAATCACAATCACTGAGAGTGTTGTTGCTGTTCCTGCACACGATCTGCAATATAATAAAGAGATGTTTCTACTATAAAGCAGTTTCTTCACTGGATAAAGAAACATTACAGAGAGTTGCAGAGAAATCAGGATGTTATGCATCTAAATCCCGGGCCGATGATGTCTGAATCCAGCTTCTCATGGACGCTATCCGGTCCTCCTCAGAGACTCCGCCTTTCCAGCTTCTTTCTCACGCTTTTTTAAGGGATCGTGTTGCTTTTTGTGTCTATTTTCATGAATAATGGGAAATAAACTGTTTTGAAATTCAAATAACACTGATATATCAGTGAAAATAGACTGCAGAAATATAAAGGCACATAAAATATAATGACAGTATTCTGTGTTTCTTGAACATCAGCTCGACTTTTAAGGGACCGTGTGGATTTTCTCTAATTCACGCTTGTTTGGACACTGTTATTATTGTGTCTATTTTCAGAAAAGAATATTAAACTATTTTGAAATGTAAATAACACATCAGTGAACATTACTGTAAAATTACAAAGGTGTATAAAAACTATGACATCATTCATACTGCACATGTCATCCTGTGAATGCATTAATGAATCAGTGGATATAATTCAAGCAAATATTACAGTTCAATATCACAAGGTGACCAGAGACACCAGCTCCAGCTCGGATCCTCCTCTTCAGATGAAGGACTCGAGCGTCAAACATGGACGATTATACAAAATCATCATGTTATCACTGCTTTACATGCACACTACGTTTGCTTAAAAGTATACGATAGTACAAATTGTAGTATTTACAACTTACTTGCATCTTACAACTGTACTTTCTGATATCATCTCATATATTGTGTTTTGGTCACATAGAAACACTCTTTTCTGTAAAGCCGCTTTGAAATATGTACAGTGAAAAGCAGGAAACACTGGGACACGCCATTATGAAATAATACGATTCGATGTTGATTAAAAATAAGCCACTTATGTGTGGTCGTCGAGTGGAAGACATTTGAACTTGAGTGTCAAAGACTTTCTATACAGTCTTAAAGGAACTTTGATAGTGTTCAAGCCATTGTGTTCAAGTCTTGTGATTGGTTGATCAACCAGACAATCAGAATTTATGAGCCTCATCTCTGATTGGCTGGAATTTTGGCATATTGTAACGCTGGTTTGTGTTGATCCGGAGAGCGAGCAGCTGAAACCTTGAACGTGTGAAAGAGAACATCCGCACACATCCAAATTAACTTTATTTAAATGCAAAACTGATTTTCGTACGCTCGAAATACTTTCTTATTTGCGAGAAAACAGCTCTTAATAACTCAAAGAGTACAACAGCAGGTAAAGATATGATAAGTTATAAAATCCTAAAGAAATGATCACCAAAAGCATTAGAAGCTTTATTGGATCTATATAATTATATATGGAATGAGGATGTTCTTCCTAAGCAATGGAAAACTGCAATTGTGCTCCTCTAGCTCAACCTGGGAAAGATATAATAAAACCTAATAGTTACAGACCCATCGCTCTTTCCTCTACACTGTGTAAAATAATGGAAAAAATGATTGTGAGGCGACTGGATTATATTTTGGAGAAAAGGGAAACGTTATCTCTATTTCAAAGTGGTTTGAGGAAAAGCAGATCTACAGTAGATGCTTTGGTGTCGTTTGAAAATGAAGTTAAAAAAGCGTTTGTAATGAAAGAAGACTTGATTGCAGTCTTCTTTGACACAGAAAAGGCTCATGACACCGTGTGAAGGGAAGATTTACTAACTAAACTGAATAAAATTGGAATAGGAGGTCAATTTTATAACTGGGTTTTGCACTTCTTATTTGAATGAACTTTTCAGGTTAAAGTTGGAGAAGAACGATCAGCTCCTTTTAACATGATCAATGGAACTCCGCAGGGAAACGCAATTAGTCCAATATTGTTTAATTATATGATTAATGATGTTTTTGATCAAGTTAAAAAACCAGGAATAGGATTAGCTCTTTATTCAGATAAGATAAACAGTTTATTGTCAGACTGTCATCAGTACACGCAACTGGCAAAAACACACGTACACAAAAACAACAACACAAAAGCACAAAATAGTGACTGTTCAGCTTTGTAGCCTGTTGAGGATTGAAATGGCAGATGGTACAAAGCTCTTTTTGAAACGAGCCCTTCTCCATGTCGGGGTCCTGTACCTGCGCCGGAGGGAAGTGGGGGTGAAGGGGTGCTCTGGATCTGTTATTATGGTTCGGGCAAGGCGTGCTATTGCTCCGTCTTTGAGTTCTGAGATGTTGGTGTAGGGAATGTGTTATTTTTGAAGCTGTGTGTGTTATTTTATTCAGTTTGTTTTTGTTGGTGACTGACAGCATGGTGTAAAAATTAGTGGAGCAGTACAACAAGATGGGCTGAATAATGCTCGTGTACAGCAGTAACAGAAGATGAGGGGCGATGTAAAGAGAAGTACGTTTTCGTAGAACATGCAGACGTTGTTGTGAGCGTTTATGAATGTCTGTTATGTGATGGTCAAAAGTGAACTTGTTATCCAGGGTGAATTTCTCAACCTGTTCTATCATGTTGCCATGAATGGAGATCTGACTGAGACTGGCTGCATTAAAGACCCGTTCTTTTGTTTTCTCAACATTGAGATGGAGAAAATGGTCTGTGCACCAGTGTGTGAAATGTGATATTGTGTCGTGGTGAGCAGCAATGGTAGTGTGATCGTTGAGGAGAGCCAGAATTGCAGTATCGTCAGAATATTTGTAGTTTGTTGTAACGGGTGAAGGACTAATACAGATGATGGAGCGTTATGGAAGAGAGGTCGTGATATTAAAAATGCAGTTAAAGGCGTACAGGAATTGATTCAAGAAGTGGAGAAACGGTCACTGGATTGGGGTCTGAAGTTTTCAGTATCAAAAACACAATCTGTGTTATTCACAAAGAACAAGAGGTCCGAACATTTAGATCTGAAGTTATATGACCAAACCTTGGAAAGTGTACTGGTTTCTAAATTCCTTGGTTTATGGTTTGATGAAAGATTAACATGGAAACATCATATTAGTGAAATTGAAACAAAGATCTTAAATTGCACGCGTACGGTTGCTGGTTACAATAGCGGAGCTCGTCGTAGTGCATTGTTGTGCATGTATCAAGCATTGATTCGTTCTGGTGTTGATTATGGGTGTGTTGTGTACGGGTCGCCAACCAAGACTTTATTGAAAAAGATTCTATTCAATCCAGAGCTTTAAGAATATGCTGTGGAGCAGTTAAAACATCTCCTGTAAATGCAATTGAGATGCCTCTAGATCTCAGAAGCGAAAAACTGGTGTTGACATATTGGGTAAATCTTCAACAATCGACGAATAATCATCTCGCTCGTAAAGTGTTGGAAGAGTGCTGGGAATATTCATATGATGGAGGACATAGTTTTGGATGGAAGAGTAGAATATGGGCTGAGGAATGTGGCATGGACAATAAGATCTTCTGTCCTAATGTACAATTACTGAAGCTCCTCAATGGAAAGTCCCTGAACTGCTTGTAGATCTGAGCTTATTAGACAAGTCCAAAGAAGATTACACTGGGAATGAGGTTAATGCTATTTTAAAGAGCAAATTTGATTCAATTTTACAAATATTTACAGATGGGTCCGTCAAAAGGTTGGTATAGGTGTATATGTTCCGAAATTTAAAGCACATATTAGTCTGAAATTGGCAGATGAATTATCTGTGTATCTGCGTAATTAACAGCTATAATAATACGACTACAAAGGGTCGAACAAGTCAGACCAAGTAAAGCAGTAATTTGCTCAGATTCTTCTTCAGCTTTAAATAGTATAACGAATGCAAGATCAGAAAGAGAAGATTTATTAATGGAAATATATTTATCACTATATAGATTGAAAGAGGCTGGAATAGTTATTAGTAATAAGTAATACTAATAGTTAATAGTAATAGTTATATTTTTGTTGGGTACCAGCACATATTGGGGTATTTGGTAATGAAGTTGCTGATAAATTAGCAGAAGAAGCTCTAGACAGGAGGGAGGTGGATGTTAAAGTACCTATGGGGAAAAAGGAGGCAAAATCGATTTGAAAGAAAAAGTTAATGAATAAATGGCAAATTAGATGGGACAGTAGTAATACAGGGAGATGTGTTATAATATTACACAGACAGTAGGGAGGATAAATTGCCAAGGAGAAAATAGAAAAGAAGAAGAATAACTGTCTAGACTAAGACTTGGACACACGGTTGAAATCAACACGGGCAATTATGGGTTTACAGGAAAATGGGTTATGAGATATGTGTGATGTGTCTGAAAATATATCATTGTAAGACCCAGACACAAAGGATTAGTTCTAACAAGGTTTTATTGAACAAGGATTCTGAACACAGGTGAAATGGTTTGGTATGGTAAGTCAATCCAGTTCGTGGTTGTTATAAGGTGACTTAGCTTGCAGATTAACAATGTCCTTTTCCCGTTTCCTAGGGAGATCAGAAGATTGCCAGTGGTCCGCGAACACTCCTGTTGATGTGCAGGTTGAAGACAAGATGATCGATGAGATACACAGAGCAGGTAAGTCATGCAGGTGAGTCTGTAGTCCATGTATGAACGAGATCAGACAACTGGCAGTGTGTGAGAGTGCGTGTTATATGGGGTGAACTGTGATTGCGGACAGGTGTTGATGATCAGTATTCCGGTGAGAGTGAACGAGTGGGCGGAGTTGTACGTGTAGGTGAAGTAGACGGTGTGACAGTACCCCCCCCTCCACGGGCGGCTCCTGACGCCCTAGAAGGCCGACGACGGGGTCGACCACGTCCACGGGGTCCTGGTCGACTGGGATGTTCCAGATGGTACTGTGTAAGGAGAGTTGGATCCAGAATGTCGTAATGTCGTTACTCTCCTCTGGACCGTAGCCCTCCCAGTCGACCAGGTATTCCAGTCGGGCCCCACGCCGCCGGGAGTCCAGGATTTCATGGACCTGGTATATCCTCTCGGTGTCGGTGAGGTCTGGAGGAGGAGGTACATCAGTGTTTGCCGGGTCTGTGGGCGGAAACATAGGGTTAATGACTGGTTTTAGGAGTGAGACGTGGAAAGAAGGTGCAATACGATACGTGCTGGGAAGGTTGAGACGGTAGGTAACCTCGTTGATCTGCCTCTGCACTGTGAATGGACCTAGGTAGCAAGGACTCAGCTTACGACAGGGCAGGCGCAGACGAATGTCCCGGGTAGAGAGCCATACTTGTTGACCGGGCTGAAAACTAGGTGTTGGACCCCGATGACGATCAGCCTGGATCTGGTGTCTGCGCACTGCCTGTTGTAGGTGTACATGTGCTGAGTCCCAAACCCTCTCGCTCTGCTCGAACCAGTTCTGGACGGCTGGGACATCGGTTTGTTCACCGGACCAGGGAAAGAGTGCGGGCTGATATCCCAGCACGCACTTGAAGGGCGTTAGTCGAGTAGTAGATTGTTGTAAGGAGTTTTGGGCATATTCGGCCCAGGGAAGGAACTGGTTCCAGGATGACTGGTTACGGTGGCAGTATGACCGCAGGTATCTCCCGATCTCCTGGATCTTCCGCTCTGTCTGTCCATTAGTCTGTGGATGGTAACCAGAGGACAAACTGACGGTGATTCCAAGGAGTTGAAAGAAGGCTTTCCAGACTCGGGAGATGAACTGGGGACCTCGATCCGAGACAATATCCTCTGGGAGACCGAAGTTGCGAAAGACGTAGGTAAACAACATCTCGGCAGTTTGAAAAGCCGTTGGTAGGCCCTTGATGGGGATGAGTTTACACATTTTAGAGAACCTGTCTACTACCACAAGGATACTGGTGTAGGTATTCAAAGGAGGTAGGTCGGTTAGAAAGTCAACTCCTATATGAGTCCAGGGACGATGTGGTATGGGTAAGGGCATCAGTTTGCCCGCCGGCATTTGACGAGGTGTATTGGTAATGGCACAGACAGAGCAGCCCTTGACGTACCGGGAGACATCCTGGGTCATACGGGGCCACCAATAGCGTTGGCGAAGGAGCGAGAGGGTACGCTGGCTGCCTGGGTGTCCAGAGCCCGGAGAGGTATGTATGGATTCCAGGAGGAGCTGACGACAGGATGGTGGAACATACATCAGCCCCTCCGGTCCCCCCGGCGGAGCAGGATTGGTTTCTTGGGCTTGGAGTATGTGATTGTCCCACTCCCACTGAATGGGACTGACGATGACGGCCGGAGGTAGAATCGGCTCAGGAGGCGACTGGCTAGGATCAGAAGTGTGAGTTCGAGAGAGGGCATCAGCCTGGATGTTCTTCTCTCCTCTTCGGTAGGTGACTAGAAAGTCAAATCTAGTGAAGAACAAGGCCCAGCGGGCTTGACGGGTGTTGAGTCTCTTGGCTTCCCGGAGGTACTCGAGATTTCGGTGGTCTGTGATGACTTCGAATGGGTGGTTAGCTCCCTCTAGCCAGTGCCTCCATTCTTCGAGAGCAAGCTTTATTGCGAGAAGTTCTCGATTCCCCACGTCATAGTTCTGCTCCGCCGGGGATAGCTTGTGTGAGAAGAAGGCGCATGGATGAGTACGAGGTGGGTCACCCTGCCGCTGGGAAAGGATGGCTCCTACGCCGGTCTGAGAAGCATCAACTTCGACACGAAATGGTAGATGTGGATCGGGGTGCCGCAGGATAGGCGCCGAGCTGAATGCTTCCTTAAGTTGGTCGAAGGCCGCCTGTGCGTGCAGATGCCAGGACAGAGACTTGGGACCCTTCTTGAGCAGTGAGGTAAGTGGTGAAGTCAACTGGCTGAAGTTATGGATAAACTTTCTGTAGAAGTTGGCGAACCCCAGGAATCTCTGTAGTTCCTTGATGGTCTGAGGCTCCGGCCACTCACGAATGGCATCCACCTTCCTCTGGTCCATACTCACTCCTTGGTGATTGATCACGTACCCCAGGAAGTGGACCTCGTGGAGGTGGAATTCACATTTCTCTAACTTAAGGTAGAGTTGGTGATCTCTGAGTCGTTGTAGGACCTGACGAACATGATTATGATGGTCTGGTAGGTTCTGGGAATATATCAGGATATCGTCGATGTAGACTATGACAAATTTATGGAGGAGATCGCGGAAGATCTCATTCATATAATTCTGAAAGACTGAAGGAGAGTTCGCCAGGCCATACGGCATCACCAAGTATTCATAGTGCCCAGATGGTGTAACGAACGCGGTCTTCCATTCGTCTCCCGTGCGAATGCGGATCAAGTTATAGGCACTGCGAAGATCTAACTTGGTAAATACTCGAGCTCCACGAAGTTGTTCCAGGGCTGCAGGGACCAGAGGAAGGGGATACCGAAACTTCACAGTTTGGGAATTGAGCTTCCGATAGTCTATACAGGGTCTCAAGCCTCCGTCCTTCTTTGCGACGAAAAAGAAGCTTGAGGCGGCAGGGGACGTAGAAGGTCGGATGAACCCCTGGAGTAGAGCCTCGGAGATGTAATCATCCATGGCCTTCTGCTCCGGGATGGACAGTGGATAGACTTTCCCCTTAGGTAGGATTGTCCCAGGCAGCAGGTCTATTGCACAGTCCCATGGCCGGTGAGGTGGAAGTCGCGTTGCCAGCCGCTTACTGAAGACATCCTGGAACGCCCGGTATTCCTCAGGAATCTCCCGTTCATGAAGGGGTTCAGGACTCTCGATGGATGTAGAGCAGATGGGTAACGTGACCGGATTAGAACTGTGGGTTGAGGATGAGCGCGGAATCTTCTGTACTGGATGAAGACAGGTCTGTTGGCAATGTTGACTCCATTTCAAGATCTCACCGGTGTCCCAGTTAAAGACAGGATTGTGTTCGGCTAACCACGGGCGTCCCAGGATGATATCTGTGGTGGAACCCTCCAGCACCAGAAACGATATCCTCTCTTGATGTAGACACCCGATGTGAAGTTGAAGAACCGGTGAGCGATGATTGATGACCCCTCGACCCAGCGGTTTACCCAGAATAGTATGGATTTTCAGTGGATTGTGGTAGCGCTTGCGTTGAAGGCTTAGCGCCCGGAGGAACTGGCGTGAGATGAAGTTCCCCGCGGAGCCTGAGTCGACGAGAGCTTGCGCTGCAACATAGGATTTTCTAATCAGAAAGTATACTGTAGTTCGAATTAAATGGGAAATCTGTGGCTGAATTTCAATAGTACTCACCGCGGGTCGAGGGGGTCGGATGGTACAGTTGAGGAGTTGATGTCCCTCGCCGCCGCAGTAGAGGCAGAGATGATTTGTGATACGTCGTTGTCGTTCAGCCTGGGAGAGATGGTAGGTGTCAACATTCATAGGTTCTGGTGCTGGATGAGCGACTGGCAAGTTGACTGGCGGGAACTGCGATACGGGTGCAAGAGGTTCGCAAGCAGATAATCGTTGTGAGACGCGCACAGTCTTCTGAAGGAAGGTCTCCAGTCCGAGAGAGTCGTCGTAAATGACCATGAGCTGACGGATATCTGGATTTAGACCAAGGCGATAAGCAGTGAGTAAGGCTACCTCGTTCCATCCACTATTCGCGGCGAGAGTCCGGAAGCGCAGCGTGTAGTCTCCTACTGATGATGTGCCTTGGCGTAGATGGAAGAGTTGGTCAGAAACAGATAATGTGGAGGTGGTTTGACCGAAGACCTCTCGGAAATGGTTTGTGAATGCTGCTAGGGAATTAAGGATGGTAGCGTTAGATTTCCATAGCGCTTGTGCCCAGCGCAGCGCCTTACCGGTGAGTAGATTCACCATGAAGGCCACTTGAGCTTTCTCCGTAGCAAACAGATGAGGCTGGATTTCGAAGAAAAGCGAACATTGCATCAAGAACCCGTTGCAGTCCTCCGCCTCGCCTGAGTAGGGCGCTGGTCTGGCCACGGGACATGCAGAGGCAGCGTTGGGTGGTGAAGAAGTCGCTGGGAGCGATGCAGGAAGTGCCGCGGGACCAGCTGGAACAGATTGGGTCAGCGTGCTCGTGGTGCTGGTGGAAGCGGGTGAATCCATGTTCATGTTGTGGTCTGATCTTCTGTAAGACCCAGACACAAAGGATTAGTTCTAACAAGGTTTTATTGAACAAGGATTCTGAACACAGGTGAAATGGTTTGGTATGGTAAGTCAATCCAGTTCGTGGTTGTTATAAGGTGACTTAGCTTGCAGATTAACAATGTCCTTTTCCCGTTTCCTAGGGAGATCAGAAGATTGCCAGTGGTCCGCGAACACTCCTGTTGATGTGCAGGTTGAAGACAAGATGATCGATGAGATACACAGAGCAGGTAAGTCATGCAGGTGAGTCTGTAGTCCATGTATGAACGAGATCAGACAACTGGCAGTGTGTGAGAGTGCGTGTTATATGGGGTGAACTGTGATTGCGGACAGGTGTTGATGATCAGTATTCCGGTGAGAGTGAACGAGTGGGCGGAGTTGTACGTGTAGGTGAAGTAGACGGTGTGACAATCATGTGCTTTTCATATGTAGTAAATATAATATATATCGTGAGTCATTATTTAATCACTTTAAGAATGGACAGAATGAAGAATGAGGATATTTTAAGAAAAGTTTTAATGGATAGGCAGTTATATAGAGCACTGATTAAATTTATATATGATTCAGGTCTAGAATATAATATATATGGGAATATTCTGAGCATTAATCTTGTCATGGGGGACGAGAGTGGAGGTAAGGTGAGGATTAATATGAAGCAATCATTCAGATTCATCACTCGTGCAAATTTAATATACCATCCAGTAAAGTAGGTGGTGATAATGCTCCTAAGGAGTTGGTCGCCAATAAAGAAGATTCAGAGGAAATGGCGTCCAGCGGGGAGCTCGCCTCTATTTCATGCGCCTGAACATTGGGGGGTGAATTCTGAGCGCCAGATTTCATAAGGATTTAGGAGGAAAAACTCCATAGCATCAGCTCTGACACAATGTCTCATTCCCTCCTCTCAGGGAACCGAGGTTATGTTTGGGAGCCAGAGACGTTCTTGTTGAACCGCTTTGACCAGCAATTTTTGCCAACTTGTGGCGTTTCAAGCGCTTCGATACAGTGAATCATTTTGTGAATCAATTGATTCAGAGTTTCAAAAAGCTTCTCCTATCAGAATATTCCAGCATTTATTGGTGAATTGCTGTAGGTGGAGCTTCACTGGAGTTCAATTGCTGTGTGGGAAGAGGAGAAGATCTGCCAAAATCAAAAAATAAATCATAAAGTAGATGTTTTCACTCATTCACACATTTTAAGTATGTGTTTTGTTTATATATTCTATCCGTCTATCAAAATGTACTTGTTTTTTTAAAGACAAATGGACATTTTCTGCTGCATAGGGGCCTATTTCTGTTTTGTCGGTGAGTCGTTTTAACAGTTTTATTCATTTTGTTCTTTTATATTCAGTATGGACACAATGACAGATAAATATACCACAATTAAAATAATACAAATTTAAAAAAAAAAAAAAAGTACATTTAAAAAAATAGGAATATACAAATCCAGAAATAAATGTACAGATTTGTTAGCAACAAATAACACTCTAATTGAATTCAGCTTCATTTAACTTCATGTAGTTTCACTGTTTAGTGATGTTTCCTTTAATCATGAAGTCTGAGATCAGTTTGATCAACAGTCCATCATGTTTGATGAAAAATTACAGATTGTAGTTCAGCACTGAACAATTTTACAACAAAAAACATTGCAAACCACAAGTTTACAACAAAGCTCAAAGATCTGTTCATTCAACAGACCAGTATGTACAGATGTTTGCTTTGATCAAACACAAAATTATTAGAGCAAGGGATTGTGGGTATTCCACAGCCACAATGCTTCTCCATTGAGCATGACCAATAAGAATATGAAGTTTAAAGTGTTTAACCTTAATAGTTTTACAGCAGTAAACTGAAGTTTCTTTCTTTTTACAGTACACGAAGTTCTTATTTCTGTTTCTCACTGATGAATCCTCAAAACTCACACCTTCAACAACCGCTTGATCCTGAAGACTTCAGTTTGAGATCCTTACCGCCTTCGTAGAACTATTGCCACCAATGATCAACTGAGCTCACGATTCTCTGAGAAACACAGTCCAGCATGGTTTCTTCTCCAACAACTCTAAAGATCGCTCATATGGTTTTATGTTTAACATCTACAACTTCCCCTTTATTTAAGAAGGAGAATCTCTCTCATCTGCTCATGGAGCTTCAATAATACAACAGACAAGAGAACTTTTCACACTAAAACAATCGTTCTGAACTTTGAAAGACACACAAATGCTGTGAACTGGTAAAAATGTTCAGTTGTTCTGGCTAGAAGAGACTCCATCCACAGAACAAAGACAATATACTGTATATCTGTGCATTAGAAACAGACAGACACATAGAGAACTTCATATGAAATAAAACAGAATAACAAACATAAACAAATATATTCTGTGCATTAAATTTAGACAGATAAGTTTATATCCCTTGTAAACTTTACATATAGATTTTTCTGCTATACTTGACAATCAAGTTTATGATTAGAAACATTTGAATCATTATGGATGAGTTCAATCCAAACATTATTATATTTGTAGGCCTGATACTGAAGAGCCTGAAGATTTCTGCTGACAGACTCATCTGAGCTTCTTCCTCCTGTTCCTCCTTTAAAGCTGCTGTCTGTAACTTTTTTCATCTTCATCTTCATCTTCATCTATACACTGTAAGGAGGAACAGAAGAGAAAACAATCAGTGTTCAGTGGAACAAAGTGACAATTAGTTCCTATATTTCAATTCATGTTTTTTGAGTAAAAAGAAGTTCCATTAAATTCCTGTAATCAGATTAATTACTGACTTTACATGATCCTGCAGAGATATTTGTGTTTGAAATATAATCCATTAAACCATGAATCACGTTGATCTGTTTGTTTGTTTGTGTTGGTGTGACTCCTATTGAGTCGCTGTAAAGAAGAAACTAATGAGTGTACGGCGTATGGAATAAACCACAGGGAGCAAATACAAATGATATTCTGAATTCAAACAAAAAGCTTTAGTTAAAGCCGTTCGTCCTCTAGTTGAAACATGTTTGTAGGGCTCTGAGTAAATCACTGAAAGTAAAGTGAGTGTAAAGTAGTGTGACGTGTTGCTCGTCAAAGTAAAAACACACTAGAGACAGAGACATTTCTCATGTGAGGCTGGACGGCTGTGAGCTGAAGCTGAACGCCACTGATTTTAGCAGGAGTGCAGCGTTTTCCTACAATCTCACCAAGTCTATTTTCAAACTGAAATGATTCACGACTGACACAGTTAATAAAGCAGGTGTTGTTGTATAAAGCTGTGACAGTGTGCTTTTGTTCTCTTTAAACATT
Organism: Zacco platypus; assembly: GCA_038088235.1. Classification (NCBI taxonomy): domain Eukaryota; kingdom Metazoa; phylum Chordata; class Actinopteri; order Cypriniformes; family Xenocyprididae; genus Zacco; species Zacco platypus. Next base: position 32,031,311 of record CM076080.1, on the reverse strand, counting down.
TCAAGAACTTCACATTTTGTTTGTTGCAATAAAGATTAATGATGATTTTCTTTCTCGATCATCTGAAAGGTTTGTTCACATATCAGAGGAAAATGAAGATCTCTTTAATATCACAGTGATGTTTCCTCACCTCAGGACACAGTTTGAGTCTCGTAGCACGTCTCTGAGCCGCTGCTTTGAGTCTCCTATCCTATTGAATCTCAGATCAAGTGCTTTTAAAAACTGCAGTGATTTTGATTTAGTCAAAGACTGAGTTAAAGAAGAAACATCTGTAATGCCACAGTCCTGTAGACTAGAAAGACGAACAGAGGAAGAGAGATTATCTTACAAACAAATCAAATATAATGTGAACTCAGACTCATTGTGAGATATTGAGTATAAAGTGTTTTAGTTTAAACTGTTAAAGTGATTTGAAGCATTTTGATTCTTGTATGTGAAGAATGTTACTGACCTCAATCTCTCCAGTTTACAGTGTGAATCCTTCAGTACGTCACATAAGAGCTTCACTCCTGTGTTTCCTAGTTTATTCCAGCTCAGGTTCAGCTCTCTCAGGAGTGACGGGTTTGATTTCAGAGCTGAAGTCAGGATGACACACTGTTTCTCTGTCATTCTGCAGTAATTCAGACTGAAGACAGAAATAACAATAGTTCACATCTATGATGATCATCTTATTGAAGAGCTTCATTTAGTTTCCAATAGTCTGTTTTGAAACGCAGTTACACTAGTTCTGTGTGCTGGAAGACACTGTTTCTTCTCTTTCATTTTATTTGATTATTCTTTATTCTCTGTTGAAAAGACAGATTTCTGCATGTAATCAATCAGTTCATCATATCAAATGCTGGAAATTCAACAATGACTAACTAGTCGGCCTGTCACGATTGGTCGATATAATCGACTGTTGACGCTGATAATTAGTCGACATCAATATTTTTAATGGACTGATAATTTTACAGGTGCTGGTCATATAATCAGAATATCATCAAAATCTTGATTTATTTCACTAATTCCATTCAAAAAGTGAAACTTGTATATTATATTCATTCATTACACACAGACTGATATATTTCAAATGTTGATGATTATAACTGACAACTAAGGAAAATCCCAAAGGTGTTTGTTCCCTGGTTTCATTGGCACACCACAGCAGCACGAGCTCCACGAACATCTGAAGAGGAATATACCGTTAGGATGTTCTGGATGATGGAGCCACAGCCACCGGAAGTGTTTCTGTCCATTAAATGAAGTCCCTTTGAAGGCAGAACGTTTAAAATCCGCTGTCCTTTAAGCTGCTAAAGGCGCGTTCACACATCTCGTCTTTTGCGCGCGCAAGTTCGTCATTTCAAATGTAGGCGCGCAGTAAGCGCTCATAATAGAAGCGTATGCGGTGCGCGCGCTCGCTTTTCCCAGGTGCCCCTCTGCCGCGGCGAGATGAAAACATCTCAACTTTTCAGAACGCCTGAAGAACCAACCGATCAGCTTCTCCGTTACAACATCAACAGCTGATCAGGGTTTAATTTAGCTGAATTTATTTTTCTCTCAGTTGTAGGAAAAGCCATGAGACTGAATTCCTGCAGAAGAAGGACTGCAGCTCTTACTGAGAGTCCTGAATGACAAAGATGAAAGTTTAAATGTTCTCAAGAAAAAATGTTAGTTTTTGGTGGAAAATTAGTTGATAGATTAATTGATATAAAAATAGTTGTTAGTGGCAGCCCTACTAACTAGATTAACAAACAAAAATGTGACCAATAGGGAAACCCAGAAAGTTCACTGCTATAAAGAATGAAACATAAGCCCTGCTGTCTTAAAATAAATCAACTTCAATCTCACTGTAACTGCTGTACAGTATAATGATACTAACTGTAGTTTCTCCAGCTTGAATTGTGGGTTCATCAGTAGATCTCTGAGGTTTTTCACTCCAGAGTCTCCTAGTTCATTCCCGCTCAGGTTCAGATCTCTCAGGAGTGACGGGTTTGATTTCAGAGCTGAAGTCAGGATGACACACTGATTCTCTGTAATTCTGCAGTCATTCAGACTGAAGACAGAAAGAGAAAAGACAATGACTCAGATCTCTGATGATCAACTAACATGTTCATCTTCATCCAGATTTTTGCTGACAGATAAACAGGGATCTCCAGGTGCAGGAAACATGGAGAAAGACACACATTGTTCATTTAAATAAACTACTGACATTGTAACAATACAAAGATTGAAATGGTCGATCTATTCATGTTAGTTTACACATTCATTTCATCTCATCTTTAAGGTTCTTTCGTGTCAATGTCACTCTTGGTTTTCTCACTGGGACAAATGTGTTTATGTCGGTTGTTTTCAGACTCATCATCTACTCACTCACACTTTACAATAAGCTTTCATTTGTTAACATGAACTACATTAGTGAACATGAACCAATGATGGACAATACTAGTACAGAATAACAGTATAAACTAACATGAACAGATTAAGGAATAAAAGAATTTTCTTAATCAGAAGACAAACTAGTTTTGTTAAAGGTCGTTCATTTGCTTTAGTGCTGCACCGTGAGGCAGTGTCACGTCTGTTCTAGGTTTTGTTTAGTTTGTTTTCATGTCTTTTATTTTGTTTAATTCTCACAGTCTTGTTCCTCATGTGATCTTGTCATGTGATCCCCTGTTCATGTGTTCTGATTGGTTCCTTGTTTCATGTTTTCTATAGGCTTGTTGGAGATGCGCAGACCGATCGGTGTATGACATCAAAGTACCGCGAGAGCGTTTGCAGAGCATCAACTCCTTCTGCTTTGAATCGCCTATTTGTTCATTGTAGTGATGGGAGAATCGAAGCTTTTCAAAGCTTCCAAAACCAATTACTTTGCAAAATGATTCACTGTTTCGAAGCGTTTGAAACACCACGCGCTGGTGACACCTGCTGGTCAGAACAGTGTAAAGCAACAAAAACTAATGCCAAACATGCATAAAAAAAGCTTTTACAAACCCATTTCAAATGTTTTATTGAAAGTATAAACTTTCAGAAGCAATTGACTAATCATCTAATGCCATTAAATATTAAGTGTCTGTATAATATGTATTCTTTTATCAATTTTCAGGGATGTTTTGTTTGTTCTATGGACGGGTCAGCTAAACAGAGTTTTAACTACTATTATATATTTTATTATACAAACACCTCATTAAAACGTCTACAGATGTATAAAACTGGTCAGAGATCAGGTGATAGGGTACATGTCGAACATCACATGACCAAACCGGAAAACTGCTCTCATTTCATCCGCTTGTCAGAGAAAGTGTTAACAGCAGTTTGAACTGACGGCACATCTATGAACTTTTAAGGTAATCAGCGAATCTACCTAGTTCACATTGTTATATGTGTTTTATTCTATTAAATATCTAAACGTTAGTGTGAAGAAAAATGAAAAAAGCTTTTAGAAATCAATCTGCATTTGCGAGCGACATCAGTTATGATCATATTTGACTCCTTTAAAGTTATTTTAATTTTTTTTCATGAGGTCAGCTAAACAGAATTTTAACTATTATTATACTTTTTAATTATTCCAACACCTCATTAAAACGTCTACAGATGTATAAAACTGGTCAGAGATCAGGTAATAGGGTACATGTCGAACGTCACATGACCAAACATCAAACGAAACGACAGTGAATCTAAACAGCGGTACTCGCTTGAGCTGTGCGGCGCGGACCGTTTATCTGACCAATAATAGACAGCGATCTCGATCACGTGACTCTGTTTACTACATAGTTACACACCGCTGGGAGATCCAGAGAGAAAGCGTTTGAATTTGCAGCAAAATTAATAACCTCGCTGCGAGAACTAGAGAGAAGCTTCAAATTCAGCACAGAATTCTCTGCTTTAGACCAAAGATATCAGATCAAATAGCGCTGAAACCAGGAGAAACACTGAGCCACGAACAAGTTAAGCCTCACCAGTCCACAAATCACCATTTAATGTAGAAACACTTACTGAAACTATGGTATTGTGGCAGAAATACTCAAATGCTTTTACATGATTAATTTCAGGGTTCATTTCAACCTTTGAGAGTGAAATTCAAGCACTTTTCAAGGACTTTTTAAAGTGATTCACACTTTTTCCAGCACTTAAAAGCTCTAAAAATTATCCAATTTTAATGTGATGATTTGTAAAATTAAAAGTTGAGGGAAAACTAACACTTCTAGGCAGACAAAACTTTAAAAAAAAGAAAGACATGAAAATACCACTAGATGGCGGCAGAGGAGCACTTACTGACTCCATAATAGATGGAAAAGTAGGAAAAGTCTCATGAAAAACTTCTTCAAATTGTGACTGAATTAGAAAGCAAGAGCTCTTAATAATCACTGAAGTTGTCTGTCAGTTCAGTATGGTATATTTAATAAGAGTAGAATATTTACATTTTTCCCTATAAAAATGTTTTTGCACGTTACTGTTATTAACCTAATATTATCTGCATCTCAATTCAAGCTCAGTGCTTTACAGTCAAATTTCCAATGAATAAACATGTTTTAGTAACTGCACTTATTACTAGTAATATGATTAAATTACCTTTATGATTTAAAAACAGCGCCACCTTCTGTAGAAGTGATCAAACCCGTGCAGGACTCATGATCACATTCACAGTCATGTTCAAAAAGAGCAATCAATATTTACACACTTATATTTAATTCACACAGAATTAACCTGTGAAAGTTAGGAAACACATCTCTGTGTTTATAGTGCAGCTGTTTTTCAATCTGTCACTTATTTGAAGAGTTTAAGCTCTGGAAGAAAACCATTGTTCTCCCTCTACAGTCACTGAAATAATTATTGACTCATGATCAAACTGTCTTAGTCAAATATTTAAAGCTTGATGTCACGTTTTAATTCTGTGCTTTTAATTTCCTGTTTAATTGTATCACTTTACATTGTTGAGGCTCTGTGTGACGCTGAGAAAAAACTGCTCTGACTCAAATACATGAGGAAATATTATCAGTTACAGTAACATTACAATTAAAAGTACTGTAATATTTAAATAAATGAACAATACTCACGTCAGTGTGTTGAGTCGACAGTGTTTATCCTGCAGTAGAGCAGCGATCTGAATCACTCCTGTGTCTCCTAGTTCATGTCCAAACAGATTCAGCTCTCTCTGGAGTAACGGGTTTTTACCCACAATTCTCTCCACATACCGACAGGCTTCATCTGTAGCAGCACTCAAAAACCTGCAGAAGAGTCGATTCAGTTCTCAACTAAATGTCTGTTGCATTAGAAAAATGATAAGATAAAAAACTTAATTATTGTTCTAAAGACAAGCTCTAGTTAGTTATTTAGTTGAAACACTTTTCTTTGAATATTTAAATACACAAATATGTCAAATGTCTATTTGACCTGTAGCTCGAACCACAACTAAACTGTTGACGATCATCATCATCATCATCATCATGTCAGAACCTGCAGCATTTGATCTTCATCATTTTGATGATCAAATTGTCCAGTTTATTGTAGAACTAAAATGATATATTTGTTATGAATATTTAGCCTGCATATAAATAATTCAGTTGATTATTTCATCCCGTCTCACCTCAGTGTCTTCAGTTGACAGTTTGGATCCTGTAGTAAATCACTGAGCTCCTTCACTCCTGATTGTCCAGGATCATTTCCTGTGAGATCCAGCTCTATCAGGTGTGAAGGGTTTGATCTCAGAGCTGAAGCCAGAGCTTTATAACCTTCTTCTGTTACACTGCAGTTAGAGAGTCTAGAACAGGAATGAAAACATTCAGCTGATTCATCAGTTCAACCTGAACAATATAAATCCTTAAAGTGAGTTTTATTTTGTAAAATTAGTAGCAGAAACTGACAACTGAATATGGAGGCAAACAAAAGACACAGAGAACTTTAATATGTTACACATCAACATCAATTTCAAGGTCTCCATGATCTAAAACTGTACAGCTGTGAAAGACTGTGATCTGAATGATTCACAAGAAGAATCCTGAAAATGGTTGAAAAAAATGTAAGATTTGATTTTCCTGCTAATCAGAATCAGAAATACTTTATTGATCCCCGAAGGGAAACTCTTTGTCACAGCAGCAGCTCGTCTTTAAATCAGTGCACACAGGGAGTACTAACAAGGGAAAAAATAAATACTATACACTGTAATAAAACAGGTTAGAAAAAAGAAAAAAAATAAGTGCCAGGTGAAATAAGTATAAATAATAACTAAAATAAGTATAAATAATTAAAAATATAATATAATATAAAATAAGTAAATAAGTGTGTAGTACAAACGTTGTCGGTTGAGAATGATAGTACGGTATAATAAGGAAAAACAAGAATATTGCACCGGGTAATAACACAGTATATTGCACAATGTCACAATGTTGATCAATGTCCAGTATAATGACTAGGGTCATACAGACTCACACTTAGAGGGAGGAGTTAAAGAGTTTGATGGCCACAGGCAGAAATGACTTCCTGTGGCATTCTGTAGTGCTTTTTGGGGGGATGAGTTGTCCGCTGAAGGTACTCCTTTGTTTGACCAGCACGTTATGAAGTGGGTGGGAGACACTGTCCAAGATAGCATGTAGTTTGGCCAGCATCCTCCTCTCTGACACCACCGCCAGAGAGTCCAGTTCCACCCCAACAATGTCACTGGCCTTAAGGATCAGTTTGTTGAGTCTGTTGGCGTCCGCTACCTTTAACCTGCTGCCCCAGCATGCAACAGCATACAGGATAGCACTGGCCACTACAGACTCATAAAACATCTTCAGCATAGTCCGGCAGATGTTGAAGGACCTCAGCCTCCTCAGAGGCAGCTCTGGCCCTTCCTATACAGAGCTTGAGTGTTCTTAGCCCAGTCCAGTTTATTGTCTATGTGCACTCCCAGGTATTTGTAGTCCTCTACAATATCCACACTGACCCCCTGGATGGAAACCGAGGTCACAGGTGTCCTCTTGGCCCTTTGTAGATCCACAACCAGCTCCTTAGACTTCGTCGCACTGAGCTGCAGATGGTTCTGCTCGCACCAGGAGACAAAGTTTCCCACCACAGCCCTGTACTCAGACTCATCACCACCGTTGATACATCCCACCACAGCAGAGTCATCAGAGAACTTCTGAAGGTGACAGGACTCAGTGTGATAGCTGAAGTCCGAGGTGTAGATGGTGAAGAGGAAGGGAGAGAGGACAGTCCCCTGAGGGGCTCCAGTGTTGCTGACCACGCTGTCTGACACACAGTGCTGCAAGCGCACGTGCTGTGGTCTGCCCGTCAAGTAGTACACAATCCAGGACACCAGGACACCTTCATCGCTGCCAGCTTCTCTCCCAGCAGGGTAGGCCGGATGGTGTTGAAAGCACTAGAGAAGTCAAAAAAACGTGATCCTCACCGTGTTTGCTGGCTTGTCCAGGTGGGTGTAGATGCGGTTAAGCAGGAAGATGATGGCATCCTCAACTCCCAGCTGGGGCTGGTAGGCAAACTGAAGGGGGTCAAGGAGGGGTCTGACCATAGGCCGCAGCAGTTCTAGCACTAGTCTCTCCATGGTCTTCATTATGTGGGAGGTCAGTGCTACTGGTCTGTAGTCCTTGGGGTCACTGGGACGCGGCGTCTTCGGCACAGGAACGAAGCAAGATGTCTTCCACAGGATACGGACCCTTTGTAGACTCAGGCTCAGGTTGAAGACATGTTGAAGGACTCCACATAGTTGGGGTGCACGGGCTTTTAGCACCCTGGGGCTAACTCCATCGGGGCCTGCAGCCTTGTTTGAGTGGAGTTTCATCAGCTGTCTTCTCACCTGGTCAGTAGTCAGGTACACAGCAGGGGTTACAGGTGGGGGAGGGGAGGAGTTGGCATTGTGAAGAGGGTCGTTGGTCTGATGGAGAGGGGGGAGCAGAGTAAACAGAGGAGCTTGGGGGCCGACAGCAGCTGAGTTAGAGGGGAGATGAGCAGGAGCCTGTGTCCAATTCAGTTCATTGGCCCTATCCAAGTTACTTTCAACTCCTCTGCTGCCAGACGGTCTGAAGCCAGTGATGCTCTTCATGCCGCTCCAAACCTCTCTCATGTTGTTTAGCTGTATGCATCCTTAACGTTAGCATACAGCAGATCTAGTGTCTTCCCTTCTCTAGTAGGACAGCTCACATACTGGGTGACATTAGTCAGTGTTGTTGAAACACTGACATGGTTGAAGTCCCCCGAGATTAATATGAGTGCACTCGGGTGTTGCATTTGGAGTTGTGCTATGGCGGTGTGAACAGCGTTGCACGCCGATAACGAGTTAGCAGAGGGGGGAATGTAAACAGCCACAGCAATAGTATGTGAGAATTCACGTGGTAGATAATATGGCCGGAGTCCTACAGCTAACAGTTCAATGGCCGGGCTACAGATACTCTGCTTGATAGTAATGTGTCCAGGGTAACACCATTTGTTGTTAATTAGAACAGCAAGCCCGCCGCCTTTCCGCTTACCGCTCCCGGGGTGCTCCCTGCCCGGGAGTCTGAAACAGTCTGAAAGCCGTCGATGGAAACGTTGTGATCCGGGATATCCTGATGTAACCATGTCTCTGAGAAGCACATCAAACTACACTCACGGAACTCCGTCTGACTCCTGGATAATGCCGTTAGCTCGTCCATTTTATTCGCCAGCGATCTCACGTTGCCCATTACGAGAGAAGGCAGACAAGGCTTAATTCTCTTGTTCTTAAGTCTCTTTTGTCTGCTCCCCTCTCTCTTCCCTCGCTGCTTCGTTCCACCTCTGCATCCTCAGTGTGTCCTCCTCCAGATCTCAGTGGGGACATCAGTTATCCTGGGCGCTATGTTGCTCGGCTTCAGCGGTACCCTGACCGAGTAGCAGGCGAAGAAGTTCCACGGCGACAAAAAATACTAAAACACTTTCTACTCTCATCTTCATGAAGAGCGTAGTATAAATTACACTTACACACACGTTACTTAAGTTTAAAAATAAAAATAAAAACTAAAAGTTGGAAAAAGTTAGACGACGAGTCGGAGCTACAGCGACAGGCAGCATGCACACTGACGCATCCGCACAAAAGCTGAGATCAAGCATCCTGCAATAAAGCAATAAAACTCATCTGGAGAGAAGATTTCAAAGGAGTAGAACAACGCCTTGCCCAAACTGTCCTCACTCATCTATGAAACCCCCCTCCCTCCACTCCCTTCCTCCCCCTGATTCAAGTCACTGAAGTTCTCTGAGAATGCATATGTACTATGTAGGATGTATCTTGTGAATATATTATTTTTCCAATTTCATGTTCAGCATGATTTTAAATGTCTCGGTGCGATTGGTAAAATAGTCTCAGTTTCACAGCAGTCACTGGAATTATGAAAAAGATTGAAAACTCAGGAGAATTCTGTTCTCGTTTATGGGATGTGTCTCTTCAAGAAAATCTTCTCCTCTCCCACAAAACCAGGTGTCGGGACAATAAATATTTACAATCCTTTTGTTCTGGTCTGGGTATTTAGGGGAAAAGACACAGCAGCAAGAGGGACATTCTGTAGCCAGAGACCCTGAATAGAGATGATGAGTGTCTCTCACCTCCATCTCTGTGTGTGTGCATAACTTTAAATACTCTTAGAGAAATCTTTTGAGTAATTAATGTAATGTTATTTATTATGTCTGAATTGGTTTATAATTGTGTGATTATGTAATTGGCATTGATACATTTTTACCTGGTAAATAAATTGTTACATCTTGATTTATTTTGAATTCTTCTGAAATCATTATCACCGGTAGATCAAGAGGTTTTGGACACTTCCGCAATTCTGGATCAGGATATGATCACACTGAAACCCAAATAAATGGAGCAGGTGGCACATGTTTTGAGATTTTGGATTTCTGTCTATTATGACTTAGCATGTTGTTGTATCGTGGCTAAACAAACGGCACTTTTGTGTGAATAAGCAGGCGGCGATTCCACAATTTGTGTTATTAGTAAACTCTACATCCTCTGACTAAGATCTAAACTGATGAGGTTGTGACGTAAAAGCATATTTTCGGCCGTTATGACTTTTTGAGCGGTGTGACGCCCTGATGAAAGGATAAGTGAAATTAAGAGAAATTAAAGAATCAAAGATCTAAATTAATTCATATTTAATCGCACGATCAGCTATTAATGTTACATCAGAAACATTACCAATTAGAGATCGTTTACAATTGGAGGCAGATTAAGCAAACAGCTAAAGGAAAACCTAAACTAAATCCTAAAATTTATGTGAACTTCACGTGGGCACTGAAAAGACATACACGTCAGATTCCGCCATTGGGCTGACGGGTGATCCTTACAAAAATGAAAAAAATTTAAAGTTTGGGAATGGCCTAATTAAAGTCCAAACTTCAACTCATTGTGAGATATTGAGTATAACGTGTTTTAGTTTAAACTGTTAAAGTGATTTTCAGCATTTTGATTCTTGTATGTGAAGAATGTTACTGACCTCAATTTCTCCAGTTTACAGTGTGAATCCTTCAGTACGTCACATAAGTGCTTCACTCCTGAGTTTCCTAGTTCATTCTCACTCAGGTTCAGATCTCTCAGGTGTGACGGGTTTGATTTCAGAGCTGAAGTCAGGATGACACACTGTTCCTCTGTAATACTGGATCTATTCAGACTGAAGACAGAAATAACAATAGTTCACATCTATGATGATCATCTTATTGAAGAGCTTCATTTAGTTTCCAATAGTCTGTTTTGAAACGCAGTTACACTAGTTCTGTGTGCTGGAAGACACTGTTTCTTCTCTTTCATTTTAACTCTTTATTTGATTATTCTTTATTCTCTGTTGAAAAGGCAGATTTCTCCATGTAATCAATCAGTTCATCCAATCCAAAGTCCAGTGGCTTCTGACTGTTTCGCAGGGTTCTATTTCTTTCATACTAGATCTCTCAGCCAATCAAATGACCTTATACTAGATCCCTGGCTAACTGCTTACATTTAATTTGCAACAGGTTTTTTCTCAGATTAATGAAATACAAAATAAACTCAAATATTTTTACTTCCATAAAAATGGCTTCAACAATTGATATAAAAATAGTCGTTAGTGGCAGCCCTCCTAACTAGATTAAAAAACAAATAAAAATTGACCAATAGGGAAAGCCAGAAAGTTCACTGCTATAAAGAATGAAACATAAGCCCTGCTGTCTTAAAATAAATCAACTTCAATCTCACTGTAACTGCTGTACAGTATAATGATACTAACTGTAGTTTCTCCAGCTTGAATTGTGGGTTCATCAGTAGATCACTGAGGTTTTTCACTCCAGAGTCTCCTAGTTCATTCACACTCAGGTTCAGATCTCTCAGGAGTGACGGGTTTGATTTCAGAGCTGAAGTCAGGATGACACACTGTTTCTCTTTAATTCTGCATTCATACAGACTGAAGACAGAAAGAGAAAATGACTCAAATCATGTTCAGTTCATGTTAAATGAATCATGAATAAATGTCATACAGTCACTAATAAAGCAGCAAAAACATGGAAACTTAATGAAATAAACGAACAAATCAAGACAGGAGCATTTGAGGATACTAGTTACAATCCAAGTCTGGATCCGTCCTCACTCCCAAAAATCAGTGAATTTATCACTGTAGATTAATATATAGGATCAATATAGAAACATAGAAATATAGAAAAATGAACATTTAAATGGACTATTTTCACATTATTAATGTCAGAAAATCTTATTCATGAATGGATTATTAAATCATTTTAGAGTGTAATTTACAATCTCTAAATACACATTTTGCTCAATAAAAGAAGATTTAGTGAAAAGCACATTAGTCCAGTATAAATGTAACATTTCAGAATAATCTATTTGTGTATCAGTTTTGTTGTGTTTTTATTATCATGGTGTTGCTGTCTGTGTGTGTTCCCTAGTTAGTGTTCTTGGTTGTTCATCAGTTCCTCAGCTGTTCTGTTTCACCTTGATTACTCTCTGTGTATTTAAACTCTTAGTTCTGTCTGTTCATTGTTGCGTGTCGTTTATGTTGAAGTGCTTGTGTTTTCTCTCTCCTACATGTTAGATTTGTGATTAAAGACAGTGTTATTGTATTCTCCATCGTCGTGAGCTTCATTACAACCAGACATTCGTCACAATTTGTCACTGTTTTTTAGTCTGTTCTCACTTCTGTCTTGTTTCACAGCAAAGATTTGTCAGATTCCAGCCTATGAAAATTTTATAGCCACAAAGTTTAAAATGCTTCAAAGTTTAATGATCTTTTTACTGATTCACATACAAACCCGTGAACTAATACCATTTCTGAATCTCTTCAGATGGAGATGCAGCGCTACAAATGATGTGACTTGTGTCCTGTTGACTTAAAATACACTAAACAATAAATACAGTAAAATGATACTAACTGTAGTTTCTCCAGCTTGAATTGTGGGTTCATCAGTAGATCTCTGAGGTTTTTCACTCCTGTGTTTCCTAGTTTATTCCAGCTCAGGTTCAGATCTCTCAGGAGTGACGGGTTTGATTTCAGAGCTGAAGTCAGGATGACACACTGTTCCTCTGTAATTCTGCATCTATTCAGACTGAAGACAGAAAGAGAAAAGACAATGACTCAGATCTCTGATGATCAACTAACATGTTCATCTTCATCCAGAGTTTTGCTGACAGATAAACAGGGATCTCCAGGTGCAGGAAACATGGAGAAAGACACACATTGTTCATTTAAATAAACTACTGACATTGTAACAATACAAAGATTGAAATGGTCGATCTATTTATGTTAGTTTACACATTCATTTCATCTTTAAGGTTCTTTCGTGTCAATGTCACTCTTGGTTTTCTCACTGGGACAAATGTGTTTATGTTGGTTGTTTTCAGACTCATCATCTACTCACTCACACTTTACAATAAGCTTTCATTTGTTAACATACATTAGTGAACATGATCCAATGATGGACAATGATGTAAAAGTAGGAATAGTCTCATGAAAAACAAATTTCTTCAAATTGTGACTGAATTAGAAAGCAAGAGCTCTTAATAATCACTGAAGTTGTCTGTCAGTTCAGTATGGTATATTTAATAAGAGTAGAATATTTACATTTTTCCCTATAAAAATGTTTTTGCACGTTACTGTTATTAACCTAATATTATCTGCATCTCAATTCAAGCTCAGTGCTTTACAGTCAAATTTCCAATGAATAAACATGTTTTAGTAACTGCACTTATTAATAGTAATATGATTAAATTACTTTTATGATTTAAAAACAGCGCCACCTTCTGTAGAAGTGATCAAACCCGTGCAGGACTCATGATCACATTCACAGTCATGTTCAAAAAGAGCAATCAATATTTACACACTTATATTTAATTCACACAGAATTAACCTGTGAAAGTTAGGAAACACATCTCTGTGTTTATAGTGCAGCTGTTTTTTCAATCTGTCACTTATTTGAAGAGTTTAAGCTCTGGAAGAAAACCATTGTTCTCCCTCTACAGTCACTGAAATAATTATTGACTCATGATCAAACTGTCTTAGTCAAATATTTAAAGCTTGATGTCACGTTTTAATTGTGTGTTTTTAATTTCCTGTTTAATTGTATCACTTTACATTGTTGAGGCTCTGTGTGACGCTGAGAAAAACTGCTCTGACTCAAATACATGAGGAAATATTATCAGTTACAGTAACATTACAATTAAAAGTACAGTAATATTTAAATAAATGAACAATACTCACGTCAGTGTGTTGAGTCGACAGTGTTTATCCTGCAGTAGAGCAGCGATCTGAATCACTCCTGTGTCTCCTAGTTCATGTCCACTCAGATTCAGCTCTCTCTGGAGTAACGGGTTTTTACCCACAATTCTCTCCACATACTGACAGGCTTCATCTGCAGCAGCACTCAAAAACCTGCAGAAGAGTCGATTCAGTTCTCAACTAAATGTCTGTTGCATTACAAAAATGATGAGATAAAAAACTGAATTATTGTTCTAAAGACAAGCTCTAGTTAGTTATTTAGATGAAACACTTTTCTTTGAATATTTAAATACACAAATCTGTCAAATGTCTATTTGACCTGTAGCTCGAACCACAACTAAACTGTTGACGATCATTATCATCATCATCATCATCATGTCAGAACCTGCAGCATCTGATCTTCATCATTTCGATGATCAAATTGTCCAGCTTATTGTAGAACTAAAATGATATATTTGTTATGAATATTTAGCCTGCATATAAATAATTCAGTTGATTATTTCATCCCGTCTCACCTCAGTGTCTTCAGTTGACAGTTTGGATCCTGTAGTAAATCACTGAGCTCCTTCACTCCTGATTGTCCATGATCATTTCCTGTGAGATCCAGCTCTATCAGGTGTGAAGGGTTTGATCTCAGAGCTGAAGCCAGAGCTTTATAACCTTCTTCTGTTACACTGCAGTTAGAGAGTCTAGAACAGGAATGACAACATTCAGCTGATTTATCAGTTCAACCTGAACAATATAAATCCTTAAAGTTAATTTTATTTTGTTCTTTGAAAGTTAGTTGCAGAAACTGACAAATGAATATGGAGGCAAACAAAAGACACAGAGAACTTTAATATGTTACACATCAACATCACTTTCAAGGTCTCCATGATCTAAAACTGTACAGCTGTGAAAGACTGTGATCTGAATGATTCACAACAAGAATCCTGAAAATAGTTGAAAAAAATGTAAGATTTGATTTTCCTGCTAAGACAAAAGCTGAGATCAATCATCCTACAATAAAGCAATAAAACTCATCTGGAGAGAAGATTTCAAAGGAGTAGGACAAAGCCTAGCCCAAACTGTCCTTGCAACCAACCCCCCTCCCTCCACTCCCTTCCTTCCCCTGATTCAAGTCACTGAAGTTCTCTGAGAATGTATATGTACTATGTAGGATGTATCTTGTGAATCTATTATTTTTCCAGTTTCATGTTCAGGATAATTTTAAATGTCTCAGTGCGATTGGTAAAATGGTCTCAGTTTCACAGCAGTCACTAGAATTATGAAAACGATTGAAAACTCAGGAGAATTCTGTTCTCGTTTATGGGTTGTGTCTCTTCAAGAAAATCTTCTCCTCTCCCACGAAACCAGGTGTCGGGACAATAAATATTTACAATCCTTTTGTTCTGGTCTGGGTATTTAGGGGAAAAGACACAGCAGCAAGAGGGACATTCTGTAGCCAAAGATCCCACATAGAGCTGATGAGTGTCTCTCACCACCATCTCTGTGTGTCTGCATAACTTTAAATACTCTTAGAGAAATCTTTTGAGTAACTGATGTTATGTATTTATTATGTCTGAATTGGTTTATAATTGTGTGATTATGTAATTGGCATTGATACATTTTTACCTGATAAATAAATTGTTACATCTTGATTTATTTTGAATTCTTCTGAAATCATTATCACCGGTAGATCAAGAGGTTTTGGACACTTCTGCAATTCTGGATCAGGATATGATCACACTGAAACCCCAATAAATGGAGCAGGTGGCACATGTATTGAGATTTTGGATTTCTATTATGAGTTAGCATGTTGTAGTATCGTGGCTAAACAAACGGCGCTTTTGTGCGAATAAGCAGGCGGCGATTCCACAATTTGTGTTATTAGTAAACTCTACAGTCGTGGCCAAAAGTTGAGAATTACATAAATATTAGTTTTCACAAAGTTTGCTGCTAAACTGCTTTTAGATCTTTGTTTCAGTTGTTTCTGTGATGTACTGAAATATAATTACAAGCACTTCATACGTTTCAAAGGTTTTTATCGACAATTACATGACATTTATGCAAAGAGTCAGTATTTGCGGTGTTGGCCGTTCTTTTTCAGGACCTCTGCAATTCGACTGGGCATGCTCTCAATCAACTTCTGGGCCAAATCCTGACTGATAGCAACCCATTCTTTCATAATCACTTCTTGGAGTTTGTCAGAATTAGTGGGTTTTTGTTTGTCCACCCGCCTCTTGAGGATTGACCACAAGTTCTCAATGGGATTAAGATCTGGGGAGTTTCCAGGCCATGGACCCAAAATTTCAACGTTCTGGTCTCCGAGCCACTCAGTTATCACTTTTGCCTTATGGCACGGTGCTCCATCGTGCTGGAAAATGCATTGGTCTTCACCAAACTGTTGTTGGATTGTTGGAAGAAGTTGCTGTTGGAGGGTGTTTTGGTACCATTCTTTATTCATGGATGTGTTTTTGGGCAGAATTGTGAGTGAGCCCACTCCCTTGGATGAGAAGCAACCCCACACATGAATGGTCTCAGGATGCTTTACTGTTGGCATGACACAGGACTGATGGTAGCGCTCACCTTTTCTTCTCCTGACAAGCCTTTTTCCAGATGCCCCAAACAATCGGAAAGGGGCTTCATCGGAGAATATGACTTTGCCCCAGTCCTCAGCAGTCCATTCACGATACTTTCTGCAGAAGATCAATCTGTCCCTGATGTTTTTTTGGAGAGAAGTGGCTTCTTTGCTGCCCTTCTTGACACCAGGCCATCTTCCAAAAGTCTTGGCCTCACTGTGCGTGCAGATGCGCTCACACCTGCCTGCTGCCATTCCTGAGCAAGCTCTGCACTGGTGGCACTCCGATCCCGCAGCTGAATCCTCTTTAGGAGACGATCCTGGCACTTGCTGGACTTTCTTGGACGCCCTGAAGCCTTCTTTACAAGAATTGAACCTCTTTCCTTGAAGTTGCTGATGATCCTATAAATTGTTGATTTAGGTGCAATCTTAGTAGCCACAATATCCTTGCCTGTGAAGTCATTTTTATGCAACGCAATGATGGCTGCACGTGTTTCTGTGCAGGTCACCATGATTAAAAATGGAAGAACAATGATTTCAAGCATCACCCTCCTTTTAACATGTCAAGTCTGCCATTCTAACCCAATCAGTCTGACATAATGATCTCCAGCCTTGTGCTCGTCAACATTCTCACCTGAGTTAACAAGACGATTACTGAAATGATCTCAGCAGGTCCTTTAATGACAGCAATGAAATGCAGTGGAAAGGTTTTTTGGGATTAAGTTAATTTTCATGGCAAAGAAGGACTGTGCAATTCATCTGATCACTCTTCATAACATTCTGGAGTATATGCAAATTGCTATTATAAAAACTTAAGCAGCAACTTTTCCAATTTCCAATATTTATGTAATTCTCAAAACTTTTTGCCACGACTGTACATCCTCTGACTAAGATCTAAACTGATGAGGTTGTGACGTAAAAGCATATTTTCGGCCGTTATGACTTTGAGCGGTGCAACGCCCTGATGAAAGGATAAATGAAATTAAGAGAAATTAAAGAATCAAAGATCTAAATTAATTCATATTTAAATCGCAAGATCAGCTATTAATGTTACATCAGAATCATTACCAACTAGAGATTGTTTACAATCGGAGGCAGATTAAGCGAACAGCTAAAGGAAAACCTAAACTAAATCCTAAAATTTATGTAAACTTCACGTGGGCGCTGAAAAGACATACACGCATTATACCTTCAACCTGACCGTCAGATTCTGCCATTGGGCTGACGGGTGATCCTTACAAAAATGAAAAAATTAAAGTTTGGGAATGGCCTAATTAAAGTCTAAACTTCAACTCATTGTGAGATATTGAGTATAAAGTGTTTTAGTTTAAACTGTTAAAGTGATTTTCAGCATTTTGATTCTTGTATGTGAAGAATGTTACTGACCTCAATCTCTCCAGTTTACAGTGTGAATCCTTCAGTGCGTCACATAAGTGCTTCACTCCTGTGTTTCCTAGTTCATTCCAGCTCAGGTTCAGATCTCTAAGGTGTGACGGGTTTGATTTCAGAGCTGAAGTCAGGATGACACACTGTTTCTCTGTAATTCTGCAGTAATTCAGACTGAAGACAGAGAAATAACAATAGTTCACATCTATGATGATCATCTTATTGAAGAGCTTCATTTAGTTTCTAATAGTCTGTTTTGAAACGCAGTTACACTAGTTCTGTGTGCTGGAAGACACTGTTTCTTCTCTTTCATTTTAACTCTTTATTTGATTATTCTTTATTCTCTGTTGAAAAGGCAGATTTCTGCATGTAATCAATCAGTTCATCATATCAAATGCTGGAAATTCAACAATGACTAACTAGTCGGCCTGTCACGATTGGTCGATATAATCGACTGTTGACGCTGATAATTAGTCGACATCAATATTTTTAATGGACTGATAATTTTACAGGTGCTGGTCATATAATTAGAATATCATCAAAATCTTGATTTATTTCACTAATTCCATTCAAAAAGTGAAACTTGTATATTATATTCATTCATTACACACAGACCGATATATTTCAAATGTTGATGATTATAACTGACAACTAAGGAAAATCCCAAAGGTGTTTGTTCCCTGGTTTCATTGGCACACCACAGCAGCACGAGCTCCATGAACATCTGAAGAGGAATATACCGTTAGGATGTTCTGGATGATGGAGCCACAGCCACCGGAAGTGTTTCTGTCCATTAAATGAAGTCCCTTTGAAGGCAGAACGTTTAAAATCCGTTGTCCTTTAAGCTGCTAAAGGCGCGTTCACACATCTCGTCTTTTGCGCGCGCAAGTTCTTCAATTCAAATGTAGGCGCGCAGTAAGCGCTCATAATAGAAGCGTATGCGGTGCGCGCGCTCGCTTTTCCCAGGTGCACCTCTGCCGCGGCGAGATGAAAACATCTCAACTTTTCAGAACGCCTGAAGAACCAACTGATCAGCTTCTCCGTTACAACATCAACAGCTGATCAGGGTTTATTCCTCATCTACATTCATATATCTAGTAGTAAAGCTAGAAGGACGAGAACGAGCCCAAATCCTTCCTGGAGTAAGAGAAGTTGTGTCGCGAGGACTGGATTGAGAAGCACTGTGACGTCACATTGATCTGTGTCTGCGTTTGTTCATGTGCAGCTTGATGTTTCCTACTGTCATTAACTCATTCACTTCTGCTGTTTTAAGGACATTTCATTGCGTGACAGTAAACGAACATAACGACATAAATGACATAATGAACAACATTTAAAATACTCATTTATATATAATATGTACATAGTTAATAAATACTATTCACATACAATCAAGAGATTACGAAGTTAAAATAACATTAGGAATGTTTTTTCCACTCTGAATGTTCACATTTAGGCCGATATAATTTAGCTGAATTTATTTTTCTCTCAGTTGTAGGAAAAGCCATGAGACTGAATTCCTGCAGAAGAAGGACTGCAGCTCTTACTGAGAGTCCTGAATGACAAAGATGAACGTTTAAATGTTCTCAAGAAAAAATGTTAGTTTTTGGTGGAAAATTAGTTGATAGATTAATCGATATAAAAATAGTTGTTAGTGGCAGCCCTACTAACTAGATTAACAAACAAAAATGTGACCAATAGGGAAACCCAGAAAGTTCACTGCTATAAAGACTGAAACATAAGCCCTGCTGTCTTAAAATAAATCAACTTCAATCTCACTGTAACTGCTGTACAGTATAATGATACTAACTGTAGTTTCTCCAGCTTGAATTGTGGGTTCATCAGTAGATCACTGAGGTTTTTCACTCCAGAGTTTCCTAGTTCATTCCCTCTCAGGTTCAGATCTCTCAGGTGTGACGGGTTTGATTTCAGAGCTGAAGTCAGGATGACACACTGTTCCTCTTTAATTCTGGATCCATACAGACTGAAGACAGAAAGAGAAAATGACTCAAATCATGTTCAGTTCATGTTAAATGAATCATGAATAAATGTCATACAGTCACTAATAAAGCAGCAAAAACATGGAAACTTAATGAAATAAATGAACAAACCAAGACAGGAGCATTTGAGGATACTAGTTACAATCCAAGTCTGGATCCGTCCTCACTCCCAAAAATCAGTGAATTTATCACTGTAGATTAATATATAGGATCAATATAGAAACAATAGAAAAATGAACATTTAAATGGACTATTTTCACATTATTAATGTCAGAAAATCTTAATCATGAATCGATTATTAATTCATTTTAGAGTGTAATTTACAATCTCTAAATACACATTTTGCTCAATAAAAGAAGATTTAGTGAAAAGCACATTAGTCCAGTATAAATGTAACATTTCAGAATAATCTATTTGTGTATCAGTTTTGTTGTGTTTTATTATCATGGTGTTGCTGTCTGTGTGTGTTCCCTAGTTAGTGTTCTTGGTTGTTCATCAGTTCCTCAGCTGCTCTGTTTCACCTTGATTACTCTCTGTGTATTTAAACTCTTAGTTCTGTCTGTTCATTGTTGCGTGTCGTTTATGTTGAAGTGCTTGTGTTTTCTCTCTCCTACATGTTAGATTTGTGATTAAAGACAGTGTTATTGTATTCTCCATCGTCGTGAGCTTCATTACAACCAGACATTCGTCACAATTTGTCACTGTCTTTTAGTCTGTTCTCACTTCTGTCTTGTTTCACAGCAAAGATTTGTCAGATTCCAGCATATGAAACTATTTTATAGCCACAAAGTTTAAAATGCTTCAAAGTTTAATGCTCTTTTTACTGATTCACATACAAACCCGTGAACTAATACCATTTCTGAATCTCTTCAGATGGAGATGCAGCGCTACAAATGATGTGACTTGTGTCCTGTTGACTTAAAATAAACTGAACAGTAAATACAGTAAAATGATACTAACTGTAGTTTCTCCAGCTTGAATTGTGGGTTCATCAGTAGATCACTGAGGTTTTTCACTCCTGTGTTTCCTAGTTCATTCCAGCTCAGGTTCAGATCTCTCAGGTGTGACGGGTTTGATTTCAGAGCTGAAGTCAGGATGACACACTGATTCTCTGTAATTCTGCAGTAACTCAGACTGAAGACAGAAAGAGAAAAGACAATGACTCAGATCTCTGATGATCAACTAACATGTTCATCTTCATCCAGATTTTTGCTGACAGATAAACAGGGATCTCCAGGTGCAGGAAACATGGAGAAAGACACACATTGTTCATTTAAATAAACTACTGACATTGTAACAATACAAAGATTGAAATGGTCGATCTATTTATGTTAGTTTACACATTCATTTCATCTTTAAGGTTCTTTCGTGTCAATGTCACTCTTGGTTTTCTCACTGGGACAAATGTGTTTATGTCGGTTGTTTTCAGACTCATCATCTACTCACTCACACTTTACGATAAGCTTTCATTTGTTAACATGAACTACATTAGTGAACATGATCCAGTGATGGACAATGATGTAAAAGTAGGAATAGTCTCATGAAAAACCAAAAATTTAGAAAATTAGAAAGCAAGAGCTCTTAATAATCACTGAAGTTGTCTGTCAGTTCAGTATGGTATATTTAATAAGAGTAGAATATTTCCATTTTTCACAATAAAAATGTTTTTGCACGTTACTGTTATTAACCTAATATTATCTGCATCTGAATTCAAGCTCAGTGCTTTACAGTCAAATTTCCAATGAATAAACATGTTTTAGTAACTGCACTTATTAATAGTAATGAAAAGGATTTGTAAAAATTAACTTTGATTTAAAATGAACCGGACCCGTGCAGGACTCTGATTCGTGGGTTCACAGAGATCTTCGCTCCCAGTGGTGAACCATTGAAAGTTTGAAACACGCTCTGAACCACTGATTCAAAACAAAAGATTCGTAAAGGTTTTAAAGCTTCATGAACTGTGTTTCAAAAGCGCCATCACTAGTTCATTGTGTTCAGGTGTTTCTTGTTTGTTTATTAGTGTGTGTGTGTGTGTGTGTGTGTGTGTGTGTGTGTGTATATAGCCTCATGTTACCAGTGTCTTTTGTCTGGATTTGTTCCCTGTAACTGCTGTTGGTTTATGTTCATGTTTCTCAGTCAAGTCTTTCTTTTAATTTTGTTCAGGTTTGGCAAGGCAATTTTACTTATATAGCACATTTCATATATAATTGTAATTCAAAGTGCTTTACATAAAAAGGAAACAAACACATAAGAATAAAACTAACATAATAAAATCAGAGAATATCACTATCTGGATGGAAGAGTCAGGGAGTTTCAGTCAGAATATTTGTCAGGTAGTGTGTGTTTAAACAGACAAATCTTCCTGAACTAACTCTGTCCAGAGCTCCATCAGGGATAACTCTACTCAACTCTGTTCACGTTTATTTGAATAAAGCTGCACTTGCCTTCAGTGGATCTTATTACAGGCAGATTCTGATCGCTGATTTTTAAAATGCACTTGTTCAATTTCACTCAAAAACCTGCAGAAGAGTCGATTCAGTTCTCAACTAAATGTCTGTTGCATTTCAAAAATGATAAGACAAAAAAACTTAATTATTGTTCTAAAGACAAGATCTAGTTAGTTATTTAGATGAAACACTTTTCTTTGAATATTTAAATACACAAATCTGTCAAATGTCTATTTGACCTGTAGCTTGAACCACAACTAAACTGTTGATGATCATCATCATCATCATCATCATCATGTCAGAACCTGCAGCATCTGATCTTCATTTTAAAGCAACAAATTGTCCAGTTTATTGTAGAATAAAATATTACATTTATGAATATTTAGCCTGCATATAAATAATTCAGTTCATTATTTCATCCCGTCTCACCTCAGTGTGTTCAGTTGACAGTTTGGATCCTGTAGTAAATCACTGAGCTCCTTCACTCCTGATTGTCCAGGATCATTTCCTGTGAGATCCAGCTCTATCAGGTGTGAAGGGTTTGATCTCAGAGCTGAAGCCAGAGCTTTATAACCTTCTTCTGTTACACTGCAGTTAGAGAGTCTAGAACAGGAATGACAACATTCAGCTGATTAATCAGTTCAACCTGAACAATATAAATCCTTAAAGTGAATTTTATTTTTTAAAATTAGTAGCAGAAACTGACAACTGAATATGGAGGCAAACAAAAGACACAGAGAACTTTAATATGTTACACATCAACATCACTTTCAAGGTCTCCATGATCTAAAACTGTACAGCTGTGAAAGACTGTGATCTGAATGATTCACAACAAGAATCCTGAAAATGGTTGAAAAAAATGTAAGATTTGATTTTCCTGCTAAGACAAAAGCTGAGATCAATCATCCTACAATAAAGCAATAAAACTCATCTGGAGAGAAGATTTCAAAGGAGCAGGACAAAGCCTAGCCCAAACTGTCCTCAAAACCAACCCCCCTCCCTCCACTCCCTTCCTCCCCCTGATTCAAGTCACTGAAGTTCTCTGAGAATGTATCTGTACTACGTAGGATGTATCTTGTGAATCTATTATTTTTCCAGTTTCGTGTTCAGCATGATTTTAAATGTCTCAGTGCAATTGGTAAAATGGTCTGTTCTCGTTTATGGCTTGTGTCTCTTCAAGAAAATCTTCTCCTCTCCCACGAAACCAGGTGTCGGGACAATAAATATTTACAATCCTTTTGTTCTGGTCTGGGTATTTAGGGGAAAAGACACAGCAGCAAGAGGGACATTCTGTAGCGAGAGACCCCACATAGAGCTGATGAGTGTCTCTCACCACCATCTCTGTGTGTGTGCATAACTTTAAATACTCTTAGAGAAATCTTTTGAGTAATTGATGTTATGTATTTATTATGTCTGAATTGGTTTATAATTGTGTGATTATGTAATTGGCATTGATACATTTTTACCTGATGAATAAATTGTTACATCTTGATTTATTTTGAATTCTTCTGAAATCATTATCACCGGTAGATCAAGAGGTTTTGGACACTTCCGCAATTCTGGATCAGGATATGATCACACTGAAACCCCAATAAATGGAGCAGGTGGCACATGTTTTGAGATTTTGGATTTCTGTCTATTATGACTTAGCATGTTGTTGTATCGTGGCTAAACAAACGGCGCTTTTGTGTGAATAAGCAGGCGGCGATTCCACAATTTGTGTTATTAGTAAACTCTACATCCTCTGACTAAGATCTAAACTGATGAGGTTGTGACGTAAAAGCATATTTTCGGCCGTTATGACTTTGAGCGGTGTGACGCCCTGATGAAATGATAAGTGAAATTAAGAGAAATTAAAGATCTAAATTAATTCATATTTAATCACACGATCAGCTATTAATGTTACATCAGAAACATTACCAATTAGAGATCGTTTACAATTGGAGGCAGATTAAGCGAACAGCTAAAGGAAAACTTAAACTCAATCCTAAAATTTATGTGAACTTCACGCGGGCGCTGAAAAGACATACACGCATTATACCTTCAACCTGACCGTCAGATTCCGCCATGACGGGTGATCCTTACAAAAATGAAAAAAATTTAAAGTTTGGGAATGGCCTAATTAAAGTCCAAACTTCAACTCATTGTGAGATATTGAGTATAAAGTGTTTTAGTTTAAACTGTTAAAGTGATTTTCAGCATTTTGATTCTTGTATGTGAAGAATGTTACTGACCTCAATCTCTCCAGTTTACAGTGTGAATCCTTCAGTGCGTCACATAAGTGCTTCACTCCTGAGTTTCCTAGTTCATTCTCACTCAGGTTCAGATCTCTCAGGTGTGACGGGTTTGATTTCAGAGCTGAAGTCAGGATGACACACTGTTCCTCTGTAATACTGCAGTAATTCAGACTGAAGACAGAAAGAGAAAAGACAATGACTCAAATCTCTGATGATCAACTAACATGTTCATCTTCATCCAGATTTTTGCTGACAGATAAACAGGATCTCCAGGTGCAGGAAACATGGAGAAAGACACACATTGGTCATTTAAATAAACTACTGACATTGTAACAATACAAAGATTGAAATGGTCGATCTATTTATGTTAGTTTACACATTCATTTCATCTCATCTTTAAGGTTCTTTCGTGTCAATGTCACTCTTGGTTTTCTCACTGGGACAAATGTGTTTATGTCGGTTGTTTTCAGACTCATCATCTACTCACTCACACTTTACAATAAGCTTTCATTTGTTAACATGAACTACATTAGTGAACATGATCCAATGATGGACAATACTAGTGCAGCATTTCATAACCTTAATGTAAGTTTCAACATTTACTAATTCAGTTTTAAATACAGAAGTTTTCTGTTAATATTAGTTAATCCACTGTGAACATGAACAATGAATAACTGTATAAACTAACATGAACAGATTAAGGAATAAAAGTATTTCCTCAATCAGAAGACAAATTAGTTTTGTTAAAGGTCGTTCATTTGCTTTAGTGCTGCACCGTGAGGCAGTGTCACGTCTGTTCTAGGTTTTGTTTAGTTTGTTTTCATGTCTTTTATTTTGTTTAATTCTCACAGTCTTGTTCCTCATGTGATCTTGTCATGTGATCCCCTGTTCATGTGTTCTGATTGGTTCCTTGTTTCATGTTTTCTATAGGCTTGTTGGAGATGTGCAGACCGATCGGTGTATGACATCAAAGTACCGCGAGAGCGTTTGCAGAGCATCAACTCCTTCTGCTTTAAATCGCCTATTTGTTCATTGTAGTGATGGGAGAAATGAAGCTTTTCAAAGCTTCCAAAACCAATTGCTTTGCAAAATGATTCACTGTTTCGAAGCGTTTGAAACACCACGCGCTGGTGACACCTGCTGGTCAGAACAGTGTCAGGTCAGAACGTCTACAGATGTATAAAACTGGTCAGAGATCAGGTAATAGGTTGTATGTCGAATGTCACATGACCAAACCAGAAGTGATCCGATCTATTTTACAGAATAAAGGAAGTTAAATTGCACATAACCTCTGTACAGGCCTCCTGACTGAGAGTAAATGGTCGCTTATTCAACCTTTCTTTCTGCCAGTACGACTAAATTTGGTTCGAGGTCGCACTGGTGACTCCACCACAACTGATACGAACTGCCATTTCTGTTTCATATAAAAACATCAAACGAAACGACAGTGAATCTAAACAGCGGTACTCGTTTGAGCTTTTTCCAGCACTTTAGAGCTCTAAATATTATCCCATTTTAATTATGATTACTAAAACTAAAAGTTGAAGGAAAACTAACACTTCTAGGCAAACAAGACTTTAAAAAAGAAAGACATGAAATTAGCACTAGATGGCGGCAGAGGAGCACTTACTGACTCCATAATAGATGGAAAAGTAGGAAAAGTCTCATGAAAAACAAAAACTTCTTCAAATTGTGACTGAATTAGAAAGCAAGAGCTCTTAATAATCACTGAAGTTGTCTGTCAGTTCAGTATGGTATATTTAATAAGAGTAGAATATTTACATTTTTCCCTATAAAAATGTTTTTGCACGTTACTGTTATTAACCTAATATTATCTGCATCTCAATTCAAGCTCAGTGCTTTACAGTCAAATTTCCAATGAATAAACATGTTTTAGTAACTGCACTTATTAATAGTGATATGATTAAATTACCTTTATGATTTAAAAACAGCACCACCTTCTGTAGAAGTGATCAAACCCGTGCAGGACTCATGATCACATTCACAGTCATGTTCAAAAAGAGCAATCAATATTTACACACTTATATTTAATTCACACAGAATTAACCTGTGAAAGTTAGGAAACACATCTCTGTGTTTATAGTGCAGCTGTTTTTTCAATCTGTCACTTATTTGAAGAGTTTAAGCTCTGGAAGAAAACCATTGTTCTCCCTCTTGTCATAGTCATATATCTGTCTATCTGTTCCTTGTTTTGTATTCCAGTCCTGTCATTTGTCATGTGGTCTTTGTTTTGAGTTTCTATCAGTCATTGTCACATTATCAGTTCATTTGAGTCAGCCGTGTCTTGTAATTAGTTATGTCTGTCACCTGTGCCCCGCTTATTATCCTCTTGTCTTCGTATTATCCTGTTTCCTGTCCGTATTCCTGGTGATTATTAAACTGTTTAAAAGTTGAATTCTGTCTTCATGCCTGTTCCTGCACACCTGAGCGTTACACCTCTACAGTAACTGAAATAATTATTGACTCATGATCAAACTGTCTTAGTCAAATATTTAAAGCTTGATGTCACGTTTTAATTTTGGGTTTTTAATTTCCTGTTTAATTGTATTACTTTACATTGTTGTGGCTCTGTGTGACGCTGAGAAAAAACTCAAATACATGAGGAAATATTATCAGTTACAGTAACATTACAATTAAAAGTACAGTAATATTTAAATAAATGAACAATACTCACGTCAGTGTGTTGAGTCGACAGTGTTTATCCTGCAGTAGAGCAGCGATCTGATTCACTCGTGTGTCTCCTAGTTCATGTTCTCTCAGATTCAGCTCTCTCTGGAGTAACGGGTTTTTACCCACAATTCTCTCCACATACTGACAGGCTTCATCTGCAGCAGCACTCAAAAACCTGCAGAAGAGTCGATTCAGTTCTCAACTAAATGTCTGTTTCTTACAAAAATGATGAGATAAAAAACTTAATTATTCTTCTGAAGACAAGATCTAGTTAGTTATTTAGATGAAACACTTTTCTTTGAATATTTAAATACACAAATACGTCAAATGTCTATTTGACCTGTAGCTTGAACCACAACTAAACTGTTAACGATCATCATCATCATCATGTCAGAACCTGCAGCATCTGATCTGATCTTGATCATTTTGTTGCAACAAATTGTCCAGCTTATTGTAGAACTAAAATGATATATTTGTTATTAATATTTATATAAATAATTCAGTTCATTATTTCATCCCGTCTCACCTCAGTGTCTTCAGTTGACAGTTTGGATCCTGTAGTAAATCACTGAGCTCCTTCACTCCTGATTGTCCAGGATCATTTCCTGTGAGATCCAGCTCTATCAGGTGTGAAGGGTTTGATCTCAGAGCTGAAGCCAGAGCTTTATAACCTTCTTCTGTTACACTGCAGTTAGAGAGTCTAGAACAGGAATGACAACATTCAGATGATTAATCAGTTCAACCTGAACAATATAAATCCTTAAAGTGAATTTTATTTTGTTCCTTGTACAAATATATTGAAGAGTAGTTGCAGAAACTGACAACTGAATATGGAGGCAAACAGGAAAAACATTGAAAGATAATCTCCGTGTATTTTGATGAATTACCACACAGAGCTACAAAAATTAGAAGAATGATGTTTTCTTTCATCTCTGATAGACCACCATCTTCTCTTTCATTTCAGTTATAAACATTCATTATATCTAGCCAGGTTTCATATATAAGTTTCTTCTTACAATAAACTTAAACATCGCCGAGACTGAAAGAGTACGAGCGGAAATAAACATGCACACACTCGCACCGCCGAAGCTCACAGGCGCCATCTTGTGCACGGAGGCCATTTTGATCTTTAACATTAGATCTTTCCTTTTCTTGGAAAAGTTGTTAATGTTGATTCGATATTACTATTAATGAAAAACACAACAACAATAAAATAGTACAATGAATAGTGCCTTTAAAATAGTATTATTGGAATAGTACAATAATTCACTCTCGTCATGTGACCTCTATGGCTCAACTTACCTCAATGTCTCCAATTTACACTTCATGTTCTTCAGTCCAGTGCAGAGCAGCTTCACTCCTGAATCCTGCAGATTATTATTGCTCATGTTCAGCTCTTTCAGATTGGTATCTGATCCAAGAACTGCAGCCAGAGCTGAACAGCTTTTGTCTGTTAAGTTACAATCATTTAACCTACAAGGGAAATAAATCACATCACAGAATTAGATGGAACACATACAATATTAAATGTTTGATTACTATTATAAAAGCATAAACTGTATTCAGTAAAGAGGCTGAGCTAAACTAAAATTACTCTTCAAAAACTAGTATTTCCTGTATAATATTTTTATTCAGTGACAAATTTCCTAGATAAAATTAAGCAAGATTGATAAAAATATATTTGTGTTAAGACTTTTAGCTTTTTAAAGCTTTATAGCTGAGCCTGATTTCTCCCAAGGATTTTTTCTCTATTTCTTTTAGCTGATGGAGTTTGGGTTCTTGCCACTGTTGCTTTTTCCTGCTTAGTTGGGGACATTTAATATTCAGTAATATTATTGACTTGACACTATTAGATGAGACAGTTCACACTTTTATAGCAAGTTAAAGGCCTTTCACTATAATTCAAAAAATCCTTCCATTCACATGTACATGTCTTTTTGCTATGAAATCTTTAATGAAGTAAAGCTAAGATTACTTAATACAAAACAAATACGCAAACATTTAAATGTTCTTTTATATTTTGTCTAAAGGTTTGATAAACTGTCTTCATTAAAGATAATCAGATTTTTCAGACTATTATTTCATATTTCATCTCCATGATGGGAATTATACAATAATTATATGAGATTCTATAATCAGTACAGAATAATGAAGATAAATGCATTTTTCAGATGAGAGTAAAACATGACAAAACATTAAATGACTCACAGAGCTCTTCTGCAGGTTTTGATGACTGCCGATAATCTAATGAGACACTCATCTGATTTCCTGAATTTCTGAAGCTCAAACTCCTCCAGCTCTTCCTCTGATGTCAACAACACAAAGACCAAAGCTGACCACTGGGCAGGTGAAAGGTCACCAGATGAGAGACTTCCTTTGCTAAGGTGGGTCTGAATCTCCTTCACCAGAGTTTGGTCGTTCAGTTCATTCAGACAGTAGAACAGATTGATGGATCTCTCTGCAGACAGATTACCTTCTAATTTCTGCTTGATGTACTGAACTATTTCCTTGTTGCTCTGGTCATTGTCGTCTCGCTGTGTCAACAGACCCCGTAAGAGTCGTCGATTGGACTGGACTGACAGACCGATGAGGAAGCGAAGGAAAAGATCCAGGTGTCCATTGTCACTCTTGAGCGCCTCGTCCACTGCAGTCTTGAGAAAACCAGTCATGGTTTCAGTTTTCTTGTTGATGTCTAGAAACAGATGTCCATAATGGGGCTTGATCGACTTTTTATTTCTGTTTTCCTGTTCTGTAGACTCATGAACAAACACACTTTTCTTGTTGATGTCTAGAAACAGATGTGCATAAAGGGCTGCAATAAACTCTTGAACGCTCAAGTGAACAAAGCAGTACATGGTACCAAGAATGATCCCTGTTTCCTCCTTAAAGATCTGGGTACACATGCCTGAGTACACTGATGCCTTATAGACGTCAATACCACAGGCTTCCAGGTCTTTGTCATAGAAGATCACGTTGTTTCTCTCCAGCTGATGAAATGCCAGTTTCCCCAGTGAAAGGATGGCGTCTTTATCCCAGGAAACATCTGCTGCGTATTCTCCATCATACTTTCGGCGGCTCTGCTGGATCTGAAAGCGGAGAAAGTGTGTGTACATTTGTGTCAGAGTCTTGGGAGTGTCTTCAGTGTTTGATTCCTGTGGTGTTTTAGAGATCTCAACAGCCTGATTGTTTTTCACATCATTATTTCTTTTCTCCTTCAGAATGTTCTGGAGAACAGTGGCTGAAATCCAGCAGAAGACTGGGATGTGGCACATGATAAAGAGACTCTTTGATTTTTTAACATGATCAATGATTGTGTTGGCCTGATTCTGATCCCTGAATCTTTTTTTGAAGTACTCTTCCTTTTGTGCGTCACTGAATCCTCGTATCTCCGTCAGCCGGTCGATACAGTCAGGAGGAATCTTACTGGCAGCTGCTGGTCTGGTGGTGATCCAGATGAGAGCAGAAGGAAGCAGATTTCCCTTCATGAGGTTCGTCAGGAGAACATCCAGAGAGGCTGGTGACGATACATCACACCACGACTCATTATGATGGAACTTCAGAGGAAGACGACATTCGTCCAATCCATCAAGGATGAACAGGACTTTGAAGTGATTCCTTCTTGTAAGGTTCAGTCCTTTTGTCTCTGGGAAAAAGTGAGTTTTAAGGTCCATCAAACTTAGTTTTTCTTTCTCCTTTAAGTTCATCTCTCTGAATGGAAGAGGAAATATGAAACGGATATCTTGATTTTCTTTTCCTTCAGCCCAGTCCAGAACAAACTTTTGCACAGACACTGATTTTCCGATGCCAGCGACTCCTTTTGTCAGTACAGTTCGGATCTCCTCGTCTTGTTCAGGAGCTTCAAACAAATTTGAGCATTTAATCTGAATCTCTTGAGATTCATGACGCCTGGAAGCAACTTCGATCTGTCTGACCTCATGTTCAGTATTGACCTGTTCACTGCCACCCTGAGTGATATAGAGATCTGTGTAGATGTTATTCAGAAGGATAGAGTCACCATGCTGCGCCATTCCTTCAAACACACACTGATACTTCTTCTTTAGGCCACATTTTAGCTGATAACTGTAGATCAGCTCAACTAAACACAGGAACAAAAAATAGTTTTAGTCTTAATTTATAGTTTTATAGACAGTCAACATTAATAAGTGTCAATCGGTCAGATGGTCAAGAGTCTCTTACCTTCTAGAGCATCAGCAGCTTCATCTTGCTTCATCTCTCTCAGGTAATGTAGTGTGAGATCAAGAGCTGCTGCTTTGATACTGCATCTGTTCTCATTAAAGTCCTTCACAAAGTTTTCTGTGTTCTCATTTTGTAATATTTTCTTAAACTTTTCCAGCTCTTTCTTCAGAAATGTGATTATTTTGCTCTCAAGATCCTACAAACAAAAGAAAGAAAAAAGTCAGAATAACACAATTTAAACCAAATTGTACATCTACATTTGATCAACACTATTTATTCAATAATAATATCTGTAAAAATAAATCCAGTTAAAAGACTAACATGCTAACCAGCTGTTTAGAAAAATAAAAAGGTGTGTGGTTAAAAGGGAAAATAAAGAAGAATTAATTAAATTTCTGTTCAATATCATATTTGTTTGTTATAATATAAAATATTATTGAAAATGTGTTTTCTCACCTGGAAGATCCACAGGAGATTGTCTTTGAAATTCTTCTGGTTCCTGTGAGTCTGATCGTCTGAGTCTAATGTCTCATATTGAAGCCTGGAATCAAATAAATACAATAAAATACTGATTTTCTAGCGAAATATTACAAAAAGGAAAAAAAGCATCAGCTGTGAATACTCTGATAAATATTTGATCTAAAAATGTTCCATGAGTGATATTCAATGATACAACTTTTCAACAGTCAACATGTGACCAAAAATTAGAAACATGAAAAACCTTTTATTAGATGATGGTGTTTTCTCACTGAATTCTGGTGGTAATCCTCTTGACCGGTCACTCTTCAGTGACACAGAGCTGGACACATGTGAGTCTGATCTTACACTAATGACACAAAGAACAGAGAAAAACACTTTAGTATAGGAGATACTAGAGACTCATTTGAAAAGGTTTAATGTTGCAAATAGTAATTAAATGCAGTACAGCTGTGCATTTGTCTATTTATGACTATGTTTGGATGGATATTTACATGTTTAGTTGCATGATCAATATTTCATAGTGAATTTATGCCTCTTTGTGTCTGTCTGTGTAATTGTGTTACTGGAATGAGTTTTATTGTGATTTATTGTTTTATTCTGTCAAGTTCAGTCACAGACACCACTGTGACAAATAATGAAACTCTATAATGAAACACACAAAAAACCTTTTATTAGATGATGGTGTTTTCTCACTGAAGTCTGGTCCTACACCTTTTGACCGGTCACTCTTCAGAGACACAGAGCTGGACACATGTGAGTCTGATCTTACACTAATGACACAAAGAACAGAGAAAAACACTTTAGTAAAGGAGGTTCAACTGTGTCTGAAACACATCCGTGTCTTTATCTAATCCTCCACAGAAATGAACACTCACAATTTACAGTTTTTCAAATCATTTTATTTCACTGGTTCACATTGGGTTAATGATTTCTTTAATGTACATGAGTGAGATTAAATAAGTTAAAAACTCTTGACTCTGATTTAAGAGAACATGTCAAGTTGTTGTTCATTGACAGAAATGGAGAGCAGAAATGTCTGTGTGACACAGTTTTGTGTTCTTTAGATTATTCCACAATAATATAAGCCAGCTGGAAAACTTCTGGAGAAATGTCACTTGTTGGTGTGTTAAGCAAAAATAGTGTAAAACTAAGTTGATAATCAGAATATAGTCAGGCCTCGCATTAATTTAGTTAATCTAATGTACGACGACAGAAAAAATTAATAAAGATGTTCCTCCTCGACTAAATTCAATTCAACAATCAGTTTTCACACTTTCTTGTGGAAAAAAAACCTCAACAATTGAAGATTTATTGTGCACTTTAGTTCGATTCACTGAATAAAATGTGTTTCTCAAGTGTGCTGAAATCACTGATCTTGTGCTGAACTGACCGACAGCTTCAGTGATTACAGAGGGACAGCGAGCTCGCTTTCTGTCCAATTCATTCACAAGAGAAGATATTCTTCATGACATTTTGTACTTCATACATCACCACGACAAACTGTAATTTTAAACCTAGTGATTTTGTTTAATATTCAAAAGTGAAACAGAGAATAACTGTTACAGGAAATGACTAATGCTCAAATAAATGCTACTCTGGCGCCACCTTCTGGTTATAGTGGTAATTAATGTCTTTATTATTTTTAAATAAAAGTGTTTTCTATCAAATGGATTTCCTACATCTTGAAACGTTCAGTTTTACAATCTCAGAAGGATGAACAAATGTTTGTGGTCAAAACATTAAAAATGTCATTAGTGTGTGTGATTACAGACAGAGTTTCTTACTCAAACGTTCCCATCAGCTTCGTCTTTATTGTAATCAATAAAACTGGTTTATTGGCAAATTAGGCAAGTGTGAAAACTGCAATAAAATAGAAATATAACATTAAAAATCAACCATTGATGGTTTTGTGTCGATGTACAGAATGATCAGCAGTTCACCAGAAATGACCAAGATGACGAAAACCAGGAAGTGACCGAGCTTATGGTCAATTAAATTAAGAGTTTATTTGTTTCATAATGTCTGTCAATAATTTTATGATCTAAAAACTAAAGTCATGTATTTGGTTTAATTTAGTGTGTCAAATCTAGAAGAGAATTAACACATGATTAACTGTGATATTGTCTATAGAGTCCTGTGGCAAACCAGGTTTTATAGACAATGTCAGAGTTCATTTAAGAAGTTCAAACATCTGCAAATATAAAACAATGATTAAAGTTCAGTTATTGACAGGAATTGACAAACTCCAGTAGAGTGTAAATGATGGTGTGAAACAGACGCAGTCTTACCTGTGTTTCTCTGAGAGACTCATCTTTCCTCGCTCCTCTGATCAGCACTGCTTTGAGAAAACAATCAATCGTTCAGCAGGACCTGGAAATGACAAGATTTACAGAGATGAAGACCATGAAGATGATGAAGAATGAGGAGTTAGCAACAACAGCAACAACAATGTGTGAAATAAAGTCACTTACAAATATATTGTCATGCCAAAGAACTGAATGGACTTAATCATTTCAGATTTAATGAGTTTAACTGATTCATGACTCCAAATATGAATTTATTGGGGAACAAGAATTTACACAGTTTAAACCCAATCTGTTATGGTTACAGAGTCACTAAGAAGCGAGGCGTGCAGATCCATCTGTAAAGCCTTTTATTTACAAACGAAGGCAAACACGTGTGATATAGACATGACAAAGAGCATTCAGGGACAGGCAAGGGTCAACAAACGGAGAATGTCATCCACTGGGCAAGGCTAGGGGGTAATCCAGATACCCAGGCTAGAGTCCAGAGGGGTAATCCGAGGCAAGCGAGAGTCCAGTGCAGACAGAGAACAGACACAACATGAGAAACCAGGTAAGGATCAAGACTAGAGTATGAATACTCAGAGGCTCCGAAAAGTTGCTCTCAGCTACACAGTGAAATACACAAACAATCCTCAGCGAGTGTGTAAGTCAGTGTTTTATAGTCCTTGTGATTGACTACAGGTGTAAAAGCAATTAGATAAACGGGACATGTGAAATGTATTCCGGAGTAATTAATGTAACTTTGTGCCATGGAAAAAAGTATTAAATGGTGAACGGGTGCCCTCTGGTGGTGAGTGGAGGGAAACAACAGGCGCAAGACACGAAAGTTACATTCTCTATCGCAGTTTAATATCATTTTAAAATCCTATTTACACAATCTTTATTAACTGTTTAATCGTTTGTCATTTGATCATTACTTCAAGTTCACAATGATGTTGAATTCATCAACTACTAATCATTGTTATACATGAACTGAAATATTGAATTTAATAATAATAATAAAAACGTTAGACTTCATTCAGTTCTGTAAATGTCTGGTTCAAAAATAATTTGGATTTCGCATGAATATTTATTATATTTATTTAAAATATTTTTGTGTACAAACTGTATCAAAAAAAAAAAAAAAAAAAACAGGAGAGAAAACCTTCAGAAACATATTCGTTTTCAAAAACTCATGTAAAATGTTGTAACTCATGTTGTAAAATTCATGTTTTAACATCCGTGGCCTTCAAAAGATTGTAATTTCTGTCAGAAGAAAGTTTTCTTGTCCACTAGGAAGTGAATTTATAGTATTAAAACACATTTACCTCCTTCACTTGTTGTCTGTCAGAATCTCCTGCTGGAATCGATGGATTGAGGATTAAATATTCATCAATGACCGCGATTTGATCATCTTTGTGATAAACTGACTGTAAAAATGTATTTTAGATCGCAGCATGAATCAAATCCAGTGAGAAACAGGTTTATCGCTGTCATGTGACGATCCTTTCGCTTCCTTCTTCTTCTTCTTCTTCTTTTATGAAATCTTGCTGTATTCAGCACAAACAGACTGTTTTTATTCACACATGGACCGTCTCTATTCACATGTTATTTTTATATTCTGTTATTGTTTGTTTTTTCTCGGGTTCAAGCTGTATTTCAGATCCCACACCAGAAACAGCTCGTTTGTTCCCTTGTTTTATTTATTTCAATCAAATTCGTTTGTTTAATCCTGTTTCTACTATATATTCTTTTATTAATATCCTCTTTTAATCCTGTTCCTAATATCCAATTTATCTTCTTTTTTCCTTACTATCACTTTTAAGTATTTTATCATTTTAATTCTCTCTATATTATATTTCCGCATGTTTATTATTTTAATGTTACATGTTCAGCGGTTTCTATTTCCTCACAAAAGACGCATTTTCCTGTAATATTTATTTTGTAAAGTGTTGCATTTATTCCTGTGTGTCTTTTGTAATCTAGTTAAAATCACCTCGTTTTTCATCTTCTGAATTTGTACATTTCTTTGCCTGATGGATTAATTTCATAATAAAATCCTCCTGGATCAGTCGTGTCCCACTTCTTCTGACACTCTTTTTGAATATTTGGTTTAATCATGGATTTAATTTCTCCTCTTTCTAATGGGACTTCAGTTTCAATATCAATATTTCCTTTCCATTGATTCCTTTGTATCCAACAAAATTGGACATCAATTCTCATACTATTTAGAGATTTTAATGTCATGTATATATCATATGGTTTAAAATGTCTTCTCTAATAGATTTATTTGATACCAGACTATTCAGCAGGATGTCTCTGTCTGGTCTCAGATCAGAACACTGATGCTCCACAGGATCAAACAGCAGCGATGTCTTCTCTTCTCTTGGGTGTTTACTGTAAGAAATGGACAGTGTCACAATCATCTGTTCTGGTTTCACAGTCTCTCTTCAGAAGGTTTCATTGATGTTCAACACCACATCAGCAGCACAAAAGAACACAAAACATTCTTCTGAACAAACACGTGCAGCTCAAGAAACTAGTGCGATTATATGCTCCACAAACACCAAGATTAAATGCTGTGTAAAAAAGTCACAATTTCCATTCTGCAAAAACTGTGTATATTCTCCCTCATAATGAAACAACGGATCATCCCGTAGCCGGTCTTTCTGTTCCTGGTTTCTCTTAAAAACAAAGTTTGATGAATCAAAACACTTTTACAGCATCACATCTTCTGTCGTAATGCCACCATTATTGCAACTAATTCTACTGTATATATTGCTAAATTATTTGATAATCTTTTGAATATTTTGAATTCTGGAATAAATATTCATATATGCTGGTACGTTTGATCGTCTGTAAAGATCTGTAAATATGAAAAATAGTTTGCTTGTATTTCTCTATATATTTATATTACAGTCTTCAGGAACTCTTAGTTTGATGTTCTTGTTTGCTGTTTTCCAGTCTACTCCAATATGCCAGAGATATTTTGTTTCTTCATATATAAGGCATTATTTTTTTTATCATTTTTTAGGTTTGTTTCAGCTGCTGCTCACAAGCATCATCAGAAATGGGTCCAAGCGTTCCTCTATCTGGATGTTTTATCTCGTCCTCGTCCTGATTCGTTCCTCATCAACATTAGAACTGTTTTACTTTTATTCTCTGTCATATTTATATGAGTTCTCCATGTGTATTTGCTATCAAACCATAATCTGAAATATTTAAATACTGACACTCTATCTAATGGATTTCCATTCCGGTACAGTTTGATATTTTCAGGAATATTTTTCCTTGAGAAAAACATATAGTTTCATTTACTGACAGATCACTTAAAACTTCATGTTATGGACCATCTTTCCACCTGTTATTGATTTTTGATGAACTTCTGTTATATATTCAATATTTCTTCCACTTTAATGTACAATCATCTGCGTATAAATCAGCTCCAATTCCTAAATCAATTATATTAAAAATGTCATTAATCATAATGTTCAATAGTGTTGGACTAATTACACTTCCTTGCGGTCCTCCACACTTCATTTCCCACTTTAACTTTAAATGATCTCTGTAAAAAACTGCTGTATCCAGTTAACTTTTCATCCCCTTTTTTTTTATGTATCTTGATTAATAATCCTTCTTTCCACAGTATTACTTTCGTTTTCTTCTTCTTCGTGGCTGTTACAGGAGGGGTTTTAACCAGCTGAACAGTTGTACAGCGCCACCTACTGTACTGGAGGATATTCTACCACATTTATCTAAATCCTGTTTAAGAGCACTTAACATTTCAACAGTGTTATATACATGTTATTACTGTAATATTATCTAAGACCCTGGACACGACTGACATCCTGCGGTTTGTGTTTGTTATACATTCAGTTCTTTCTGCTCCGACACTCATCCCATAAACCTGCATTATGAAGAATCTTTTCCTGTTTTTCCTGGCAGCCTGTCCTCTATCCATAACTTATTAAATATGTCCAGGATCATCTCATGTATCTTAAACATAACAGGTTTTTTCTTTTCCTGTCTCAAGTCCACTAATACGTTTTTAAGTTTTCAGTCCAAAAGCAGCATCTAAAGTTTCCTGTCTAACTGGTTTCTGATCCTGTCATGACTTTTCCCGGCTGATGGTCATAAATTCACTTCACATGATGTGATGAACTCAACTGCATTACATTATATCCTGAATCAATAGATCTAATTATAGCAGATTTGATTTCTTCTGTTAATGTGTTGATGATTATTTATGTGATGTTCCTGCATGTTTCCTCTCAGATTGTTGTCGAGGTCTTCAGTGTCGCACAAATACATGAGAGCATGTTCCTGCTGTTTTCATTCTCATACAAAGAACAAAACAAAAATACAAAACTGAAGACTGAAAATGGAAGAAAAATCTAATGAACAAAATCCCAGGAGAACAAAGTTGGACACAACATCAATTATGAGCTGCTGCTTCAAAGAAGTTCACAGTAAAATCTCAAAAATGAAAGAGAATCAGGAAACCCATAACATACGATATATCTGTGAGAAAGATCATGAACGCTGATATAAATGCAATCTAAACAGAGTAAATGAGTAAAAAACTATTCTTATACCTGTATAACAGTGACATTAAAACATGATAAAACATGCATTAACAAATATTCAAGTAAAATTAGTTATATTAAAATTGAAATGTATAGAAATAAGGGCACTTTCCATTGTCACAAACACTAACTTCAAATGTGAATTACCGCATGCAACAGCAGACGTTCATAAAGCCACCTTCTGTCTTCTTCTGTTGGACCAGGAAGATCCCGAAACAAACAGAGATCCAGGACTTTACTCTACTGGTCCTCATTCAATGGAGACGGTCTCTCGTCTGTCAACATCTGGGCCGTCGTCCAATCACAGAGCGGCTGAACCTCGAGCTCATGAACACAAGCTCTGCTGAGCTCAAGACATGAACACGTGCAGAAAGGAACGGTCCAGCGTTCTCCCGCTGGAAGAAGAGATCGCTTTCCATGAGGAATTGTGACGATGAGGACACCAAGTTGTCTGGCTCTTCCTCAAAGAGGGACTCCTGTGTTTCCTGTTCATTTAATTCCAGATCAGCGTTAAATCCCATCAAAACTATTATTCAAAATGTAAATGTTGCGGTTCAACCTGAAACCATACTTCAGTTTTTCAAGAACTGGAGAAGAAAAGTGTCTGGTCCCTCCATCATCAACTGCAGCGTCTCCTGAAACAACGAACATCCAGTAATTAACGCTGACATCACCAATACACCATATGAGCTGCAGGTTTGACTGCAAACACAGTTTCATCTTCTCTAGGCTGTTCCTTGAAGTCCACGTTTAACAGGACATGCCGCTCCACATTTCTTTGCTTGTAGAAGTTGATCGGTCGCCTCTCCTGTTGTTCAGCACAGGATCTCAAGTCCAAACACATTAAAAGAGCTTTCCCTGTTTCCTTTCTGGATCCGGATGGATCTTCCAATCTGGTGAATAAAACGACATTTATTCCTAAATAATGCAAAATCACAAGAGCTCCGTTTCACGTCAACAGAAGTGTAATTATTTCCATCTCTACTTGTTTGCCACAAATTCAAGATGGACGACAAAATATCGACTTCTTTAGAATGACAGCAATAGAATATAATGTCAACAAACGGTCACATGATCCTCTTTTGCAACGAGCAAAAAAAGCCAAAGGAGAAACAGTTTATTACCATCATCCATGAATGAATCTCAGCAGTTCGTTCTCTTCATTATCCATAAATCATAACTCAGCTGTGTTGATCATCTCATCATTCATTGGTCTACAATTTAGGAAATGGAAAAACAATTAAAAGCTGTTTCTAGTGTGAGGTAAAGAGTGCTTTTAGAAATCATTTTCTGTTTCTCACAAAACTAATATTTTCCAGCTTTTCACTCTTTTCCTCACATTCACTGACACAAACTTCTAAAATGTCCGTTTCTTCTTGACCAATAGGACAGCAAGCCTATAATAACGATGACCAACACAAAAAACACGTTCAAAATGCAACATTTTTCCTTCAGTTCACAATGAAGCTTTTGATCATCTCGAGTCAAATATATTCAGCGTCAGTAAGAATCAGGATGATAATTGATGAACATCAAAGAACTTGTGATCGCTGTGGGATGCAGCATCCACCGGGAAAATGTCCAGCTTATGGAAAAAGTTGCAACAATTGTGGTAAAAATAATCATTTTGCACATTGTCGTAAAGGCAAAAGCTCTTTTTTCAAGCTTCCACTGGTGTCTGATGATTCTTCAGCACGTCCACAGCACAGATCTCATTCAACAATTCTTGTCTTTACAGTCTCTGCCGCTCTACAAAGTCAAAGTCTCCAAGTCCAAATCTTGTTCTCCAAGGAACCGTTCCCTCAATCCATTGTCAGGTTTTCCACACACAATTCTGTCTTTTATCAGGGAATCTGTGAACTCTTCAAACACGTTTCACTCCTGTGTCTGATCTCCGTCACACACTGATCAATAGTTTCCACACTTTTCTTCATGAATGTGAAAATCGCTGCCTTTCATAGGAAACTTTCCAATCCTCAGCAACATCAGTGGAGAGTTGAAGCTTCGGAGAGTCTGCAATCCTTCCATCTCCTCTGTGTTTCTCGTCACTCGTGAGCGTGTAATCCAGACTGAGAAACTCCACAGAAAGAATAACAGTGTTTTGACTGATGAGAGATGTTATATATAAATGGACAATTATGAAAATATAACGTTTTTGGATATGTTTCTCTTGTAGTTTTATTGAACGAGGACAGATAAGAGCGGCGACAGCAGTGTTTGTACCTACTGCACGTCATGTCCTGTCCACCACACATTCAACTGATGATGAAAATCACACTGGAGATCATTTACGTTTCATCAATGTTTTGTTTTAAGCTGCATATAAATGTAGTTTTATTAGTTCAGATTTCTGAGGCTGATGATGTTTGAAGTTGCAGAAAACCTGTACCGACCTTCATCCTACTGACGTCCACTACAATGAGGAGGAGATGTGACTCTTCAAACTTCATTATAAACTGTAATTGTTTCGAAACAGTCATGTTGCAATCCATGTTTCAACTATTGAAATTACAGCCATTCTGTGTGAAATTATTGTCTTTACTAAATTATTGTTATCCAGAGCCTTAATGTAATTAATTATTTTAATGAAAAACAGGCAAGAACAGACTTCATCCAGGCGTGGAAACGACAACATTCTCACATGAATATTTAATGCACAGCAAAATATAGTCACTGATTTAAACCTCTTCAGAGATTTAAAGGGTTGAAACACACTAATATACTCTACAAAGAACCACATTGTGTTTAATCTACAATATGACAAGCAAATAAGCATTTGTGATGTGAATAGCACTTCTGATTAAAAGTGCCACACAGATTTCACCTGCTTCTAGTCTGGATTCACACTGTTTTTGTACAGAAATGGAGATCAAGCGGCACAGTGACAACAGCGAACTCTACGGTCACAGAACACGATGGTCATCTGTGTTGGTGTAAAGCTGCTGTGGTCAGGAGCTCAGAGTCTGTCAGCGGCGCTCCGCTTCAGTCCAAAGATTCAGAGGAAATGGCGTCCAGCGGGGAGCACGCCTCCATTTTGTGTGCTTGAACATTGGCAGGAGATTTCATAAGGCTTCAGGAGATTCGAGGAAGGAGAAATCCCATAACATCAGCTCTGACACAATGTCTCGTTCCCTCCTTCTGAAGAATGTTGGCAATCAATCAAACACAAACATTTTTCTGTGTGAAAAATATCTTTACAGTAGAAGTCATACGTGTTATACAGGATATTGTAGCGGGACACTGGATGCAGCACAGGATCAGCCCCAAATAAAGACAAACTCCAGTAATGTCTTCTCTTAGGTGTTACTGCAAACATGAAATGGGACAGTGTTACAACAATCATCTGTTCAGGTCTGCAAATACATCACAATCTCTCTTCAGAATGTTTCACGCAGACTCATATTACAGATTGTTTTCTTGACAATATCTTAAATTGTTCCGCTTAATAAAATTCAGAACACCAAAGACACATTTTTTATATAGAATTAAAGATTCATGAATAATGAAAATTATTAAAACAACAGATTGAAATGAACACAACAACTCTGTTGTCCCTTTAAACATATTTACAATGTAAACATTTCTGTATTAATATACAAGTCAGACCAGGGAGTGTTTCTCAAAAGCATCGTAGGCATAAGAAGATCGTAGAACTATTGCCACCGATGGTCTCTACGATCAACTGAGCTCACGATTCTCTGAGAAACACAGTCCAGCATGGTTTCTTCTCCAACAACTCTAAAGATCGCTCAACATCTACAACTTCATCTTTATTTAAGAAGGAGAATCTCTCTCATCTGCTCATGAAGCTTCAATAATACAACAGACAAGAGAACTTTTCACACTAAAACAATTGTTCTGAACTTTGAAAGACACACAAATGCTGTGAACTGGTAAAAATGTTCAGTTGTTCTGGCTAGAAGAGACTCCATCCACAGAACAAAGACAATATACTGTATATCTGTGCATTAGAAACAGACAGACACATAGAGAACTTCATATGAAATAAAACAGAATAACAAACATAAACAAATATATTCTGTGCATTAAATTTAGACAGATAAGTTTATATCCCTTGTAAACTTTACATATTTTGATAGATTTTTCTGCTCTACTTGACAATCAAGTTTATGATTAGAAACATTTGAATCATTATGGATGAGTTCAATCCAAACATTATTATATTTGTAGGCCTGATACTGAAGAGCCTGAAGATTTCTGCTGACAGACTCATCTGAGCTTCTTCCTCCTGTTCCTCCTTTAAAGCTGCTGTCTGTAACTTTTCTCATCTTCATCTTCATCTTCATCTATACACTGTAAGGAGGAACAGAAGAGAAAACAATCAGTGTTCAGTGGAACAAAGTGACAATTAGTTCCTATATTTCAACTCATGTTTTTTGAGTTCCATTAAATTCCTGTAATCAGATTAATTACTGACTTTACATGATCCTGCAGAGATATTTGTGTTTGAAATATAATCCATGAAACCATGAATCACGTTGATCTGTTTGTTTGTTTGTGTTGGTGTGACTCCTATTGAGTCGCTGTAAAGAAGAAACTAATGAGTGTACGGCGTATGGAATAAACCACAGGGAGCAAATACAAATGATATTCTGAATTCAAACAAAAAGCTTCAGTTAAAGCCGTTCGTCCTCTAGTTGAAACATGTTTGTAGGGCTCTGAGTAAATCACTGAAAGTAAAGTGAGTGTAAAGTAGTGTGACGTGTTGCTCGTCAAAGTAAAAACACACTAGAGACAGAGACATTTCTCATGTGAGGCTGGACGGCTGTGAGCTGAAGCTGAACGCCACTGATTTTAGCAGGAGTGCAGCGTTTTCCTACAATCTCACCAAGTCTATTTTCAAACTGAAATGATTCACGACTGACACAGTTAATAAAGCAGGTGTTGTTGTATAAAGCTGTGACAGTGTGCTTTTGTGCTCTTTAAACATTTCAAGAACTTCACATTTTGTTTGTTGCAATAAAGATTAATGATGATTTTCTTTCACGAACATCTGAAAGGTTTGTTCACATATCAGAGGAAAATGAAGATCTCTTTAATATCACAGTGATGTTTCCTCACCTCAGGACACAGTTTGAGTCTCGTAGCACGTCTCTGAGCCGCTGCTTTGAGTCTCCTATCCTATTGTATCTCAGATCAAGTGCTTTTAAAAACTGCAGAGCTTCTGAGTTAGTCAAAGACTGAGTTAAAGAAGAAACATCTGTAATGCCACAGTCCTGTAGACTAGAAAGACAAACAGAGGAAGAGAGATTATCTTACAAACAAATCAAATATAATGTGAACTCAGACTCATTGTGAGATATTGAGTATAAAGTGTTTTAGTTTAAACTGTTAAAGTGATTTGAAGCATTTTGATTCTTGTATGTGAAGAATGTTACTGACCTCAATCTCTCCAGTTTACAGTGTGAAATCTTCAGTACGTCACATAAGTGCTTCACTCCTGTGTTTCCTAGTTCATTCCCGCTCAGGTTCAGCTCTCTCAGGAGTGACGGGTTTGATTTCAGAGCTGAAGTCAGGATGACACACTGTTTCTCTGTAATTCTGCAGTAATTCAGACTGAAGACAGAAATAACAATAGTTCACATCTATGATGATCATCTTATTGAAGAGCTTCATTTAGTTTCCAATAGTCTGTTTTGAAACGCAGTTACACTAGTTCTGTGTGCTGGAAGACACTGTTTCTTCTCTTTCATTTTAACTCTTTATTTGATTATTCTTTATTCTCTGTTGAAAAGGCAGATTTCTGCATGTAATCAATCAGTTCATCATATCAAATGCTGGAAATTCAACAATGACTAACTAGATTAAAAAACACACAAAAATGTGACCAATAGGGAAACCCAGAAAGTTCACTGCGATAAAGAATGAAAAATAAGCCCTGCTGTCTTAAAATAAATCAACTTCAATCTCACTGTAACTGCTGTAGCGTCTGGACTGGATCACGGATGATCAATTCATTTTTA
The DNA here is from genome assembly GCA_038088235.1 of Zacco platypus. Taxonomy (NCBI): domain Eukaryota; kingdom Metazoa; phylum Chordata; class Actinopteri; order Cypriniformes; family Xenocyprididae; genus Zacco; species Zacco platypus. The sequence continues at coordinate 31,986,776 of CM076080.1, read as the reverse complement.
GGTTTTAAGAAAAGCTTTTAACCCTTTGACTCGCATAAGTAAATCTTAGTCGGCTCCGAATGTCCTGGCCCCCCCATGGGCAAGGGACATTTTAAGTGGCGAGGTGTGAGGCAAGGCAGAATCTCTTTGGAAGTCTCCCTGACTTCAAAAGATACTAATCAGCTCACACCAAATTCTTCCCCCCCACACAAGACCAGGGACAAGGAGTCCACGCACACACACAGAGACATTCATCAAAATATGAATATTCCCAAGTGTTTTTCCTGTGCTTTTCTTTTTGTATGCATGTCTATATTACTCCCACTTAGTTACCTCTTGTAGTTGTGTTAGTTTCACTGTAAAATGCTCATATTCAAATGTAAGATGTATATGTATATGTCCTAAAGAGAGTCCGAAACGCACGATTCTTGGATGCAAAACATTCCTCTGTGAATTTCATAACTAGATATTGGTGTTATATCATGATAATATGCATTATTCTACTTTTAAGGTACTTTGAAGGAAAAGGGACCCAGTTTAAGCACCTCTGTAGATAATGCAAATTAGGCCATAAAAAGAAACAAAGGAAAGTTCTCCCGCTAAAAGTCCATGTTCCCTATTGGTCCGTACAGCCAGAATAGGTGTGACCGGGTTTATCTTTATAACACCTAAACACGAGCCTATCCATGCTCAGTCGCTTCATCCTAAACGAGACGTTCTTCCTTTTTACTTTCCGGCATTTTACAAACAGTTAATTCCGTTTTGAAATTCCCGCTGAAGAATCACCTGAGAAAGAAACCAATAGAAACTCCAGCTCCACACGGAAGTTTGAACGGCATTCACCACAGCACAAAGTACAAATGCAAGTATCTGAATTAATTTCGATGCGCTTTAACTTCATTGTCTGAAGTGATTTCGTTGCTGGCTCTCAAAAGGTTGAACTGTTTGTAATCTTGCTTTCTTTGATCAACTCTTCCTTTCTTTCCTTTCGTTATTTTATTGTATGCTCTGCTTAGATTTAGTTGTATGTATTTGTGTATATATATATCATATATTCATATATTAAACACATTGTATTCACACAGTTCATTGTCTCTGGGTAACTCATACATGAATCAAGTCACTTTAACGTTTGATTTTGCTAGCTATATGCTTTTTAAGTACTAGAATAAGTTTCCTTTTCGTGGCCAGAGAAGAAAACTTCCTTTCTAGAATCGATAAGAAAATCGGACTGATAGTTTTGCTGGACAAAACAAACCAGTCTTTCTAAATTAATTCTAAATTAATTCTAAACCTAGAAATAATTATGACCATATATGTTCATGATTAATTATAATTCGTTGTAATTGATTATCTATATATATACCTAATTCCCTTCGTGGTTGATTCATATTCATAATTGGTCATAACGTGTTATGATTCAGTTGTGAATATATTTCATCCATTTGAGCAAATTACTACACTGCTGTACAGTATAATGATACTAACTGTAGTTTCTCCAGCTTGAATTGTGGGTTCATCAGTAGATCACTGAGGTTTTTCACTCCTGTGTTTCCTAGTTCATTCTCGCTCAGGTTCAGATCTCTCAGAAGTGACGGGTTTGATTTCAGAGCTGAAGTCAGGATGACACACTGTTTCTCTGTAATTCTGCATCCATTCAGACTGAAGACAGAAAGAAAAAATGACTCAAATCATGTTCAGTTCATGTTAAATGAATCATGAATAAATGTCATACAGTCACTAATAAAGCAGCAAAAACATGGAAACTTAATGAAATAAACGAACAAACCAAGACAGGAGCATTTGAGGATACTAGTTACAATCCATGTCTGGATCCGTCCTCACTCCCAAAAATCAGTGAATTTATCACTGTTGATTAATATATATCAGGGGTGTCAATCATCCGGCCCGCGAGACGACGTCCAAAATTTTTAAAAAGGAGCAGATATTCTGTTCTATTCAGACATTATAAATTTGTCCAGCAGAGGTCACACTGACATAACGAGAGATCTGGAAATAAACAGCACGTGACAGCAACACAGGTCAGAGATGAGACGCTGAAGAGCAAAAACTGCACCAGGTGAAGAAAGATCACTGTCCGCGAAATATAAGAAAATACAAATAGTGAAATGGGGGTTGGAGTTTATATGAATGTCTTCAGAATAGTTTCGATGGCATTTTCTTCTTATAAAGGAGACTCTGTTTACAGCAGTAAACAAGGAAACGCTTTTTGCTGCTGTTCCACAAGCGCCACCTACTGTCACACAGTGAATTTGCATTTTCATTCAGTCCGTCTGCTGTTTTTGTTTTGTCCAGGTGTGTTCTAGCATAATTTCACAAAACAAAAGTCAGACCATTCTGTTTTTGCTTTAAATATTGAAATTAAACAATCTAATTTAAATAAAATATAACTGCTCATGATACATGTGTGTAGCATCATGAATAAAATATAGTCAGTGGTTTCCTCTAATTTCAAATGGCTGGATACAGATATATTTTGTTTAAGGCTGTTATAGAGCAAATGAACAACAAATACATTTGATTAAAGAAGAACAAAATTTGAACCAGGTATCGAAATCGGCTTGTGAAAAATTGAAATCCTCCACAAAAAATCATAATCTGGGCATCCCTAATAAAAATTATTAAATAAAACATTATTTTATAAAGTCTTTTCACTGTAAAAAGGCCATTTTCAAAGAGCAGCATGTTTTTTTAGTTTGATTAATGAATGAATTAATTTGTTGTTTATAAGGTTCATACAAGGTAATTCGGCCGCACATGGTTATAGTTTTCCCCATCCGACCCTCAACCTAAAATGAGTTTGACACCCCTGATATATAGGAGCAATATAGAAACAATAGAAAATCAACATTTAAATGGACTATTTTCACATTATTAATGCAATATTATCCATGTCTAAGATAATAATGCATTAATAATGTGAAAATAGTTAGATTAGATTTGTGATTAAAGACAGTGTTATTGTATTCTCCATCGTCGTGAGCTTCATTACAACCAGACATTCGTCACAATTTGTCACTGTTTTTTAGTTTGTTCTCACTTCTGTCTTGTTTGACAGCAAAGATTTGTCAGATTCCAGCATATGAAACTATTTTATAGCCACAAAGTTTAAAGCTATTTTTACTGATTCACATACAAACCCGTGAACTAATACCATTTCTGAATCTCTTCAGATGGAGATGCAGCGCTACAAATGATGTGACTTGTGTCCTGTTGACTTAAAATAAACTGAACAATAAATACAGTAAAATGATACTAACTGTAGTTTCTCCAGCTTGAATTGTGGGTTCATCAGTAGATCACTGAGGTTTTTCACTCCAGAGTCTCCTAGTTCATTCCCGCTCAGGTTCAGATCTCTCAGGTGTGACGGGTTTGATTTCAGAGCTGAAGTCAGGATGACACACTGTTCCTCTGTAATACTGCATCTATTCAGACTGAAGACAGAAATAACAATAGTTCACATCTATGATGATCATCTTATTGAAGAGCTTCATTTAGTTTTGAAACGCAGTTACACTAGTTCTGTGTGCTGGAAGACACTGTTTCTTCTCTTTTATTTTAACTCTTTATTTGATTATTCTTTATTCTCTGTTGAAAAGGCAGATTTCTGCATGTAATCAATCAGTTCATCATATCAAATGCTGGAAATTCAACAATGACTAACTAGATTAAAAAATATATAAAAATGTGACCAATAGGGAAACCCAGAAAGTTCACTGCTATAAAGAATGAAACATGCGTGAGATCACTGAAGACGGCGAGAGCGCGTGAGTGTTTACTTAATACCCGTTTCTGCTCTATTGCTTAGTTATTATTTGCTGCTAGGAAGGATTCGTTCGATTCTTTGCTTATTTGTATGTTTGCGCTTTGATTTGTATCTGTTTGTACTTGTATTCACTGCCATTTAGAAGAACTGTAGCGGTTGTTAGTTTTGGCATTGCTGGGCTGTGCACTTAAGTGCTGTACGTGCACTTCCTGCAGTAGTTTCGATTTGGCCCATTCACGGCGAAACTCTTTTGCTGAGCTAATTGTTAGGGCGGACACAGCTGTTTTCACTCATACGTTAATAAGAAAGCTATTTATTTAGTGTGTACGCGCTGTCGCGGAACCGTCAGCGGAAGCGTTCAGCCTCCTCGTGTAAAGACCGACTCGGGTAAAGACCTGCGATTCTACCTGCGCGACTCCACCGAGCAAGGACACCGACACAACACTTAAGTATCCCCCTTCCCCCCCTTTTCTTTGCTCCCATACTCAACATGTGCTTTCAATATATTCCTGTTGTCACTCGCATACGCTCCACTATCACCCGTAGAAGGCAGCGCAACACTACTAACCTGCGTCCTATTTACTCCTCTTCTAACCAACCTCTATCTGTTTCTGTAGGCCTATGGAATTGTCAGTCAGCTGTTAACAAAGCTGACTTCATTCCAGCCTTTGCCACTAACTCTACTCTCAATATCTTAGGCTTGACTGAGACATGGATTCGTCCAGAGGACTCCTCAACCCCCGCTGCTCTTTCTAACAACTTCACTTTTACTCATACCCCTCGACAGTCAGGAAGAGGAGGGGGCACAGGTTTCCTCATTTCTAACAATTGGAAATACTTAACTCACCCTGCTCTATACAACAACTATTCGTTTGAATCTCATGCCATTACAATTACATACCCTGTCAAAATTCATCTTGTACTCATCTATCACCCCCCAGGTCAATTGGGTACCTTTGTCGAGGAATTGGACATGCTGCTGTCCTCATTCTCAGACGATGGTAGTCCACTTGTACTACTGGGCGATTTCAACATTCACCTTGATAAACCGTATGCTTCTGATTTCCTCTCTCTCCTTGCCTCATTTGATTTCAACCGACTCATCACCACAAGCACCCACAAATCTGACAACCAATTGGACCTGATCTACACACATAACTGTATCACTGACAACATTCTGGTCACACCTCTGCACGTCTCTGACCATTTCTTTATCACTTTCAATCTGCAACTTATTTGTACACCACCAACCACTTCACATGTTTCATTCAGAAGAAACCTGCGCTCTCTTTCCCCTTCTCATCTCTCTTCTGTTGTGTCATCCTCCCTTCCCTCACACACACAATTCTCATCTTTGGATGTAAATACTGCAACACACACTTTATGCTCCACTTTATCTTCCTCCCTAGACAGTATCTGTCCTCTGTCATCCAGACCAGCACAAGCAACTCCTTCCAACCCCTGGATATCCGGTGCGCTTCGTGAAGACCGGACCAAACTCAGGGCAGCAGAAAGGAAATGGCGCAAATCACAAGATCCATCTGACCTAGGTTCGTACCAAGATCTGCTATCATCCTTTTCTGATGGAGTCCTTGCAGCTAAGTCCTCATACTTCCACAACAAAATCAACGGCGCTACAAACCCACGCTCACTCTTCAAGACATTCAACACACTCCTCTGTCCCCCTCCACCACCTCCCACCACATCTTTAACTGCTGATCAATTTGCCAATTTCTTCACCGACAAGACATCTTCCATCAGCAGCCAGTTCTCTGCACCACCCACACAGGAACTCATCCCCTCCTCATCCACTAATCTTCTCTCTTCCTTCTCCCTTCTCACGGAGGCGGAAGTATCAAAACTTCTCCTCTCCACTCATCCCACCACCTGCCCTCTAGACTCCATCCCCTCACACCTTCTACAAGCCATCTCTCCCACTCTTTTACCAGCACTTACACACATTATTAACTCGTCTCTCCACACAGGCACTTTCCCTACCACATTCAAGCAGGCTCGAGTAACCCCACTGCTTAAAAAACCCACACTAAACACATCACTCGTGGACAACTGTCTCTCTCCTACCATTCATATCAAAAACACTTGAACGAGTTGTGTTCAACCAGGTGTCATCCTTCCTCACACAGAACGACCATCTGGACGTCAACCAATCTGGTTTCAAGAGCGGCCATTCCACAGAGACTGCGCTACTGTCTGTCACGGAATCCCTGCGAATTGCAAAGGCTGGTTCCAAATCATCTGTTCTCATTCTACTGGATCTATCTGCTGCCTTCGACACCGTAAACCATCAAATTCTTCTGTCCACCCTCTCGTCACTGGGCATCTCAGGTACTGCTCTTCAGTGGTTTGAGTCCTATCTCACAGGTAGGTCTTTCAGAGTTGCCTGGGGAGGGGAGGTATCCAAACCTCATCAACTGATCACTGGGGTTCCTCAGGGTTCAGTTCTTGGTCCCCTCCTATTCTCCATTTATACCACATCATTGGGTCCCATCATACAGGCACATGGTTTCTCCTACCACTGCTATGCTGATGACACACAACTCTACCTGTCCTTCCAACCAGATGATTCCACAGTAGCTGCACGGATCTCAAGCTGTCTGGCGGACATCTCGACATGGATGGAAGAACACCACCTGCAGCTCAACCTAGCAAAGACTGAGCTTTTAGTCTTCCCTGCCACTCCTGCTCTACAACACGACATCAACATTCAGTTTGGTACAACCACCATTACCCCATCAAGGTCGGCCAGAAATCTTGGAGTTATCTTCGATGACCAACTGATCTTCAGAGACCACATCTCAAAGACGGCGCGGTCATGCAGATTTGCACTTCGCAACATCAGGAAAATCCGTCCCTTCCTGACTGTGCACGCCATACAACTGCTTGTCCAGGCCCTGGTCATTTCAAGGCTTGATTACTGCAATGCTCTTCTGGCTGGTCTGCCGTCAAGTGCAATCAAACCTCTTCAAATGATCCAGAACGCTGCTGCACGTCTTGTCTTCAACGAGCCTAAGAGAGCCCACGTCACGCCCCTCTTCATCTCTCTGCACTGGCTACCCCTTGCTGCTCGCATCAAGTTCAAGGCGCTGATGCTTGCTTACAGATCCACCACAGGCTCTGCACCTTCCTACCTCCACACACTGCTACAACGCTACATCCCCACCAGAAGACTGCGATCACTAAAGGAACGAAGGCTTGTGGTACCGTCACAGAGAGGCACAAAATCACTCTCCAGAACATTCTCCTTCACTGCTCCCTGCTGGTGGAATGATCTCCCTACCTTCATCAGGAACACAGAATCCCTGGCAATATTCAAGAGACAGCTGAAAACTCATCTCTTCCGTGAACACTTAATAAACCCCTCATAAAAAAAAAAAAAAAACCTTTCCTTCCCTTTCCCTTCCTACTCTAGCTTATGGTACTGAGCAATGTATGAAACTTGTATTGTGAGCACTTCCTGTGTTAATTGCCAATTCATGAAGAATCGCTTGTTTGTTTTCCTCACTTGTAAGTCGCTTTGGATAAAAGCGTCTGCTAAATGACTAAATGAAATAAATGAAATGAAATGACATAAGCCCTGCTGTCTTAAAATAAATCAACTTCAATCTCACTGTAACTGCTGTACAGTATAATGATACTAACTGTAGTTTCTCCAGCTTGAATTGTGGGTTCATCAGTAGATCACTGAGGTTTTTCACTCCAGAGTCTCCTAGTTCATTCTCGCTCAGGTTCAGATCTCTCAGGAGTGACGGGTTTGATTTCAGAGCTGAAGTCAGGATGACACACTGTTTCTCTGTAATTCTGGATCCATACAGACTGAAGACAGAAATAACAATAGTTCACATCTATGATGATCATCTTATTGAAGAGCTTCATTTAGTTTCCAATAGTCTGTTTTGAAACGCAGTTACACTAGTTCTGTGTGCTGGAAGACACTGTTTCTTTTCTTTCATTTTAACTCTTTATTTGATTATTCTTTATTCTCTGTTGAAAAGGCAGATTTCTGCATGTAATCAATCAGTTCATCATATCAAATGCTGGAAATTCAACAATGACTAACTAGATTAAAAAACATATAAAAATTGACTAATAGGGAAACTCAGAAAGTTCACTGCTATAAAGAATGAAACATAAGCCCTGCTGTCTTAAAATAAATCAACTTCAATCTCACTGTAACTGCTGTACAGTATAATGATACTAACTGTAGTTTCTCCAGCTTGAATTGTGGGTTCATCAGTAGATCACTGAGGTTTTTCACTCCTGAATCTCCTAGTTCATTCCTGCTCAGGTCCAGATCTCTCAGGAGTGACGGGTTTGATTTCAGAGCTGAAGTCAGAGCAGAACAACCTTCATCTGTCAGATCACAGGAGTTTAACCTGCATTATCAGAGAGAGAAAGAGCAGAAAATAAGACAGAAGAAAACTCTTTATTACCTGAAGTCACGTCATTTTCATATGCAAATAAAACAGAGGAAGATCTTCATATGTATTTCACCAGATCCAAAATACTAAGATGAAAATGTTGCGCAAATATAATGTGAACTCAGACTCATTGTGAGATATTGAGTATAAAATGTTTTAGTTTAAACTGTTAAAGTGATTTGAAGCATCTTGATTCTTGTATGTGAAGAATGTTACTGACCTCAATCTCTCCAGTTTACAGTGTGAATCCTTCAGTACGTCACATAAGAGCTTCACTCCAGAGTCTCCTAGTTCATTCCCGCTCAGGTCCAGATCTCTCAGGTGTGACGGGTTTGATTTCAGAGCTGAAGTCAGGATGACACACTGTTTCTCTGTAATACTGCAGTAAATCAGACTGAAGACAGAAATAACAATAGTTCACATCTTTGATGATCATCTTATTGAAGAGCTTCATTTAGTTTCCAATAGTCTGTTTTGAAACGCAGTTACACTAGTTCTGTGTGCTGGAAGACACTGTATCTTCGGTCCGTGAATTTTTTCATCCATTTCTTTTTTGTTTTTTATCCACGTTGAGAAAAACAAAATGAAAGGTTTTTGTAGTTTTAAATGCTATATTGAATACTGAAATTTAAATTAAAACCGAGAGTACAAAATAAATATTGACTTCTTTTCAGATTTTTTTTTTAATGTTTTGCATTAAAAAGGGACAGATTAAAGTCGAAGAAATGTCAATTTACAATTTTTGTTTGTAAAATTGTTGTTTCTCACACACTTTCGAGAGTCACGTCTCTGAGAATTGTTAGATTTTGCTGTATTTGGCAGAGCAGTCTTTCGGGGAGTCTCACCAATGTATTAGATTTGTCTAACACATAAAAGAAGTAGCTTGACCAGAGTTCTTGTGGGGAGAAGAGTTTATTGAAGGCAGTAGTGTCAGTGTGTCGGCCTTCAAAATATCTTAACCCAAAGTTCTGTTTGTGGGACAGAACTTTATACATGAAGACAAAAGAGCTACAAACAATAGAAAACTGTTAGGACGTCCCACAGGAGATTGATCTACCCAACACCCATCAGTTTCTGTGGACCACACATCTGTATGAGACATTTGGTTCACACCTTTACAGACACAGACAGAGTTGATTACATCTGAGTCACAGTCTCAATGTAAATGAATTTTACTAAAGATGATGAAAATACACAATCTTTCAGAAACATGATAATACTTGACTTGATTTTCAACACTTTCTCACTCACGAGGGGTTCGATACTGCCACACGTCCAAGAGAATGTTATACAGCGCATTGGCGGCAAACGAGTCAGTGAAGCGGGACATTCAAGCGCTTAACGTGAAAAATGTTTAATGTGGCTTAATATAAAGCTAAGATTGTTATGAATTCAGTCCATCATGTTACAAGCACTCACCACTAGAGGTCACCCGCTTGCACCATTCTTCTCCCTCACCACACTACACTTCCCAGAATCCCTCACACAGTCACTGATTATCCGCCAGCTCTTCCTCGTGATCACCACTCATTAGCTTCATCACTTCACTATAAATAGATCTCTCACCCACTTGCACTCTGCGAAGTATTGTTTGATTCACCGTCACAATTTCTGAGCATTCTCTTCTGTCTGGTTATTTCCTGTTACCGATCCTGCCTGTTCTCTGTTTATCTGACAATACTCTGCCTGCCCCTGATCACCTGCCTGGATACTACCTCGAGCCTGTCTGCCCTCCAATATTGTTGTTCGCTGTTGTTGACTTCTGCCTGTCTGACCACGTGGTCCAATAAAGCTGCGTTTGGATTTTACTCGCTGCCTCCTCATCATTACAAAGATATTGGATAGTGATATTGGAGCAGTAAATTCAGTTACACACCTGATAAATAAAGAATAGGCTATGAACAGACAAGCAGACGAGCCACACTATGAACAATTAATTACACGTTAAGTGTTTTCCTAGAAAATAAAATACTGTTTTATTAACGCTTCATGCATTAAGACACTGATATTAAAAGACCAATAAAGCTTTAGACAAGCAGGTCAGGCCGAATATGAAGGAAACGCTCTGACACTTTCAGCATTTTCCACTTACAGAAAACTGTTAGAAAGATTTAACATAAAAATATTGGGTTACACTTTATTTTACAGTACCAGAGTTACATTGTAATTACTCAAATAAGTACTGAGAACTATTAATTAATTACATGTACTTACAATAGAATTACAGTAAGGGTTAAGATTTGGTTTAGGGTTAATTACTTGTAATTATGCATAATGTACTGTTATTACTATAGTAAGTACATGTAGTAAAGTGTAACTACGGCACTGTAAAATAAAGTGTTACCAAATATTGTCCTTCCACTTTGTTTATGTTGCCGTTGTCTTTGCCAAGATGTTGTTGATGACAAGAAAACATGTGAGAAAATAGTTTCTCCCTGGTTGTTGTTTTAGTAGGATTAAGCTCATAAAGCGTTTGGCCGTAACGCACTGCTTTCAATGAGAATTGAGAAACATTTCATGTCAAACCTCCACTGAGGCAAAGGGCATTGAATTTTGTCTTCATGAAAATGACCTATTATTGGGGTTTAATTTTGTGATCATGACATCATGACAACAGCCAGACAAAAAGTCACAGTAATTTAGATGTTGTTTTGGCCTTCATTCACATAAAACTGAGTGAAAAGCAAAGCAGGATGGAGATCATACACGCGGGAACTCGATAATGTGTTTGACCGCTAAACAAGAGCTATAAGGCTTAGAAATGAGCATGTTTAGGTTAAAATATGAATGTAAAAAATAATAATTTAACGAATTAGAGTTAATTAAATAATCAATGCGTCTTTTTTAGGTGTTTTTGATGCGAGTCATTCTATTGACGCCAGAGGAAAGAGCACTAGAGGGCGCTTTACTGTCTGTATGACACAAAAACACTAGAAATTACATTTTTATATATTAATAAACAAGTTGTCTATCATTTATATTATTTTTAATAAAATAATAATCTTGCATAAGGAAAATTTGCTTTTATCTGATAATTCTATTAATCAGTGTTAAAATACAAAAAGAAACCGCATTTTCCATATTTCATTTCTGGTTTAAAAAAGGAACGGACACAAATGTTCACGGACCTTCTTCTCTTTCATTTTTAACTATTTATTTGATGTCTCTATTCTTTATTCTCTGTTGAAAAGGCAGATTTTTGGAAGTACAGAATCAGTTCATCATAATGCTGGGAATTAAACAATTATTTACTGGATTAAAAAAAATAAATGAATAAAAATTGACCAATAGGGAAACTCAGAAAGTTCACTGCTATAAAGAATGAAACATAAGCCCTGCTGTCTTAAAATAAATCAACTTCAATCTCACTGTAACTGCTGTGCAGTATAATGATACTAACTGTAGTTTCTCCAGCTTGAATTGTGGGTTCATCAGTAGATCACTGAGGTTTTTCACTCCAGAGTCTCCTAGTTCATTCCTGCTCAGGTTCAGCTCTCTCAGGTGTGACGGGTTTGATTTCAGAGCTGAAGTCAGGATGACACACTGTTTCTCTGCAATTCTGCAGTAATTCAGACTGAAGACAGAAATAACAATAGTTCACATCTATGATGATCATCTTATTGAAGATCTTTATTTAGTTTCCAATAGTCTGTTTTGAAGAGCAGCTGCACGAGCTCTGATGACGACACACACGATTGGCCGGATTCACCACATGACGTCGATCACGTATGTTTCGTGTTTATTCTGAAAACTCCAGATCCACTAATTCTCACAAATGTGTATTTTTATAACAGTTAACACGCTTTTCATGTCACGATGTTATATTGTGTCATAAAAATAAAACTGATAAAAAAAAAAATGTAGACCCACTACATTGGTATTTAAATAATATATGCTTATGTTGAACTTTATACTTGTAAAAACAGAAGCTGTAAACAGTACATAAAGTATTGAATGGAAATATCTTTGTATTTGCTGTCACAAAGCTTTGTCTATAATGTTTATTTCCACTAGATAGCGTTTGCATACTTCAGCGTTTATTTACTTAAGATACTTTTGAATAATCTAATTTTGTATATTTTCATATTTGGACTATTTTATAATGTTTATGGTGATTTCTACACTAAACTGTTGTTTATTTGAGCAAGATTTGTTCTTTCTAAGAGTTTTTTGGTTATATTTTATTTTATTCCCATTGTGCTTTGTATATCACTTCCTGTTTTGTCACACACATGAAGAGATGGAACAATGTAATCATAGCAAAGTTAAAAGGTGTTTGTCTCTATAGTTATAAGCCATCCAACCAAGAGAGTTGAAGATATAATCTCCTCTCTTCGCTCACAAACAGGTAAAAGTGATATGTGGATGTATTTTCTGTGTATTTACGGATTTAATGTGATGTGTTTGTCTCCCATGTAACTGAATGTGTGACTGATGTTATATTTCTCGGTGTTGGTGTTGATGGTGCCGTCTATGTCGGTGTCTGTGTCGATGAGCGCATTAAACATCTGTGAAAAAGAACCTCAGCCTTCGCACTGTGACTAAGAGCGGCATAATCTTTGAAAATCAGTGTATCAAATATTGCATTTATTTCACTTCAGCTGTGATAAAGTATACAAACGCAGCACGAACGTCACTACGAGAAGCAGAAAGTTCATCAGAATCAGTTCTGATGTCACAAAAAAACTATTTCACTCCAGCAATCAGTGAACATGATCACATTCACAGTCATGTTCAAAAAGAGCAATCAATATTTACACACTTATATTTAATTCACACAGAATTAACCTGTGAAAGTTAGGAAACACATCTCTGTGTTTATAGTGCAGCTGTTTTTTCAATCTGTCACTTATTTGAAGAGTTTAAGCTCTGGAAGAAAACCATTGTTCTCCCTCTACAGTAACTGAAATAATTATTGACTCATGATCAAACTGTCTTAGTCAAATATTTAAAGCTTGATGTCACGTTTTAATTGTTTTTAATTTCCTGTTTAATTGTATCACTTTACATTGTTGAGGCTCTGTGTGACGCTGAGAAAAAACTGCTCTGACTCAAATACATGAGGAAATATTATCAGTTACAGTAACATTACAATTAAAAGTACTGTAATATTTAAATAATTGAACAATACTCACGTCAGTGTGTTGAGTCGACAGTGTTTATCCTGCAGTAGAGCAGCGATCTGATTCACTCCTGTGTCTCCTAGTTCATGTTCAGTCAGATTCAGCTCTCTCTGGAGAAACGGGTTTTTACCCACAATTCTCTTCACATACTGACAGGCTTCATCTGCAGCAGCACTCAAAAACCTGCAGAAGAGTCGATTCAGTTCTCAACTAAATGTCTGTTGCATTACAAACATGATTGATAAGATAAAAAACTGAACTATTGTTCTAAAGACAAGCTCTAGTTAGTTATTTAAATTTAACACTTTTCTTTGAACATTTAAATACACAAATAAATATATAAATACTTTAATAGACTATAAAGTCTAATAGAGTTATTTAAAAGATACTAGCGCGACACTCAGTCCTAAATCAAACTCATAAGAACAGAAACGTCTCACAGAGCAGAAGGGCAAAAGCTCTAGATCATGATTTTCAGTCTGAATACAGAGTGTGAAATTAAGGCTCAAGATCTTTCTGGCTTTTCAGCAGGAGGAGTGAGAAACATCAGCATGTTTGTGAACATCTGGAGACTCACAGACCTGCTGTAGAGATACAGTGAATGGAAAACAATTGTGTTCAGAAAACAATTTGACTGAAAGATTATCTAGAGTTTTTAATGAGAAATTTTCACAAAAACAAAACTGCGTGTTAATTGTCAAGGTATATCATACTCCAGAACAGCACATATACTGACCCATAATGTCTATCTGACTTGTAGCTCGAACCACAACTAAACTGTTGACGATCATCATCATCATTATCATCATCATGTCAGAACCTGCAGCATCTGATCTGATCTTGATCATTTTAATGCAACAAATTGTCCAGCTTATTGTAGAACTAAAATGATATATTTGTTATGAATATTTAGACTGCATAAAAGCCACACCCACTTTCCAAGATGGCAGCCTATCTTTTGTTCTGTTTAGTGTTTGTTTGTTTTAATTTGTTTTAAACTAGTCTTTTTAATGGTGTTTAACATCCTCTCTAACAAAATTGTTTGATGAAAGCCATTTTAAAAATTTGTGGTTTACTCCACAACTTATGAACTATTTTGTATCTGAGTTGGAGAACTATTCCAGGTGCTGTACCTAATCAGCCTGGTCCTTCAACTATTAACCATCTGCTGCTGTGGGCTTTTGTTTTTTTGCCTGATAAAGCAGGGCGGTATTCCAGAAAGCAAGGTTAACTTACTGTCACATATACCCTGAACTCAAGGTTGATTAACTCAAACCTCTCTTACTCCAGGTATGCTGGTTCCAAAAACGCTTCAGGGAGTAAGTTCAGCCAACCCAGAGTATGTTCCCGGTTAACACACAAGACCTTCTCAACCGAGCGACGAATCGATGATTCACCATGGAAACAGACGCTGAGAAAAAGCGCGCCATTGTACTTCCTCCTTCTTCTTTTGTTTAATGGCGATTTACAAAATCTACTTAGTGCACATCGCCACCTATTTGGTGATTGTGTAATAATTTTTTCAATCTTTTTATTGAATAAGTAATCTTTATTCACTGAAAATAAGACTTATATTGTTTGTTTGATGCTAAATATTTAATAAGATATTACATATGTATTTTATTATAGAAATTATAGAATAGAAAACGTCCTGTTATAAAAAGGAAAAAAAGCACATTAGATGTGTGTGATTACAATAAAATAATTACATATATTATATTATATATAAATTGAATAAACATTTAAACATTATAATAGTGCTTTATACTTTATACATATATGTACGTATGTATTGTATAATATAATATCATATATATATATATATATATATAACAGTAACTATGTACAAATTTAGAAATGTAGTTACCGTGATAAAACTATATTAATTAAATAACACACATCTGAATACCTCTTAAGAAAACTAACCCTCAAACTTAACCTGCTCCGGAGCAGGTTATGTTCAGAGAGTAAGTTGCTATGGTTACTTACATACCCTGAAAGTTACCTCAGTTTTTGGAACCGAAAGTTGAGGTTATCAGCTTACTTACTCTTAAACATACCTGGGTATGTCACATAACTTGCTTTCTGGAATACGCCCCAGTACAGGACTACAGTTTTATTTTGTTGTTGTTGTTTTTTTGGAGTACGAGTGGGGCATTTGCCAGGATTTTTGTGTTCATCTACTTTCGTTGTAAACCTGCATCACTCTGTCTGCACCAGCTACAGCCTGGGACTCTACCAGCTATAACTTGGTTTCATCTACTGCCTAGTCTACATTTCACCCGCTACCAACTACAGCCTGGGTCTCCATGTTACATGTTTTTCTGTTCTGGACTGTTTGTTTTCGTTTTTTCAACACGTGCTCTTTGTTTGGTTTCTCTCCCGCCACTTGTCTTGTCATCATTAGTTCATTGTCATCAGGTGTGTGTAATTAATTAGTCTCGTTGTCCCCTGTTCTCTGTGTATTTATTCCCTCAGTTTCTTACCAGTCTTTGTCTAGCGTTAATCTAAGTTAAGTGTCGTGTATGATTAATTCTCCTGAGTGTTGTTATTAAAGCCGTGTTCCTGTGATTCCCTGCCATTGTTTGCCTTTGTTATCTGCAAAGACCGTAACACTCCACTAGCTATCAGCTATAACCTTGGTTCTTTACTAGCGACTCTCCGGCTACCCTGCTCTGTGGTGTGCAAATTCCATCATGGCGAGTATGATTCTTGCTTTTCTGTCTTTGCTCTGTCTACCTAAAACCTCAGAGTATGAAGTGCATCTGGAGGTCCACATGAGCGACTATAATGTTTCCTTTAATGCACTTTATTTGTTATCACGATCAAAGCTTACTGGCTATGCACAGGATTTGGTGGGCAGTCAGGGGGGCTGGATGTATGGCATGAGCCTGGTTTCACAACATGGAAACTTGAACTATTTTTAGGCCAGTTACTTTTAAATCACTGTTTTATTCCATCAAAAATCTCTTGGCCCAAAATCACAGCGAGTGGTGACTTGAAAGCACTGTTTTAATACACGTATGTTCTGTAGGAACACAAATGAACACGACCCTCACACTCCAAATACACATCACTAAGCTGTGACAATCAACTGTAGGAGACGGCCCCATGTCTGCTTGATTCAAGATGTGGATTACAAGAAATCCGGTGAATCAACAAAAAAGGGTCCTCCCTTTTGTTCCACAACACGAACCAGACCCTGTGAAACGAAGGTGTAAAGCCTTTACCTTATAAGGAAGAAAATGACTTTGGGGAGGCGTTACAAGGCCCCTGATTCACAGCAGGGCCCAGACATGCCGGCCAAAAGGGAATACCGCTTACGCATTTCAAAGACACTGCAGAGTTCCCTTTGATAACTCAGGAATTTCCAGAAAATGAATTCACTCTCTCTAACAGAACGGTCTAAAACTGCCAATGATATGATTTAGTTACTAGCAAGTAGCTAAGACAACATGTATGTACTGTGTGTGTTTCTAGATAACTTGTGAATTTCCTTTTTGTGTTTTAAACATTTAGTACAGGTAGACTTTTAGGAAAGTCTACCTCAATTATAGGAAGTATATACTGTTTGATATCTGTGTGATGGATGAATAATTTCCTGTAATTTGATGCAAATATATTGTTTGTAAAATGTACCACATTTGGACTGTGCAAGTTGACTTCCCTTGAGCTCAACCAAGCCCTAATGTTGGGGCACAATGGACATCATGCTAATCACATGCAGGAACTGCCCAAAGTGTTACCTGGTTGGTGGAAACACCCAGAGGGAGTGGTCAGGAAAACATGCTTAAAACTCAACGACACGCATTTCCAAGTGCTTGCCGCTTGCCGTTGCCTTTCTGCCTTTGCCTTGACTTTCGGGTGATTCGTGCGACCTCAACATAGTCTTGCAACACGATACCCCATTTCAAAGACTCTCCAAGATTCATCAACTTCCTGCACGAGCCGTCGTCGCCGCTGCCGAAGAAAATTCTCTCAAGATCCTGCCTCAGCAACTTCACCAGAGACGCAGAGAAACTTGGTCGCGCAGCAACACGTAACCCGGCAACAAACCCACGTGGCTCCCTCCGGCAGCCAACCCTCTTTCATCGGAGCCTCGAACGCAACAAAGACGACCTCCAGCCAATCAGCGCGTAGAGACCCACGTGCAAATCCGTCACGAAGAGAACGTGCGATCACAGAAATGCAAGTATCACAGTCTCCTCAATCTCGCTGAAGCTGGTGCAATTTTTATTAAGCAAATGAACTTAGGTTGAATTTCTAGTATTAATTCTCTCAGGTTGCGGTTAAAGAAATAGTATTGAACGCTAGATACGTGGGACTCCAACCACCCTCTGTAACAATAACTCAATTTCCCTGTCACTGTATGAATGAGTGTGTGTATGTGTTTTCGTTAGATTAGTTTGTGTGTATTAGAGTAGCTTAATAAAGTCTTGTTTTAACTTTTCACCTATACAAGAGTCTTGTGTTGTGTGCTTACAAGTTACTGCCTTAAACTGTCGTTTACGTTACCTTGCTCTTATTGGTAATCATAACTATATTATTCCCGTTGGCCACGGGATAATATTCGGTCCAGAATTGATAAAGTACCTTAACCTCAATTTGCCGGTGGACGAATAATTGAAAAGGTATTAAATATTAATTCGGAATAATTTTATATATAGTGAATCGGTTCTTATTCACTGTAATTCAATCACCTTTGAGTTATATTGATATTAGATCCCTATTCCCTTACAGTTGAAATGTATTATTACACTCATGCTGCTGATGTCAAGAAATGTGCAACCTAACCCAGGTCCTGGGACCGATATGATATCGTTGCAAACTCCTGCTGATTTTCTAAATGGGTCTGGGATTGGTTTTGTGCACATACATGTGAGAAGTCTATTGCCAAAAATCGATATGGTCAGAATTTGGGCCAAATCAACAAATGTTGATATTATGGTGTTATCTGAGACATGGCTGGGTAGATCCACTCTTGATAGTTATATTTATATGGAGGGGTATAATATATTTCGTACTGATCGTCGTGCTAAAGGTGGAGGCTTCTATATCCTCATCCTTAACAAGTGCTTTAGAGGATCTGCAATCTGCTTTTAACTTCATTCTGAAGAATCTTCATAAAATGAAGATTAAATCAAGGAAAACAGACGATGCTTGTCAGATTGTTACGTTAGATGAGAAAGTAATTAAATGAGTATCAGTCTATAAATATCTTGGTTTCTTTTAGAAGAAAGTTTGTCCTTTAAGCAGCATATAGAGTGTTTAACAAAAAAACTTAAAGTTGGGTTTCTATTATAGAAACAAAGGCCGTTTGTCTTTTAGTGTGAGAAAAACACTTATACAAGCAAATTTCGGTCAATGCTGGATTACGGTGATATTTCGTACATGTATGCAAATCAATCTTTATTGAAAATGCTGGATTCTGAATATCATGCAGCATTAAGATTTGTAACTAATTCTAGATTTTGTACTCCTCATTGTAGCTTGTACGAGAGTGTTGGTTGGCTATCTTTGCACAATCGCAGGCAAGAGCACTGGTATATTTTTCTTTTTAAGGCTGAATTGTATAAATTGCCGCCTCATCTGTTCTCTTCTGACTCTTAAAGTCACTACCAGGAAATGTAATCTTCGACCATATGGGCAAATCATGTATGACATTCCACAATCGAGAACTGTCTTTGGTGAAAGGGTTTTTAAAGTTTTTGCACCTTTATCTTGATATAAATTGCAGAATCAACTAAAATTGGACTATTTACCAACAATGACACAATTTAGGGATAAACTAGGGATAGTTAGGATACTAGGAAACTAGGGATAATTAGGATAAATGACTATCTGAGTACTAAATGCACATGTGCTGTTACTGAGCGTTGCTGGTAATTATGTTGAGATGATGTTGAATTGCCAACTGTCTTTTTCTGTTAAATGTTGTTGTTGTTGTTGCCACTGTATGGTTTTTTTTTTTTTTATATGGAACTTTATTCTGCTGTCTTGGCCAGGACTCCATTAAAAAAGAGATTCTGAATCTCAATGGATTGTTTCCTGGTAAAATAAAGGTTAAATTGAAAAAAAAAATAATAATTCAGTTGATTATTTCATCCCGTCTCACCTCAGTGTCTTCAGTTGACAGTTTGGATCCTGTAGTAAATCACTGAGCTCCTTCACTCCTGATTGTCCAGGATCATTTCCTGTGAGATCCAGCTCTATCAGGTGTGAAGGGTTTGATCTCAGAGCTGAAGCCAGAGCTTTATAACCTTCTTCTGTTACACTGCAGTTAGAGAGTCTAGAACAGGAATGACAACATTCAGCCGATTAATCAGTTCAACCTGAACAATATAAATCCTTAATGTTCATTTAATTTTGTTCTTTGTAAACACGATTTGAAAGTTGGTTGCAAAAACTGACAAATGAATATGGAGGCAAACAACAGGAGAAAGAACGAAAGAATCTCTGTGTATCTCGATGAATTACCGCACAGAGCTACACAAAAACATCAGAATGATGGTTGTTTTTTCATCTCGGATAGACCACCATCTTCTCTTTAATTTAAAAAAACGTTCATTATATCTAGCCAAGTTTCAT
This sequence comes from Zacco platypus, assembly GCA_038088235.1. Lineage (NCBI taxonomy): Eukaryota > Metazoa > Chordata > Actinopteri > Cypriniformes > Xenocyprididae > Zacco > Zacco platypus. The sequence goes on along the minus strand of CM076080.1, from coordinate 31,966,860 downwards.
ATAAAAATGTCTTCTTACAATTAAATTGGAACGTCGCTAAGACCGAAAGAGTATGAGCGGAAGTAAACATGCATCTTGTGCACGAGCCCATTTTGTTCTTTAACGTTGATCTTTACTTTTCTTGGGACAAAAGAAATACTTAATGTTGATTCAGTATCACTCTTAATGAAAAACACAACAACAATAAAATAATACAATGAATAGTATTTTCATATTTTATTATTGGAATAGTACAATAATTAACTCTTACGTGATGTGACTCCTGTGGCTCATCTTACCTCAGTGTCTCCAATTTACACTTTATGTTCTTCAGTCCAGAGCAGAGCAGCTTCACTCCTGAATCCTGTAGATTATTATTGCTCATGTTCAGGTCTTTCAGATTGGTATCTGATCCAAGAACTGCAGCCAGAGCTGAACAGCTTTTGTCTGTTAAGTTACAATCATTTAACCTACAAGAGAAATAAATCACATCACAGAATTAGATGGAACACATACAATACAATTTTCTATATACATATAGTACATGTATTTTCCATTATTATCTTTTTACATAAACATATACTGTATACAATTAAGAGGCTGAACTAAACTAATATTACTATTCAAAAACTAGTATTTCCTGTACAATCAGTGACAAATTTCCTAGATAAAATGAAGCATATTTGAATTAAAAAAAAAAAAGTATTTGTGTTAAGATTTATAACTTATGGCTTTATCACTATTTCTGTCTCCAGATGAAGTTTGGGTTCTTCCCACTGTTTGTATCTATTTTTCCTTCCTCGAGTAGGAGTATAAGCCAATAGATAATTCTATATGAGTCATAAAGGTCTGGTGTATCACATGAAACAAAACAAATATCCAAACATTTTTAATGTTCTTTTATATTTTGTCTAAAGGTTTGATAAACAGACTCCATTAACAAAAAAATAGATTTTTAAGACTATAATCTCACATGTAAGGCTTTACAGGATTAAGTTCATGTTCATGATGGGGAATCACTATAGAATAATGAAGGTAAATGTATGACAAAACATTAAATGACTCACAGAGCTCTTCTGGAGGTTTTGATGACTGCCAATAATCTAATGAGACACTCGTCTGATTTCTTGAATTTCTGAAGCTCAAACTCCTCCAGCTCTTCCTCTGATGTCAACAACACAAAGACCAAAGCTGACCACTGGGCAGGTGAAAGGTCACTAGATGAGAGACTTCCTTTGCTAAGGTGGGTCTGAATCTCCTTCACCAGAGTTTGGTCGTTCAGTTCATTCAGACAGTAGAACAGATTGATGGATCTCTCTGCAGACAGATTACCTTCTAATTTCTGCTTGATGTACTGAACTATTTCCTTGTTGCTCTGGTCATTGTCGTCTCGCTGTGTCAACAGACCCCGTAAGAGTCGTTGATTGGACTGGACTGACAGACCGAGGAGGAAGCGAAGGAAAAGGTCCAGGTGTCCATTGTCACTCTCGAGCGCCTTGTCCACTGTAGTCTTGAGAAAATCAATCATGGTTTCATTTTTGTTTTCCTGTTCTGTAGACTCATGAACAAACACACTTTTCTTGTTGATGTCTAGAAACAGATGTGCATAAATGGCTGCAATAAACTCTTGAACGCTCAAGTGAACAAAGCAGTACATGGTACCAAGAATGATCCCTGTTTCCTCCTTAAAGATCTGGGTACACATGCCTGAGTACACTGATGCCTTATAGATGTCAATACCACAGGCTTCCAGGTCTGTGTCATAGAAGATCATGTTGTTTCTCTCCAGCTGATGAAATGCCAGTTTCCCCAGTGAAAGGATGGCGTCTTTATCCCAAGAAACATCTGGTGCGTATTCTCCATCATACTTTCGGCGGCTCTGCTGGATCTGAAAGCGGAGAAAGTGTGTGTACATTTGTGTCAGAGTCTTGGGAGTGTCTTCAGTGTTTGATTCCTGTGGTGTTTTAGAGATCTCAACAGCCTGATTGTTTTTCACATTATTATTTCTTTTCTCCTCCAGAATGTTCTGGAGAACCGTGGCTGAAATCCAGCAGAAGACTGGGATGTGGCACATGATAAAGAGACTCTTTGATTTTTTAACATGATCAATGATTGTGTTGGCCTGATTGTGATCCGTCAATCTTTTTTTGAAGTACTCTTCCTTTTGTGCGTCACTGAATCCTCGTATCTCTGTCAGCCGGTCGATACAGTCAGGAGGAATCTTACTGGCAGCTGCTGGTCTGGTGGTGATCCAGATGAGAGCAGAAGGAAGCAGATTTCCCTTCATGAGGTTCGTCAGGAGAACATCCAGAGAAGCTGGTGACAATACATCACACCACGACTCATTATGATGGAACTTCAGAGGAAGACGACATTCGTCCAATCCATCAAGGATGAACAGGACTTTGAACTGATTCCTTCTTGTAAGGTTCAGTCCTTTTGTCTCTGGGAAAAAATGAGTTATAAGGTCCATCAAACTTAGTTTTTCTTTCTCCTTTAAGTTCATCTCTCTGAACGGAAGAGGAAATATGAAATTTATATCTTGATTTTCTTTTCCTTCAGCCCAGTCCAGAACAAACTTTTGCACAGACACTGATTTTCCGATGCCAGCGACTCCTTTTGTCAGTACAGTTCGGATCTCCTTGTCTTGTTCAGGAGCTCCAAACAAATTTGTGCATTTAACCTGAATCTCTTGAGATTCATGACGCCTGGAAGCAACTTCGATCTGTCTGACCTCATGTTCAGTATTGACCTGTTCACTGCCACCCTGAGTGATATAGAGATCTGTGTAGATGTTATTCAGAAGTGTGGAGTCACCATGCTTCACCATTCCTTCAAACACACACTGATACTTCTTCTTTAGGCCACATTTTAGCTGATGAATGAAGAACAGCTCATCTAAACACAGGAACAAAAAATAGTTTTAGTCTTAATTCATAGTTTTATAGACAGTCTACATTAATAAGTGTCAATCGGTCAGATGGTCAAGAGTCTCTGACCTTCTAGAGCATCAGCAGCTTCATCTTGCTTCATCTCTCTCAGGTAATGTAGTGTGAGATCAAGAGCTGCTGCTTTGATACTGCATCTGTTCTCATTAAAGTCCTTCACAAAGTTTTCTGTGTTCTCATTTTGTAATATTTTCTTAAACTTTTCCAGCTCTTTCTTCAGAAATGTGATTATTTTGCTCTCAAGATCCTACAAACAAAAGAAAGAAAAAAGACAGAATAACAACAATTTAAACCAAATTGTACATCTACATTTGATCAACACTATTTATTCAATAATTATAATATCTGTAAAAAAACAAAAAAAACAACAACATTAAACAGACTAACATGCTAATCAGCTGTTATTTTCAACAAAAAGACAAATATGTGCTTAAAAGGAAAAATAAGTGATTATTATTAATAGGTGAGTAATTAAATTAAATTCCTTAAACAATATATTTGATTGTTATAAATATTAAGTATTTATGAAAATGTGTTTTCCTACCTGGAAGATCCACAGGAGATTGTCTTTGAAATTCTTCTGGTTCCTGTGAGTCTGATCGTCTGAGTCTAATGTCTCATATTGAAACCTGTAATCAAATAAATACAATAAAATACTGATTTTACAGGCAAAATATTACAGAAAGAGAAAAAAAAGTATTAGCTGTGAATACTCTGATAAATATTTGATATAAAAATGTTTCATGATTGATATTCACTGATACAACTTTTTAACACAGTCAATGTGCGACCAAACATTAGAAACATGAAAAACCTTTTATTTGATGATGGTGTTTTCTCACTGAAGTTTGGTTCTAATCCTTTTGACCGGTCACTCTTCAGAGACACAGAGCTGGACACATGTGAGTCTGATCTTACACTAATGACACAAAGAACAGAGAAAAACACTTTAGTAAAGGAGGTTCAACTGTGTCTGAAACACATCCGTGTCTTTATCTAATCCTCCACAGAAATGAACACACTCACAATTTACAGTTTTACAGTTAATGATCACTGTATTTTACTGGCTCACACTGGTTTAATGATTTCTTACATTTAAATATACATGAGTGAGATTAAATATGTAAAAAAAAAAATACTTTTTTCTTTTTTAAAAAGACTCTAATTCAAGAGAACATGTCAAGTTTTTGTTTATTGACAGAAATCTAGAGCAGAAATGTCTGTGTGTTTTGTTTTCATACTTCAGTTAAATTAAGTGTTTAGTTGTTTCCTAATGTCTGTCAATAATATTATAATCTGAAAACCAAAGTCATGTATTTGGATTAATTGAGTGTGGTCACGTCTAGAAGGAAATTAAATTATTAACTCTGATATTGTCTATAGTGGAAACGAGGCTTTACAGACGATGTCAGAGTTCATTTAAGAAATTCAAAGTTGTGCAAAGCATTTCCAATATAAAACAATGCTTAAAGTTGTGTTATTGACAATAGAAATGAAAACAGACAGTGTTACCCGTGTTTCTCTGAGAGACTCATCTTTCCTTTCTTTTCTCCTCCTGACACTGAACTCAGATCAGCACAATCAATCGCTCAACCTGGAAATGACACGATTTTACAGAGATGAAGAACATGATGAAGAATACTGAGTTACCAACAACAACAACAACAAAACTATGAGTAAAATAAAGACCAGTATATTCAATAACTGAATGTTCTTGATCATTTCAGATTGTTTAATGAGTTTAACTGATTCATGGATCTAAATATGAATTCACTGGAGAACAGAAATTCACACTGGAAAAACTGAACACAATTTGTTCTTCTCTATTGCACTTTAATATCATTTTACAATCATATTTACTCATTCTTTACTGTTGAATCGTTTGTCATTTCATCATTACATCAAGTTCATTATGATTGAGTGAAAGTAATCTGAATTATAATGTCATACTGTATAACTACTGATCATAACTGCTGTATATCAACTGAAATATTCAATTTAATAACAGCAGATGTTTGTTCTTTCACAAAAAACACATTCACGTTAGTCTTCATGTACGTCTACTGTAAATGTCTTGTTCAAAAATACTTTCGTTTTCGATCACAAAAACAACAGCCTAAAACAGAAGAAAAAATGTCATAACCTTAATATAAAAGTTTCATAACCTTCATAAACGTACTCGTTTTCAATAACTCTTTCTCAATAAACTTCATGTTTTAACATCCGTGGCCTTCAAAAGATTGTCATTTCTGGAAGATTCTTTGTCTGTTCAAGAAACAACAATAATAATAAGACCTTCTGTAACTTCACATTGAAATCAATCTTTCATATACAATAATTCCTAATAATAACAAATAACAGTAATTAAGAATGTATTAAAACTTACTTGCAGTCTTGTCCAGTAAGAAGAGAATTTATAAGTATTTAAAAACTCTTTTCGCTTGTTTTCTGTCAGTGCGTGTCGTTCTCAAAATCTCTTCCTGGAATCGATGATTGTGGATTAAATATACATAAATGACTGCGAGTGTAAGATTTTTGTAGACATTGTGCTAAATTGACATCTGTAAAAACGTTTTCTGGAATATCGCTTGGATCAAATCCAGTGAGAAACATTTTAACTCGGTGTCTCTGTGATGTGTTGTTCGCAGTGAAGTGTTGTTGCTTTCTTATTCTTCCTTTTCTTCAGGATTTAACAGCAGGGTTTGAACCAGCTGAACCAGTTGAACCAGATTCACGAGTTCACACTTACATATAATGAAGTAGAGTAAAGGTTAAGCATATTTGGCGTGCAGTCCAGGGGGAAGGCTCCTGAACCCAGAGTACTCTCCACCCCATTCCATATTTAAAACTTTATAAATTCAACGATCGTTCTGCCGAGACGTTCTACGATCTTCTGAGGCCTATGAGGACGCCCTCCGGCTTCCAGTGTGAATGAAACAGATATTTACAGAAATGTTTAGCTCTCCATGTTGTTAACATCACTTCATTTTGGGTAAAAATAGAAAAATAATAATCCTAAATAACTTTGTAATGTAGTAACTTGAGTAGTTTTTCCAGTGAACTACTTATTTACTCTTACTTGCATTATATTATTTTTCAGTACTTCTACTTGTGCTCAAGTAAATCAGTTCTTAAGCAGCGATACTTCAGGACTCTCCACCACTGGACGCAACATGTGTCAGCTCTGTGAGACGCTGCAGGGACATCAATCATGTGACATCAATCATGTGACATTGTGTCCTGTGGATCTGCTGCTCCATCGGTCAAATCGAGGTGACAGGGGTCTGTCCAAATAAACTTCCCTTGTTCACTTGAAGTTGAATACACTTTAAAATGGCATCAGGGATTCTCCCGAGGGGAAGTGCTTAGGGAAGTTTGTGAGTATGTCTAAAAGTGTAGTTAAACGCAGCCAGTATTAGGGTTTGAAATCATAATAAAATCGTGATGCACAAATTATAAACCACAGAAAGCACGATTTTTCAGCCAGCTCCCTCAGTGTTCAATCTGAATGCAGCACGCCTAAATCTAGTGTGAGCACAGAACACCGTTATGACATGGAAGAAGAGAAACAGGGAATGTGGATTCAAACCAGGATAAGGACTATTTTGGATACTGGAGAGATGAGAGAGAGAAAAAATGACCTGTTGACCTAAACAAATTAGGGACATTCACACAGAACACGTTTTTTGTGATTAAAAACAGAGACATGTTTTTTAAAAGTTACACAAAATTTACATTAAGCAGAATGTAAGATGGCTTCTAGCAGATTTACATAGAAAAACAATATCAGATTCCAAACCAGGAGAACAAAAATCAAAAAGAACTTAAAAAGGCATAAATAAATAACTGATGCCAACACAATCATTTCTACTCTACTCTCAATATCTTAGGCTTGACTGAGACATGGATTCGTCCAGAGGACTCCTCAACCCCCGCTGCTCTTTCTAACAACTTCACTTTTACTCATACCCCTCGACAGTCAGGAAGAGGAGGGGGCACAGGTTTCCTCATTTCTAACAATTGGAAATACTTAACTCACCCTGCTCTATACAACAACTGTTCGTTTGAATCTCATGCCATTACGATTACATACCCTGTCAAAATTCATCTTGTAGTTGTAACCGCCCGAAATTTGAGTGGTAAGGGGTCTTACTATTCCCTTGTGCAACCACTAGGGGGTGCTCCACACAGGTTCACTACTAGACTTAAGATGTACTAATGGGCTCAATAACCAGGGAAATACACAAACCACAGTCTCAGGTGAGTCAAGAAATAACAAGTTTATTAAATACAATTCATAAATAAAATCCCGGAACAATGACAGGCTCATGCACTCATTGAGGTAACATTCACTTTGACCTGAATCAGAATTAATGATGATGTATAATGACCCTGATGATCTCCCAAGGGAACTACGTTGACTATCAGCTTAATCCAGCAAAGAGATTCTACTTTTGTGGCACATCAACTCACACTGGTGTGTATAAGTGTCAAGCATGCATAATTTCATCGCACATACAAAACCACAAGCCATATAAAGATCAATACAAAACCCACACAATAAATACATAAAATACATAAATAGTTAAATAAATAAATAGATAAATACACCAATAGCAATCATGTGATCACTCAAGCTGAATATTAGCCCTCGTCAACATACACAGATAATACCCAATGGAGTGTAAAAGTAGCCTATCTAATACCCGACCTCACTCACGCTCACAAGCATACAAAAGTAGGAAGTACCGGGAAACCGCAGCCGTCTCGACTTGCCTACGGCTTCCCGGTAAGCAAGGCACTATAGTACATATCCATACTACAAAAGGAAATGCATACTACCGTGTTACCCGTACTGCTGGCCTCCGAACCCGCTACCAGACGTGGGGAACAACGATCTGAAGATTCACGCGGACGCCCAATTTTACAGGGAAACCCTGACATCCAAATTATCCCTCCCGATCAACTCGTCTCGTGCGCCAAACATCCATCCCACGTCTCGGCACGGCAGCCTTGGTAAAGAGCTCAGCAGTACCGAGAAGGATCCTGTCTCGTCCCATACAATCACAGTCAAGTCTCTCTCCCCGAACAACAAACACAGAACATTTATTCAGTTCATTGATTGCTAAACCAGGCGCAGGTGTTTCGCTCTGCCCTGCCGCAATGAGGAGGGGGACACAGGGAATGCTGCTGACGTCATCACTCCCATATTGGGAAATGAGCGGCTTACATACTCATCTATCGCCCCCCAGGTCAATTGGGTACCTTTGTCGAGGAATTGGACATGCTGCTGTCCTCATTCCCAGACGATGGTAGTCCACTTGTACTACTGGGTGACTTCAACATTCACCTTGATAAACATTATGCTTCTGACTTCCTCTCTCTCCTAGCCTCATTTGATTTCAACCGACTCATCACCACAAGCACCCACAAATCTGGCAACCAATTGGACCTGATCTACACACGTAACTGTATCACTGACAACATTCTGGTCACACCTCTGCATGTCTCTGACCATTTCTTTATCACTTTCAATCTGCAACTTATTTGTGCACCACCAACCACTTCACATGTTTCCTTCAGAAGAAACCTGCGCTCTCTTTCCCCTTCTCATCTCTCTTCTGTTGTGTCATCCTCCCTTCCCTCACACACACAATTCTCATCTTTGGATGTAAATACTGCAACACACACTTTATGCTCCACTTTATCTTCCTCCCTAGACAGTATCTGTCCTCTGTCATCCAGACCAGCACAAGCAACTCCTTCCAACCCCTGGATATCCGATGCGCTTCGTGAAGACCGCACCAAACTCAGGGCAGCAGAAAGGAAATGGCGCAAATCACAAGACCCATCTGACCTAGGTTCGTACCAAGATCTGCTATCATCTTTTTCTGATGGAGTCCTTGCAGCTAAGTCCTCATACTTCCACGACAAGATCAACGGCGCTACAAACACACGCTCACTCTTCAAGACATTCAACACACTGCTCTGTCCCCCTCCACCACCTCCCACCACATCTTTAACTGCTGATCAATTTGCCAATTTCTTCACCGACAAGACATCTTCCATCAGCAGCCAGTTCTCTGCACCACCCACACAGGAACTCAGCCCCTCCTCATCCACTAATCTTCTCTCTTCCTTCTCCCTTCTCACGGAGGCGGAAGTATCAAAACTTCTCCTATCCACTCATCTCACCACCTGCCCTCTAGACCCCATCCCCTCACACCTTCTACAAGCCATCTCTCCCACTCTTTTACCAGCACTTACACACATTATTAACTCGTCTCTCCACACAGGCACTTTTCCTACCACATTCAAGCAGGCTCGAGTAACCCCACTGCTTAAAAAACCCACGCTAAACACATCACTCGTGGACAACTACAGACCTGTTTCTCTCCTACCATTCATATCAAAAACACTTGAACGAATTGTGTTCAACCAGGTGTCATCCTTCCTCAAACAGAACAACCATCTGGACTCAACCAATCTGGTTTCAAGAGCGGCCATTCAACAGAGACTGCGCTACTGTCTGTCACGGAATCCCTGCGGATTGCAAAGGCTGGTTCCAAATCATCTGTTCTCACTCTACTGGATCTATCTGCTGCCTTCGACACAGTAAACCATCAAATTCTTCTGTCCACCCTCTCGTCACTGGGCATCTCAGGTACTGCGCTTCAGTGGTTTGAGTCCTATCTCACAGGTAGGTCTTTCAGAGTTGCCTGGGGAGGGGAGGTATCCAAACCTCATGAACTGATCACTGGGGTTCCTCAGGGTTCAGTTCTTGGTCCCCTCCTATTCTCCATTTATACTACATCACTGGGTCCCATCATACAGGCACATGGTTTCTCCTACCACTGCTATGCTGATGACACACAACTCTACCTGTCCTTCCAACCAGATGATTCCACAGTAGCTGCACGGATCTCAAGCTGTCTGGCGGACATCTCGACGTGGAAGGAAGAACACCAAGACTGAGCTTTTAGTCTTCCCTGCCACTCCTGCTCTACAACACGACATTAACATACAGCTTGGTACAACCACCATTACCCCATCAAAATCGGACAGAAATCTTGGAGTTATCTTTGATGACCAACTGACCTTCAGAGACCACATCTCAAAGACGGCGCGGTCATGCAGATTTGCACTTCGCAACATCAGGAAAATCCGTCCCTTCCTGACTGAGCACGCAACACAACTGCTTGTCCAGGCCCTGGTCATTTCAAGGCTTGATTACTGCAATGCTCTTCTGGCTGGTCTGCCGTCAAGTGCAATCAAACCTCTTCAAATGATCCAGAACGCTGCTGCACGTCTTGTCTGCAACGAGCCTAGGAGAGCCCACGTCACGCCCCTCTTCATCTCTTTGCACTGGCTACCCCTTGCTGCTCGCATCAAGTTCAAGGCGCTGATGCTTGCTTACAGATCCACCACAGGCTCTGCACCTTACTACCTCCACACACTGCTACAACGCTACGTCCCCACCAGAAGACTGCAATCACTAAAGGAACGAAGGCTTGTGGTACCGTCACAGAGAGGCACAAAATCACTCTCCAGAACATTCTCCTTCACTGCTCCCTGCTGGTGGAATGATCTCCCTACTTTCATCAGGAACGCAGAATCCCTGGCAATATTCAAGAGACAGCTGAAAACTCATCTCTTCCGTGAACACTTAATCCCCTCATAAAAAATAATAAAAAATAAAAAAAACCCTTTCCTTCCCTTTTCCCTTCCTACTCTAGCTTATGGTACTGAGCAATGCATGAAACTTGTATTGTGAGCACTTCCTCTGTAATTTGCCAATTCATGAAGAATCGCTTGTTTGTTTTCCTCACTTGTAAGTTGCTTTGGATAAAAGCGTCTGCTAAATGACTAAATGTAAATGTAAATGTAATCATTTATGTAAAGTTATGGTGCCCACAAATATCTTCATTAAAGCCTGCTTACAAAAAATAACTCAGACAAGTATGTGTGTAAGAAATGTAGTTTCAACATCTTGATTAAAATTGAAATCACAATATTGATCAAAACATTGTTCTAGTATTGTTTGTCCATAATCACACAGCTCTGGTCAGTTTGAGCACTGACGTTTTAGTGGACTTACAGTGTCTCGTTCAAGACATCATGAAGTCCACGAGACCACAGGCTGTCCCGTTTGGTCAGTTTAGGTTTCAGAAGGTGTTGGTGAGCTCCTCAGACTTCTACCCGACAGTCGAAGCACCATCACATCATGAACGTGTCGACTCAGAGGAAGATCTCAGTGTTTAGGGTGTCATCTGGGACAGAGCCACAGAAATGAAACAGAAGTGCTGGACACTGAATCCTACCTCTCGCAAGATTACCGGTGACTTTTAAAACATTTTTTCTGCTGTAAACTCAATATAAATCACATCAAAATACATTATAGATCAGTAGACAGACTGTCAATAGATTAAGTGATTTGTTTCTTCACAAAAGTAGTTTATTCAATGTACTGAAGCCACATTGACATCCATTCAAAAACCACTGACACATGTCTTTTCACAGAGCTTTATATAAAACAGATCGATTCAAAGCAGCTTCACAATAAGAAACAGGACAATAATGATCAAAAATAAGAGAAATTTTGCTATAAAGCAGCGATACGGAGGACAATAGTGTCATTATTCATCTATTATGAAACGAGTTCAGCTATTAACAGCTTTACAGAGACACTAGTGTTGTTGTGCGAGTCAGTTCAGTGTTGATTCACTTCAGCTAGCTTGAGTTAGTTTGTAGTGAGTTGAAACTGGCGGTTATGGTAAGGGGCGGGGCATTTCCCAAACACCAATCACAACACACAACTCCAGGTACTCATGAAAGAGTACAAGCGGAAATAAACATGCACACACTCGCACCGCCGAAGCTCACAGGCGCCATCTTGTGCACGGAGGCCATTTTGATCTTTAACATTAGATCTTTCCTTTTCTTGGAAAAGTACTTAATGTTGATTCGATATTACTACAACAACAATAAAATAGTGCAATGAATAGTGCCTTTAAAATAGTATTATTGGAATAGTACAATAATTCACTCTCGTCATGTGACCTCTGTGGCTCAACTTACCTCAGTGTCTCCAATTTATACTTTATGTTCTTCAGTCCAGTGCAGAGCAGCTTCACTCCTGAATCCTGCAGATTATTATTGCTCATGTTCAGCTCTTTCAGATTGGTATCTGATCCAAGAACTGCAGCCAGAGCTGAACAGCTTTTTAGGTTATTCAATAATAATATCTGTATTGTTACTTACTCCTCAGTCTAGGAGTTTGAGGAGGAAGTAACAAGACAAATAATTAAAAAGCATTAATAAACATGGAGAAATATCCTTTTTCCACTATCCCAGCTCTGTTCAGTCTGTTCACACATACTTTTTCCAACAAAAAGGTTCCCCAACTCAAACGAAAGATCAAAACAAGATTGCAGTTAATCAGTGTTTATTAAAGGGGTTAACAATTTCAATGTTAAAGAAAAAGAACAGAAAATATACAACAAAGTTAAATAACCAAGTCATCGGGAGAGGGCAAGGCCAAAATAACAAACAAAACCACCTCTTACTGAAGTATTAAGCAAACTAACTTACCTAACAGAAAAGAAAGATTTAAAAGAAAAAAACAACAATCTTACCTGTCTCCCTAACTAACAAGAAAAAGGAAATTACTGGAGTGGGTAAATCCAAATAAATCGGCGCCCGCCTCCCTACACGGTCAAACACTTCAGAACTCACACAGAGTCTTAGTGACAAAATCTTTGTGATCTCCCCACAGGTTCACAATACACAATTTGCCTACTAGCAGCTAAAACCACACTGCGTCTGGGTTAGTGGAAAAGGGACTCCTTTCCAGCGTTGTCTCACTGCTGCTTTTCTATCCGCGATGCTTCCGTTAATTAAGATCAGCTGCAGGTCGTTTGGAGTGCTGCATGAGTTTGTGAGAGAGAGAACAAGAGGGAGAGAAAACACATAACACTGTTCAACAATTACGTCACGGGACGTAACAGTATCCAGTTAAAAGACTAACATGCTAACCAGCTGTTTAGAAAAATAAAATGTGTGTGCTTAAAAGGGAAATTAAAGAGGAATTAAATTAAATTTATTTGTTCAATAACATATTTGTATGTTATAAATATTAAACATTTATGAAAATTTGTCCTACCTGGAAGATCCACAGGAGATTGTCTTTGAAATTCTTCTGGTTCCTGTGAGTCTGATCGTCTGAGTCTAATGTCTATATTGAAGCCTGTAATCAAATAAATACAATAAAATACTGATTTTCTAGGCAAAACAAAAGGAAAAAGCATTAGCTGTGAATACTCTAATATTTGATATAAGAATGTTCCATGATTGATATTCACTGATACAACTTTTCAACAGTCAACATGTGACCAAAAAATTAGAAACATGAAAAACCTTTTATTAGATGATGGTTTTTCCCCACTGAATTCTGGTGGTTTTCCTTCTTTTGACCGGTCACTCTTCAGAGACACAGAGCTGGACACGAGTGAGTCTGATCTTACACTAATGACACAAAGAACAGAGAAAAACACTTTAGTAAAGGAGGTTCAACTGTGTCTGAAACACATCCGTGTCTTTATCTAATCCTCCACAGAAATGATTAAAGTTCAGTTATTGACAGGAATTGACAAACTCCAGTAGAGTGTAAATGATGGTGTGAAACAGACGCAGTCTTACCTGTGTTTCTCTGAGAGACTCATCTTTCCTCGCTCCTCTGATCAGCACTACTTTGAGAAAACAATCAATCGTTCAGCAGGACCTGGAAATGACAAGATTCACAGAGATGAAGAACATGAAGATGATGAAGAATGAGGAGTTAGCAACAACAGCAACAACAATGTGTGAAATAAAGTCACTTACAAATATATTGTCATGTCAAAGAACTGAATGGACTTAATCATTTCAGATTTAATGAGTTTAACTGATTCATGACTCCAAATATGAATTTATTGGGGAACAAGAATTTATACAGTTTAAACCCAATCTGTTATTGTTACAGAGTCACTAAGAAGTGAGGCGTGCAGATCCATCTGTAAAGCCTTTTATTTACAAACGAAGCCAAACACGTGTGATATAGACATGACAAAGAGCATTCAGGGACAGGCAAGGGTCAACAAACGGAGAATGTCATCCACTGGGCAAGGGGGTAATCCAGATACCCAGGCTAGAGTCCAGAGGGGTAATCTGAGGCAAGCGAGAGTCCAGTGCAGACAGAGAACAGACACAACATGAGAAACCAGGTAAGGATCAAGACTAGAGTATGAATACTCAGAGGCTCCGAAAAGTTGCTCTCAGCTACACAGCGATATACACAAACAATCCTCAGCGAGCGTGTAAGTCAGTGTTTTATAGTCCTTGTGATTGACTACAGGTGTAAAAGCAATTAGATAAACGGGACATGTGAAATGTATTCCGGAGTAACTAATGTAACTTTGTGCCATGGAAAAAAGTATTAAATGGTGAACGGGTGCCCTCTGGTGGTGAGTGGAGGGAAACAACAGGCGCAAGACACGAAAGTTACATTCTCTATCACAGTTTAATATCATTTTAAAATCCTATTTACACAATCTTTATTAACTGTTTAATCGTTTGTCATTTGATCATTACTTCAAGTTCACAATGATGTTGAATTCATTAACTACTAATCATTGTTACACATGAACTGAAATATTGAATTTAATAATAATAATAAAAACGTTAGACTTCATCCAGTTCTGTAAATGTCTGGTTCAAAAATAATTTGGATTTCGCATTTAAAATATTTTTTATGTACAAACTGTATCTAAAAAAAAAAAAAAAAACGGAAGAGAAAACCTTCTGAAACATATTCGTTTTCAAAAACTCGTTGTAAAATTCATGTTTTAACATCCGTGGCCTTCAAAAGATTGTAATTTCTGTCAGATGAAAGTTTTCTTGTCCACTAAGAAGAGAATTTATAGTATTAAAACACATTTACCTCCTTCACTTGTTGTCTGTCAGAATCTCCTGCTGGAATCGATGGATTGAGGATTAAATATTCATCAATGACCGCGATTTGATCATCATTGTGATAAACTGACTGTAAAAATGTATTTTAGATCGCAGCATGAATCAAATCCAGTGAGCAACAGGTTTATCGCTGTCATGTGACGATCATTTCGTTTTCTTCTTCCTCTTTTATGAAATCTTGCTGTATTCAGCACAAACAGACTGTTTCTATTCACACATGGACCGTCTCTATTCATATGTTATTTTTATATTATGTTATTGTTTGTTTTATCTCGGGTTCAAGCTGTATTTCAGATCCCACACCAGAAACAGCTCGTTTGTTCCCTTGTTTCATTTATTTCAATCAAATTTGTTTAATCCTGTTTCTACTATATATTCTTTTATTAATATCCTCTTTTAATCCTGTTCCTAATATCCAATTTATCTTCTGTTTTTCTATTAAGTTTTTTATCATTTTAATTCTCTCTATATTATATTTCCGCATGTTTATTATTTTAATGTTACATGTTCAGCGGTTTCTATTATCTCACAAAAGACGCATTTTCCTGTCATATTTATTTTGTAAAGTGTTGCATTTATTCCTGTGTGTCTTTTGTAATCTAGTTAAAATCACCTCGTCTTTCATCTTCTGAATTTGTGCATTTCTTTGCCTGATGGATTAATTTCTTAATAAAATCCTCCTGGATCAGTCATGTCCCACTTCTTCTGACACTCTTTTTGAATATTTGGTTTAATAATGAATTTAATTTCTCCTCTTTCTAATGGGACTTCAGTTTCAATATCAATATTTCCTTTCCATTGATCCCTTTGTATCCAACAAAATTTGACATCAATTCTCATACTATTTAGAGATTTTAATGTCATGTATATATCATATGGTTTAAAATGTCTTCTCTAATGGATTTATTTGATACCAGACTATTCAGCACGATGTCTCTGTCTGGTCTCAGATCAGAACACTGATGCTCCACAGGATCAAACAGCAGCGATGTCTTCTCTTCTCTTGGGAGTTTACTGTAAGAAATGGACAGTGTCTGTTCTGGTTTCACAGTCTCTCTTCAGAAGGTTTCATTGATGTTCAACACCACATCAGCAGCACAAAAGAACACAAAACATTCTTCTGAACAAACACGTGCAGCTCAAGAAACTAGTGCGATTATATGCTCCACAAACACCAAGATTAAATGCTGTGTAAAAAAGTCACAATTTCCATTCTGCAAAAACTGTGTATATTCTCCCTCATAATGAAACAACGGATCATCCCATAGCCGGTCTTTCTGTTCCTGGTTTCTCTTAAAAACAAAGTTTGATGAATCAAAACACTTTTACAGCATCACATCTTCTGTCGTAATGCCACCATTACAGCAACTAATTCTACTGTATATATTGCTAAATTATTTGATAATCTTTTGAATATTTTGAATTCTGTAATAGATATTCATATATGCTGGTACCTTTGATCGTCTGTAAAGATCTGTAAATATGAAAAACATTTCTCTTGTATTTCTCTATATATTTATATTACAGTCTTCAGGAACTCTTAGTTTGATGTTCTTGTTTGCTGTTTTCCAGTCTACTCCAATATGCCAGAGATATTTTGTTTCTTCATATATAAGGCATTATTTTTATCATTTTTTAGGTTTGTTTCAGCTGCTGCTCTGTATATTACACAACCATCATCAAAAATGGGTCCAAGCGTTCCTCTATCTGGATGTTTTATCTCGTCCTCATCAACATAGAACTGTTTTACTTTTATTCTCTGTCATATTTATATGCGTTCTCCATGTGTATTTGCTATCAAACCATAATCTGAAGTATTTAAATACTGACACTCTTTCTAATGGATTTCCATTCCGGTACAGTTTGATATTTTCAGGAATATTTTTCCTTGAGAAAAACATGTAGTTTCATTTACTGACAGATCACTTAAAACTTCATGTTATGGACCATCTTTCCACCTGTTATTGATTTTTGAAGAACTTCTGTTATATATTCAATATTTCTTCCGCTTTAATGTACAATCATCTGCGTATAAATCAGCTCCAATTCCTAAATCATTTATATTATAAATGTCATTAATCATAATGTTAAATAGTGTTGGACTAATTACACTTCCTCGCGGTCCTCCACACTTCATTTCCCACTTTAACTTTAAATGTAAAAAACTGCTGTATCCAGTTAACTTTGTATCTTGATTAATAATCCTTCTTTCCACAGTATTACTTTCGTTTTCTTCTTCTTCGTGGGTGTTTCAGGAGGGTTTTGAACAGTTGCACAGCGCCACCTACTGTACTGGAGGATATTCTACCACATTTATCAAAATCCTGTTTAAGAGCACTTAACATTTCAACAGTGTTATATACATGTTATTACTGTAATATTATCTAAGATCCTGGACACGACTGACATCCTGCGGTTTGTGTTTGTTATACATTCAGTTCTTTCTGCTCCGACACTCATCCCATAAACCTGCATTATGAAGAATCTTTTCCTGTTTTTCCTGTCAGCCTGTCCTCTATCCATAACTTATTAAATATGTCCAGGAACGTCTCATGTATCTTAAACATAACAGGTTTTTTCTTTTCCTGTCTTGTCCTGTCTAATACACTTTTAAGTTTTCAGTCCAAAAGCAGCATCTAAAGTTTCCTGTCTAACTGGTTTCTGATCCTGTCATGACTTTTCCCGGCTGATGGTCATAAATTCACTTCACATGATGTGATGAACTCAACTGCATTACATTATATCCTGAATCAATAGATCTAATTATACCAGATTTGATTTCTTCTGTTAATGTGTTGATGATTATTTATGTGATGTTCCTGCATGTTTCCTCTCAGATTGTTGTCGAGGTCTTCAGTGTCGCACAAATACATGAGAGCATGTTCCTGCTGTTTTCATTCTCATACAAAGAACAAAACAAAAATACAAAACTGAAGACTGAAAATCACACAATGGAAGAAAAATCTAATAAACAAAATCCCAGGAGAACAAAGTTGGACACAACATCAATTATGAGCTGCTGCTTCAAAGAAGTTCATAGTAAAATCTCAAAAATGAAAGAGAATCAGGAAACCCATAACATACGATATATCTGTGAGAAAGATCATGAACGCTGATATAAATGCAATCTAAACAGAGTAAATGAGTAAAAAACTATTCTTATCCCTGTATAACAGTGACATTAAAACATGATAAAACATGCATTAACAAATATTCAAGTAAAATTAGTTATATTATAATTTAAATATATAGAAATAAAGGCACTTTCCATTGTCACAAACACTAACTTCAAATGTGAATTACCGCATGCGACAGCAGACGTTCATAAAGCCACCTTCTGTCTTCTTCTGTTGGACCAGGAAGATCCCGAAACAAACAGAGATCCAGGACTTTACTCTACTGGTCCTCATTCAATGGAGACGGTCTCTCGTGTGTCAACATCTGGGCCGTCGTCCAATCACAGAGCGGCTGAACCTCGAGCTCATGAACACAAGCTCTGCTGAGCTCAAGACATGAACACGTGCAGAAGGGAACGGTCCAGCGTTCTCCCGCTGGAGGAAGAGATCGCTTTCCATGAGGAATTGTGACGATGAGGACACCAAGTTGTCTGGCTCTTCCTCAAAGAGGGACTCCTGTGTTTCCTGTTCATTTAATTCCAGATCAGCGTTAAATCCCATCAAAACTATTATTCAAAATGTAAATGTTGCAGTTACTTCAGTTTTTCAAGAACTGTAGAAGAAAAGTGTCTGGTCCCTCCATCATCAACTGCAGCGTCTCCTGAAACAACGAACATCCAGTAATTAACGCTGACATCACCAATACACCATATGAGCTGCAGATTTGACTGCAAACACAGTTTCATCTTCTCTAGGCTGTTCCTTGAAGTCCACGTTTAACAGGACATGCCGCTCCACATTTCTTTGCTTGTAGAAGTTGATCGGTCGCCTCTCCTGTTCTTCAGCACAGGATCTCAAGTCCAAACACATTAAAAGAGCTTTCCCTGTTTCCTTTCTGGATCCGGATGGATCTTCCAATCTGGTGAATAAAATGACATTTATTCCTAAATCATGCAAAATCACAAGAGCTCCGTTTCACGTCAACAGAAGTGTAATTATTTCCATCTCTACTTGTTTGCCACAAATTCAAGATGGACGACAAAATATCGACTTCTTTAGAATGACAGCAATAGAATATGATGTCAACAAACGGTCACATGATCCTCTTTTGCAACGAGCAAAAAAAGCCAAAGGAGAAACAGTTTATTACCATCATCCATGAATGAATCTCAGCAGTTCGTTCTCTTCATTATCCATAAATCATAACTCAGCTGTGTTGATCATGTCATCATTCATTGGTCTACAATTTACGAAATGGAAAAACAATTAAAAGCTGTTTCTAGTGTGAGGTAAAGAGTGCTTTTATAAATCATTTTCTGTTTCTCACAAAACTATTCCAGCTTTCACACTTTTCCTCACATTCACTGACACAAACTTCTAAAATGTCCGTTTCTTCTTGACCAATAGGACAGCAAGCCTATAATATAGATGATCAACACAAAAAACACGTTCAAAATGCAACATTTTTCCTTCAGTTCACAATGAAGCTTTTGATCATCTCGAGTCAAATATATTCAGCGTCAGTAAGAATCAGGATGATAATTGATGAACATCAAAGAACTTGTGATCGCTGTGGGATGCAGCATCCACCGGGAAAATGTCCAGCTTATGGAAAAAGTTGCAACAATTGTGGTAAAAATAATCATTTTGCACATTGTCGTAAAGGCAAAAGCTCTTTTTTCAAGCTTCCACTGGTGTCTGATGATTCTTCAGCACGTCCACAGCACAGATCTCATTCAACAATTCTTGTCTTTACAGTCTCTGCCGCTCTACAAAGTCAAAGTCTCCAAGTCCAAATCTTGTTCTCCAAGGAACCGTTCCCTCAATCCATTGTCAGGTTTTCCACACACAATTCTGTCTTTTATCAGGGAATCTGTGAACTCTTCAAACACGTTTCACTCCTGTGTCTGATCTCCGTCACACACTGATCAATAGTTTCCACACTTTTCTGCATGAATGTGAAAATTGCTGCCTTTCATAGGAAACTTTCCAATTCTCAGCAACATCAGTGGAGAGTTGAAGCTTCGGAGGTTCTGCAATCCTTCCATCTCCTCTGTGTTTCTCGTCACTCGTGAGCGTGTAATCCAGACTGAGAAACTCCATAGAAAGAATAACAGTGTTTAGACTGATGAGAGATGTTATATATAAATGGACAATTATGAAAATATAACGTTTTTGGATATGTTTCTCTTGTAGTTTTATTGAACGAGGACAGATAAGAGCGGCGACAGCAGTGTTTGTACCTACTGCACGTCATGTCCTGTCCACCACACATTCAACTGATGATGAAAATCACACTGGAGATCATTTACGTTTCATCAATGTTTTGTTTTAAGCTGCATATAAATGTAGTTTTATTAGTTCAGATTTCTGAGGCTGATGATGTTTGAAGTTGCAGAAAACCTGTACCGACCTTCATCCTACTGACGTCCACTACAATGAGGAGGAGATGTGACTCTTCAAACTTCATTATAAACTGTAATTGTTTCGAAACAGTCATGTTGCAATCCATGTTTCAACTATTGAAATTACAGCCATTCTGTGTGAAATTATTGTCTTTACTAAATTATTGTTATCCAGAGCCTTAATGTAATTAATTATTTTAATGAAAAACAGGCAAGAACAGACTTCATCCAGGCGTGGAAACGACAACATTCTCACATGAATATTTAATGCACAGCAAAATATAGTCACTGATTTGAACCTCTTCAGAGATTTAAAGGGTTGAAACACACTAATATACTCTGCAAAGAACCACATTGTGTTTAATCTACAATATGACAAGCAAATAAGCATTTGTGATGTGAATAGCACTTCTGATCAAAAGTGCCACACAGATTTCACCTGCTTCTAGTCTGGATTCACACTGTTTTTGTACAGAAATGGAGATCAAGCGGCACAGTGACAACAGCGAACTCTACGGTCACAGAACATGATGGTCATCTGTGTTGGTGTGAAGCTGCTGTGGTCAGGAGCTCAGAGTCTGTCAGCGGCGCTCCGCTTCAGTCCAAAGATTCAGAGGAAATGGCGTCCAGCGGGGAGATCGCCTCCATTTTGTGTGCTTGAACATTGGCAGGAGATTTCATAAGGCTTCAGGAGATTCGAGGAAGGAGAAATCCCACAACATCAGCTCTGACACAATGTCTCGTTCCCTCCTTCTGAAGAATGTTGGCAATCAATCAAACACAAACATTTCTCTGTGTGAAAAATATCTTTACAGTAGAAGTCATACGTGTTATACAGGATATTGTAGCGGGACACTGGATGCAGCACAGGATCAGCCCCAAATAAAGACAAACTCCAGTAATGTCTTCTCTTAGGTGTTACTGCAAACATGAAATGGGACAGTGTTACAACAATCATCTGTTCAGGTCTGCAAATACATCACAATCTCTCTTCAGAATGTTTCACGCAGACTCATATTACAGATTGTTTTCTTGACAATATCTTAAATTGTTCCGCTTAATAAAATGCAGAACACCAAAGACACATTTTTTATATAGAATTAAAGATTCATGAATAATGAAAATTATTAAAACAACAGATTGAAATGAACACAACAACTCTGTTGTCCCTTTAAACATATTTACAATGGAAACATTTCTGTATTAATATACAAGTCAGACCAGGGAGTGTTTCTCAAAAGCATCGTAGGCATAAGAAGATCGTAGAACTATTGCCACCGATGGTCTCTACGATCAACTGAGCTCACGATTCTCTGAGAAACACAGTCCAGCATGGTTTCTTCTCCAACAACTCTAAAGATCGCTCAACATCTACAACTTCACCTTTATTTAAGAAGGAGAATCTCTCTCATCTGCTCATGAAGCTTCAATAATACAACAGACAAGAGAACTTTTCACACTAAAACAATTGTTCTGAACTTTGAAAGACACACAAATGCTGTTAACTGGTAAAAATGTTCAGTTGTTCTGGCTAGAAGAGACTCCATCCACAGAACAAAGACAATATACTGTATATCTGTGCATTAGAAACAGACAGACACATAGAGAACTTCATATGAAATAAAACAGAATAACAAACATAAATATATTCTGTGTATAAACTTTAGACAGATAAGCTTATATTCCTTGTAAACTTTACATATTTTGATAGATTTTTCTACTATACTTGACAATCACGTTTATGATTAGAAACATTTGAATCATTATGGATGAGTTCAATCCAAACATTATTATATTTGTAGGCCTGATACTGAAGAGCCTGAAGATTTCTGCTGACAGACTCATCTGAGCTTCTTCCTCCTGTTCTTCCTTTAAAGCTGCTGTCTGTAACTTTTTTCATCTTCATCTTCATCTTCATCCACACTGTAAGGAGGAACAGGAGAGAAAACAATCAGTGTTCAGTGTTTTAAATATAATCCATTAAACCATGAATCACGTTGATCTGTTTGTTTGTTTGTGTTGGTGTGACTCCTATTGAGTCGCTGTAAAGAAGAAACTAATGAGTGTACGGCGTATGGAATAAACCACAGGGAGCAAATACAAATGATATTCTGAATTAAATCAAAAAGCTTCAGTTAAAGCCGTTCGTCCTCTAGTTGAAACATGTTTGTAGGGCTCTGAGTAAATCACTGAAAGTAAAGTGAGTGTAAAGTAGTGTGACGTGTTGCTCGTCAAAGTAAAAACACACTAGAGACAGAGACATTTCTCATGTGAGGCTGGACGGCTGTGAGCTGAAGCTGAACGCCACTGATTTTAGCAGGAGTGCAGCGTTTTCCTACAATCTCACCAAGTCTATTTTCAAACTGAAATGATTCACTACTGACACAGTTAATAAAGCAGGTGTTGTTGTATAAAGCTGTGACAGTGTGCTTTTGTTCTCTTTAAACATTTCAAGAACTTCACATTTTGTTTGTTGCAAAAAGATTTATGATAATTTTCTTTCACGAACATCTGAAAGGTTTGTTCACATATCAGAGGAAAATGAAGATCTCTTTAATATCACAGTGATGTTTCCTCACCTCAGGACACAGTTTGAGTCTCGTAGCACGTCTCTGAGCCGCTGCTTTGAGTCTCCTATCTTATTGAGTCTCAGATCAAGTGCTTTTAAAAACTGCAGAGCTTCTGAGTTAGTCAAAGACTGAGTTAAAGAAGAAACATCTGTAATGCCACAGTCCTGTAGACTAGAAAGACAAACAGAGGAAGAGAGATTATCTTACAAACAAATCAAATATAATGTGAACTCAGACTCATTGTGAGATATTGAGTATAAAGTGTTTTAGTTGAAACTGTTAAAATGATTTTCAACATTTTGATTCTTGTATGTGAAGAATGTTACTGACCTCAATCTCTCCAGTTTACAGTGTGAATCCTTCAGTACGTCACATAAGTGCTTCACTCCTGTGTTTCCTAGTTTATTCCCGTTCAGGTTCAGATCTCTCAGGAGTGACGGGTTTGATTTCAGAGCTGAAGTCAGGATGACACACTGTTCCTCTGTAATTCTGCAGTAATTCAGACTGAAGACAGAAATAACAATAGTTCACATCTATGATGATCATCTGAAGAGCAACATTTAGTTTCCAATAGTCTGTTTTGAAACGCAGTTACACTAGTTCTGTGTGCTGGAAGACACTGTTTCTTCTCTTTCATTTTAACTCTTTATTTGATTATTCTTTATTCTCTGTTGAAAAGGCAGATTTCTGCATGTAATCAATCAGTTCATCATATCAAATGCTGGAAATTCAACAATGACTAATTAGATAAAATAAACACAAAAAAGTGACCAATAGGGAAACCCAGAAAGTTCACTGCTATAAAGAATGAAACATAAGCCCTGCTGTCTTAAAATAAATCAACTTCAATCTCACTGTAACTGCTGTACAGTATAATGATACTAACTGTAGTTTCTCCAGCTTGAATTGTGGGTTCATCAGTAGATCACTGAGGTTTTTCACTCCTGTGTTTCCTAGTTCATTCACGCTCAGGTTCAGATCTCTCAGGTGTGGCGGGTTTGATTTCAGAGCTGAAGTCAGGATGACACACTGTTTCACTGTAATTCTGCAGTAATTCAGACTGAAGACAGAAAGAGAAAATGACTCAAATCATGTTCAGTTCATGTTAAATGAATCATGAATAAATGTCATACAGTCACTAATAAAGCAGCAAAAACATGGAAACTTAATGATAGAAACGAATAAATCAAGACAGGAGCATTTGAGGATACTAGTTACAATCCAAGTCTGGATCCGTCCTCACTCCCAAAAATCAGTGAATTTATCATTGTAGATTAATATATAGGATCAATATAGAAACAACAGAAAAATGAACATTTAAATGGATTATTTTTCCATTATTAATGTCAGAAAATCTTATTCATGAATGGATTATTAAATCATTTTGGAGTGTAATTTACAATCTCTAAATACACATTTTGCTCAATAAAAGCAGATTTAGTGAAAAGCACATTAGTCCAGTATAAATGTAACATTTCAGAATAATCTATTTGTGTATCAGTTTTGTTGTGTTTTATTATCATGGTGTTGCTGTCTGTGTGTGTTCCCTAGTTAGTGTTCTTGGTTGTTCATCAGTTCCTCAGCTGTTCTGTTTCACCTTGATTACTCTCTGTGTATTTAAACTCTTAGTTCTGTCTGTTCATTGTTGCGTGTCGTTTATGTTGAAGTGCTTGTGTTTTCTCTCTCCTACATGTTAGATTTGTGATTAAAGACAGTGTTATTGTATTCTCCATCGTCGTGAGCTTCATTACAACCAGACATTCGTCACAATTTGTCACTATTTTTTAGTCTGTTCTCACTTCTGTCTTGTTTCACAGCAAAGATTTGTCAGATTCCAGCATATGAAACTATTTTATAGCCACAAAGTTTAAAATGCTTCAAAGTTTAAAGCTCTTTTTACTGATTCACATACAAACCCGTGAACTAATACCATTTCTGAATCTCTTCAGATGGAGATGCAGCGCTACAAATGATGTGACTTGTATCCTGTTGACTTAAAATAAAATAAACAGTAAATACAGTAAAATGATACTAACTGTAGTTTCTCCAGCTTGAATTGTGGGTTCATCAGTAGATCACTGAGGTTTTTCACTCCAGAGTCTCCTAGTTCATTCTCGCTCAGGTTCAGATCTCTCAGGTGTGACGGGTTTGATTTCAGAGCTGAAGTCAGGATGACACACTGTTTCTCTGTAATTCTGCAGTAATTCAGACTGAAGACAGAAATAACAATAGTTCACATCTATGACGATCATCTTATTGAAGAGCTTCATTTAGTTTCCAATAGTCTGTTTTGAAACGCAGTTACACTAGTTCTGTGTGCTGGAAGACACTGTTTCTTCTCTTTCATTTTAACTCTTTATTTGATTATTCTTTACTCTCTGTTGAAAAGGCAGATTTCTGCATGTAATCAATCAGTTCATCATATCAAATGCTGGAAATTCAACAATGACTAACTAGATTAAAAAACAAAAATGTGACCAATAGGGAAACCCAGAAAGTTCACTGCTATAAAGAATGAAACATAAGCCCTGCTGTCTTAAAATAAATCAACTTCAATCTCACTGTAACTGCTGTACAGTATAATGATACTAACTGTAGTTTCTCCAGCTTGAATTGTGGGTTCATCAGTAGATCACTGAGGTTTTTCACTCCAGAGTCTCCTAGTTCATTCTCGCTCAGGTTCAGATCTCTCAGGAGTGACGGGTTTGATTTCAGAGCTGAAGTCAGGATGACACACTGTTTCTCTGTAATTCTGCAGTAATTCAGACTGAAGACAGAAAGAGAAAAGACAATGACTCAGATCTCTGATGATCAACTAACATATTCATCTTCATCCAGATTTTTGCTGACAGATAAACAGGGATCTCCAGGTGCAGGAAACATGGAGAAAGACACACATTGTTCATTTAAATAAACTACTGACATTGTAACAATACAAAGATTGAAATGGTGGATCTATTTATGTTAGTTTACACATTCATTTCATCTCATCTTTAAGGTTCTTTCGTGTCAATGTCACTCTTGGTTTTCTCACTGGGACAAATGTGTTTATGTCGGTTGTTTTCAGACTCATCATCTACTCACTCACACTTTACAATAAGCTTTCATTTGTTAACATGAACTACATTAGTGAACATGAACCAATGATGGACAATACTAGTACAGAATAACTGTATAAATTAACATGAACAGATTAAGGAATAAAAGTATTTCCTCAATCAGAAGACAAACTAGTTTAGTTAAAGGTCGTTCATTTGCTTTAGTGCTGCACCGTGAGGCAGTGTCACGTCTGTTCTAGGTTTTGTTTAGTTTGTTTTCATGTCTTTTATTTTGTTTAATTCTCACAGTCTTGTTCCTCATGTGATCTTGTCATGTGATCCCCTGTTCATGTGTTCTGATTGGTTCCTTGTTTCATGTTTTCTATAGGCTTGTTGGAGATGCGCAGACCGATCGGTGTACGACATCAAAGTACCGCGAGAGCGTTTGCAGAGCATCAACTCCTTCTGCTTTGAATCTATTTGTTCATTGTAGTGATGGGAGAAATGAAGCTTTTCAAAGCTTCCAAAACCAATTGCTTTGCAAAATGATTCAGTTTCGAAGCGTTTGAAACACCACGCGCTGGTGACACCTGCTGGTCAGAACAGTGTAAAGCAACAAAAACTAATGCCAAACATAAAAAAAGCTTTTACAAAACCATTGCAAATGTTTTATTGAAAGTATAATCTTTCAGAAGCAATTGACTAATCATCTAATGTCATTAAATATTAAGTGTCTGTATAATATGTATTCTTTTATCAATTTTCAGGGATGTTTTGTTTGTTCTATGGATGGGTCAGCTAAACACAGTTTTAACTACTATTACACTCTTTAATTATACAAACACCTCATTAAAACGTCTACAGATGTATAAAACTGGTCAGAGATCAGGTCAAGTCAAGTCATCTTTATTTATATAGCGCTTTTTACAATGCAAATTGTGGCAAAGCAGCTTTACATTAATTAGAAAATGGTGTCATTGTGCAGCTTATTCTATATATTATTGATTCATTCCGTTGCAAAGATCAATAGTTATTAGTCTAGGTAATTTAGGCATAGCAGCACTGGAGAAAACAGTGACGTAATTGTCCGGCTAAGATCAGTTCGCATACAACGGCGCCAATACAGGCATATCAAAAACACTGCTGAATATCAAGCAAGTGTCCCCAACTTAAGCAAGCCAAAGGCAACAGCGGCAAGGAACCAAAACTCCAACAAATGGAGAAAAAAACCTTGGGAGAAACCAGGCTTAGTTGGGGTCAGTTCTCCTCTGGCCAACAGTGAACACTTGTCCGATACTCAGGCAGAGTTACAGGTCATTAAACTGATTTGGAATCGCAACAGTCAAAATATTTAATCTAGTTCCATCTAATTTAAGATCTTTTTGATCACGCCGATATGGGACGGTTTGTTGGGATATGTGCCGCTGGCTGATGAGTCGGTAGGGTCTTCACAAAGGATGAGCTCGTTCACACGGTCTCCGCCGACACCACAGGGCCACACTGCTGCCGGTAATAGGGTACATGTCGAATGTCACATGACCAAACGATTTTAAACAATTTTATTACCACGCACCATTTGGATTGTTTATTTATAACGGAGACTTGGTTAAGGGTGGATGATCTCAGCCCTTTTACAGAGATGGTTCCACCTGACTGTGACTTTTTTAGTTCTCCTCGTACCACTGGTCGTGGTGGGAGCTTGGCCTCTGTTTTTACAAGGAACTTTGCCTGCAAACATTTGAAATCTAATACATTTACTAGCTTTGAGGTACTGCTGATGCAAATTCAGGTACATACTCCTGTGCTGTGTGTTGTGGAGTATCGGCCACGAAAAACCAACAAGAACTTCATTGCAGAGTTCACCGAATTCCTTGGTGGTCTAATGTTGAAGTACAATAGAGTTTTGATCGTGGGGGATTTTAATATTCACGTCTGCTGCCCAGCCGAGACATTGTCAAGAGACTTTTTTAATCTTATTGATTCATATAATCTTGTGCAGTATGTGAATAGTCCAACACAAACACATGGCCACACTTTGGATCTTGTTCTTTCGTATGGTCTGATTGTTTCTGACCTTGAAATGATTGACAATGAGTTTTCTGATCATAAGGCTGTTGTTTTTAATATTTCCTTTCTCTGCCCTAAAGAAATTCCACATGTGTTTCCATCCAAACGTCAAATTGAATTCTAATATGGCTGATGACTTCTGTTCTAAGTTTAATGAAATGGTTGGGTTGAAATTGGACAATGAGAGTTTACATGTAAATATGGGTGGGGATGAACTAGTCTCATCCTTCACGTTGACATGTACCCATACTTTAGACCAGATTGCTCCTCTTCAGACCAGATGTCTTAAAAGAAAATCCAAACCCTGGCTTAATGAGTCGATGCGAGCTTTACGCCATCTAGGTAGACAGGCAGAGCGGAGATGGAAGCGAGATGAACTTCAAGTGTCATTTGAAACTTTTAAAGGGCTGTTATTTGACTATCAAAAATGAGTTAAGGCCGAAAGGACTAAGTACTTCTCTGATTTTATCCAGAAAAATCCTGGTAATCCAAGAGTCTTATAAAGTTGCTGATATTAGATTATGCTCAACCAGCCATTATGTTGCATGTTCAACTGTTTTTCATCAGTTTGAGCCAGTTTCTATGTCTGATTTGGCAGGGATTGTCAAACATATGAAACCCTCCACTTGTCCCCAAGACTGTATCCCGGCATGGTTCCTGAAACAAGTATTTATAGCAGTGGGTCCCAGTATTTTAGATTTAATAAATAATTGTTTGATGACAGGAGTGGTGCCTGCTAACTTTAGAGGACATTAAAGAGGATTAAAGGATTAAAGAGGACAGCACAGACTTAGGCAATTTTAGACCTATTTCAAAACTGCCTTTTCTTTCTAAGGTCTAGGAGAAAATAGTTTTTACTCGACTACAACAATTTTTAGAAAAAAATGTCAGTTTTTGAAGTCTTTCAATCAGGTTTTAGGGCAAAACACAGTACGGAATCAGCCCTTTTGACGGTTCAAAATGAAATATTATTAAACGCTGATACTGGAGCCTCATCTATCTTAATGTTATTGGGTCCCAGTTAGAAAACCATGTTGGAATATGTGGGATAGCTCTTAAATGGTTTAAGTCATATTTAGCTGACAGGAGCTTTGCTGTGAAGTTGGGTGAATGTATGTCAACTTCAGCTCCACTAAAGTGTGGAGTCCCACAAGGGTCCATTCTTGCCCCCCTTTTATTTTCTTTCTACTTTGTATATTTAGCAAGCACGTGTCGCAGATTTATCTGCCACTTAAAGATAATGGATCTGATGTTTCCCCTTTTTTGAATTGTTTAACGGACATCAGCGACTGGATGGCGTTAAATTTTTTGAAATTTAATGAAAATAAAACTGAGAGTATGTTCTTTGGCTCAGAAGGAAAACAGGATACCACAAATTCTGTCCTTGGACCATTGGCTAAATGGTCAAATCTTGTTTCTTCAACTTGAGACTCGTTGCGAAGATGAAGCCTTTTCTTTCTTTCAGAGATTTAGAAATAGTTATTCATGCTCTTGTGTTCTCACGTTTAGACTATTGCAATTCTCTTTACACAGGAGTTATCCAGAAAGACCTGTCGCGCCTACAGATGGTTCAAAATTCGGCGGCGAGATCGCTAACAGGCACCCGAAAGCATGTCCATTTCACTCCTATTTTATTTTCCCTTAAATGGTTGCCGGTCAGTTTTCCAATTGAATATAAACTTTTATTGTTTGTTTTTAAATCTCTGAATGGGCTGGCACCAAAGTATCTGGAGACCGTAGTGAACCGTTATTCTTCTGTCAGGCCTGAGATCTTCTGACCAGCTTCTTTTAGCGGTCCCCAGATCTAAACTAAAACTACGAGGAGATCGGGCTTTCTCAGTAGAACTCACTGCCCCTTTCTATTAGATCTGATCAGACAATTTCTAGTTTTAAATCTTCGCTGAAAGCTCATCTACTTAACATGGCTTTTAAATCTTAGGGATGTTTGATCCCTAGATGTGTATGTGTTTTTATGTTTTGTATGTTTTATATAAATTGTGCCTTGTACTTTCCCCATTTTAATGTACAGCACTTTGGACAACTGAAATGTGCTTTATAAATAATAAATACAATACAAACCGGAAAACTGCTCTCATTTCATCCGCTTGTCCGAGAAAGTGTTAACAGCAGTTTGAACTGACGGCACATCTATGAACTTTTAAGGTAATCAGCGAATCTACCTAGTTCAATCTGCATATGCGAGTGACATCAGTTATTCTCATATTTGACTCCTTTTAAGTTATCTTGAATAAAACAGCTCATTTATTCATGAGGCACATACAAAAGAACTAAACCGGAAGTGATCCGATCCGTTTTACAGAAAACGGAAGTTAAATTGCACATAACCTCTATACAGGCCTCCAGACTGAGAGTAAATGGTCGCTTGTTCAACCTTTTTTTCTGCCAGTACAACTAAATTTGGTTCGAGGTCGCACTGGTGACTCCACCACAACTGATACGAGCTGCCATTTCTGTTTCATATGAGAAACATCAAACATTCAAGGAATTTGTAAAGTGATTCACACTTTTTCCAGCACTTAAAAGCTCTAAATATTATCCAATTTTAATGTGATGATTTATAAAACTAAAAGTTGAAGGAAAACGAACACTTCTAGGCAAACAAAACTTTTTAAAAAAAGAAAAAAGAAAGACATGAAATTACCTCTAGATGGCGGCAGAGGAGCACTTACTGAGTAGAGTAATAGAGATATTTAAAAGAAACTACAGCGACACTCAGTCCTAAATCAAACTCATAAGAACAGAAACATCCCACAGAGCAGAAGGGCAAAAGCTCTAGATCATGATTTTCAGTCTGAATACAGAGTGTGAAATTAAGGCTCAAGATCTTTCTGGCTTTTCAGCAGGAGGAGTGAGAAACATCAGCATGTTTGTGAACATCTGGAGCACAGACCTGCTGTAGAGATACAGTGAATCTGGGCTTGATGGAAAACAATTGTGTTCAGAAAACAATTTGATTTCTCTCTATTTTTTTCTCTTTTTGAAAGTTTTTCTTTTGCTATTCGTGCAAATGGAAACACAAAAAATATATTTAATGGAGTCTCTCATTCACCGCTATAAAAGTTATCCCAACTATGACGACTTCTGCTTCTGAGAAACCTGGAAATGTGAAAAAGGTCCATAGAAAAATCAACATTTAAATGGACTATTTTCACATTATTAATGTCAGAAAATCTTATTCATGAATGGATTATTAAATCATTTTAGAGTGTAATTTACAATCTCTAAATACACATTTTGCTCAATAAAAGCAGATTTAGTGAAAAGCACATTAGTCCAGTATAAATGTAACATTTCAGAATAATCTATTTGTGTCTCAGTTTTGTTGTGTTTTATTATCATGGTGTTGCTGTCTGTGTGTGTTCCCTAGTTAGTGTTCTTGGTTGTTCATCAGTTCCTCAGCTGTTCTGTTTCACCTTGATTACTCTCTGTGTATTTAAACTCTTAGTTCTGTCTGTTCATTGTTGCGTGTCGTTTATGTTGAAGTGCTTGTGTTTTCTCTCTCCTACATGTTAGATTTGTGATTAAAGACAGTGTTATTGTATTCTCCATCGTCATGAGCTTCATTACAACCAGACATTCGTCACAATTTGTCAGTTTTTTAGTCTGTTCTCACTTCTGTCTTGTTTCACAGCAAAGATTTGTCAGATTCCAGCATATGAAACTATTTTATAGCCACAAAGTTTAAAGCTCTTTTTACTGATTCACATACAAACCCGTGAACTAATACCATTTCTGAATCTCTTCAGATGGAGATGCAGCGCTACAAATGATGTGACTTGTGTCCTGTTGACTTAAAATAAACTGAACAGTAAATACAGTATAATGATACTAACTGTAGTTTCTCCAGCTTGAATTGTGGGTTCATCAGTAGATCACTGAGGTTTTTCACTCCAGAGTCTCCTAGTTCATTCACGCTCAGGTTCAGATCTCTCAGGAGTGACGGGTTTGATTTCAGAGCTGAAGTCAGGATGACACACTGTTCCTCTGTAATACTGCAGTAATTCAGACTGAAGACAGAAAGAGAAAAGACAATGACTCAGATCTCTGATGATCAACTAACATGTTCATCTTCATCCAGAGTTTTGCTGACAGATAAACAGGGATCTCCAGGTGCAGGAAACATGGAGAAAGACACACATTGTTCATTTAAATAAACTACTGACATTGTAACAATACAAAGATTGAAATGGTCTATTTATGTTAGTTTACACATTCATTTCATCTCATCTTTAAGGTTCTTTCGTGTCAATGTCACTCTTGGTTTTCTCACTGGGACAAATGTGTTTATGTCGGTTGTTTTCAGACTCATCATCTACTCACTCACACTTTACAATAAGCTTTCATTTGTTAACATGAACTACATTAGTGAACATGAGCCAATGATGGACAATACTAGTACAGCATTTAATAACCTTAATGTAAGTTTCAACATTTACTAATACAGTTTTAAATACAGACGTTTTCTGTTAACATTAGTTAATCCACTGTGAACATGAACAATGAATAATTGTATAAATTAACATGAACAGATTAAGGAATAAAAGTATTTCCTCAATCAGAAGACAAACTAGTTTTGTTAAAGGTCGTTCATTTGCTTTAGTGCTGCACCGTGAGGCAGTGTCACGTCTGTTCTAGGTTGTTTAGTTTGTTTTCATGTCTTTTAATTTGTTTAATTCTCACAGTCTTGTTCATCATGTGATCTTGTCATGTGATCCCCTGTTCATGTGTTCTGATTGGTTCCTTGTTTCATGTTTTCTATAGGCTTGTTGGAGATGCGCAGACCGATCGGTGTATGACATCAAAGTACCGCGAGAGCGTTTGCAGAGCATCAACTCCTTCTGCTTTGAATCGCCTATTTGTTCATTGTAGTGATGGGAGAAATGAAGCTTTTCAAAGCTTCCAAAACCAATTGCTTTGCAAAATGATTCACTGTTTCGAAGCGTTTGAAACACCACGCGCTGGTGACACCTGCTGGTCAGAACAGTGTAAAGCAACAAAAACTAACGCCAAACATACATAAAAAAGCTTTTACAAAACCATTTCAAATGTTTTATTGAAAGTATAATCTTTCAGAAGCAATTGACTAATCATCTAATGCCATGAAATATTAAGTGTCTGTATAATATGTATTCTTTTATCAGTTTTCAGGGATGTTTTGTTTGTTCTATGGACGGGTCAGCTAAACAGAATTTTAACTACTATTACACTTTTTAATTATACAAACACCTCATTAAAACGTCTACAGATGTATAAAACTGGTCAGAGATCAGGTAATAGGGTACATGTCGAACATCACATGACCAAACATTAAACGAAACGACAGTGAATCTAAACAGCGGTACTCGCTTGAGCTGTGCGGCGCGGACCGTTTATCTGACCAATAATAGACAGCGATCTCGATCACGTGACTCTGTTTACTACACAGTTACACACCGCTGGGAGATCCAGAGAGAAAGCGTTTGAATTTGCAGCAAAATTAATAACCTCGCTGCGAGAACTAGAGAGAAGCTTCAAATTCAGCACAGAATTCTCTGCTTTAGACCAAAGATATCAGATCAAATAGCGCTGAAACCAGGAGAAACACTGAGCCACGAACAAGTTAAGCCTCACCAGTCCACAAATCACCATTTAATGTAGAAACACTTACTGAAACTATGGTATTGTGGCAGAAATACTCAAATGCTTTTACATGATTAATTTCAGGCTTCATTTCAACCTTTGAGAGTGAAATTCAAACACTTTTCAAGGACTTTTTAAAGTGATTCACACTTTTTCCAGCACTTAAAAGCTCTAAAAATTATCCAATTCTAATGTGATGATTTGTAAAACTAAAAGTTGAAGTTAAACTAACACTTCTAGGCAGACAAAACTTTAAAAAAAAAACATGAAATTAGCACTAGATGGCGGCAGAGGAGCACTTACTGACTCCATAATAGATGGAAAAGTAGGAAAAGTCTCATGAAAAACAAAAACTGAATTAGAAAGCAAGAGCTCTTAATAATCACTGAAGTTGTCTGTCAGTTCAGTATGGTATATTTAATAAGAGTAGAATATTTACATTTTTCCCTATAAAAATGTTTTTGCACGTTACTGTTATTAACCTAATATTATCTGCATCTCAATTCAAGCTCAGTGCTTTACAGTCAAATTTCCAATGAATAAACATGTTTTAGTAACTGTACTTATTAATAGTAATGAAAAGAATTTGTAAAAATTAACTTTCTGATTTAAAATAACAGGACCCGTGCAGGACTCTGATTCGTGGGTTCACAGAGATCTTCGCTCCCAGTGGTGAACCATTGAAAGTTTGAAACACGCTCTGAACCACTGATTCAAAACAAAAGATTCGTAAAGGTTTTAAAGCTTCATGAAGTGTTTCAAAAGCGCCATCACTAGTTCATTGTGTTCAGGTGTTTCTTGTTTGTTTATTAGTGTGTGTGTGTGTGTGTATAGCCTCATGTTACCAGTGTCTTTTGTCTGGATTTGTTCCCTGTAACTGCTGTTGGTTTATGTTCATGTTTCTCAGTCTTTCTTTTAATTTTGTTCAGGTTTGGCAAGGAAATTTTATTTATATAGCACATTTCATACACAATGGTAATTCAAAGTGTTTTACATAGAAAGGAAACAAACACATAAGAATAAAACTAACATAATAAAATCAGAGAATATCACTATCTGGATGGAAGAGTCATGGAGTTTCAGTCAGAATATTTGTCAGGTAGTGTGTGTTTAAACAGACAAATCTTCCTGAACTAACTCTGTCCAGAGCTCCATCAGGGATAACTCTACTCAACTCTGTTCACGTTTATTTGAATAAAGCTGCACTTGCCTTCAGTGGATCTTATTACAGGCAGATTCTGATCACTGATTTTTAAAATGCACTCAAGTTACAGTTTATGCTGAACCAAAATGAGAAATTTTACATTCTGTGAAATACAAACATTAAATTGAAAGCAGTTTTGAACAGTTCTGATGTCACAAAAAACTTTGTTTCACACCAGAAATCATTAAACATGATCACATTCACAGTCATGTTCAAAAAGAGCAATCAATATTTACACACTTATATTTAATTCACACAGAATTAACCTGTGAAAGTTAGGAAACACATCTCTGTGTTTATAGTGCAGCTGTTTTTTCAATCTGTCACTTATTTGAAGAGTTTAAGCTCTGGAAGAAAACCATTGTTCTCCCTCTACAGTCACTGAAATAATTATTGACTCATGATCAAACTGTCTTAGTCAAATATTTAAAGCTTGATGTCACGTTTTAATTGTTTTTTTTAATTTCCTGTTTAATTGTATCACTTTACATTGTTGTGGCTCTGTGTGACGCTGAGAAAAAACTGCTCTGACTCAAATACATGAGGAAATATTATCAGTTCCAGTAACATTACAATTAAAAGTACTGTAATATTTAAATAAATGAACAATACTCACGTCAGTGTGTTGAGTCGACAGTGTTTATCCTGCAGTAGAGCAGCGATCTGATTCACTCGTGTGTCTCCTAGTTCATGTCCACTCAGATTCAGCTCTCTCTGGAGTAACGGGTTTTTACCCACAATTCTCTTCAGATACTGACAGGCTTCATCTGCAGCAGCACTCAAAAACCTGCAGAAGAGTCGATTCAGTTCTCAACTAAATGTCTGTTTCATTACAAACATGACTGAAGACAAAAAACTGAATTATTGTTCTAAAGACAAGCTCTGGTTAGTTATTTAGATGAAACACTTTTCTTTGAATATTTAAATACACAAATATGTCAAATGTCTATTTGATCTGTAGCTCGAACCCCAACTAAACTGTTTACCATCATCATCATCATCATGTCAGAACCTGCAGCATTTGATCTGATCTTGATCATTTTGATGCAACAAATTGTCCAGCTTATTGTAGAACTAAAATGATATATTTGTTATGAATATTTATTCATTCATTCATTATTTAGCAGACGCTTTTATCCAAAGCGACTTACAAGTGAGGCAATTTTGGGGTTAGGTGCCTTGCTCAAGGGCACTTTAGTCATGGTATCGAAGGTGGCAAGGGTGCTGTTCATTCACAATCCCCACTTTCAATTCCTGCCAGCGTGGGAATCGAACCGGCAACCTTCAGATTACAAGCCCGACTCCCTCACCACTAGGCCACAACTACCCCCCCCCCCCATTTATTTATTTAGCCTGCATATAAATAATTCAGTTCATTATTTCATCCCGTCTCACCTCAGTGTCTTCAGTTGACAGTTTGGATCCTGTAGTAAATCACTGAGCTCTTTCACTCCTGATTGTCCAGGATCATTTCCTGTGAGATCCAGCTCTATCAGGTGTGAAGGGTTTGATCTCAGAGCTGAAGCCAGAGCTTTATAACCTTCTTCTGTTACACTGCAGTTAGAGAGTCTAGAACAGGAATGACAACATTCAGCTGATTCATCAGTTCAACCTGAACAATATAAATCCTTAAAGTGAATTTTATTTTGTTCTTTGTACAAATGTATTGAAAGTTAGTTGCAGAAACTGACAACTGAATATGGAGACAAACAGGAAAAACATTGAAAGATAATCTCCGCGTATCTTGAGGAATTACTACACAGAGCTACAAAAAACATAAGAATGATGTTTTCTTTCATCTCTGATAGACCACCATCTTCTCTTTCATTTCAATTATAAACATTCATTATATTTAGCCAGGTTTCATATACAAGTTTCTTCTTACAATAAACGCAAACGTCGCCAAGACTGAAAGAGTATGAGCGGAAATAAACATGCACACACTCGCACCTCCGAAGCTCACTGGCGCCATCTTGTGCACGGAGGACATTTTGATCTTTAACATTAGATCTTTCCTTTTCTTGGAAAAGTACTTAATGTTGATTCGATATTACTATTAATGATAAACACAACAGCAATAAAAAAATAGTACAATGAATAGTGCCTTTAAAATAGTATTATTGGAATAGTACAATAATTCACTCTCGTCATGTGACCTCTGTGGCTCAACTTACCTCAGTGTCTCCAATTTACACTTTATGTTCTTCAGTCCAGTGCAGAGCAGCTTCACTCCTGAATCCTGCAGATTATTATTGCTCATGTTCAGCTCTTTCAGATTGGTATCTGATCCAAGAACTGCAGCCAGAGCTGAACAGCTTTTGTCTGTTAAGTTACAATCATTTAACCTACAAGAGAGATAAATCACATCACAGAATTAGATGCAACACATACAATATATTTTCCTAGATATAAATATTAAATGTTTGATTACTATTATAAAAGCATAAACTGTATACAGTAAAGAGGCTGAGCTAAACTAAAATTACTCTTCAGAAACTAGTATTTCCTGTATAATATTTTTATTCAGTGACAAATGTCCTATATAAAATTAAGCAACATTGATAAAAATATATTTGTGTTAAGATATTTAGCTTTTTAAAGCTTTATAGCTGAGCCTGATTTCTCCCAAGGATTTTTTCTCCATTTCTTTCACCTGATGGAGTTTGGGTTCTTGCCACTGTTGCTTTTGTCCTCCTTAGTTGGGGACACTTAATATTCAGTAATATTATTGACTTGACACTATTAGATGAGACAGTTCACACTTTTATAGCAATTTAAAGGCCTTTCACTATAATTCAAAAAATCCCTCCATTCACATGTACATGTCTTTTTGCTATGAAATCTTTAATGAAGTAAAGCTAAGATGACTTAATACAAAACAAATACGCAAACATTCAAATGTTCTTTTATATTTTGTCTAAAGGTTTGATAAACTGTCTTCGTTAAAGAAAATCAGATTTTTCAGACTATTATTTCATATTTCATCTCCATGATGGGAATTATACTATAATTATATGAGATTCTATTATCAGTACAGAATAATGCAGATAAATGTATTTTTAGATGAGAGTAAAAC
Source organism: Zacco platypus (assembly GCA_038088235.1). Taxonomy (NCBI): domain Eukaryota; kingdom Metazoa; phylum Chordata; class Actinopteri; order Cypriniformes; family Xenocyprididae; genus Zacco; species Zacco platypus. The sequence goes on along the minus strand of CM076080.1, from coordinate 31,928,808 downwards.
ATGACAAATTGTATTAAATGACTCACAGAGCTCTTCTGGAGGTTTTGATGACTGCCGATAATCTAATGAGACACTCGTCTGATTTCCGGAATTTCTGAAGCTCAAACTCCTCCAGCTCTTCCTCTGATGTCAACAACACAAAGACCAAAGCTGACCACTGGGCAGGTGAAAGGTCACCAGATGAGAGACTTCCTTTGCTAAGGTGGGTCTGAATCTCCTTCACCAGAGTTTGGTCGTTCAGTTCATTCAGACAGTAGAACAGATTGATGGATCTCTCTGCAGACAGATTACCTTCTAATTTCTGCTTGATGTACTGAACTATTTCCTTGTTGCTCTGGTCATTGTCGTCTCGCTGTGTCAACAGACCCCGTAAGAGTCGTCGATTGGACTGGAGCGACAGACCGAGGAGGAAGCGAAGGAAAAGGTCCAGGTGTCCATTGTCACTCTCGAGCGCCTTGTCCACTGCAGTCTTGAGAAAACCAGTCATGGTTTCATTTTTCTTGTTGATGTCTCGAAACAGATGTGCATAACGGGTCTTGATCGACTTTTTATTTCTGTTTTTCTGTTCTGTAGACTCATGAACAAACACACTTTTCTTGTTGATGTCTAGAAACAGATGTGCATAAATGGCTGCAATAAACTCTTGAACGCTCAAGTGAACAAAGCAGTACATGGTACCAAGAGTGATCCCTGTTTCCTCCTTAAAGATCTGGGTACACATGCCTGAGTACACTGATGCCTTATAGACGTCAATACCACAGGCTTCCAGGTCTGTGTCATAGAAGATCACGTTGTTTCTCTCCAGCTGATGAAATGCCAATTTCCCCAGTGAAAGAATGGTGTCTTTATCCCAGGAAACATCTGCTGCGTATTCTCCATCATACTTTCGGCGGCTCTGTTGGATCTGAAAGCGGAGAAAGTGTGTGTACATTTGTGTCAGAGTCTTGGGAGTGTCTTCAGTGTTTGATTCCTGTGGTGTTCTAGAGATCTCATCAGCCTGATTGTTTTTCACATCATTATTTCTTTTCTCCTCCAGAATGTTCTGGAGAACCGTGGCTGAAATCCAGCAGAAGACTGGGATGTGGCACATGATAAAGAGACTCTTTAATTTTTTAACATGATCAATGATTGTGTTGGCCTGATCCTGATCCGTGAATCTTTTTTTGAAGTACTCTTCCTTTTGTGCGTCACTGAATCCTCGTATCTCCGTCAGCCGGTCGATACAGTCAGGAGGAATCTTACTGGCAGCTGCTGGTCTGGTGGTGATCCAGATGAGAGCAGAAGGAAGCAGATTTCCCTTCATGAGGTTTGTCAGGAGAACATCCAGAGAGGCTGGTGACGATACATCACACCACGACTCAGTATGATGGAACTTCAGAGGAAGACGACATTCATCCAATCCATCAAGGATGAACAGGACTTTGAACTGATTCCTTCTTGTAAGGTTCAGTCCTTTTGTCTCTGGGAAAAAATTAGTAATAAGGTCCATCAAACTTAGTTTTTCTTTCTCCTTTAAGTTCATCTCTCTGAATGGAAGAGGAAATATGAAACTGATATCTTGATTTTCTTTTCCTTCAGCCCAGTCCAGAACAAACTTTTGCACAGAGACTGATTTTCCGATGCCAGCGACTCCTTTTGTCAGTACAGTTCGGATCTCCTCGTCTTGTTCAGGAGCTTCAAACAAATTTGTGCATTTAACCTGAATCTCTTGAGATTCATGACGCCTGGAAGCAACTTGGATCTGTCTGACCTCATGTTCAGTATTGACCTGTTCACTGCCACCCTGAGTGATATAGAGATCTGTGTAGATGTTATTCAGAAGGATGGAGTCACCTTGATTCGCCATTCCTTCAAACACACACTGATACTTCTTCTTAAGGCCACATTTTAGCTGATGAATGAAGACCAGCTCATCTAAACACAGGAACAAAAAACAGATAGATTTAGTCTTCATTTATAGTTTTATAGACAGTCAACATTAATAAGTGTCAATCGGTCAGATGGTCATGAGTCTCTGACCTTCTAGAGCATCAGCAGCTTCATCTTGCTTCATCTCTCTCAGGTAATGTAGTGTGAGATCAAGAGCTGCTGCTTTGATACTGCATCTGTTCTCATTAAAGTCCTTCACAAAGTTTTCTGTGTTCTCATTTTGTAATATTTTCTTAAACTTTTCCATCTCTTTCTTCAGAAATGTGATTATTTTGCTCTCAAGATCCTACAAACAAAAGTAAGAAAAAAGACAGAATAACAACAATGTAACCCAATTGTACATTTACATTTGGTCAACACTATTTATTCAATAATAATAATATATGTTTTTATATAACTTTAATATCTGTATAATATTTTAATATATGCAAGACAAAAAAATCAAATTAAAAACATGCTAACCAGCTGTTATTTTTAACAAATAGAAAAACAAAATATGTGTGCTTGAAAGTAAAAATAAGTGATCAAGAGAAATTAAATAAAATTATTTTGTTCAATAACATATTTGTTTGTTATAAATACTAAACATTTTTGAAAATGTGTTTTTCTACCTGGAAGATCCACAGGAGATTGTCTTTGAAATTCTTCTGGTTCCTGTGAGTCTGATCGTCTGAGTCTAATGTCTCATATTGAAGCCTGGAATCAAATAAATACAATTAAAAAAAAACATAATAAAATACTGATTTTCTAGACAAAATATAACAGAAAGATGGAAAAAATAAAAACATTAGCCTTGAAAAATAAAATATTTGATATAAAAATGTTTCATGATTGGTATTCAATTCACTGATACAACTTTTTTTTAACACAAAAATTAGAAACACGAAATACCTTTTATTAGATGATGGTGTTTTCTCACTGAAGTTTGGTACATCTTCTTTTGACCGGTCACTCTTCAGAGACACAGAGCTGGACACATGTGAGTCTGATCTTACACTAATGACACAAAGAACAGAGAAAAACACTTTAGTAAAGGAGGTTCAACTGTGTCTGAAACACATCCGTGTCTTTATCTAATCCTCCACAGAAATGATTAAAGTTCAGTTATTGGCAGGAATTGACAAACTCCAGTCGAGTGTAAATGATGGTGTGAAACAGACGCAGTCTTACCTGTGTTTCTCTGAGAGACTCATCTTTCCTCGCTCCTCTGATCAGCACTGCTTTGAGAAAACAATCAATCGTTCAGCAGGACCTGGAAATGACAAGATTTACAGAGATGAAGAACATGAAGATGATGAAGAATGAGGAGTTAGCAACAACAGCAACAACAATGTGTGAAATAAAGACACTTACAAATATATTGTCATGTCAAAGAACTGAATGGACTTAATCATTTCAGATTTAATGAATTTAACTGATTCATGACTCCAAATATAAATTTATTGAGGAACAGAAATTTACACCTACTCTGTTATATTCTCTTTAACAGTTTAATATAATTTTACAATCATATTTACCCAATCTTTATTAATTGTTGAATTGTTTGACATTTAAGTTCAAGTTCACAATGATGGTTGAATTCATTACTTTCAAATGATCCTAAAATAAGTGACAGTAAAGTAAAAGTACCTGAATTATAATGGTCATATATATATATATATATATGAACTAGTATTCATTTTAATAATAACATATTTTTGCTTTTTTGACAAATAATAATAATGATAAAAACAACAAATTTACGTTAGGCTCCATCTAGGCCTAACTTACCTGTTTACTGTAAATATCTGCTTCAAAAATACTTTCGATTTCAGACACAAAATCAACAGTCTAAACCGGAAGAGAAAATGGGAGAAAACCTTCAGAAACATATTCGTGTTCAATAACTCTTTCTCAGGAACCCTTTCTTCATGTTTCAACATCCGTGGCCTTCAAAAGATTCTTCGTCTGTTCGGAGTATCATCAGGTGTTCTGGATCAGAACTCCGGATATGCGCGTGCACGCAGATGTTTACCTGGATTCCAGCAGATGTTTGACTGCGACAGATTCGTCAATCGTCAGAGATTAAAGATTTTTAAAAAACGCGTGTTTCACCAATTGATTACACTGATATGCATAATAAAGGTCTTTGATTTCACAGTGTGCATTTATGACTAAGTTAAAATAGATGTGTGCGAACTGTATTTAGAAGGATGAGTGCGAATTAAACTTATTAAATATCTTAAATGGTAAGTAACGTCGTGTCATTTTAAGAGGGTTTCAATTTGGTTATGGAAAAAACAGCGATACAGCCTAATATGATTATTAAACTTTAAAAGGCGATTATTTAATTAAATAAATGACGCTGATGAGAAGCGCGTGAAGGATCGAGTGAAGGAGACCGAAGACAGAAGATGCAGATTCTCTCTCTGACAGCAGAGGGCGCTGCTGGAGCAGCAGAAATGTGAACAGTGAAATAGAGCTGAAGCACGTGCTACCAAAGTGTTTCACTTGAGTTGTTTTTAACTCTTAATTGTATTAGCTCTTACAGTTGAATAATATTTCTGTTTCTTTTTTTTCTTACAATAAAAAGAACTCTGAACATTTGGAAATGTAAGTCTGTGTTGTTTTCAGCAAGAAAGATTCTAGATACTAATAAACTGCATTTGGATCTTCATTGTTGTTGCTCAGTGCTTCCAACAACTACACCAGCAAATACAGAAGACTTCACCATATCATCCAGCAGTTCGTATCATTAGATCAATTGAGGACCATATTCAAGAGTTTTTGGACATGTTTGATCTCCCAGATTAAATAAGTAAGTTGAGCCTTTATTTGTCCCGCCGTGGGGAAATTGCATTCAGCAACAGCAAAATAGCAGTATCACACACACACTAAGATAAAAACAGAAAACCTACAAATAAACTAATATAGACGATACAAAAAAAATATTGCACGTTTCAAATATTGCACAGTGAAATGACTCATTACTTGTACAAAATATTGCAAAAGTGAAAATAGTTGTATGTCAGCAGTGCTTATTGTTTATTGTGCAGTCTGACTGCAGCAGGAAGAAAAGACCTGCCGAATCTGAGCTGACCGTGTCCTGCAGGGGGTGAGACTCATGGTCCAGCATAGATGACCGTTTTGCCAGGACCCTCCTGTCACCCACCTCCCGCACTGAGTCCAGAGGACAGAGCTGGACTTCCTGATGACCTTGTCCAACTTCCTCCTCTCCCTCTCAGTGATGCTGCTGCTCCAGCAGACCACACCGTACAGGATGGCTGATGCCACCACAGAGTCATAGAGAGTCTTCAGGAGCGCCCCTTGCACTCCAAAACACCTCAGTCTCCTCAGGAGGTAGAGCCTGCTCTGACCCTTCCTGTACAATGCGTCCGTGTTGAGAGTCCAGTCCAGTTTATGGTTCAGCTGGACACCCAGGAACTTATAAGAGTCCACTCTCTCAATGTCCATTCCCTGGATGTTCACCGGTGTCTGCGGAAATCCACCACCATCTCCTTGGTCTTCCCTGCATTGATAAGGAGGTGGTTTGGCCGACACCAGTCCACGAAGTCCTCCGTGTCGTCGTCACTGATCAAGCCAACAATGGCAAAGTCGTCGGAGAACTTGAGCAGGACACAGCCGTCAGTGTCTGAAATCTGAGGGTGAAGAGGAAGAGCGGCTGTTTCCCATCACCTCATTATCCCTTTATAACCTACACCAGCAAATCACTACAGATAGATATAAAACACTGTGCCACAACTCTATCCAGACTCTATTCCTCCAAGAAACAGAAAATAAGAGCAGCAATGTCATCGGCTCATTTGCCACTAGTAACATCTTCAACTCTGACGAAGCGCTGCTCTCCACCGGTGTCCGTCACATGACTCAGGACAGTGAGAGCGGCGCTGCGTTACTCGTGTCTGTCGTCTCGTCCACCAGAACACTGACAAAGGTTGCTTTATTAATCTCCCTTTTTATTTCTTCTCCCATCACTTCAGCTAAAGCATGAATCAGGTCTTCTTGTATTTGGCCTGACATCCCACAAAACACTGTTAGTGGACAGGTGGTGATGTGAGTCTGTGTTTTCAGCAAGACAAGAAAGAAACTCAATAGTCATCGTGTCCTCTAAATGAAAGTTCCTGTTTACTCAAAAATAAACAATCTATCAGTCTTTTCAATATTTCCTTATTTTTCTTCATTGTGGAACAAGTTTAATGAACAAGTCCACAGTTTCCCACAAACAATGCTTGTATTTCACAAACAGGGTTCAATCACAAGTGCAGTCGAGGTCACAAGTTTTACTTGTTAAATGTTACAAAATGTTAATATTTCAAAAATATGAAGGATCATAGAATATTACACAAGCAACGCTCATCCCTGCAAGAGCTCTTTCCCAAAAAAACTGTTGTTATCCGTTTGTAAGGGAGTGTGAGACTGTTCTAACGGCAGACATTTCCAACAAGTACATCAACAGTTCAACCTGTGCTTTAAACACAGCAGCTTCATTCCAGTTCCAAAGAAACACTAATTTCAGCATCTACAGCTTCACCCTTTATTTATAGTTAGTGCCCATGCCCTAGCAACCATTGTCGAGCACCTTAGCAACCCAAACACAAAGAGGGATATCTTCAAATCTGAATGTCAGAGAGGAACTGCAATTGGTTTACATCATTCATATTGGCAAGCAGTCTTTGCAATTTCATCATTGTCACCGGCCAACTCACTCCCTAGCAACCAAAGAGAGTACCTTAGCAACCGTTCAGCAAGACCTACATCTCTGCATCAGAATATCATAGAGACATGGTGGTTGGCTTGTTTGACTCATGCTAGCAAACAGGACTTCCAACACATGCTAGAATTGAATAGCTACATGCTAATTGTGATTAGCTAAGTGTTTAATCTGGTTAAAAACATTTATAAATACTCCATAGTAACCATCTGTGACTGCCAAGCAACACCCAAGCAACTATGCAGGTTACCATAGCAATAGCCTAGCAACCACCCAGAAAACCCTAGCAAATGCCTAGCAACACCATAGCAATCACTCCAAGTACCTTAGTAACTGTCTAGCAACACCCTAGCAGCCACCCAGGTTACCAAAGCAACTGCCCAGAACACCATAGCAACACCCTAGCAGCCACCCAGGTTACCAAAGCAACTGCCCAGAACACCATAGCAACACCCTAGCAGCCACCCAGGTTACCTTAGCAACTGCCAACCCCCCAGGTTATCAGATCAATTGCCAGAACACCCTAGCAACTGCCTAGCAACCACCCCACCCCAAGTACCTTAGCAACTGCCTAGCAACCACCCAGGTTACCATAGCAACTGCCATTATTCTACATATAATACTACATATACATGTTAATTAATGCATTAACTAACAAACATGTTCTAACATTTAGGGCTAAACCAAATCAAACAGCCTCTTTAGGAAGGAATAAGAGGTAATCTGACTTTGAAACAAATTTAAAGAATATTATCATAGTTTGAACTTTTGACAGCAGCTTTGTCATGAACATTACTGAATAGCACAGAATTAACTGATCCTCCTCATCACATGTAGAAAATACTAAACCAATAACTGATCTTAAAATGTTTTTATCTGTTTTGTGTTCTTCTCTTTCCTTCAAACTCACCCTACTAAATAAAAAGTCAAATTCAAAACCTAAAAAGAACATTTGTGGAACAGTTCCCAAAGAAACAACCAAACTGAAATCATGGTCAGAACGTTTGCTGGGATCAGTACAGATCCGTCTCCATCCAGACGCAGGCCGTGATGATACTGTACCTCCACTCGGACTTCTGGAAAAGCCACACGACATCACTTCACTGGGCTGAATACTAGTTGTGTTAGTGCATGTGTATTTGATAGTAAGTTCATGATAAATAATGTGCTAAATTTAGTAAATAGTTAATTATCAATTATGATTGGGCGCTCTCAAGTAAAGTCATGACAAAATAATGAATGAAGTCATGAGATGATGTTCATTAATAATGAGTTAGTAAATGATGGACCCCTCAAAGTAAAGTCATGACACGATGATGCTCTCACAAAACATTAAATTAAATATGATTAAACATGCATTAACAGCTTAATTCTTGTTCCTATATACCACAAGTACAAAAAACAAAAACAAAGTTATTTCTAGTTCTTTACCATTTATTTTCATCAAACATATATAGACTCAAAAGAAAGCCCAAACATACCAGTGAAGACACATAAGGTACATGTACAATCAAATATGGCGCGTCCACAAGCGCTAATCGAAGTATATAGACAATTAAGCGACAAAACAATACAGTTAATTACTGTATAACTTCCTGAAAAAAAATCACAATGCAAAACACATGAGAACATGATTTAATTATCAACTCGGGTAACCAAAGCAGTCAACATTTATTAGATTAAGATGCTAGCAATACCGTAGCGTAACTAAAGCGCAGAGTGAGCACCTACAGTGCGCCACTAATGAGCGTCTCTCCAAAAACAAACCCTTCATAAACTAGTTATCACTAAATATAAATGAACAGTAAAAATCAGAAAACGATTTAGGTCAAATTCAATTTATTAGTGGTAGTTATTAGTCTATTTTCCACGTTTCATTATATGGATCCATGTAATTAATGGCAAATTGTAGGCATTATTATAGTTTAATGTTAATTAATGCATTGACTATCAAACTAATTTGTGATTCTATAATGACTCCAGTCATAGTTAAGGTTAACTCTTCATTGGTTCATGATTAGTTCATGCTTCCAGTAATCATTAGTTGATGCTGAATTAAGTATTAATTAAGGTATTAGTACATGATTATTCATTTACCCTTATTGTAAACTCTGTATGAAACACATTCACACATTAATCACACATTTATTTCTCCTCATAGACACAGTAGTGAGACTCTTCTGTGGATCACCTGATGATTCCTGCTCCTCTCATGACCATCTCAAACTATGATAGAAGACATCTATCAGAGTCTTTTGGAGATTGAACTCCTTCAGAGACTTCTGGCAACTGAACTCTATCATGGACGTCTGGAGATTGATCTTTATCTATACTGTAAGGAGGAACAGAAGAGAAAACAATCAGTGTTCAGTGGAACAAAGTGACAATTAGTTCCTATATTTCAATTCATGTTTTTTGAGTAAAAAGAAGTTCCATTAAATTCCTGTAATCAGATTAATGACTGACTTTACATGATCCTGCAGAGATATTTGTGTTTGAAATATAATCCATGAAACACGTTGATCTGTTTGTTTGTTTGTGTTGGTGTGACTCCTATAGAGTCGCTGTAAAGAAGAAACTAATGAGTGTACGGCGTATGGAATAAACCACAGGGAACAAATACAAATGATATTCTGAATTCAAACAAAAAGCTTTAGTTAAAGCCGTTCGTCCTCTAGTTGAAACATGTTTGTAGGGCTCTGAGTAAATCACTGAAAGTAAAGTGAGTGTAAAGTAGTGTGACGTGTTGCTCGTCAAAGTAAAAACACACTAGAGACAGAGACATTTCTCATGTGAGGCTGGACGGCTGTGAGCTGAAGCTGAACGCCACTGATTTTAGCAGGAGTGCAGCGTTTTCCTACAATCTCACCAAGTCTATTTTCAGACTGAAATGATTCACTACTGACACAGTTAATAAAGCAGGTGTTGTTGTATAAAGCTGTGACAGTGTGCTTTTGTTCTCTTTAAACATGTCAAGAACTTCACATTTTGTTTGTTGCAATAAAGATTAATGATGATTTTCTTTCACGAACATCTGAAAGGTTTGTTCACATATCAGAGGAAAATGAAGATCTCTTTAATATCACAGTGATGTTTCCTCACCTCAGGACACAGTTTGAGTCTCGTAGCACGTCTCTGAGCCGCTGCTCTGAGTCTCCTATCGTATTGAAACTCAGATCAAGATCTTTTAAAAACTGCAGAGCTTCTGAGTTAGTCAAAGACTGAGTTAAAGAAGAAACATCTGTAATGTCACAGTCCAGTAGACTAGAAAGACAAACAGAGGAAGAGAGATTATCTTACAAACAAATCAAATATAATGTGAACTCAGACTCATTGTGAGATATTGAGTATAACGTGTTTTAGTTTAAACTGTTAAAGTGATTTTAAACATTTTGATTCTTGTATGTGAAGAATGTTACTGACCTCAATCTCTCCAGTTTACAGTGTGAATCCTTCAGTACGTCACATAAGTGCTTCACTCCAGAGTCTCCTAGTTCATTCCCGCTCAGGTCCAGATCTCTCAGGAGTGACGGGTTTGATTTCAGAGCTGAAGTCAGGATGACACACTGTTTCTCTGTAATTCTGCAGTAATTCAGACTGAAGGCAGAAATATCAATAGTTCACATCTATGATGATCATCTTATTGAAGAGCTTCATTTAGTTTCCAATAGTCTGTTTTGAAACGCAGTTACACTAGTTCTGTGTGCTGGAAGACACTGTTTCTTCTCTTTCATTTTAACTCTTTATTTGATTATTCTTTATTCTCTGTTGAAAAGGCAGATTTCTGCATGTAATCAATCAGTTCATCATATCAAATGCTGGAAATTCAACAATGACTAACTAGTCGGCCTGTCACGATTGGTCGATATAATCGACTGTTGACGCTGATAATTAGTCGAAATCAATATTTTTAATGGACTCATAATTTTACAGGTGCTGGTCATATAATTAGAATATCATCAAAATCTTGATTTATTTCACTAATTCCATTCAAAAAGTGAAACTTGTATATTATATTCATTAATTACACACAGACTGATATATTTCAAATGTTGATTATTATGACTGACAACTAAGGAAAATCCCAAAGGTGTTTGTTCCCTGGTTTCATTGGCACACCACAGCAGCACGAGCTCCATGAACATCTGAAGAGGAATATACCGTTAGGATGTTCTGGATGATGGAGCCACAGCCACCGGAAGTGTTTCTGTCCATTAAATGAAGTCCCTTTGAAGGCAAAACGTTTAAAATCCGCCGTCCTTTAAGCTGCTAAAGGCGCGTTCACACATCTCGTCTTTTCCCAGGTGCCCCTCTGCCGCGGCGAGATGAAAACATCTCAACTTTTCAGAACGCCCAAAGAACCAACCTGTGTCTGCGTTTGTTCATGTGCAGCTTGATGTTTCCTACTGTCATTAACTCATTCACTTCTGCTGTTTTAAGGACATTTCATTGCGTGACAGTAAACGAACATAACGACATAAATGACATAATGAACAACATTTAAAATACTCATTTATATATAATATGCGCATAGTTAATAAATACTATTAATTTACAATATCAAGAGATTACGAAGTTAAAATAACATTAGGAATGTTTTTTCCACTCTGAATGTTCACATTTAGGCCGATATAATTTAGCTGAATTTATTTTTCTCTCAGTTGTAGGAAAAGCCATGAGACTGAATTCCTGCAGAAGAAGGACTGCAGCTCTTACTGAGAGTCCTGAATGACAAAGATGAACGTTTAAATGTTCAAGAAAAACTGTTAGTTTTTGGTGGAAAATTAGTTGATAGATTAATTGATATAAAAATAGTTGTTAGTGGCAGCCCTACTAACTAGATTAACAAACAAAAATGTGACCAATAGGGAAACCCAGAAAGTTCACTGCTATAAAGAATGAAACATAAGCCCTGCTGTCTTAAAATACATCAACTTCAATCTCACTGTAACTGCTGTACAGTATAATGATACTAACTGTAGTTTCTCCAGCTTGAATTGTGGGTTCATCAGTAGATCACTGAGGTTTTTCACTCCAGAGTCTCCTAGTTCATTCACGCTCAGGTTCAGATCTCTCAGGAGTGACGGGTTTGATTTCAGAGCTGAAGTCAGGATGACACACTGTTTCTCTGTAATACTGCATCCGTACAGACTGAAGACAGAAAGAGAAAATGACTCAAATCATGTTCAGTTCATGTTAAATGAATCATGAATAAATGTCATACAGCCACTAATAAAGCAGCAAAAACATGGAAACTTAATGAAATAAACGAACAAACCAAGACAGGAGCATTTGAGGATACTAGTTACAATCCAAGTCTGGATCCGTCCTCACTCCCAAAAATCAGTAAATTTATCACTGTAGATTAATATTGTAAGGATGGATTTTTCCAAGTCTGAACTCAAGATTCCTATCCTGTAATAAAACAATAAAATTCACTATCTGAAGAGAAGATCTGCGAGAAAAAGTACAGGACAACAGCTGACTCAGTCTCATCTCCCCACCTCATGCTGAGTTTCTCGCCCCTCACATCCACTCCTTCCCCTCAGGGTTCAACTTGTCATGCAAACCTCACAAAGCTCTGTTTGAAGTGACATCAACGTAAATACCTCTGGTGCGATTGGTAAAATGGTTTCTCTCCCACATCAGCATAACAGATAAGAATAAAGAAAACAATGTCTGTTCTTCTGGTGTGGGACGCCTAATAAAAGATATTTTGACCATTTGTCTATCCCTAAAACTAGGTGTGTGACCCTTTTGGGGCACGAGAAAAAGGGTCCGACAAAAGCTACATGAATATTTGGGTGCTAAATGTTTACAGTCCTTTTGTTAGATCTGGTGTATTTAAGGAGACCTGGCAAACCACTGAAGGAAGCATCTGTATCCAGAACTTCCCACACAATCACTGTGTGTCTCTATTTGCCAGGTATGCTGACTCTATGAAACTTTGCTTTCTATATTACATTTTGTAATTATGTTTTATATTTTATGCTGATCAGTTGTGTGATGTATTTTGGTAATTCTTTTAATTAGTATGTAATCCTGCCTGGCAAAAACAATAAATGTTAATCTTGATTTATTTTGAATTCGTCTGAAATCATTATCACCGGTAGATTTATGTGGTTTTCGAGGTTTCCGCATTTCTGGGTGTTAGGATAGATCATACTGAAATCGTAGTATACGGAGCATGAGCACGATATTAAGGTTTTAGATTTCTGACTATTATGACTTAACATGTTATAGTATTGTGACAAAATCGAATGGTACTTTTATGAGAATAAGCATGCGGCGATTCTATAACTTGTGTTTTTTAGTAAACGCTATATCCTCTGTTTTGATTCTAAACTAAACGGAATGTGACGTAAGGCGTGGTTCAGCTGGCCATAAGTCTTTTTGCGACCCGACGCCCGAATGAAAGGATAATTGAAATTAAGAGAAATTAAAGAATCAAAGATCTAAATTAATTCATACTTAACCGCGCGATCAGCTATTAATGTAACATCAGAAACATTATCATTAGAGGTCGATTACAATTGGAGTCAGATAAAATTACTAATGGAGTCAGATTTGAATTGGGAATCCAAATTTTATTAAATTAAGATGATTTTACAGAAGCGCCAGAAAGACTTACACGCACAGTCCCTTCAACCGGGCTGTTGGACTCCTCCATTGGGCCGACAGGCGGAGCTTACAATATATAGGATCAATATAGAAACAACAGAAAAATCAACATTTAAATGGACTATTTTCACATTATTAATGTCATAAAATCTTATTCATGAATGGATTATTAAACATGAGCCAATGATGGACAATACTAGTACAGCATAACTGCACAGAATAACTGTATAAATTAACATGAACAGATTAAGGAATAAAAGTATTTCCTCAATCAGAAGACAAACTAGTTTAGTTAAAGGTCGTTCATTTGCTTTAGTGCTGCACCGTGAGGCAGTGTCACGTCTGTTCTAGGTTTTGTTTAGTTTGTTTTCATGTGTTTTAATTTGTTTAATTCTCACAGTCTTGTTCCTCATGTGATCTTGTCATGTGATCCCTGTTCATGTGTTCTGATTGGTTCCTTGTTTCATGTTTTCTATAGGCTTGTTGGAGATGCGCAGACCGATCGGTGTATGACATCAAAGTACCGCGAGAGCGTTTGCGGAGCATCAACTCCTTCTGCTTTGAATCTATTTGTTCATTGTAGTGATGGGAGAAATGAAGCTTTTCAAAGCTTCCAAAACCAATTGCTTTGCAAAATGATTCACTGTTTCGAAGCGTTTGAAACACCACGCGCTGGTGACACCTGCTGGTCAGAAAAGTGTAAAGCAACAAAAACTAATGCCAAACATGCATAAAAAAAGCTTTTACAAACCCATTTCAAATGTTTTATTGAAAGTATAATCTTTCAGAAGCAATTGACTAATCATCTAATGCCATTAAATATTAAGTGTCTGTATAATATGTATTCTTTTATCAATTTTCAGGGATGTTTTGTTTGTTCTATGGATGGGTCAGCTAAACAGAGTTTTAACTATTATTATACTTTTTAATTATACAAACACCTCATTAAAACGTCTACAGATGTATAAAACTGGTCAGAGATCAGGTAATAGGGTACATGTCGAACGTCACATGACCAAACATCAAACGAAACGACAGTGAATCTAAACAGCAGTGTAGATCATTGTGATAAATGATCTGTTCAGAAATACAGTTCGTGTGTTCTAATGTAATGCACCTTAAACAGGTCTTGGGTTCTTTAAGAATGTCCTTGGACCCCGTGCGCATGTGTGAACACGCGGGCGCTATGTTCATGTGTGTGATGTCGCATGGGTCACACGAGCTCTGTTAAATAAATATCTTTGCTTTCACCTGTGACTGTCACTGTGATAATAACAGACAAACGACATGGTGTCAGAAGACGGTACGGACTTTTCGCCTGTGAATGAATCAACTTTAGAAAACAGAGACTAAACTGCTCTCGTAAGTTTTTTTTGTCTTCTGTCCTTCAAGACCGCGCAGTGCGTTACTATGGCGGATTGTTTTCGAAGACCAGACCCGCTTACTTTTGATGGAAATATCGCCGAGAATTGGCGAATCTTCGAGCAAGAGTATGACATTTTCATCGCTGCCGCGCACTATGATAAGCCTGTCAAGACAAGGGCCTATATCCTCCTCAATCTCGCAGGGCCGGAAGCCATAGAACGAGAGCGTTCATTTGTCTATTCAGCGGAGGTGCGTGAACCGGGCGAGAATGGCGCAATCTTGACTGCCGCGGAATCCAGAGAAGATCCGGAGTGCCCAAATAGAAAATTTCGTGAAATATGCAACCCTCAACAAAATAAAACAATGGAGAGGCACAGGTTTCACTCTAGAAACCAGAAACAAGGTGAGACTATTGAGGCATTCATCAGTGATCTCAGAATTAAGGCTAAAAGTTGTCATTTTGGAGAATTGACTGACGAGCTGATCTGTGATAAGATTGTATGTGGCATCAACAATGAAAGCTTAAGGAAAGTACTGTTGAGAGACAGCGATTTAACTTTGACTAAAGCCATCTCAATTTGTCGCATACATGAAATGACCGAGGAGAATAACAAAACGTTGGCTATACCTCAGACTGCCGTTAATGTGGATGCAATACTGCCAGTTTCCGGCAGGAGGCACCAACACACAATACATAAACAAAGAACAGATCAAAATGATTCACCAACCATAACCAATTGTAGAAATTGTGGAAGTAATCATGCAGCAAAGAAAGAAAAATGCCCAGCTTTCGGACAACAGTGTCACAACTGCAAGAAAATGAATCATTACAAGAAATGTTGCAAAGCGCGCAATCAGCTGGGTCAGAAGAAATCCAGCCACAGGAAAGCGGTACATGAACTCGAGGTAGACAAACCCCTTGACCACGATGACACCTTTTATGTTGATGGCATCGAATTTGACAAGTGCGTCAACGCTGTTAACCCTTATATGCCAGGGTTGGAGGAGGGATTTGTCACTTTACACATAAATAAAACTCCAGTTGAAGTGAAAGTTGACACTGGGGCAAAATGCAATGTAATGTCACAAATGACTTTCGAACAAATTGCCAACGACGAACGGCCAGCGAGGCAATCAAAGACAGTTAACCTTGTAGCTTATGGTGGAAGCAAGATCAAAACAAAAGGCTTTGTCACATTGCAGTGTGGCCTAAATGGGCAAAATCATTCACTTTCATTCTTCTTGGTGGATCAAAATGTCCAACCCCTGCTGGGATTTCGTGCATGCATCGACATGGGACTCGTTACAATCAGCCCAGATGTGCATCATGTCAGTATGGAGGGCAGCTCTGAAGACATTCTCTCTGAGTACAAAGACTTGTTCACGGATGAGCTTGGAGAACTCCCGATTACATATTCTATGACAGTGGACCCCAGCGTACAGCCTGTAGTTCGCCCTGCTCATCGCATTCCTTTGGCAATGCAAAGCTGTGTAAAAGCAGAGCTGGACCGCATGGAGAGCCTTGGTGTCATAACGACGATCTCAGAGCCGACAGATTGGGTCTCGTCCATGGTAGTGGCACATAAAAAGGACAGACAAGAAATCAGGCTGTGTATCAACCCAAAAGATCTCAACACTGCCTTAAAAAGACCCCATCACCCAATGCGCAGCGTAGAGGAAGTGGCATCTCACATGTCGGGAGCAACTGTATTTTCAGTGCTAGACGCTAAGAACTCTTTCTGGCAGATTCACCTAGACCACAATTCCTCGATAATGACCACATTCAGCACCCCGTTTGGGCGCTATAGATTTCTCCGTATGCCTTTCGGCATAAACTCTGCAAGCGAAATCTTTCAACGCTCGATGGAGCAGTTATTTTCAGGGTACCCCTGTGCAATTATTGTCGACGACATCATCGTCGGAGGTCGCAATGCAGCAGAACATGACAGAAATCTGAAAAGGGTGTTGAACAGAGCACGCAAGGTTAAGCTCAAGCTAAACCCGGTTAAATGCAAATTTCGCCTGGATCAAGTCAGCTATGTGGGACACATCTTTACTAGTGAAGGCCTAAAAGCCGACCCTTCCAAAACAAAAGCAATCTCTGAGATGCCGGCCCCGAAGGATGTCCTTGCATTGCAGCGTTTCCTTGGAATGGTGAATTATCTGGGGAAATTTGTCCCAAACTTCAGCGACATTGCTGCACCCCTCAGAAAGCTGACACACAAAGAGACTGAATGGTGCTGGTACCAGCAACACCAAAAGGCATTTGACACCCTCAAGGCATGTTTGTCCACCCCACCTGTTTTAGCGTACTATGATGTAAAGAAGCCAGTTACGCTAACCTGCGATGCCTCATGTTTCGGGCTTGGTGCTGCCTGCATGCAGGAGGGCAGACCAGTTGCGTATGCGTCCCGCACACTCACAGACACGGAGACACGACACGCTCAGATAGAAAAGGAGCTCCTAGCTGTCGTGTTTGCCTGTACTAAGTTCAGAGACTATGTGTACGGGAAACCAACACTTGTTGAAACGGACCACCAGCCCCTGGTGACCATTCTAAAGAAACCGATCCACACACCTCCTGCACGACTACAGAGAATGATGCTCAGGTTACAGTGCTACGACATCACTCTGGTGTACAAGAAGGGTAAGCACATGTATCTTGCAGACACCCTGTCTCGAGCTCCAAACACAGAAGTTCCTCCAGACACTGAAAATGACACATTTGAGGTCATGTCTGTCAATTACATCTCGACTGCTCGACTGGAGGAACTCAGAAAGCATACAGCAGAGGATGAGGTGCTACAGGCCCTCAGCACTGTGGTTCAACGAGGTTGGCCAACCAAAGAACATAATTTGTGCCCTGCAGTGCGTCCGTATTTTCCCTACAGAGATGAGCTAGCTGTTGAAGACGGAATAGTGATGAAAGGCCACAAAACAGTCATTCCTCACTCATTACAGAGAGAATACATCGGAATAGTCCACAGAGGTCACCCTGGTCTAGATGCTACCAAGCACAGAGCAAGAGGTATAATTTTCTGGCCAACGATGACGGCGGACATCACGGCGGAACTCCTCACATGCTCGGTCTGCAACAGCACGAAGCCACATCAACAGAAAGAACCATTAAAACTGTACCCAGTTCCAGACTTGCCTTGGTCTACTGTGGCAACAGATATGTTTGAATGGCATGGCCAAAACTACCTGGTGCTTGTGGACTCATACTCGGGTTGGTATGAGATTGACCTCCTCCGTGACATAACATCATCAACTGTAATCAGGAAATTGAAGAGACATTTCTCTGTGCACGGCACACCGCACACACTCATTTCAGATAACGCTAGACAGTACACAAGTCAGCGATCCAAAGACTTTGCCAAGCAGTGGGACTTTACCCATATCACCAGTAGTCCAGAGTTCCCACAGTCAAACGGCCTGGCAGAAAGAGCGGTCCGCAGTGCCAAACAGCTGATGGAGAAATCTCACAGCGATGGGACGGATGTATTCCTCAATCTCTTAAATCTGAGAAACATTCCCCGGGACCCGACGTTGGGTTCCCCTGCACAACGCCTGTTGTCTCGACACACACGGTCAGCCATTCCTGTTAACTCTAGGCTATTGGAGCCAGCCCCCAAACATGCCCGCCAAGTCACCGCACAGCTAGTTCGAAAGAGGATGGCCCAAAAGCGATACTACAATGCCTCAAGTCGTCCACTGCAACCATTGGCAGAGGGACAAGTTGTCAGAATGCAAACCCTGAAAGGACACGACCACCTTGGCATAGTAAAGGAGGTGAATAAGGAGCCTCGATCATACAATATCCAATGCAATGGGAGAACGTATCGGAGGAATCGACGCCACATCCTTCCTGTTGCGGAGCCCCCTCCATCACGGCTCAACCCCGAGGACATTGACTTTCAAAACACCACTGCACATACGCAGGACTTTGCTCCCCTTACACCACACTCACCACAAATACACCTTCCACAACCAGAATCCATACCTACTGACCTGCCAAAGCACATTGTACAATATCCTACTGAGGTCAGTAATGCACCTTACAGAACACGTTCAGGTCGCATTTGCAAGCCTAATCCAAGGTATGAACAGTGAATTCCAGTAATGGTAGATATAGTGACACTTTGGTTATTATATTGAGTGCCTGCTAAACATGTTTATTATGGCCATTTCCACATTGCCAGTGTAATTCTTTGTTGATGTGTTTTCTTCATGCATACAGAGATCACCCTGAGATTTGTATCCGTTATCATTCTGTTATTCACTGCAATTGATACAATGTTACAACGGAAGTTATTCAAATTCTTTGCTGTTGATCATAACATTGTCATGCTGCAGTATTGTTTATTGTTAAATATGTTTTCTTCCCTTTTGTTAGGAGGTTTCAGCTAAAGGAAGGGGATGTAGATCATTGTGATAAATGATCTGTTCAGAAATACAGTTCGAGTGTTCTAATGTAATGCACCTTAAACAGGTCTTGGGTTCTTTAAGAATGTCCTTGGACCCCGTGCGCATGTGCGAACACGCGGGCGCTATGTTCATGTGTGTGATGTCGCATGGGTCACACGAGCTCTGTTAAATGAATATCTTTGCTTTCACCTGTGACTGTCACTGTGATAATAACAGACAAACGACAAGCGGTACTCGCTTGAGCTGTGCGGCGCGGACCGTTTATCTGAATAATAGACCGCGATCTCGATCACGTGACTCTGTTTACTACACAGTTACACACCGCTGGGAGATCCAGAGAGAAAGCGTTTGAATTTGCAGCAAAATTAATAACCTCGCTGTGAGAACTAGAGAGAAGCTTCAAATTCAGCACAGATTTCTCTGCTTTAGACCAAAGATATCAGATCAAATAGCGCTGAAACCAGGAGAAACACTGAGCCACGAACAAGTTAAGCCTCACCATAAAAGCCACAATGGAAATGCTCTCGGTGCTTAGTAAAGTTAGAGATCCTTGCCACTGTTCTAAGAGTCCAGAGTCTTACAATACCATGATTAGTTTTAAATATGTAAACATTGCATATCTATATGAAATATTAATTAAAAATCACATTTATGCACAATAGCTTCATATTTATTCCCGTGAATGATTTGACGCGTTAACACGGCGCATGATGAACGGAACGTCTGCCAATTCACAGAGAGCATTTCCGTTGTATTGTGCACTACTGGTCAATATTTACACACTTATATGTAATTCACACAGAATTAACCTGTGAAAGTTAGGAAACACATCTCTGTGTTTATAGTGCAGCTGTTTTTTTCAATATGTCACTTATTTGAAGAGTTTAAGCTCTGGAAGAAAACCATTGTTCTCCCTCTACAGTCACTGAAATAATTATTGACTCATGATCAAACTGTCTTAGTCAAATATTTAAAGCCTGATGTCATGTTTTAATTGTTTTTAATTTTTATTTTCCTGTTTAATTGTATTACTTCACATTGTTGAGGCTCTGTGTGACGCTGAGAAAAAACTGCTCTGACTCAAATACATGAGGAAATATTATCAGTTACAGTAACATTACAATTAAAAGTACTGTAATATTTAAATAAATGAACACTACTCACGTCAGTGTGTTGAGTCGACAGTGTTTATCCTGCAGTAGAGCAGCGATCTGATTCACTCCTGTGTCTCCTAGTTCATGTCCTCTCAGATTCAGATCTCTCTGGAGAAACGGGTTTTCACCCACAATTCTCTCCACATACTGACAGGCTTCATCTGCAGCAGCACTCAAAAACCTGCAGAAGAGTCGATTCAGTTCTCAACTAAATGTCTGTTGCATTTAAAAAATGATAAGATAAAAAACTGAATTATTGTTCTGAAGACAAGCTCTAGTTAGTTATTTAGATGAAACACTTTTCTTTGAATATTTAAATATGACAAATGTCTATTTGACCTGTAGCTTGAACCACAACTAAACTGTTGACGATCATCATCATCATCATCATCATCATCATCATCATCATCATGTCAGAACCTGCAGCATCTGATCTGATCTTGATCATTTTGATGCAGCAAATTGTCCAGTTTATTGTAGAACTAAAATGATATATTTGTTATGAATATTTAGCCTGCATATAAATAATTCAGTTGATTATTTCATCCCGTCTCACCTCAGTGTCTTCAGTTGACAGTTTGGATCCTGTAGTAAATCACTGAGCTCCTTCACTCCTGATTGTCCAGGATCATTTCCTGTGAGATCCAGCTCTATCAGGTGTGAAGGGTTTGATCTCAGAGCTGAAGCCAGAGCTTTATAACCTTCTTCTGTTACACTGCAGTTAGAGAGTCTAGAACAGGAATGACAACATTCAGCTGATTAATCAATTATACCTGAACAATATAAATCCTTTAAGTGAATTTTATTTTGTTCTTTGTACAAATGTATTGAAAGTAAGTTGCAGACAATGACAAATGAATATGGAGGCAAACAGGAAAAACATTGAAAGATAAATGATGATGTTTTCTTTCATCTCTGGTAGACCACATTCCAAACCCATTTACGGGTGATAATTTAATTGATGTTCAACAAGTAGTAAACAGAGATTATAGAGATAAACAAATGATAAAGCTTGGGTTGCTGAATATTCGATCCCTTTCTTCAAAAGCACTTATTGTAAATGATATTATCACAGAAAATAATCTAGATGTGCTGTGTTTGACAGAAACCTGGCTAAAACCAGACGATTACATTACTTTAAATGAGTCTAGCCCTCAAGGTTACTATTATCGACACGAACCTCGTCAGAAAGGTAAAGGGGGAGGTGTTGCTGTTATCTATAGTAATATCTTTAGTATTACTCAAAAGTCTTTCAAATATATCTCTTTTGAAGTGATGGTGCTCTATGTAACGTTATATAATGTAAGTGACAAATCTCATTTGAAATTTGTGTTGGCTACTGTATATAGGCCACCAGGGCACCATACAGATTTTATCAAAGAATTTGCTGATTTTCTCTCGGAGTTAGTACTGGCTGTGGATAAAGTCCTTATTGTTGGTGATTTTAATATACATGTAGATAATGAAAAAGACGCTTTGGGATTGGCATTAACAGATATTTTAAGCTCTATTGGAGTTAGACAACACGTGTCAGGACCAACTCATTGTCGTAATCATACTCTAGATCTAATATTGTCACATGGAATCGATATTGATGCCGTTGAAATTCTGCAGCAGAGCGATGACATCTCAGATCATTATCTAGTCTCATACGTGCTACATTTAACCAAGGCTGGAAAACCGCCTGTCTGCCATAAATATGTTAGAACCATCACTTCTACCACTAAAAACTGCTTTATTAATAATCTTCCTGATCAGTTTCATCAACTTAGCAAACCAGACAGCTTAGAAGAACTCGATGTTGCAACAGAAACTATTGACGGTCTCTTTTCCAACACTCTAGACTCTGTCGCTCCTTTGCGCTTAAAAAAGATTAAGGATATTAGTCCAACGCCATGGTATAACGAGCACACTCGGGCCCTTAAGAGAGCAGCAAGAAAAATGGAGCGCAGCTGGAAGAATTCAAAACTAGAAGTTTTTCGGATTTCATGGAGAGAGAAAATGATGGAGTACAGAAAGGCCATAAAAACCGCTAGATCTGCTTATTTTTCAAGTCTTTTAGGAGAAAATAAACACAACCCTAAGTATTTATTTAATACAGTGGCTAAATTAACGAGAAATACAGCCTCAACTTCTGATGTTTCCAAACAGCACAGCAGTAATGACTTTATGAACTTCTTTACTTGCAAGATTGACAACATTAGAGAGAAAATTATAGCCATGCAACTGTCTACTACAGTATCACATCAGACAGTGGATTTTAGCATCCCTGAGGAAAAATTCCATTCATTCGCTGCTATAGGAAAGGAAGAATTGTCTAAACTTATTAAGTCATCAAAATCAACAACATGTATGTTAGACCCTATACCGACTAAGCTATTGAAAGAGATGCTTCCAGAGGTCATAGATCCTCTTCTTAAGATCATTAATTCATCTTTATTACTAGGTTACGTACCGAAAAATTTTAAGCAGGCTATTATCAAACCTCTTATTAAAAAACCACAACTTGATCCTGGTGAATTAGTCAATTACAGACCAATTTCCAATCTACCTTTTCTGTCAAAAATACTAGAAAAGGCAGTATCATCTCAACTTAGTTCCTACTTGGAAAGAAATGGTATCTGTGAGGATTTCCAGTCAGGATTTAGACCGTACCATAGTACTGAGACTGCTCTCATTAGAGTTACAAATGATTTGCTCTTATCATCAGATCGTGGTTGTATCTCTCTATTAGTGTTACTAGACCTCAGTGCAGCTTTTGACACTATCGACCACAATATTCTTTTGAATAGACTAGAAAATTATGCTGGAATTAGTGGAAATGCATTGGCATGGTTCAAATCATACTTATCTGACCGTTATCAGTTTGTAGTAGTAAACGAAGAGATGTCATTTCGATCACAAGTTAAACATGGAGTACCACAAGGCTCAGTTCTAGGACCGTTGCTTTTCACTCTGTACATGCTGCCCTTGGGAGATGTCATTAGGAAGCATGGCATTAGCTTTCACTGTTACGCTGATGATACTCAGCTCTATATTTCCTCGCGCCCTGACGAAACCTACCAATTCTCAAAATTAACAGAATGCGTAGCTGATATAAAAAATTGGATGACTAGTAATTTCCTACTACTAAATTCAGAAAAAACAGAGATTCTAATTATTGGACCAAAAACTTCTGCACATAATAACCTAGAATACTGTCTAACACTTGATGGCTGCTCTGTTAAGTCGTCTTCGTCAGTTAGGAACCTGGGTGTGCTCTTTGATACCAATCTCTCATTTGAAAGCCACATTTCTAGCATATGTAAAACCGCATTCTTCCATCTTAAAAATATATCTAAATTGCGACATATGCTCTCAATGACAAATGCGGAACAGCTAGTTCATGCGTTTATGACCTCGAGACTAGATTACTGTAATGCTCTACTGGGTGGTTGCCCTGCTCGCGTGATAAACAAATTACAGCTGGTCCAAAACGCAGCTGCTAGAGTCCTTACTAGAACCAGGAAGTATGAACATATTAGCCCGGTTCTGTCAAAACTGCACTGGCTCCCTATTAAACATCGTATAGATTTTAAAATCTTGCTAATTACTTACAAAGCACTAAATGTCTTAGCTCCCCAGTACCTGAGTGAGCTCTTAATGCATTATAGTCCTTCGCGTCTATTAAGATCTCAGAATTCTGGCCAGTTGTTAATACCTAGAATATCAAAATCAACCGCAGGCGGTAGATCCTTTTCCTATTTGGCACCTAAACTCTGGAACAATCTTCCTAGCATTGTTCGGGAAGCAGACACACTCTGTCAGTTTAAATCTAGACTAAAAACGCATCTATTTAACCTGGCATACACATGACGCACTATAAACTTTTGTCTTCATATCCGTTAAAGGATTGTTAGGCTGCATAGATCAGGTCAGCCGGAACCGGGAACACTTCCTATAACACCAGATGTACTCGTTACATCGGAATGAAGAATGGCGTCTACGCTAATTTTTTGTCTCTCTGCTTATCCCGAGGTTTACCAATTAATGTGATTGGCTGGATCCGGGCCGTGTCCGGGTCGGACGGGGAACCTGTGCCTGTGTGCGGCAGCAGTGTGGCCCTGTGGTGTCGGCGGAGACTGTGTTAACTAGCTCATCCTTTGTGAAGACCTTACCGACTCATCAGCCAGTGGCACATATCCCAACAAACCGTCCCATACCGGCGTGATCAAAAAGATCTTAAACTAGATGGAACTGGATTAAATATTTTGACTGTTGCGATTCCAAATCGGTTTAACCCTCTGAGGTCGGCCGTCACGCCGGCGTGATTTACTCACTTTTTTCTTGTCAGTGTGAAAGAGACTCAAAATGCTCCGTCAATTTTGAACATACAATCAAGAGATATATACCACTGCAATCTGTGAAATGTCTACTTTGACTTGTGCACACTCAGAGTAAAAACAAAATGTTGTGCTTTTTGCAAAATAAGCAAAACTAACATGATGCGTGAGCTGCGATCTCTCTCCGAATGAAATCCATTCTGATAGTCATAAGAAAATGAACGGTAACTTCGTGAATACTATTCACACAAATATGAAACGCATGTCTAAATAAACGTTGCAATGTCAGGTTTTAAATCATGTAAGTCAAATCTAAAACAAATATTCTCTGTTTATGTAATCTGTTTGAAAACGGAGAGAAATCAGTCGTTCGCGAGCCAGCTCATTATCTGTAATGTGACCACGCCCACGGAGAGCGCGCGCTATTCAAACACAAATTCTGAGGCGATTACTGTAACAGAGTTAACGCCCACATATGCATCTCACACGCCCCCCGGTCAATGCCATAAAAAACATGAAGTTTCTTCATAAGATTCACTGAACGTTCATCGCGTTTTGAGGATGGCACGCTACTCTGGCAATGAAGCCCTTCAGATGATTCTGGACAGCGAGGAAGAATTTTTCGCTCAGTTTTGGTGATCTATGATTTGATTCAGAGCGAATATATTTTATATTCTTGTATAATAATACGGCCTTGTGCCTAATACAGATGTTTGTGAATGCAGGTGTGGATGTTTGTGAATGCAGGTGTAAATGTGTGAAATGCACTAAATAGGTGTGATCAACCTGTGACAACAATAGTAAAGACTTGTTAGGAAAGATTTTTATTCTGAATAAATGCTGTTCTTTTTAACTTATTATTGATCAATAAATCTTGCAAAAAGTACCACAACTGTTTCCAACATTGATAATAAAGCAGCACATTAGAACGATTTCTGAAGGATCATGTGACACATAAAGTAAATACAATAAAACAGATTAAATTCTGTGAATCTCCTTACATTCTTAGTTCAAGATGCTTCACAGCTTTGGCCTTTGGATGGGCCGTTAGCCACTGGGGGAGTGTCTTTTGTCTCCCCTGGTGTGAATTGCTAATGTATTCATGGCCATCACCACTCCCACGCATACAGCAGTGGTGACACAAAAACTGATTTACAAAATTTAAATCATTATATTGTTGTTTGTGTTGAAGCATTCAGAATGATTTCCACATCATTGTGTAGTAAAAATTCTAGCCTACAAGCTTGATAACTCAAAAGTCTTGTGAACAACTATTCAGTATGTGTTTTATGGCCTTATTGCAAGGGCATTTTTTTTGCCAAAACTTACTAACCACGCATAATCTTTATTTTTAAAATAATGCAAACATGTACATCTATTTTGCTCACATATTATTGTAGCAGAGTTTGTGCTGAATACAGCAAAATTACATGTTGGCCAATAGTATGTTATTAGTAGCTGAAATAAGCACAAATGTCAGAGCATGTAAAACTACTCCAGGACCCCAAATCAGCCTCAGACCCCAGAGGGTTAATGACCTGTAACTCTGAGTATCGGACAAGTGTTCACTGTTGGCCAGAGGAGAACTGGCCCCCCGACTAAGCCTGGTTTCTCCCAAGGTTTTTTTCTCCATTTGTTGGAGTTTGGTTCCTTGCCGCTGTTGCCTTTGGCTTGCTTAAGTTGGGGACACTTGCTTGATATTCAGCAGTGTTTTTAATATGCCTGCATTGGCGCCGTTGTATGCGAACTGAGCTGAGCCGGACGATTACGTCACTGTTTTCTGCAGTGCTGATATACCTAAATTAACTAGACTAATAACTACTGATATTTGCAACGGAATGAATCAATAATATATAGAATAGGCTGCACAATGACACCATTTTCTTATTAATGTAAAGCTGCTTTGCCACAATTTGCATTGTAAAAAGCGCTATATAAATAAAGATGACTTGACTTGACTTGACCACCATCTTAACTTCCATTTCATTTATAAACATTCATTATATCTAGCCAGGTTTCATATATAAGTTTCTTCTTACAATAAACGTAAACGTCGCCAAGACTGAAAGAGTACGAGCGGAAATAAACATGCACACACTCGCACCGCCGAAGCTCACAGGCGCCATCTTGTGCACGGAGATCATTTTGATCTTTAACATTAGATCTTTCCTTTCTTGGAAAAGTACTTAATGTTGATTCGATATTACTATTAATGATAAACACAACAACAATAAAACGGTACAATGAATAGTGTCTTTAAAATAGTATTATTGGAATAGTACAATAATTCACTTTCGTCATGTGACCTCTGTGGCTCAACTTACTTCAGTGTCTCCAATTTACACTTTTTGTTCTCTAGTCCAGAGCAGAGCAGCTTCACTCCTGAATCCTGCAGATTATTATTGCTCATGTTCAGCTCTTTCAGATTGGTATCTGATCCAAGAACTGCAGCCAGAGCTGAACAGCTTTTGTCTGTTAAGTTACAATCATTTAACCTACAAGAGAAATAAATCACATCACAGAATTAGATGGAACACATACTATACATTTTCCTAGATATGATATTAAATGTTTTTGATTACTATTATAAAAGCATAAACTGTATACAGTAAAGAGGCTGAGCTAAACTAAAATTACTCTTCAAAAACTAGTATTTCCTGTATAATATTTTTATTCAGTGATAAATTTCCTAGATATAATTAAGCAAGATTGATAAAAATATATTTGTGTTAAGATTTTTAGCTTTTTAAAGCTTTATAGCTGAGCCTGATTTCTCCCAAGGATTTGTATCTATTTCTTTCACCTGATGGAGTTTAGGTTCTTGCCACTGTTGCTTTTGTCCTGCTTAGTTGGGGACATTTAATATTCAATAATATTATTGACTTGACACTATTAGATGAGACAGTTCCCACTTTTATAGCAAGTTAAAGGCCGTTCACTATAATTCAAAAAATCCCTCCATTCACATGTACATGTCTTTTTGCTATGAAATCTTTAATGAAGTAAATTGTAAGAGCCACATAAGATCTAGTTCATTTGAAATAATAATTTGAAATTAATTTGAAATAATAATAAAACCTGGAGAACAGAAGCTCATGAACAGTTTTGTCATATCAGACCTGGAAGTTTGCGGGTTGGAAGACACCAAGTTCATTGAGCTATCTAAGGTGTTCACTCATAGAAACATAGCAAACTGATAACTCAGCAAGTCTGCCATGCCAGAAAATGCTAAACATCCAGCAATTCTTTCAAAACACAGCAGAGTTGCTACACTGATTTTGAGAGACATACACCAAAGGACAGGACACTGTGGACGCAGCTATGTCTTGGCACAATTGAGATGAAGGTATTGGATCCCACAAGTCAATTCTGCAATTCGAAAGATAATCAACAAATGTACAGTGTGCCGCAGGAATTATGGAAAGATTGGTGAGCAAAAGATGGCTCTTGCCAGACAAGCCTCCTTTCACAAATACCGGAGTTGATTTTTTTGGGCCGTTTGATGTCAAGCGGGGCCGGGGTACAATCAAAAGGTACGGCATGATGTTCACTTGCCTCACTCTCAGAGCGGTGCACATCGAAGTTGCAGATAGCCTAGACACAGACTCCTGCATTAATGCAATCCGTCGCTTTATGTGTAGGAGAGGTCAAGTTACCATCACGCGTTCTGACAATGGCACAAATTTTGTGGCTGCTGAAAGACAGTTGAGAGAAGCCATTCAACAACTGGATAACCACAAGATTGAAAAGGCCTTGCAACCAAATGGAATAAAGTGGATATTCAACAGCCCAGCCGCTTCGCACCAAGGTGGGGTTTGGGAAAGACAAATTCGGACTGTGTGAAGAATCCTTAACTCCCTTTTGAAAGAGCAAGCAGTGAACGATGATTGTCTTCTGACAATAATGTGCGAGGTCGAAAGTATTATCAACGGCAGGCCGCTTACAACTGTTTCAGATGATGTGAATGACGTAAAACCTCTAACACCCAATCACTTATTGCTGTTGAAATCTCAACCCAACATGCCTCCAGGGATTTTCAGCAAAGATGACATGCACAAAAGAAGGAGATGGAAGCAGGTCCAGTATCTTGTGGATTTATTTTGGACTAGATGGACATGTGAATACCTTTCACTACTTCAGGAGCGCCAGAAATGGCTAAAGCCAAGAAGAAACTTCATGACTGGAGATGTTGTGCTACTAGTGGACAGTTCTTCTCCAAGGAACTCCTGGCTCATGGGAAAAGTAGTTGAAACGTTGCCGGACTCTAATGGAACAGTTCGAAGAGTGAAGATAAAGACCAAGACTAACACTCTGGAAAGGCCTGTAAACAAACTGTGCTTATTAGAAGAGGCGACGTCAAAGGAATGAAGAAAGAAGAAGCAAGTTGATAGTTTATGGACATTTAAAAATAGTTTGGCTCTTAGTGTTTAAGTTTATAATTGTTTAGTCCTCCTGCCTAACCAATTAGGGGCCGGATAATGTAAGAGCCACATAAGAACTAGTTCATTTGAAATAATAATTTAGTTTAAACAGTAATAATAAAAGATTTTATAAATAAGAAATGTATTAGTTTAAAATGTATGATTAAGTAATGTTTAGATTTGATAACATTTCTGTATTTTGAGCTTCCAGTCAGATAGCACTACATCATAGCGGAAGCGATTGGATGTAGTTAGTTTTTTAGTTTGAAGTTAGAGACGTTGGAAGCAACACAGTTTTTTGACCGTGCGTACCATGTCTATGTTTAATTTTATGTTTTTGAAGTAAACATTCAAAAGGAAGACAGTTTGTTTGCTCGTGTTTCAAATACTGGTTGTATTTACACATTGACGCTGATGCATTAAAGAGGAGGAGTCCCGTTCCAAGATGGCGGCGCTATTGACGCATTCGTTCCAATGAAATTCCATAGCCAGGCGACGTCTAGTGTATATGTCTATGATGTAAGGTAGGTGTGCGCTGAGGCTCCGCCTTTTCACTCAGAAAATCTTTTCCAGTTTCTCCTCTCGAGTCTGTAGAAATCAAATGTCCACGAGTGAAAACATGAACACTGGAGACCTGCTTTATAGTGGAAAACAAAGTTGTACTACTGATGAACTGAGAGACTGACAGTTTTCCGTGTTTAATATGCTAAATCTACGTGATTTAAAGTAATCTGTTTTATAAAGAGTTATAATGTAAACACGACGTGACTTTACTGGAGAGCCGAATTACAGAGCTTGTGCAAACAGACATATCCACGATGCCATGATCAGACGCTTTTCTTATGCTTTATTAAAAAATCCTTGCTAGTTTCTAATTTTTTTGGTGTTGATTTTGTTACTGAGAGGAAAGCATGCAACATTTCATTTAACCGTCACTCTCAGCAGTGTGGGTGGCGTCAGATGTTAGATTACAGTATAATCACTGCTACTCATATTTTCTCCATTTTACCCCTAAAATTTCATGTTCATGATGGGAAATCACTATAAAATAATGAAGATAAATGCATTTTTCAGATGAGAGCAAAACATGACAAAACATTAAATGACTCACAGAGCTCTTCTGGAGGTTTTGATGACTGCCGATAATCTAATGAGACACTCGTCTGATTTCCTGAATTTCTGAAGCTCAAACTCCTCCAGCTCTTCCTCTGATGTCAACAACACAAAGACCAAAGCTGACCACTGGGCAGGTGAAAGGTCACCAGATGAGAGACTTCCTTTGCTAAGGTGGGTCTGAATCTCCTTCACCAGAGTTTGGTCGTTCAGTTCATTCAGACAGTAGAACAGATTGATGGATCTCTCTGCAGACAGATTACCTTCTAATTTCTGCTTGATGTACTGAACTATTTCCTTGTTGCTCTGGTCATTGTCATCTCGCTGTGTCAACAGACCCCGTAAGAGGAGTCGATTGGACTGTAGCGACAGACCGAGGAGGAAGCGAAGGAAAAGGTCCAGGTGTCCATTGTCACTCTCGAGCGCCTTGTCCACTGCAGTCTTGAGAAAACCAGTCATGGTTTCAGTTTTCTTGTTGATGTCTCGAACAAGATTTGCACAACGGGTCTTGAACGACTTTTTATTTCTGTTTTTCTGTTCTGTAGACTCATGAACAAACACGCTTTTCTTGTTGATGTCTAGAAACAGATGAGCATAAATGGCTGCAATAAACTCTTGAACGCTCAAGTGAACAAAGCAGTACATGGTACTAAGAATGATCCCTGTTTTCTCCTTAAAGATCTGGGTACACATGCCTGAGTACACTGATGCCTTAGAGACGTCAATACCACAGGCTTCCAGGTCTGTGTCATAGAAGATCACGTTGTTTTTCTCCAGCTGATGAAATGCCAGTTCCCCCAGTGAAAGGATGGTGTCTTTATCCCAGGAAACATCTGCTGCGTATTCTCCATCATACTTTTGGCAGCTCTGCTGGATCTGAAAGCGGAGAAAGTGTGTGTACATTTGTGTCAGAGTCTTGGGAGAGTCTTCAGTGTTTGATTCCTGTGGTGTTTTAGAGATCTCATCAGGCTGATTGTTTTTCACATCATTACTTCTTTTCTCCTCCAGAATGTTCTGGAGAACCGTGGCTGAAATCCAGCAGAAGACTGGGATGTGGCACATGATAAAGAGACTCTTTGATTTTTTAACATGATCAATGATTGTGTTGGCCTGATTCTGATCCGTGAATCTTTTTTTGAAGTACTCTTCCTTTTGTGCGTCACCGAATCCTCGTATCTCCGTCAGCCGGTCGATACAGTCAGGAGGAATCTTACTGGCAGCTGCTGGTCTGGTGGTGATCCAGATGAGAGCAGAAGGAAGCAGATTTCCCTTCATGAGGTTCGTCAGGAGAACATCCAGAGAGGCTGGTGACGATACATCACACCACGATTCATTATGATGGAACTTCAGAGGAAGACGACATTCGTCCAATCCATCAAGGATGAACAAGACTTTGAACTGATTCCTTCTTGTAAGGTTCAGTCCTTTTGTCTCTGGGAAAAAATGAGTTATAAGGTCCATCAAACTTAGTTTTTTTTTCTCCTTTAAGTTCATCTCTCTGAATGGAAGAGGAAATATGAAACGGATATCTTGATTTTCTTTTCCTTCAGCCCAGTCCAGAACAAACTTTTGCACAGAGACTGATTTTCCGATGCCAGCGACTCCTTTTGTCAGTACAGTTCGGATCTCCTCGTCTTGTTCAGGAGCTTCAAATAAATTTGTGCATTTAACCTGAATCTCTTGAGATTCATGACGCCTGAAAGCAATTTCGATCTGTCTGACCTCATGTTCAATGTTGACCTGTTCACTGCCACCCTGAGTGATATAGAGATCTGTGTAGATGTTATTCAGAAGTGTGGAGTTACCATGCTTCGCCATTCCTTCAAACACACGCTGATACTTCTTCTTTATGCCACATTTTAGCTGAGGAATGAAGAGCAGCTCATCTAAACACAGGAACAAAAAATAGTTTTAGTCTTAATTTATAGTTTTATAGACAGTCTACATTAATAAGTGTCAATCTGTCAGATGGTCATGAGTCTCTGACCTTCTAGAGCATCAGCAGCTTCATCTTGCTTCATCTCTCTCAGGTAATGTAGTGTGAGATCAAGAGCTGCTGCTTTGATACTGCATCTGTTCTCATTAAAGTCCTTCACAAAGTTTTCTGTGTTCTCATTTTGTAATATTTTCTTAAACTTTTCCAGCTCTTTCTTCAGAAATGTGATTATTTTGCTCTCAAGATCCTACAAACAAAAGTAAGAAAAAAGTCAGAATAACACAATTTAAACCAAATTGTACATCAACATTTGGTCAACAGTATTTATTCAATAATTATAATATCTGTAAAAAAAACAAAAAAAACAGTAAACATCTAACATGCTAATCAGCTGTTATTTTCAACAAAAAGACAAATATGTGCTTAAAAGGAAAAATAAGTGATTATTATTAATGAGTGAGTAATTAAATTAAATTTCTTTGATCAACAATATATTTGATTGTTATAAATATTAAACATTTATGAAAATATGTTTTCCCACCTTTAAGATCCACAGGAGATTGTCTTTGAAATTCTTCTGGTTCCTGTGAGTCTGATCGTCTGAGTCTAATGTCTCATATTGAAGCCTGGAATCAAAGAAATACAATAAAATACTGATTTTACAGGCATTTGATATAAAAATGTTTCATGATTGATATTCACTGATACAACTTTTCAACAGTCAACATGTGACCAAGAATTAGAAACATGAAAAACCTTTTATTAGATGATGGTGTTTTCTCACTGAACTCTGGTGGTAATTCTTTTGACCGGTCAGTCTTCAGAGACACAGAGCTGGACACATGTGAGTCTGATCTCACACTAATGACACAAAGAACAGAGAAAAACACTTTAGTAAAGGAGATTCTTTAGTCTGATTTGAAAAGGTTTATTAAAGTTATACATATGTGTCTGTCTGTGTAATTGTGTCACTGTAATGAGTTTCATAAGGTTCCCAGGAATTGAGTTTTATTGTGATTTATTGTTTTATTCAGTCAAGTTCAGTCACAGACACCACTGTGACAAATAATGAAACTCTATAATAAAACACACAAAATACCTTTTATTAGATGATGGTGTTTTCTCACTGAAGTCTGGTGGTAATTCTTTTGACCAGTCACTCTTCAGAGACACAGAGCTGGACACATGTGAGTCTGATCTTACACTAATGACACAAAGAACGGAAAAACACTTTAGTAAAGGAGGTTCAACTGTGTCTGAAACACATCCGTGTCTTTATCTAATCCTCCACAGAAATGGACACACTCACACAATTTACAGTTTTATCCTTAATAACCATTTATTTTACTGGCTCACACTAGTTTAATGATTTCTTACATTTAAATATACATGAGTGAGATTAAATATGTAAAAAAATACTTTTTTCTTTTTTAAAAAGACTCTAATTCAAGAGAACATGTCAAGTTTTTGTTTATTGACAGAAATCTAGAGCAGAAATGTCTGTGCGACTCAGTTTTGTTTTCATACTTCAATTAAATTAAGTGTTTAGTTGTTTCCTAATGTCTGTCAATAAGTTTATGATCTAAAAACCAAAGTCATGTATTTGGATTAATTGAGTGTGGTCACGTCTAGAAGGAAATTAAATTATTAACTGTGATATTGTCTGTAGTGGAAACGAGGCTTTACAGACGATGTCAGAGTTTATTGACAGTAGAAATGAAAACAGACAGTGTTACCCGTGTTTCTCTGAGAGACTCATCTTTCCTCACTCAGATAAACTGACACTGAACTCAGATCAGCACAATCAATCGCTCAACCTGGAAATGACATGATTTCACAGAGACGAAGAGCATGATGAAGAATACTGAGTTACCAACAACAACAACAACAACAACAACAACAAAACTATGAGTAAAATAAAGACCAATATATTCATGTAAAATAACTGAATGTTCTTGATCATTTCAGTTTAATGCGTTTCACTGATTCATGGATCTAAATATGAATTCACTGGAGAACAGAAATTCACACTGGAAAAACTGAACACAATTTGTTCTTCTCTATTGCACTTTAATATCATTTTACAATCATATTTACTCATTCTTTACTGTTGAATCGTTTCATCATTACATCAAGTTCATTATGATTGAGTGAAAGTAATCTGAATTATAATGTCATACTGTATAACTACTGATCATAACTGCTGTATATCTACTGAAATATTTAATTTAATAACAGCAGAAAACACATTCACGTTAGTCTTCATGTACGTCTACTGTAAATGTCTCATTCAAAAATACTTTCGATTTTGATTACAAAAACAACAGCCTAAAACAGAAGAAAATATGGCATAACCTTAATATAAAAGTTTCATAACCTTCATAAACTTACTCGTTTTCAATAACTCTTTCTCAATAAACTTCGTGTTTTAACATCCGTGGCCTTCAAAAGATTGTCATTTCTGGAAGATTCTTTGTCTGTTCAAGAAACAACAATAATAATAAGACATTCTGTAACTTCATATTAAAATCAATCTTTCATATACAATAATTCAATAATAACAAATAACAGTAATCGAGAATGTATTAAAACTTACTTACAGTCTTGTCCAGTAAGAATAGAATTTATAAGCATTTAAAAACTCTTTTCGCTTGTTTTCTGTCAGCGCGTGTCGTTCTCAAAATCTCTTCCTGGAATCGATGATTGTGGATTAAATATACATAAATGACCACGAGTGTAAGATTTTTGTAGACATTGTGCTAAATTGACATCTGTAAAAACTTTTCTGGAATATCACTTGGATCAAATCCAGTGAGAAACACTTTAACTCGGTGTCTCTGTGATGTGTTGTTCGCAGTGAAGTGTTGTTGCTTTCTTGTTCTTTCTCTTCTTCAGGATTTAACAGGAGGGTTTGAACCAGCTGAACCAGCTGAACCAGATTCACGAGTTCACACTCACATATAGTGAAGTAGAGTAAAGGTTAAGCATGTCTGGCATGCAGTCCAGGCGGAAGGCTTCTGAACCCAGAGTACTCTCCACCCCATTCCATATTTAAAACTTTATAAATTCTACGATCGTTCTGCCGAGACGTTCTACGATCTTCTGAGGCCTATGAGGCAGAGCCGGCGCCAGCCGAGTCCTGAAGAGGGGGCATGTGAAATACTGAAAGGGGGCGGTGATCACATAAACAGGGTGTTTTTTTAATTTTATTAAACAATATCGAGTCTAGAAAACAAAAAGTACAACAAATATATTGATAAAAACACTCGCTGAAGCTTCATACACACCGGGACATTTGACTGCACACTTTTTTTCACAATGTTGATTCTTCAATTGCAGACACATATAGGCGGTTACGAGAAAGCTGATCAGAATTGACGAGTGTTGAAATCTCTTTTCCTGTGGAACACCGCAATTGCTGCTCTTTCCAATTAGCCATGCATGACAGGTGCTCTTTACAGTTAGCATGTCTGTAAAATCCTTTGGCTTTATAGGTTGCGTGCTTCCAATTGCTAAAACCAGTGCTTGTAAACACAGAGTCATTCCCGCCAAATTTACAAGGAAAACAAAATGCCGAATCTCCTTGCTGCGAATATTCTAGCCATTCCCTATCATTGTACCAATTTTGCGAAAATGACCGCTGACAGTCATTTTTATGTTGCTGTTTCTTTGGAAACTGTTTTAAACGAACCTGGACTGGCTTGTCTATACCGAGATCCTCTGGTGCACTGGACAGTGACGGTGAGTCTTTGCTTTTGGACGGCTGAGTAACAGCCACCAGTGGCGTAAGCGGGCCTGCATTGTCAGGTGAAGCAGAACTTGAAGTAGCAGCAGCAGGTGTTATGGTAGACTCTGTCTTTTTAATCCACTTTCGAATACCCATTGTGAAACAAGAGTAATGATCATCCGTAGTAGCTTCGAAAATTTAATTAATTGTGTATGTTCTGCTGAGCGAGAAATGTAATGTGACATTAGAGTGGGGGTGGGGAAGTGCGCTAATCAAACGACAGGACCAATCAAAATTCGACTTTGCCTAACAGACTTTTCTTTACTAAAATGTTGCTATTTAAGATTAATATTGACTCTAGGAACTGGAAGAAAGGGCAATTGGCAAATGTAATTTCTTTTTAAATAAAATATTTTATTTATCATTAAAATTACTTTAACATTCATGGTGATCTGAGGGGGCGGGAGAGTCCCGGTGAGGGGGCGTCGCCCCCACACGGCCCCCCGTGGTGCCGGCCCTGCTATGAGGACGCCCTCCAGCTTCCAGTGTGAATGAAACAGATATTTTCTGGAATATCGCTTCGATCAAATCCAGTGAGAAACACTTTAACTCGGTGTCTCTGTGATGTGTTGTTCACAGTGAATTGTTGTTGCTTTCGTGTTCTTTCTCTTCTTCAGGATTTAACAGGAGGGTTTGAACCAGCTGAACCAGTTGAACCAGATTCACGAGTTCACACTCACATATAATGAAGTAGAGTAAAGGTTAAGGTTATGCATAGGCGTATTTTGTAATGTAGTAACTTGAGTAGTTTTTCCAGTGAACTACTTATTTACTCTTACTTGCATTATATTATTTTTGAGTACTTCTACTTGTGCTCAAGTAAATCAGTTCTTAAGCAGCGATACTTCAGGACTCTCCACCGCTGGACGCAACATGTGTCAGCTCTGTGAGACGCTGCAGGGACATCAATCATGTGACATCAATCATGTGACATTGTGTCCTGTGGATCTGCTGCTCCATCGGTCAAATCGAGGTGACAGGGGTCTGTCCAAATAAACTTCCCTTGTTCACTTGAAGTTGAATACACTTTAAAATGGCATCAGGGATTCTCCCGAGGGGAAATGCTTAGGGAAGTTTGTGAGTATGTCTAAAAGTGTAGTTAAAAGCAGCCAGTATTAGGGTTTGAAATCATAATAAAATCGTGATGCACAAATTATAAACAACAGAAAGCACGATTTTTTGGCCAGCTCCCTCAGTGTTCAATCTGAATTCAGCGCGCCTAAATCTAGCGTGAGAACAGAACACCGTTACGACATGGAAGAAGAGAAACAGGGAAGGTGGATTCAAGCCAGGATAAAGACTATTTTGGATGCTGGAGAGATGAGAGAGAGAAAAAATGACCCGTTGAACTAAACAAATTAGGGACATTCACACAGAACATTAGAGACATGTTTCTTAAAAGTTAAACAACATTTAAATTAAGCAGAATGTAAAATGGCATCTATCAGGTTTACAGAAAAAAACAATATCAAATTCCAAACCAGGAGAACAAAAATCAAAAAGAACTTAAAAAGGCATAAATAAATAACTACTGCCAACACAATCATTTATTTAAAGTTATGGTGCCCACAAATATCTTCATTAAAGCCTGCTTAAAAAAATAACACAGAAAAGTATGTGTGTAAGAAATGTAGTTTCAACATCTTGATTAAAATTGAAATCACAATATTGATCAAAACATTGTTCTAGTATTGTTTGTCCATAATCACACAGCTCTGGTCAGTTTGAGCACTGACGCTCTAGTGGACTTACAGTGTCTCCTTCAAGACATCATGAAGTCCACGAGACCACAGGCTGTCCTGTTCGGTCAGTTTAGGTTTCAGAAGGTGTTGGTGAGCTCCTCAGACTTCTACCCGACACTCGAAGCACCATCACATCATGAACGTGTCGACTCAGAGGAAGATCTCAGTGTTTAGGGTGTCATCTGGGACAGAGTCACAGAAATGAAACAGAAGTGCTGGAAACTGAATCCTACCTCTCGCAAGATTACCGGTGACTTTTAAAACAGCCTTTTTTCTGCTGTAAACTCAATATAAATCACATCAAAATACATTATAGATCAGTAGACAGACAATAGATTAAGTGATTCGTTTCTTCACAAAAGTAGTTTATTCAATGTACTGAAGCCTCATTGACATCCATTCAAAAACCACTGACACGTTCTTTTCACAGAGCTTTATATAAAACAGATCGATTCAAAGCAGCTTCACAATAAGAAACAGGACAATAATGATCAAAAATAAGAGAAATTCTGCTATAAAGCAGCGATAAGGAGGACAATAGTGTCATTATTCATCTATTATGAAACGAGTTCAGCTATTAACAGCTTTACAGAGACACTAGTGTTGTTGAGCGAGTCAGTTCAGTGTTGATTCACTTCAGCCGGCTTGAGTTAGTTAGTAGTGTGTTGAAACTGGCGGTTATGGTAAGGGGCGGGGCATTTCCCAAACACCAATCACAACACATCGCTCCAGGTTTCATATATAAGTTTCTTCTTACAATAAACGTAAACGTCGCCAAGACTGAAAGAGTACGAGCGGAAATAAACATGCACACACTCGCACCGCCGAAGCTCACAGGCGCCATCTTGTGCACGGAGGCCATTTTGATCTTTAACATTAGATCTTTCCTTTTCTTGGAAAAGTAGTTAATGTTGATTCGATATTACTATTAATGAAAAACACAACAACAATAAAATAGTACAATGAATAGGGCCTTTAAAATGGTATTATTGGAATAGTACAATAATTCACTCTCGTCATGTGACCTCTGTGGCTCAACTTACCTCAGTGTCTCCAATTTACACTTTATGTTCTTCAGTCCAGTGCAGAGCAGCTTCACTCCTGAATCCTGCAGATTATTATTGCTCATGTTCAGCTCTTTCAGATTGGTATCTGATCCAAGAACTGCAGCCAGAGCTGAACAGCTTTTTAGGTTATTCAATAATAATATCTGTATCCAGTTAAAAGACTATCATGCTAACCAGCGGTTTAGAAAAATAAAAAAGTGTGTGCTTAAAAGGGAAATTAAAGAGAAATTAAATTAAATTTATTTGTTCAATAACATATTTATATGTCATAAATATTAAACATTTATGAAAATTTGTCCTACCTGGAAGATCCAGAGGAGAAATTCTTCTGGTTCCAGTGAGTCTGATCGTCTGAGTCTAATGTCTCATATTGAAGCCTGTAATCAAATGAATATAATAAAATACTGATTTTCAGGGCAAAATATTACAAAAAGGAAAAAAAAAGCATTAGCTGTGAATAATAGGATAAATATTTGATTTAAGAATGTTTCATGATTGATATTCACTGATACAAGTTTTCAACAGTCAGCATGTGACCAAGAATTAGAAACATGAAAAACCTTTTATTAGATGATGGTGTTTTCTCACTGAAGAATGGTGGTTCTTCTTTAGACCGGTCACTCTTCAGAGACACAGAGCTGGACACATGTGAGTCTGATCTCACACTAATGACACAAAGAACAGAGAAAAACACTTCAGTAAAGGAGGTTCAACTGTGTCTGAAACACATCCATGTCTTTATCTAATCCTCCACAGAAATGATGAAAGTTCAGTTATTGACAGGAATTGACAAAGTCCAGTCGAGTGTAAATGATGGTGTGAAACAGACGCAGTCTTACCTGTGTTTCTCTGAGAGACTCATCTTTCATCTTTCGCTCCTCTGATCAACACTGCTTTGAGAAAACAATCAATCGTTCAGCAGGACCTGGAAATGACAAGATTTACAGAGATGAAGAACATGAAGATGATGAAGAATGAGGAGTTAGCAACAACAGCAACAACAATGTGTGAAATAAAGTCACTTACAAATATATTGTCATGTCAAAGAACTGAATGGACTTAATCATTTCAGATTTAATGAGTTTAACTGATTCATGACTCCAAATATGAATTTATTGAGGAACAAGAATTTACACAGTTTAAACCCAATCTGTTATTGTTACAGAGTCACTAAGAAGCGAGGCGTGCAGATCATTCTGTAAAGCCTTTATTTACAAACGAAGCCAAACACGTGTGATATAGACATGACAAAGAGCATTCAGGGACAGGCAAGGGTCAACAAACAGAGAATGTCCTCCACTGTGAAGGCTGGGGGTAATCCAGATACCCAGGCTAGAGTCCAGAGGGGTAATCCGAGGCAAGCGAGAGTCCAGTGCAGACAGAGAACAGACACAACATGGGAAACCAGGTAAGGATGAAGACTAGAGCATGAATACTAAGAGGCTCCGAAAAGTTGCTGTCAGCTAGACAGTGATATACACAAACAATCCTCAGCGAGCGTGTTAGTCAGTGTTTTATAGTCCTTGTGATTGACTACAGGTGTAAAAGCATTTAGATAAGCGGGACATGGGAAATGTAGTTCCGAGTAACTAATGTAACTTTTTGCCATGGAAAAAAGTCTTAAATGGTGAACGGGTTTATATTATTGTCACAGTCACATTTAGTTCAGTCTTGTCTAGTCTTGTCATTTTTAGTTAATCAGTCATTGTCTGCACCTGTTCTCACTTAATCAGTTAAATCTCTGTCACCTGTTTATCGTTTCATCAGTGTACTTAAGTTCCTGTCTGTTCGTCATTCCTTGTCTGTCGATGTTTATGCGTAGCGCACTGTTGCCTGCCTGTTACCTTCGTTTGTGATTAAACCTGCTTGTTTATTGTACCTTCGTCTCCTGTCATCCCGGCGTTACAATTATGTTATTGTTTGTTTTATCTCGGGTTCAAGCTGTATTTCAGATCCCACATGAGAAACAGCTCGTTTGTTCCCTTGTTTTATTTATTTCAATCAAATTCGTTTGTTTAATCCTGTTTCTACTATATATTCTTTTATTAATATCCTCTTTTAATCCTGTTCCTAATATCAAATTTATCTTCTTTTTTTTCTTACTATCACTTTTAAGTATTTTATCATTTTAATTCTCTCTATATTATATTTCCGTATGTTTATTATTTTAATGTTACATGTTCAGCGGTTTCTATTTCCTCACAAAAGACGCATTTTCCTGTAATATTTATTTTGTAAAGTGTTGCATTTATTCCTGTGTGTCTTTTGTAATCTAGTTAAAATCACCTCGTCTTTCATCTTTCAGCTACATTTCTTTGCCTGATGGATGAATTTCATAATAAAATCCTCCTGGATCAGTCATGTCCCACTTCTTCTAACACTCTTTTTGAATATTTGGTTTAATAATGGATTTAATTTCTCCTCTTTCTAATGGGACTTCAGTTTCAATATCAATATTTCCTTTCCATTGATCCCTTTGTATCCAACAAAATTTGACATCTATTCTCATACTATTTAGAGATTTTAATGTCATGTATATATCATATGGTTTAAAATGTCTTCTCTAATGGATTTATTTGATATCAGACTATTCAGCAGGATGTCTCTGTCTGGTCTCAGATCAGAACACTGATGCTCCACAGGATCAAACAGCAGCGATGTCTTCTCTTCTCTTGGGTGTTTACTGTAAGAAATGGACAGTGTCACAATCATCTGTTCTGGTTTCAGTCTCTCTTCAGAAGGTTTCATTGATGGAAGAGAGGGGTGTTCAACACACATCAGCAGCACAAAAGAACACGAAACATTCTTCTGAACAAACACGTGCAGCTCAAGAAACCAGTGCGATTATAATGCTCCACAAACACCAAGATTAAATGCTGTGTAAAAGAGTCACAATTTCCATTCTGCAAAAACTGTATATTCTCCCTGTCAGGCTTAGTGTGCATATAAAGGACGGACGAGACGTAGATAACAATAACAAAGATTTACTTCAACAAGTTCCACAGGAATACAGGTAGACAGGCTGGTAACACACACGTAACATTGACGAGAACCGACCAGGACTGAACAAACACAAGGCGAATATATACGGGAGATAACGAGGGACAAACTAATCAAGGTGAACAGAAACAGGTGCGGGTAATTAACTAAACAGGTAAACACACGGAGGGCAAATGAACAGGATGACATCACTAGACAGGACTAAACTAAACAAGACAGTTCATGGGTGTGACACTCCCTCATAATGAAACAACGGATCATCCCGTAGCCGGTCTTTCTGTTCCTGGTTTCTCTTAAAATCAAAGTTTGATGAATCAAAACACTTTTACAGCATCACATCTTCTGTCGTAATGCCTCCATTACTGCAACTCATTCTACTGTATATATTGCTAAATTATTTGATAATCTTGTGAATATTTCAAATTCTGGAATAGATATTCATATATGCAGGTACGTTTGATCGTCTGTAAAGATCTGTAAATATGAAAAATATTTCTCTTGTATTTCTCTATATATTTATATTACAGTCTTCAGGAACTCTTAGTTTGATGTTCTTGTTTGCTGTTTTCCAGTCTACTCCAATATGCCAGAGATATTTTGTTTCTTCATATATAAGGCATTATTTTTATCTTTTTTTAGGTTTGTTTCAGCTGCTGCTCACAAGCATCATCAGAAATGG
Source organism: Zacco platypus (assembly GCA_038088235.1). Classification (NCBI taxonomy): domain Eukaryota; kingdom Metazoa; phylum Chordata; class Actinopteri; order Cypriniformes; family Xenocyprididae; genus Zacco; species Zacco platypus. The sequence goes on along the minus strand of CM076080.1, from coordinate 31,886,533 downwards.
GTCCAAGCGTTCCTCTATCTGGATGTTTTATCTCGTCCTCGTCCTGATTCATTCCTCATCAACATTAAAACTGTTTTACTTTTATTCTCTGTCATATTTATATGAGTTCTCCATTTGTATTTGCTATCAAACCATCATCTGAAGTCTTTAAATACTGACACTCTATCTAATGGATTTCCATTCAGGAACAGTTTGATATTTTCAGGAATATTTTTCCTTGAGAAAAACATATAGTTTCATTTACGGACAGATCACTTAAAACTTCATGTTATGGACCATCTTTCCACCTGTTATTGATTTTTGATGAACTTTTGTTATATATTCAATATTTTTTCCACTTTAATGTACAATCATCTGCGTATAAATCAGCTCCAATTCCTAAATCAATTATATTATAAATGTCATTAATCATAATGTTCAATAGTGTTGGATTAATTACACTTCCTCGTGGTCCTCCACACTTCATTTCCCACTTTAACTTTAAATGATCTCTGTAAAAAACTGCTGTATCCAGTTAACTTTGTATCCCCATTTTTTTTTTTGTATCTTGATTAATAATCCTTCTTTCCACAGTATTACTTTCGTTTTCTTCTTATTCGTGGGTGTTACAGGAGGGTTTCTAACCAGCTGAACAGTTGCACAGCGCCACCTACTGTACTGGAGGATATTCTACCACATTTATCTAAATCCTGTTTAAGAGCGCTTAACATTTCAACAGTGTTATAAACATGTTATTACTGTAATATTATCTAAGACCCTGGACACGACTGACATCCTGCGGTTTGTGTTTGTTATACATTCAGATCTTTCTGCTCCGACACTCATCCCATAAATCTGAAGAATCTTTTCCTGTTTTTCCTGTCAGCCCGTCCTCTATCCATAACTTATTAAATATGTCCAGGAGCGTCTCATGGATCTTAAACATAACAGGTTTTTTCTTTTCCTGTCTCAAGTCCACTAATACACTTTTAAGTTTTCAGTCCAAAAGCAGCATCTAAAGTTTCCTGTCTAACTGGTTTCTGATCCTGTCATGACTTTTCCCGGCTGATGGTCATAAATTCACTTCACATGATGTGATGAACTCAACTGCATTACATTATATCCTGAATCAATAGATCTATTTATAGCAGATTTGATTTCTTCTGTTAATGTGTTGATGATTATTTATGTGATGTTCCTGCATGTTTCCTCTCAGATTGTTGTCGAGGTCTTCAGTGTCGCACAAATACATGAGAGCATGTTCCTGCTGTTTTCATTCTCATACAAAGAACAAAACAAAAATACAAAACTGAAGACTGAAAATGGAAGAAAAATCTAATGAACAAAATCCCAGGAGAACAAAGTTGGACACAACATCAATTATGAGCTGCTGCTTCAAAGAAGTTCACAGTAAAATCTCAAATATGAAAGAGAATCAGGAAACCCATAACATACGATATATCTGTGAGAAAGATCATGAACGCTGATATAAATGCAATCTAAACAGAGTAAATGAGTAAAAAACTATTCTTATCCCTGTATAACAGTGACATTAAAACATGATAAAACATGCATTAACAAATATTCAAGTAAAATTAGTTATATTATAATTTAAATATATAGAAATAAAGGCACTTTCCATTGTCACAAACACTAACTTCAAATGTGAATTACCGCATGCGACAGCAGACGTTCATAAAGCCACCTTCTGTCTTCTTCTGTTGGACCAGGAAGATCCCGAAACAAACAGAGATCCAGGACTTTACTCTGCTGGTCCTCATTCAATGGAGACGGTCTCTCGTCTGTCAACATCTGGGCCGTCGTCCAATCACAGAGCGGCTGAACCTCGAGCTCATGAACACAAGCTCTGCTGAGCTCAAGACATGAACACGTGCAGAAAGGAACGGTCCAGCGTTCTCCCGCTGGAGGAAGAGATCGCTTTCCATGAGGAATTGTGACGATGAGGACACCAAGTTGTCTGGCTCTTCCTCAAAGAGGGACTCCTGTGTTTCCTGTTCATTTAATTCCAGATCAGCGTTAAATCCCATCAAAACTATTATTCAAAATGTAAATGTTGCGGTTCAACCTGAAACCATACTTCAGTTTTTCAAGAACTGGAGAATAAAAGTGTCTGGTCCCTCCATCATCAACTGCAGCGTCTCCTGAAACAACGAACATCCAGTAATTAACGCTGACATCACCAATACACCATATGAGCTGCAGGTTTGACTGCAAACAGTTTCATCTTCTCTAGGCTGTTCCTTGAAGTCCACGTTTAACAGGACATGCCGCTCCACATTTCTTTGCGTGTAGAAGTTGATCGGTCGCCTCTCCTGTTCTTCAGCACAGGATCTCAAGTCCAAACACATTAAAAGAGCTTTCCCTGTTTCCTTTCTGGATCCGGATGGATCTTCCAATCTGGTGAATAAAATGACATTTATTCCTAAATCATGCAAAATCACAAGAGCTCCGTTTCACGGCAACAGAAGTGTAATTATTTCCATCTCTACTTGTTTGCCACAAATTCAAGATGGACGACAAAATATCAACTTCTTTAGAATGACAGCAATAGAATATAATGTCAACAAATGGTCACATGATCCTCTTTTGCAAAGAGCAAAAAAAGCCAAAGGAGAAACAGTTTATTACCATCATCCATTAATGAATCTCAGCAGTTCGTTCTCTTCATTATCCATAAATCATAACTCAGCTGTGTTGATCATGTCATCATCCATTGGTCTACAATTTAGGAAATGGAAAAACAATTAAAAGCTGTTTCTAGTGTGAGGTAAAGAGTGCTTTTATAAATCATTTTCTGTTTCTCACAAAACTATTCCAGCTTTCACACTTTTCCTCACATTCACTGACACAAACTTCTAAAATGTCCGTTTCTTCTTGACCAATAGGACAGCAAGCCTATAATAACGATGACCAACACAAAAAACACGTTCAAAATGCAACATTTTTCCTTCAGTTCACAATGAAGCTGTTGATCATCTCGGGTCAAATATATTCAGCGTCAGTAAGAATCAGGATGATAATTGATGAACATCAAAGAACTTGTGATCGCTGTGGGATGCAGCATCCGCCAGGAAAATGTCCAGCTTATGGAAAAAGTTGCAACAATTGTGGTAAAAATAATCATTTTGCACATTGTTGTAAAGGCAAAAGCTCTTTTTTGAAGCTTCCACTGGTGTCTGATGATTCTTCAGCACGTCCACAGCACAGATCTCGTTCAACAATTCTTGTCTTTACAGTCTCTGCCGCTCTACAAAGTAAAAGTCTCCAAGTCCAAATCTTGTTCTCCAAGGAACTGTTCCCTCAATCCATTGTCAGGTTTTCCACACACAATTCTGTCTTTTATCAGGGAATCTGTGAACTCTTCAAACACGTTTCACTCCTGTGTCTGATCTCCGTCACACACTGATCAATAGTTTCCACACTTTTCTGCATGAATGTGAAAATCGCTGCCTTTCATAGGAAACTTTCCAATTCTCAGCAACATCAGTGGAGAGTTGAAGCTTCGGAGGGTCTGCAATCCTTCCATCTCCTCTGTGTTTCTCGTCACTCGTGAGCGTGTAATCCAGACTGAGAAACTCCACAGAAAGAATAACAGTGTTTTGACTGATGAGAGATGTTATATATAAATGGACAATTATGAAAATATAACGTTTTTGGATGTTTCTCTTGTAGTTTTATTGAACGAGGACAGATAAGAGCGGCGACAGCAGTGTTTGTACCTACTGCACGTCATGTCCTGTCCACCACACATTCAACTGAAGATGAAAATCACACTGGAGATCATTTACGTTTCATCAATGTTTTGTTTTAAGCTGCATATAAATGTAGTTTTATTAGTTCAGATTTCTGAGGCTGATGATGTTTGAAGTTGCAGAAAACCTGAACCGACCTTCATCCTACTGACGTCCACTACAATGAGGAGGAGATGTGACTCTTAAACTTCATTATAAACTGTAATTGTTTCGAAACAGTCATGTTGCAATCCATGTTTCAACTATTGAAATTACAGCCATTCTGTGTGAAATTATTGTCTTTACTAAATTATTGTTATCCAGAGCCTTAATGTAGTGAATTATATTAATAATAAATAGGCAAAAACAGACTGTCCTCCAGGCGTGGAAACGATAACATTCTCGCATGAATATTAAATGCACAGCAAAATATAGTCACTGATTTAAAGCTCTTCAGAGATTTAAAGGGTTGAAACACACTAATATACTCTGCAAAGAACCACATTGTGTTTAATCTACAATATGACAAGCAAATAAGCATTTGTGATGTGAATAGCACTTCTAATCAAAAGTGCCACACAGATTTCACCTGCTTCTAGTCTGGATTCACACTGTTTTTGTACAGAAATGGAGATCAAGCGGCACAGTGACACCAGCGAACTCTACGGTCACAGAACACGATGGTCATCTGTGTTGGTGTAAAGCTGCTGTGGTCAGGAGCTCAGAGTCTGTCAGTGGCGCTCCGCTTCAGTCCAGATTCAGAGGAAATGGCGTCCAGCGGGGAGATCGCCTCCATTTTGTGTGCTTGAACATTGGCAGGAGATTTCATAAGGCTTCAGGAGATTCGAGGAAGGAGAAATCCCATAACATCAGCTCTGACACAATGTCTCGTTTCCTCCTTCTGAAGAATGTTGGCAATCAATCAAACACAAACATTTCTCTGTGTGAAAAATATCTTTACAGTAGAAGTCATACGTGTTACACAGGATATTGTAGCGGGACACTGGATGCAGCACAGGATCAGCCCCAAATAAAGACAAACTCCAGTAATGTCTTCTCTTAGGTGTTACTGCAAACATGAAATGGGACAGTGTTACAACAATCATCTGTTCAGGTCTGCAAATACATCACAATCTCTCTTCAGAATGTTTCACGCAGACTCATATTACAGATTGTTTTCTTGACAATATCTTAAATTGTTCCGCTTAATAAAATGCAGAACACCAAAGACACATTCTTGAATAATGAAAATGATTAAAACAACAGAATGAAATGAACACAACAACTCTGTTGTCCCTTTAAACATATTTACAATGGAAACATTTCTGTATTAATATACAAGTCAGACCAGGGAGTGTTTCTCAAAAGCATCGTAGGCATAAGAAGATCGTAGAACTATTGCCACCGATGGTCTCTACGATCAACTGAGCTCACGATTCTCTGAGAAACACAGTCCAGCATGGTTTCTTCTCCAACAACTCTAAAGATCGCTCAACATCTACAACTTCACCTTTATTTAAGAAGGAGAATCTCTCTCATCTGCTCATGAAGCTTCAATAATACAACAGACAAGAGAACTTTTCACACTAAAACAATTGTTCTGAACTTTGAAAGACACACAAATGCTGTTAACTGGTAAAAATGTTCAGTTGTTCTGGCTAGAAGAGACTCCATCCACAGAACAAAGACAATATACTGTATATCTGTGCATTAGAAACAGACAGACACATAGAGAACTTCATATGAAATAAAACAGAATAACAAACATAAATATATTCTGTGTATAAACTTTAGACAGATAAGCTTATATTCCTTGTAAACTTTACATATTTTGATAGATTTTTCTACTATACTTGACAATCAAGTTTATGATTAGAAACATTTGAATCATTATGGATGAGTTCAATCCAAACATTATTATATTTGTAGGCCTAATACTGAAGAGCCTGAAGATTTCTGCTGACAGACTCATCTGAGCTTCTTCCTCCTGTTCTTCCTTTAAAGCTGCTGTCTGTAACTTTTTTCATCTTCATCTTCATCTTCATCCACACTGTAAGGAGGAACAGAAGAGAAAACAATCAGTGTTCAGTGTTTTAAATATAATCCATTAAACCATGAATCACGTTGATCTGTTTGTTTGTTTGTGTTGGTGTGACTCCTATTGAGTCGCTGTAAAGAAGAAACTAATGAGTGTACGGCGTATGGAATAAACCACAGGGAACAAATACAAATGATATTCTGAATTAAATCAAAAAGCTTCAGTTAAAGCCGTTCGTCCTCTAGTTGAAACATGTTTGTAGGGCTCTGAGTAAATCACTGAAAGTAAAGTGAGTGTAAAGTAGTGTGACCTGTTGCTCGTCAAAGTAAAAACACACTAGAGACAGAGACATTTCTCATGTGAGGCTGGACGGCTGTGAGCTGAAGCTGAACGCCACTGATTTTAGCAGGAGTGCAGCGTTTTCCTACAATCTCACCAAGTCTATTTTCAAACTGAAATGATTCACTACTGACACAGTTAATAAAGCAGGTGTTGTTGTATAAAGCTGTGACAGTGTGCTTTTGTTCTCTTGAAACATTTCAAGAACTTCACATTTTGTTTGTTGCAAAAAGATTTATGATAATTTTCTTTCACGAACATCTGAAAGGTTTGTTCACATATCAGAGGAAAATGAAGATCTCTTTAATATCACAGTGATGTTTCCTCACCTCAGGACACAGTTTGAGTCTCGTAGCACGTCTCTGAGCCGCTTTGAGTTTCCTATCCTATTGTATCTCAGATCAAGAGCTTTTAAAAACTGCAGTGCTTCTGAGTTCGTCAAAGACTGAGTTAAAGAAGAAACATCTGTAATGCCAAAGTTCAGTAGACTAGAAAGACAAACAGAGGAAGAGAGATTATCTTACAAACAAATCAAATATAATGTGAACTCAGACTCATTGTGAGATATTGAGTATAACGTGTTTTAGTTTAAACTGTTAAAGTGATTTGAAGCATTTTGATTCTTGGATGTGAAGAATGTTACTGACCTCAATCTCTCCAGTTTACAGTGTGAATCCTTCAGTACGTCACATAAGAGCTTCACTCCTGTGTCTCCTAGTTCATTCCAGCTCAGGTTCAGATCTCTCAGGTGTGACAGGTTTGATTTCAGAGCTGAAGTCAGGATGACACACTGTTCCTCTGTAATACTGCAATTATACAGACTGAAGACAGAGAAATAACAATAGTTCACATCTATGATGATCATCTTATTGAAGAGCTTCATTTAGTTTCCAATAGTCTGTTTTGAAACGCCGTTACACTAGTTTTGTGTGCTGGAAGACACTGTTTCTTCTCTTTCATTTTAACTCTTTATTTGATTATTCTTTATTCTCTGTTGAAAAGGCAGATTTCTGCATTTAATCAATCAGTTCATCATATCAAATGCTGGAAATTCAACAATGACTAACTAGATAAAAAAAAACATAAAAATGTGACCAATATGGAAACCCAGAAAGTTCACTGCTATAAAGAATGAAACATAAGCCCTGCTGTCTTAAAATACATCAACTTCAATCTCACTGTAACTGCTGTACAGTATAATGATACTAACTGTAGTTTCTCCAGCTTGAATTCTGGGTTCATCAGTAGATCACGGAGGTCTTTCACTCCTGTGTTTCCTAGTTCATTCCCACTCAGGTTCAGCTCTCTCAGGTGTGGCGGGTTTGATTTCAGAGCTGAAGTCAGGATGACACACTGTTCCTCTGTAATTCTGCAACTATACAGACTGAAGACAGAAAGAGAAAAGACAATGACTCAGATCTCTGATGATCAACTAACATGTTCATCTTCATCCAGCAGAGTTTTGCTGATAGATAAACAGGGATCTCCAGGTGCAGGAAACATGGAGAAAGACACACATTGTTCATTTAAATAAACTACTGACATTGTAACAATACAAAGATTGAAATGGTCGATCTATTTATGTTAGTTTACACATTCATTTCATCTCATCTTTAAGGTTCTTTCGTGTCAATGTCACTCTTGGTTTTCTCACTGGGACAAATGTGTTTATGTCGGTTGTTTTCAGACTCATCATCTACTCACTCACACTTTACAATAAGCTTTCATTTGTTAACATGAACTACATTAGGTGAACATGAGCCAATGATGGACAATACTAGTACAGCATTTAATAACCTTAATGTAAGTTTCAACATTTACTAATACAGATTTAAATACAGAAGTTTTCTGTTAACATTAGTTGATCCACTGTGAACATGAACAATGAATAATTGTATAAATTAACATGAACAGATTAAGGAATAAAAGTATTTTCTTAATCAGAAGACAATCAAACTAGTTTTGTTAAAGTTTGTTCATTTGCTTTAGTGCTGCACTGTGAGGCAGTGTCACGTCTATTCTAGATTTTGTTTAGTTAGTTCCCATTCAGTCGGTCACTTCGACGTACATCGGATGAGCAACGAATAGGAATCTCGCTAGAGAGGCCAATCTACTTCGAGTGTAACTAAAACGAGCCAATGCATATTGGCATGCAATCATATGCAGCAGCTGCTCACCTCGCAGCGCGGGTATATAATGAGCAGCAGGTGCGTTGCATCTTTAGCTTTTCGCTTCGGAGCCGTACCTGAACTGGGTGTCTACGGAGTGTGACGAGAACGGAGATTCTTTTGGCGGATTCTCTTCGAGAGAGTGCAGGCGGACAGCGCAGCAGCGGGGCCGTGCTCTTTTGTGTCTTTGTTTGTCTTGTGTGTGAGCTGTAAAATCCGTTGTTACGGCTGGTAACGGTGCGCTGTGAGAGAGCGCGCAAAAGCTGTTATCACAGCTGGTAAGCGGCAAGAGTGAGCGCACACGACAGGCTGCACTTTCCCTTGTCTGTGTGCCGCGGTCTTCCCCTGCGTGCTTCGGCACTTGAAAGAGCAGTCCCTAAAAGAGCTCACACGAGTGGTTCGCGTCTTTTTAAAGATGTCGTACTACTTGTGTGTTTCTGGATGCGGTCGTTACCTGACGCCTCAGGATGGTCACCAGCGCTGCATCGCGTGTTTGGGCTTAAAGCACACGGAGGCAGCGTTTTTGGATGAGTCATGCACCCACTGCGGGAAGATGACCATTGCAGAGTTGCGGTCTAGACCTCGGACTAGTCCTCCTCAGAGGGTTGCTTCGGGCGGCGACACTGGTGATTTGAGGATTACTGTGAGCGCGCTTCCCTCGGGGAACCAACCCCCTGGGAACCCTCACTCCTCCCTCACTCCTCCCACACTACCACGCGGTGGACTGCCCCAGAGGTGTGTACCATCTGTATCCTTCGGGGCTCCCCAGGACGATCAGATGTCGATCGCTGTATCGGAGGGTGAGCCTGATACTTTCGAGGATGATGATTCGGTGCAGCTGCCTTCTTCGGGAATGGTAGCTGTACCCGAGTCGGACCCGGAAATGATGGCTATGCTTTCCCGGGCCGCCAACAGGGTCGGGCTTGTGTGGAACCCTCCACCGTGTCCCGAGCCCTCGAGGCTGGACGATTGGTTTCTTGGGGTGGCAAGGGCTGGTTCTCAGCCCCCCACCCCGGTTCCTTTCTTCCCGGAGGTGCATGAAGAGATCACTGGCACGTGGATGGCACCTTTTACTGCCCGAAACCATGCCAGTGGGACCTCCTCCCTCTCCACCCTTGATGGCGGTACGGCAAAGGGATATTCGCGCATACCCCCTGTGGAGCGGGCCGTTGCCATGCAACTGTGCCCTAACTCCACCTGGCGGGGGGAGCCGTCTCTCCCTTCCTGGGCCTGTAAGCACTCGTCGGACCTGACCGGCAAGGCTTACCGGGCCTGCGGGGAAGCCGCTTCTGCCTTTCACGCTATGGCGCTGTTGCAGGTCCATCAGGCCAAGGCACTGATCCACATGATCCACAAGTTTTTCAAGAACTTCGTGCCGCAACGGACCTCGCGCTTTGAGCGAGGAAGGTCACTGCGCGGTCAGTGGGTCGTGCGATGTCCACATTGGTGGTCCAGGAACGGCATCTCTGGCTGTGCCTGGCTGACATGAGGGATACCGACAAAGTTAGGCTCCTTAATGCCCCCATGTCCCAGGCCGGCCTCTTCGGCGACGCGGTCGAGAACTTTGCCCAACAGCAAACTTTGCCTCAAAAAGAGAGCCTCCCAGGCCGCATCCCTGCGTTCCACCTCGCTGCCCCATGGCGGGTTCGCCTACGGTCGCTTTGGTCCCGCTAGCACGGTCTCTGCGAGCCTGGTTAGCGCTCCCCAGTCTGTCTCGCTGGCTAATTCGGACCATCAGGCTCGGCTATGCGATTCAGTTCGCCCGGCGTCCCCCGAGGTTCAGGGGCATCCACTTCACTTCAGTGAAAGCTGCCGATGCTCCTGTCTTGCGTGCAGAGATCGCGGTCCTACTGGCGAAGGACGTGATAGAGCCGGTCCCTCCAGCCGGTATGAAGTCGGGGTTCTACAGCCCCTACTTCATTGTACCCAAGAAAAGTGGTGGGTTACGACCGATCTTGGACCTGCGAGTTTTGAATCGGAGCCTTCACAAGCTACCGTTCAAAATGCTCACGCAGAAACGCATTTTCGAGTGCATCTGTCCCCGAGATTTGTTTGCAGTGATCGGCCTGAAGGACGCGTACTTTCATGTTTCTATCCTTCCGCGACACAGGCCATTCCTGTGATTTGCGTTCGAAGGTCGAGCATATCAGTACAGAGTCTTACCCTTCGGGCTGGCCCTGTCTCCCCGCGTCTTCACGAAGGTCGTGGAGGGAGCCCTTGTTCCCATGAGAGAACAGGGTATTCGCATCCTCAAATATCTAGACAACTGGCTCATTTTAACTCAGTCGCAGGATCAGTTGTGCGAACACAGGAAAAAGCAAAAGCAAACTCACCCCCGTGCAGAGGATCTCTGTTCTCAGTATGGAGTTGGACTCGGTCGAACAGACGGCACGCCTCACAGAGGAACGTGCTCAGTCGGTGTTGAACTGCCTGAATACGTTCAACGGCAGGACGGCAGTCCCACTGAAATTCTTTCAGAGGCTCCTGGGGCATATGGCGGCCGCAGCGGCAGTAACCCCGCTCGTATATGAGACCGCTTCAACACTGGCTCCACGGCCGAGTCCCGAGATGGGCGTGGCAACGTGGCACTTTCCGGGTGGCAATCACTCCAGAGTGCCGCCATACCTTCAGCCCGTGGTCGGACCCCTTGTTTCTTCAGGCTGGAGTGCCCCTAGAACAGGTGTTCCAGCATGCTGTGGTTTTCACGGATGCCTTGGCCACCGGCTGGGGCGCCATGTACAACGGGCATGCAGTGTGGACGGGCCCCCAACTGCAGTGGCACATCAATTGCCTCGAGTTGTTGGCAGTACGTCTCGCCCTGAGCCGCCTCAAGGGGCCGCTTCAGGGCAGGCATGTACTGGTCCGTACGGACAACACTGCGACCGTTGTGTACATCAACCATAAAGGTGGTCTACACTCCCGTCGCATGTCACAACTCGCCCACCATCTCCTCCTCTGGAGTCAGAAGCATCTGAGGTCGCTTCGCGCCATTCACATCCCTGGTGTGCTCAACCGTGCGGCCGACGAGCTCTCACGAGAGTGGCGACTCCACCCCCAGGTGGTCCTGCTGATCTGGAGAGAGTTCGGAGAGGCTCAGGTAGACCTGTTTGCCTCTCCAGAAACCTCCCACTGCCGGTTGTTTTACTTCCTGTCCGAGGGAACACTCAGGACAGACGTACTGGCGCACAGCTGACCCCAGGGCCTCTGCAAATATGCGTTTCCCCCAGTGAGCCTACTTGCACAGACGCTGTGCAAAGTCAGGGAGGACGAGGAGCAGGTCATGTTAGTTGCGCCCTATTGGCCCAACCGGACCTGGTTCCCAGAACTATCACTCCTCACGACAGCCCCTCCCTGGCCCATTCCTCTGAGGAAGGACCTTCTTTCTCAGAGACGGGGTACCCTCTGGCACCCGCGTCCAGACCTCTGGAAGCTCCATGTCTGGTCCCTGACTCCGGGACGTGGAGGTTCTAGGTGACTTACCCCCCGAGGTACTTAACACCATCGCTTCGGCACGTGGACGGTCTATGAGACGTGCTTATGCCCTGAAGTGGAACCTGTTCATCGAGTGGTGTTCTTCTCGCCGAGAAGACCCCCGAAGATGCTCGATCGGAGTCGTGCTTTCCTTCTTGCAGCAAGGCTTGGAGCGTAGGCTCTCCCCCTCCACCCTCAAAGTCCATGCTGCTGCTATATCTACATACCACGACCACATAGATGACAAATCCGTTGGACCTATATGTGCTTATTCTCCAGAGAGTTGTGTTGAGTCCTCCGATCTCCCTTCTGCAGCCGACGTGGCGGAGTGTCTGGCGCCAGGCCTATACTCCGCTGCATCCTTGAGAACCGGATTTAGGCTGGGTTCCATATGAGTGACCCTACGGGGATCCCATATGTCTGGTTCCATGGTTACTCCTAATCGAAGCCCATGTCTTTCCCTCTGGGAGAACCCACCTCTCATCGGGTGGAGTCACTCCAGTTCTTCCATATGACAACCCCACGGTTAGTCCATTATTCTTTCACATAACTCTTTCGAGGAAGGATATGGCTTCCGCAGCGTTCATTTTACACGAACGGTACGCTTTCCCAGTGTTATCCAATAGTCTCACTGAATGGGTTTGGGAACAGCAGTGATTGACACTCTCTGTGTTAGCCCTGGCCCACCGTCCTCAGGCAAGGGGGTTCAGGTGGCTTACAACAGAGCGCTGGAAGAGGGCAGCTCCTGTGGCGCTTTGGTAGGGATTCCTATTCGTCGGTCATCCGACATACGTCGAAGTGACCGACTGAATGGGAATGTCTCAGTTACATAGGTAACCCTCGTTCCCTGAAGGAGGGAATGGAGACGTACGCCCCGTCGCCACAGTTGTACCCTGCTGATGCTGCCACCTGTCTGGTTCGGCTCCTCAGCGAAAACCTAAAGATGCAACGCACCTGCTGCTCATTATATACCCGCGCTGCGAGGTGAGCAGCTGCTGCATATGATTGCATTCCAATGTGAATTGTCTCGTTTTAGTTACACTCGAAGTAGATTGGCCTCTCTAGCGAGATTCCTATTCGTCGGTCATCTGATGTACGTCTCCGTTCCCTCCTCAGGGAATGAGGGTTAGCTATGTAACCGAGACGTTTTCATGTCTTTTATTTTGTATAATTCTCTCAGTCTTGTTCCTCATGTGATCTTGTCATGTGATCCCCTGTTCATGTGTTCTGATTGGTTCCTTGTTTCATGTTTTCTATAGGCTTGTTCGAGATGCGCAGACCGATCGGTGTATGACATCAAAGTACCGCGAGAGCGTTTGCAGAGCATCAACTCGTTCTGCTTTGAATCGCCTATTTATTCTTTGTAGTGATGGGAGAAATGAAGCTTTTCAAAGCTTGCAAAACCAATTGCTTTGCAAAATGATTCACTGTTTCGAAGCGTTTGAAACACCACGCGCTGGTGACACCTGCTGGTCAGAACAGTGTAAAGCAACAAAAACTAATGCCAAACATGCATAAAAAAAGCTTTTACAAACCCATTTCAAATGTTTTATAGAAAGTATAACCTTTCAGAAGCAATTGACTAATCATCTAATGCCATTAAATATTAAGTGTCTGTATAATATGTATTCTTTTATCAATTTTCAGGGATGTTTTGTTTGTTCTACAGATGGGTCAGCTAAACAGAATTTTAACTATTATTATACTTTTTAATTATACAAACACCTCATTAAAACGTCTACAGATGTATAAAACTGGTCAGAGATCAGGTAATAGGGTACATGTCGAACATCACATGACCAAACCGGAAAACTGGTTTCATTTCATCCGCTTGTCAGAGAAAGTGTTAATAGCAGTATGAACTGACGGCACATCTATGAACTTTTAAGGTAATCAGCGAATCTACCTAGTTCACATTGTTATAAGTGTTTTATTCTATTAAATATCTAAATGTTAGTGTGAAGAAAAATGAAAAAAGCTTTTAGAAATCAATCTTCATATGCGAGCGACATCAGTTATGCTCATATTTGACTCCTTTTAAGTTATCTTGAATAAAACAGCTAATTTATTCATGAGGCACATACAAAAGAACTAAACCGGAAGTGATCCGATCTGTTTTACAGAAAACGGAAGTTAAATTGCACATAACCTCTATACAGGCCTCCAGACTGAGAGTAAATGGTCGCTTATTCGACCTTTCTTTCTGCCAGTACGACTAAATTTGGTTCGAGGTCGCACTGGTGACTCCACCACAACTGATACGAGCTGCCATTTCTGTTTCATATGAGAAACATCAAACGAAACGACAGTGAATCTAAACAGCGGTACTCGCTTGAGCTGTGCAGCGCGGACTGTTTATCAGCACTGACCAATAATAGACAGCGATCTCGATCACGTGACTCTGTTTACTACACAGTTACACACCGCTGGGAGATCCAGAGAGAAAGCGTTTGAATTTGCTGCAAAATTAATAACCTCGCTGTGAGAACTAGAGAGAAGCTTCAAATTCAGCACAGAATTCTCTGCTTTAGACCAAAGATATCAGATCAAATAGCGCTGAAACCAGGAGAAACACTGAACCACGAACAAGTTAAGCCTCACCAGTCCACAAATCACCATTTAATGTAGAAACACTTACTGAAACTATGGTATTGTGGCAGAAATACTCGAATGCTTTTACATGATTAATTTCAGGGTTCATTTCAACCTTTGAGAGTGAAATTCAAACACTTTTCAAGGACTTTTTAAAGTGATTCACACTTTTTTCAGCACTTAGAAACTCTAAAAATTATCAAATTTTAATGTGATGATTACTAAAACTAAAAGTTGAAGGAAAACTAACACTTCTAGGCAAACAAGACTTAAAGAAAAAAAAACATGAAATTAGCAGTAGATGGCGGCAGAGGAGCACTTACTGACTCCATAATAGATGGAGAAGTAGGAAAAGTTTCATGAAAAACAAAAATTTCTTCAAATTGTGACTGAATTAGAAAGCAAGAGCTCTTAATAATCACTGAAGTTGTCTGTCAGTTCAGTATGGTATATTTAATAAGAGTAGAATATTTACATTTTTCCCTATAAAAATGTTTTTGCACGTTATTAACCTAATATTATCTGCATCTCAATTCAAGCTCAGTGCTTTACAGTCAAATTTCCAATGAATAAACATGTTTTAGTAACTGCACTTATTAATAGTAATATGATTAAATTACCTTTATGATTTAAAAACAGCACCACCTTCTGTAGAAGTGATCAAACCCGTGCAGGACTCATGATCACATTCACAGTCATGTTCAAAAAGAGCAATCAATATTTACACACTTATATTTAATTCACACAGAATTAACCTGTGAAAGTTAGGAAACACATCTCTGTGTTTATAGTGCAGCTGTTTTTTCAATCTGTCACTTATTTGAAGAGTTTAAGCTCTGGAAGAAAACCATTGTTCTCCCTCTACAGTAACTGAAATAATTATTGACTCATGATCAAACTGTCTTAGTCAAATATTTAAAGCTTGATGTCACGTTTTAATTGTTTTTAATTTCCTGTTTAATTGTATCACTTTACATTGTTGAGGCTCTGTGTGACGCTGAGAAAAAACTGCTCTGACTCAAATACATGAGGAAATATTATCAGTTACAGTAACATTACAATTAAAAGTACTGTAATATTTAAATAAATGAACAATACTCACGTCAGTGTGTTGAGTCGACAGTGTTTATCCTGCAGTAGAGCAGCGATCTGATTCACTCCTGTGTCTCCTAGTTCATGTCCAAACAGATTCAGCTCTCTCTGGAGTAACGGGTTTTTACCCACAATTCTCTTCAGATACTGACAGACTTCATCTGCAGCAGCACTCAAAAACCTGCAGAAGAGTCGATTCAGTTCTCAACTAAATGTTTGTTGCATTTCAAAAATGATAAGATAAAAAACTTAATTATTGTTATATACAATATATACAAGCTCTAGTTAGTTATTTAGATGAAACACTTTTCTTTGAATATTTAAATACACAAATATGTCAAATGTCTATTTGACCTGTAGCTTGAACCACAACTAAACTGTTGATGATCATCATCATCATCATGATCATGTCAGAACCTGCAGCATCTGATCTTCATCATTTTGATGCAACAAATTGTCCAGCTTATTGTAGAACTAAAATGATATATTTGTTATGAATATTTAACCTGCATATAAATAATTCAGTTCATTATTTCATCCCGTCTCACCTCAGTGTCTTCAGCTGACAGTTTGGATCCTGTAGTAAATCACTGAGCTCCTTCACTCCTGAATCTCCAGGATCATTTCCTGTGAGATCCAGCTCTATCAGGTGTGAAGGGTTTGATCTCAGAGCTGAAGCCAGAGCTTTATAACCTCCTTCTGTTACACTGCAGTTAGAGAGTCTAGAACAGGAATGACAACATTCAGCTGATTAATCAGTTCAACCTGAACAATATAAATCCTTAAAGTTAATTTTATTTTGTTCTTTGTACAAATGCATTGAAAGTTAGTTGTAGAAACTGACAAATGAATATGGAGGCAAACAAAAGACACAGAGAACTTTAATATGTTACACATCAACATCGCTTTCAAGGTCTCCATGATCTAAAACCGTACAGCTGTGAAAGACTGTGATCTGAATGATTCACAACAAGCATCCTGAAAATGGTTAAAAAAAAAAAATTTAAGATTTGATTTTCCTGCTAAGACAAAAGCTGAGATCAATCATCCTACAATAAAGCAATAAAACCCATCTGGAGAGAAGATTTCAAAGGAGCAGGACAACGGCTTGCCCAAACTGTCCTCACTCATCTATGCAACCCCCCTCCCTCCACTCCCTTCCTTCCCCTGATTCAAGTCACTGAAATTCTCTGAGATGCATATGTACTACATAGGATGTATCTTGTGAATCTATTATTTTTCCAATTTCATGTTCAGCATGATTTTAAATGTCTCAGTGCGATTGGTAAAATGGTCTCAGTTTCACAGCAGTCACTAGAATTATGAAAAAGATTGAAAACTCAGGAGAATTCTGTTCTCGTTTATGACTTGTGTCTCTTCTTCTGCTCTCCCACGAAACCAGGAGTCGGGACAATAAATATTTACATCCTTTTGTTCTTGTCTGGGTATTTAGGGGAAAAGACAGAGCAGGAAGAGGGACATTCTGTAGCGAGAGACCCCACATAGAGCTGATGAGTGTCTCTCACCACCATCTCTGTGTGTCTGCATAACTTTTAAATACTCTTAGAGAAATCTTTTGAGTAATTGATGTTATGTATTTATTATGTCTGAATTGGTTTATAATTGTGTGATTATGTAATTGGCATTGATACATTTTTACCTAATAAATAAATTGTTACATCTTGATTTATTTTAAATTCTTCTGAAATCATTATCACCGGTAGATCAAGAGGTTTTGGACACTTCCGCAATTCTGGATCAGGATATGATCACACTGAAACCCCAATAAATGGAGCAGGTGGCACATGTATTGAGATTTTGGATTTCTATTATGACTTAGCATGTTGTAGTATTGTGACTAAACAAACGGCGTTGTGTGCGAATAAGCAGGCGGCGATTCCACAATTTGTGTTGTTAGTAAACTCTACATCCTCTGACTAAGATCTAAACTGATGAGGTTGTGACGTAAAAGCATATTTTCGGCCATTATGACTTTTTGAGCGGTGCAACGCCCTGATGAAAGGATAAGTGAAATTAAGAGAAATTAAAGAATCAAAGATCTAAATTAATTCATATTTAAATCGCAAGATCAGCTATTAATGTTACATCAGAATCATTACCAACTAGAGATCGTTTACAATTGGAGGCAGATTAAGTGAACAGCTAAAGGAAAACTTAAACTCAATCCTAAAATTCATGTGAACTTCACGCGGGCGCTGAAAAGACATACACGCATTATACCTTCAACCTGACCGTCAGATTCCGCCATGACGGGTGATCCTTACAAAAATGAAAAAATTAAAGTTTGGGAATGGCCTAATTAAAGTCCAAACTTCAACTCATTGTGAGATGTTGAGTATAACGTATTTTAGTTTAAACTGTTAAAGTGATTTGAAGCATTTTGATTCTTGTATGTGAAGAATGTTACTGACCTCAATCTCTCCAGTTTACAGTGTGAATCCTTCAGTACGTCACATAAGAGCTTCACTCCTGTGTTTCCTAGTTCATTCCCGCTCAGGTTCAGATCTCTCAGGAGTGACGGGTTTGATTTCAGAGCTGAAGTCAGGATGACACACTGTTTCTCTGTAATACTGCAGTAATTCAGACTGAAGACAGAAATAACAATAGTTCACATCTATGATGATCATCTTATTGAAGAGCTTCATTTAGTTTCCAATAGTCTGTTTTGAAACGCAGTTACACTAGTTCTGTGTGCTGGAAGACACTGTTTCTTCTCTTTCATTTTAACTCTTTATTTGATTATTCTTTATTCTCTGTTGAAAAGGCAGATTTCTGCATGTAATCAATCAGTACATCATATCAAAAGCTGGAAATTCAACAATTACTAACTAGATAAAAAAAAAAAAAAAACATAAAAATGTGACCAATAGGGAAACTCAGAAAGTTCACTGCTATAAAGAATGAAACATAAGCCCTGCTGTCTTAAAATAAATCAACTTCAATCTCACTGTAACTGCTGTACAGTATAATGATACTAACTGTAGTTTCTCCAGCTTGAATTGTGGGTTCATCAGTAGATCACTGAGGTTTTTCACTCCAGAGTCTCCTAGTTTATTCTCGCTCAGGTTCAGATCTCTCAGGAGTGACGGGTTTGATTTCAGAGCTGAAGTCAGGATGACACACTGTTTCTCTGTAATACTGCATCTATTCAGACTGAAGACAGAAAGAGAAAATGACTCAAATCATGTTCAGTTCATGTTAAATGAATCATGAATAAATGTCATACAGTCACTAATAAAGCAGTAAAAACAACTAATGATTTAAAAACTTAATGATAGAAACAAACAAACCAAGACAGGAGCATTTGAGGATACTAGTTACAATCCAAGTCTGGATCCGTCCTCACTCCCAAAAATCAGTGAATTTATCACTGTAGATTAATATATAGGATAAATATAGAAACAATAGAAAATCAACATTTTAATGGACTATTTTCACATTATTAATGTCAGAAAATCTTATTCATGAATGGATTATTAAATCATTTTAGAGTGTAATTTACAATCTCTAAATACACATTTTGCTCAATAAAAGCAGATTTAGTGAAAAGCACATTAGTCCAGTATAAATGTAACATTTCAGAATAATCTATTTGTGTATCAGTTTTGTTGTGTTTTATTATCATGGTGTTGCTGTCTGTGTGTGTTCCCTAGTTAGTGTTCTTGGTTGTTCATCAGTTCCTCAGCTGCTCTGTTTCACCTTGATTACTCTGTGTATTTAAACTCTTAGTTCTGTCTGTTCATTGTTGCGTGTCGTTTATGTTGAAGTGCTTGTGTTTTCTCTCTCCTACATGTTAGATTTGTGATTAAAGACAGTGTTATTGTATTCTCCATCGTCGTGAGCTTCATTACAACCAGACATTCGTCACAATTTGTCACTGTTCTTTAGTCCAGTGGTTCCCAAAGCGGGGGTCGCGACCCCTGATTTCTATTTTTTTATTTTTTTTAAAAAGTGGAAAAAATATATAGGCACTACGCGGAGCAGCAGCGCATTTATCATGGGGGTCGCGGGCTAAAAAGTTTGGGAATCCCTGCTTTAGTCTGTTCTCACAGCAAAGATTTGTCAGATTCCAGCATATGAAACTATTTTATAGCCACAAAGTTTAAAACGCTTCAAAGTTTAATGCTCTTTTTACTGATTCACATACAAACCCGTGAACTAATACCATTTCTGAATCTCTTCAGATGGAGATGCAGCGCTACAAATGATGTGACTTGTGTCCTGTTGACTTAAAATAAACTAAACAGTAAATACAGTATAATGATACTAACTGTAGTTTCTCCAGCTTGAATTGTGGGTTCATCAGTAGATCACTGAGGTTTTTCACTCCAGAGTCTCCTAGTTCATTCCAGCTCAGGTTCAGCTCTCTCAGGAGTGACGGGTTTGATTTCAGAGCTGAAGTCAGGATGACACACTGTTCCTCTGTAATTCTGCATCTATTCAGACTGAAGACAGAAAGAGAAAAGACAATGACTCAGATCTCTGATGATCAACTAACATGTTCATCTTCATCCAGCAGATTTTTGCTGACAGATAAACAGGGATGTCCAGGTTCAGGAAACATGGAGAAAGACACACATTGTTCATTTAAATAAACTACTGACATTGTAACAATACAAAGATTGAAATGGTCGATCTATTTATGTTAGTTTACACATTCATTTCATCTCATCTTTAAGGTTCTTTCGTGTCAATGTCACTCTTGGTTTTCTCACTGGGACAAATGTGTTTATGTCGGTTGTTTTCAGACTCATCATCTACTCACTCACACTTTACAATAAGCTTTCATTTGTTAACATGAACTACATTAGTGAACATGATCCAGTGATGAACAATGATGGAAAAGTAGAAAAAGTCTCATGAAAAACCAAAAATTTAGAAAATTAGAAAGCAAGAGCTCTTAATAATCACTGAAGTTGTCTGTCAGTTCAGTATGGTATATTTAATAGGAGTTGAATATTTACATTTTTCCCTATAAAAATGTTTATGCACGTTACTGTTATTAACCTAATATTTTCTGCATCTCAATTCAAGCTCAGTGCTTTACAGTCAAATTTCCAATGAATAAACATGTTTTAGTAACTGCACTTATTAATAGTAATGAAAAGAATTTGTAAAAATTAACTTTATGATTTAAAATGAACAGGACCCGTGCAGGACTCTGATTCGTGGGTTCACAGAGATCTTCGCTCCCAGTGGTGAACCATTGAAAGTTTGAAACACGCTCTGAACCACTGTTTCAAAACAAAAGATTCGTAAAGGTTTTAAAGCTTCATGAAGTGTGTTTCAAAAGCGCCATCACTAGTTCATTGTGTTCAGGTGTTTCTTGTTTGTTTATTTGTGTGTGTGTGTGTGTGTGTGTGTGTGTATAGCCTCATGTTACCAGTGTCTTTTGTCTGGATTTGTTCCCTGTAACTGCAGTTGGTTTATGTTCATGTTTCTCAGTCTTTCTATTTAATTTTGTTCAGGTTTGGCAAGGCAATTTTATTTATATAACACATTTCATACACAATGGTAATTCAAAGTGCTTTACATAAAAAGGAAACAAACATATAAGAATAAAACTAACATAATAAAATCAGAGAATATCACTATCTGGATGGAAGAGTCAGGGAGTTTCAGTCAGAATATTTGTCAGGTAGTGTGTGTTTAAACAGACAAATCTTCCTGAACTAACTCTGTCCAGAGCTCCATCAGGGATAACTCTACTCAACTCTGTTCACGTTTATTTGAATGAAGCTGCACTTGCCTTCAGTGGATCTTATTACAGGCAGATTCTGATCACTGATTTTTAAAATGCACTTGTTCAATTTCTGCAGCAGCACTCAAAAACCTGTAGAAGAGTCGATTCAGTTCTCAACTAAATGTCTGTTGCATCTCAAAAATGATAAGATAAAAAACTTAATTATTGTTCTAAAGACAAGCTCAAGTTAGTTGTTTAGATGAAACACTTTTCTTTGAATATTTAAATACACAAATATGTCAAATGTCTATTTGACCTGTAGCTTGAACCACAACTAAACTGTTGACCATCATCATCATCATCATGTCAGAACCTGCAGCATCTGATCTGATCTTGATCATTTTGATGCAACAAATTGTCCAGTTTATTGTAGAACTAAAATGATATATTTATTATGAATATTTAGCCTGCGTATAAATAATTCAGTTCATTATTTCATCCCGTCTCACCTCAGTGTCTTCAGCTGACAGTTTGGATCCTGTAGTAAATCACTGAGCTCCTTCACTCCTGATTGTCCAGGATCATTTCCTGTGAGATCCAGCTCTATCAGGTGTGAAGGGTTTGATCTCAGAGCTGAAGCCAGAGCTTTATAACCTTCTTCTGTTACACTGCAGTTAGAGAGTCTAGAACAGGAATGACAACATTCAGATGATTAATCAGTTCAACCTGAACAATATAAATCCTTAAAGTGAATTTTATTTTGTTCTTCGTACAAATGTATTGGAAGTAGGGTTGGGTATCGTTTGGGTTTTTTTCGATACCGGTGTCAAATCGATACTTTTAAAACGGTACCGTGCCAAAACGGTGCCTGAACCGATACTTTAAAAAAGCCACAAATGATGGTGGATGACTCAGTCAAGAATACCTTTTTACTGGAAAAAAAAATTTCTGTAAATTGTAAAGTATACATGAATATATAAGTAAATACAAAACACAACAACAGTAAAACCTAAGCCAACTAGCTCAACTACAATAATTTAACAGCTTCAAGTTTCAGCAATTTTTTTGCAGAAATATGAACATATTTGCCTTCTCTAGCAAAATAGACACCTCTCCTGACTTATTGCATGTCCTGCACAGGAGAAAACTCTCTCAGATGGTGTCGATGAGGCCTGTTTGAAAATGCAAACAATAAAGGAAGACTGTCCCGCTTACTGGGGCTGGGGTCATCCACACTGATAGTGCCAGGTGATGTCCGCGAGCTGTCAAACACGGTGCATATTCCATGGGCCCCCAAATGTTTCATTAGGTTTGACGTGTTTCCCCCTTTACACGCAACTGTTGTGAAACATTTGCTGCTCGTCGCGGTGTCGGAATCCTTTCTGGTGAAATATAGCCACACTTTGGAGCGTTTAGTTTTAGGCATTTTAATTTAAGCGCGTTTAATTTAGCTAGCTAAGCTAACGGTAGACCACCTGCTGCACTGCAATCAGTGCAAGTGTAGTTGCTGCGCTCGCGCGCTTCACGGATGGTCTCACTTCCCGACGATTTGGGATTTTTACTTCGATATGTGAAAACAAAATGGACAGTAACATTACTACAAAGATGTATTGGGTTTGTAGGCTATCATCAAAGCTTTCCAACGTTCACGTGAGTTTTCTCATTCAGGAAATAATTTTTCCGAGCATTCTGACACCCTATGAAAGCAGTATTTAAATTTAACTAGCGATCAGGCGTGTTGATGAATCTGATGCTTCTTACGTTCGTGTCATAGCACCAGAGGACAGATATTTCAATCACTTCAGGCATTTAAGTGGCACCGAAATGAGGCACTGACATTCGCATTCTGATTTGATCCGGTACATACCGGTTCTATAGGTACCGGTGCCGTATTGGCACCGGGTTTCGGTACCCAAACCTAATTGGAAGTTAGTTGCAGAAACTGACAACTGAATATGGACACAAACAGGAAAAACATTGAAAGATAATCTCCGCGTATCTTGATGAATTACAACACAGAGAAACAAAAAAATATAAGAATGATGTTCTTTCATCTCTGATAGACCACCACCTTCTCTTTCATTTCAATTATAAACATTCATTATATCTAGCCAGGTTTCATATATAAGTTTCTTCTTTCAATAAACGTAAACGTCGTCAAGACTGAAAGAGTATGAGTGGAAATAAACATGCACACAGGTGCCATCTTGTGCACGGAGCCCATTTTGATCTTTAACATTAGATCTTTCATTTTCTTGGAAAAGTACTTAATGTTGATTCAACATTACTATTAATGAAAAAGAAAACAACAATATAGTATAGTACAATGAATAGTGCCTTTAAAATAGTTTTAATGGAATAGAACAATAATTCACTCTCATCATGTGACCTCTGTGGCTCAACTTACCTCAGTGTCTCCAATTTACACTTTATGTTCTTCAGTCCAGTGCAGAGCAGCTTCACTCCTGAATCCTGCAGATTATTATTGCTCATGTTCAGCTCTTTCAGATTGGTATCTGATCCAAGAACTGCAGCCAGAGCTGAACAGCTTTTCTCTGTTAAGTTACAATCATTTAACCTACAAGAGAAATAAATCACATCACAGAATTAGATGGAACACATACAATACATTTTCCTAGATATAATATTAAATGTTTTTGATTACTATTATAAAAGCATAAACTGTATACAGTAAAGAGGCTGAGCTAGAATTAAATTACTCTTAAAAAATAGTATTTCCTGTATAATATTTTTATTCAGTGACAAATTTCCTAGATAAAATTAAGAAAGATTGATAAAAATATATTTGTGCTAAGATTTTTAGCTTTTTAAAGCTTTATAGCTGAGCCCGATTTCTCCCAAGGATTTTTTCTCCACTTCTTTCACCTGATGGAGTTTGGGTTCTTGCCACTGTTGCTTTTGTCCTGCTTAGTTGGGGACACTTAATATTCAGTAATATTATTCACACTATTAGATGAGACAGTTCACACTTTTACAGCAAGTTAAAGGCCGTTCACTATAATTCAA
The DNA here is from genome assembly GCA_038088235.1 of Zacco platypus. Lineage (NCBI taxonomy): Eukaryota > Metazoa > Chordata > Actinopteri > Cypriniformes > Xenocyprididae > Zacco > Zacco platypus. The sequence goes on along the minus strand of CM076080.1, from coordinate 31,862,371 downwards.
AAAATCCCTCTGTAACGACTGAGACAAATCAGACATGATTATTTGTCATACTTAACAAATAATCTAAAAAAAAAAAAAAAAACTCACTCTGAGGTCTGTGGAACCCTCCCCCATGGACACCATCTGATACATCTGATGTGCAGAGAATGTGACTCTGACTTCATTCTTGTTGAGAAGGACAAATAAATGTATAAAAGTGTATCCAATTATTCCCTCTCATAATTCTCCTTTAGCGTTTGACCTATGTATTAATTCTCTCTGTTGAACTTTTTGTATTAATGTTTCAGAGTTGCATATTATGACTAACTATAATCACATGGGTAGCACGTTTGGTCTCTCTGGACTCCAATCTTCGCTCCCAATCTGTTAATTTAAATTACATTTTGTTAACTCTGACACATCAAGTATAATAAGAATCTAGAAGGTTCTTCTCTCATCCATCCAATATGATGTCTTATGCAGATATCTTGCTAGAGAACAAAGGGTCGTAAAAGTTCCCTCCGAAGGAACAAATCCTTATTGGCTCAGTCACCTCCAGAGGGTGTGACATCTTCACACTTTAAAAATCACAGATCACAAGATCACGCCCTCCTCTTCTTCTTCTGGTACTGAGGAAACGCTGTTGTGAAGATGATGCTGAGCTAGAAGTTCTGAAGACCCCCAAGTTTGTGCCAGGCTGCGGCCTTGTCTTTCCATTCACCAAAGATCCTCTGAATCCAACTTGTTCTCTCTCATTAAGACCACATCAACAAGATCAACGGAGCCTCCACAAATTGCATCAGGACAGTTTAATTCAAAAGGGCGAGACATGCAAGTATCACACTTAGTCTCATTATTTGATACATCAAGTATCCTTACCCCTTTAAAGAAGGGCGTGTTAGAACTAAACTGATGGTTTGCTCAAGGCTGTTGATCTGCTGACTTTCAAATCATGCTATAACTTGCTTTCCTGTATCCTGCATCAGCTCTTTTTCTCTTGGTACACTGTATGCATGTATGAATGTGTGTGAATGTTAGAGTAGTTTAAGTATTTAGTCTAGTTAATAAAGTCTTGTGCATGTCACATGCAAAGTTGTCTGTGTTTCATGCTCATATACTGGAGTCCCTAATCATGCAGATTTTGACTACATGCTCTAAGTAGTACTGTAGAATAAGAATGTCATTTCCCATAACCAGGAAATGAACATTTCTTAGAATTAATAAACAATTAACCAAGTGTCCACTGGACAAACAGGTTAATTGACTGTAAAATTGATTTTACTGCGTTGAGTTAATTCTATTAACTGATCCAAATATTTATAATTAATTATAATAAGTTATAATTAATTATTCATATTTCTTTTGAGCTAAATTTGCTACACCTCCATTCACATGTACATGTCTTTTTGCTATGAAATCTTTAATGAAGTAAAGCTAAGATTTAAATGTAAACATTAAATCATTAAATTAGATGTAAATGATAATATTTCATCTCCATGATGGGAATTATACTATAATTATATGAGATTCTATTATCAGTACAGAATAATGCAGATAAATGTATTTTTTAGATGAGAGTAAAACATGACAAATTATATTAAATGACTCACAGAGCTCTTCTGGAGGTTTTGATGACTGCCGATAGTCTAATGAGACACTCGTCTGATTTCCTGAATTTCTGAAGCTCAAACTCCTCCAGCTCTTCCTCTGATGTCAACAACACAAAGACCAAAGCTGACCACTGGGCAGGTGAAAGGTCACCAGATGAGAGACTTCCTTTGCTAAGGTGGGTCTGAATCTCCTTCACCAGAGTTTGGTCGTTCAGTTCATTCAGACAGTAGAACAGATTGATGGATCTCTCTGCAGACAGATTACCTTCTAATTTCTGCTTGATGTACTGAACTATTTTCTTGTTGCTTTGGTCATTGTTGTCTCGCTGTGTCAACAGACCCCGTAAGAGTCGTCGATTGGACTGGAGCGACAGACCGAGGAGGAAACGAAGGAAAAGGTCCAGGTGTCCATTGTCACTCTCGAGCGCCTTGTCCACTGCAGTCTTGAGAAAACCAGTCATGGTTTCAGTTTTCTTTTTGATGTTTACAAACAGATGTGCAAGAGTCTTGAGCGATTTTTTATTTTTGCTTTTGGGTTCTGTAGACTCATGATCAAACACACTTTTCTTGTTGATGTCTAGAAACAGATGAGCATAAAGGGCTGCAATAAACTCTTGAACGCTCAAGTGAACAAAGCAGTACATGGTACCAAGAGTGATCCCTGTTTCCTCCTTAAAGATCTGGGTACACATGCCTGAGTACACTGATGCCTTATAGACGTCAATACCACAGGCTTCCAGGTCTGTGTCATAGAATATCACGTTGTTTCTCTCCAGCTGATGAAATGCCAGTTTCCCCAGTGAAAGGATGGCGTCTTTATCCCAGGAAACATCTGCTGCATATTCTCCATCATACTTTCGGCGGCTCTGCTGGATCTGAAAGCGGAGAAAGTGTGTGTACATTTGTGTCAGAGTCTTGGGAGTGTCTTCAGTGTTTGATTCCTGTGGTGTTCTAGAGATCTCATCAGCCTGATTGTTTTTCACATCATTATTTCTTTTCTCCTCCAGAATGTTCTGGAGAACCGTGGCTGAAATCCAGCACAAGACTGGGATGTGGCACATGATAAAGAGACTCTTTGATTTTTTAACATGATCAATGATTGTGTTGGGCTGATCCTGATCCCTGAATCTTTTTTTGAAGTACTCTTCCTTTTGTGCGTCACTGAATCCTCGTATCTCTGTCAGCCGGTCGATACAGTCAGGAGGAATCTTACTGGCAGCTGCTGGTCTGGTGGTGATCCATATGAGAGCAGAAGGAAGCAGATTTCCCTTCATGAGGTTCGTCAGGAGAACATCCAGAGAGGCTGGTGACGATACATCACACCACGACTCCTTATGATGGAACTTCAGAGGAAGACGACATTCGTCCAATCCATCAAGGATGAACAGGACTTTGAACTGATTTCTTCTTGTAAGGTTCAGTCCTTTTGTCTCTGGGAAAAAATGAGTTATAAGGTCTATCAAACTTAGTTTTTCTTTCTCCTTTAAGTTCATCTCTCTGAATGGAAGAGGAAATATGAAACGGATATCTTGATTTTCTTTTCCTTCAGCCCAGTCCAGAACAAACTTTTGCACAGAGACTGTTTTTCCGATGCCAGCGACTCCTTTTGTCAGTACAGTTCGGATCTCCTCGTCTTGTTCAGGAGCTTCAAACAAATTTGTGCATTTAATCTGAATCTCTTGAGATTCATGACGCCTGGAAGCAACTTCGATCTGTCTGACCTCATGTTCAGTATTGACCTGTTCACTGCCACCCTGAGTGATATAGAGATCTGTGTAGATGTTATTCAGAAGGATGGAGTCACCATGCTTCGCCATTCCTTCAAACACACATTGATACTTCTTCTTTAGGCCACATTTTAGCTGATGACTGTAGATCAGCTCAACTAAACACAGAAACAACAGATAGTTTTAGCCTTAATTTATAGTTTTATAGACGGTCTACATTAATAAGTGTCAATCGGTCAGATGGTCATGAGTCTCTGACCTTCTAGAGCATCAGCAGCTTCATCTTGCTTCATCTCTCTTAGGTAATGTAGTGTGAGATCAAGAGCTGCTGCTTTGATACTGCATCTGTTCTCATTAAAGTCCTTCACAAAGTTTTCTGTGTTCTCATTTTGTAATATTTTCTTAAACTTTTCCAGCTCTTTCTTCAGAAATGTGATTATTTTGCTCTCAAGATCCTATAAACAAAAGTAAGAAAAAAGACAGAAAAACACAATTTAAACCAAATTGTACGTCTACATTTGATCAACACTATTTAGGCTGTTCAATAATAATATCTGTAAAAAATATCCAGTTAAAAGACTAACATGAAAACCAGCTGTTTATAAAAATAAAAAAGGTGTGTGGTTAAAAAGGAAAATAATGAGGAATTAATTAAATGTCTTTGTTCAATAACATATTTGCTTGTTATAAATATAAAACATTTTTGAATAAGTGTTTTCTCACCTGGAAGATCCACAGGAGATTGTCTTTGAAATTCTTCTGGTTCCTGTGAGTCTGATCGTCTGAGTCTAATGTCTCATATTGAAGCCTGGAATCAAATAAATACAATAAAATACTGATTTTCTAGCAAAATATTACAAAAAGGAAAAAAAGGCATTAGCTGTGAATACTCTGATAAATATTTGATATAAAAATGTTTCATGATTGATATTCACTGATACAACTTTTCAACAGTCAACATGTGACCAAAAATTAGAAACATGAAAAACCTTTTATTAGATGATGGTGTTTTCTCACTGAAGAATGGTGGTTCTCCTCCTTTTGACCGGTCACTCTTCAGAGACACAGAGCTGGACACATGTGAGTCTGATCTTACACTAATGACACAAAGAACAGAGAAAAACACTTTAGTAAAGGAGGTTCAACTGTGTCTGAAACACATCCGTGTCTTTATCTAATCCTCCACAGAAATGATTAAAGTTCAGTTATTGACAGGAATTGACAAACTCCAGTAGAGTGTAAATGATGGTGTGAAACAGACGCAGTCTTACCTGTGTTTCTCTGAGAGACTCATCTTTCCTCGCTCCTCTGATCAGCACTGCTTTGAGAAAACAATCAATCGTTCAGCAGGACCTGGAAATGACAAGATTTACAGAGATGAAGAACATGAAGATGATGAAGAATGAGGAGTTAGCAACAACAGCAACAACAATGTGTGAAATAAAGTCACTTACAAATATATTGTCATGTCAAATAACTGAATGGACTTAATCATTTCAGATTTAATGAGTTTAACTGATTCATGACTCCAAATATGAATTTATTGAGGAACAGAAATTGACTCTGTGCTGGAAAATCAATTACAATCATATTTACATAATCTTTATTAATTGTTGAATTGTTTGTCATTTAATCATTTCTTCAAGTTCACAATGATGTTGAATTCATTACTTTCAAATGATCATAAAATAATTGAGTAAAAGTACCTGAATTATAAATAAATAAACATTCAATTTAATAAAAGCAGATTTTTGTTCTTTGACAAACTAATAATAGTAATAAAAACACATTCTCGTCAGGCTTCATCTTCCTGTTTACTGTAAATATCTGCGTCGAAAATACTTTCGATTTCAGTCACAAAATCAACAGTCTAAACCGGAAGAGAAAATGGGAGAAAACCTTCAGAAAGATATTCGTGTTCAATAACTCTTTCTCAGGAACCCTTTCTTCATGTTTGAACATCCGTGGCCTTCAAAAGATCGTCGTTTCTGGAAGATTCTTCGTCTGTTCGGAGTATCATCAGGTGTTCTGGACCAGAACTCCGAATATGCGCGTGCACGCAGATGTTTACCTGGATTCCGGCAGATGTTTGACTGCGACAGATTCGACACTGCGATATTTCACGGATCATTGATTTTTGTTTCACCGATTGTTTACAGATACACTGGTAGTATTATGCAGAAAGCGCTTTGATTTGTTGATTGCGCTTCCTGCTTGTTTTTTAAGCCTATATTTTTGTACATTTGATGCAGTTTCGAGGAAGTTTAGCACCATTTCGTGTCACGCTCACAAACCACGCCCACGCGAACACGTGACATTAGTTTCAATCAGTCTTTGATTTCAGTGGATGATCAGATTCAGACTGAAGTGAAACTGAATCCTAGTGTGAAACCTTGACACCTGAAAATACAGAATTATTTCCCACATTGAAGAGTAAAAAACATGCAGATAATCTGTAGAGTTTAGAATGAGTTTGAGATTAAATGTGAAAAGTGTCTCTGCAGTGAATGCATACAAATACATTTCTAGAAGTGCATAAAATGGTTTTGTTTTTGTTAAATTAAAATAAGTCAAAGTATCTCTATGTTTTATGCGTCTTGTTAAATTAGTCCTTGCTCTGAGATCTTCTTCCGCCTTCCTTCCCTCTCTCCCAATGAAACAAGAGCATATAAAACTTCCCAAAACTACGTCATTTAAGCAGTTTTAAACCTAATGAATTAAGCATTGAAATGAAATGATGAAGAAAATGATAATAATGCTTATTTCTTCACAGTTTCAGACATTTAACATGGAAGCTGACTGCCTTTTTTCCATGATTAACAGGGATGAAGTCGACTCCACCTTCAAAAAGCTCCAGGACAAGATCTATCTGGTGTGGTTGTTCAGCAGAACGAACATCTACAGCTTCATCTCACTCTTTACATTCATGGTTTTGAGCCTCTTCATTGGCATTATCACAGACTCTTCTGAAACCATGAAGATGAGTTTATTAAAGCTCCTGGGATAGTGCTGAATAAACTCTCAACAAGAGACCGAGAGACACTAGATGTTCATCTTCAGGATATATTGTGTGGGTTTGCCTCTTCAAGCCTCTCATCACAAGCTCTGCTTTTGTGGCGAGTTGTTCTTGCTCACACAATGACACTTGGGCTGCGTCCGAAAGCTCAGGTAGCTGACCTGTCAGGAAATGACATCACAGGAAGTGTTTAGGCATGAAGCTTCCTCCTGAAACTGATTCAGACAGACTTCTGAGGCAGCGTTCACAACGATCTACAACAAAATAGAGAGCTTCAGTGATGACTAGCCTGAGTGAACATTTAATGACCACAATAATTTCTCCAGAGGAATGTCATCAGAAGTGGGAAACGTTGGTCACAAACATATTTACACACAAACTGACAAACTTTCAGACACTATCTGAATTTTTAGCTCAACTGTCCATCCACAGAATAGTGGGATATCGTAGGCAGTGAAGGAAACATCTCTGCTGCCTTGAAAAACTGATCCGATGAAGGTCTCTCAGGAGACGGATGTGCAGCTAACAGATATTTATTCTAGGATCGTTTTGCTAACGAGTTCTCTCAACATTCAAAACGTTTCAAAGATGTTTTTTCTCTTTTATGCGAACGTTAAGAAAGCGTTTAATTTGATCATTCTGCAAACATTGATTTTTCTGAAACATTTAAAAACCGTCAGTCGAACATCTAAAACATTTCCAGTAAAAACGTTCCATGAACGATAATAATGATAAATAATGTTTTTGAGAACATCACTAAAGACCAGATAACTCTGAACAAACATTCTATTAACGTTACTGGAAGAACGTTCGTAACTTTGAGAGAAACTTGTGAGCTGAAGTTGTGAGAAAGTTCCCTACAGATCTTGTTGTGGATCTCAAACTCTGATTTCTCTGAACAGAGCCACAGCGACGCTGAGAGTCTCAGCTACAGCATGAAGGATCACACTTCACCGCTGCTCTCTCTGGAACTACAGCGTCTCCAGAAGCGTGGAGCACCATTATCAGAGCCGCAGAAACCCTCCCAACTCGAGGAAGAACAAGATGGATGAAGAATCCTCCACCTTTTGTTGCCTTTGTGCTCCTTGAGTGTGTCGCACCTGAAACTAATGAGAAAACTTGCCACATGTTTTGTTGTTGACATGAAAGGCTGTAGGAATGAGAAGATCACACATATGTTAATGATTATAATAAAATAATTATCCATCCATCCATTTTCTACCGCTTATCCGGGGCCGGGTCGCAGGGGCAGCAGTCTGAGCAGAGATTCCCAGGCTTCCCTCTCCCCAGACACTTCCTCCAGCTCTTCCGGGGGGACATCGAGGCGTTCCTAGGCTAGCCGAGAGACATAGTCTCTCCAGCGTGTCCTAGGTCTTCCCCGGGGCCTTCTCCCGGTGGGACATGCCCGGAACACCTCCCTAGGGAGGCGTCCAGGAGGCATCCGAAACAGATGCCCGAGCCACCTCAGCTGACTCCTCTCGATGTGAAGGAGCAACGGATCTACTTTGAGCTCCTCCCGAGTGACCGAGCTCCTCACCCTATCTCTAAGGGAGCGCCCTGCCACCCTGCGGAGAAAGCTCATTTCGGCCACCTGTATCCGGGATCTCATTCTTTCGGTCATGACCCAAAGCTCATGACCATAGGTTCAGATATCTTGGAGCTTGAGTCTGTGCAGTAGTGAGAGAGAAGTGGAGCTGAACAGTTACGGAAATGTAGAAATTAAAGTTGAAGCTCCAATCTCCTCCCAAAAATCCAGAAAAAAGTCAGTTGTTTCCTCAGAGACTCAGAGAAGCTGTAGATCATGACGTCACACTAATTTTTATAGCATCAAATAACTAAACCCAAACTTATTTAAAAAATGAACACTTGATCTTACATCAGTGTGATAAAAACTACATAAAATGACAGAAACCATCTTTGGAAAACATGTATTTGAACTGTAATTTGATCGGTTAGTTTGCCTCACTTCCCTTTAGATCACAGGAGAGGGCGGGGTTTATGACCTATAGTGCCTCCAGCCACCTAAATCTAAACCATCGGTGATCTAAACCATTTGACTTCACTTTTCAGGACTTTTGTGGCACACGTGACTCACACTGGCTGTGCAATTATGAACAAAAAATACTAGCACAATTTTTGATCAATATTACAATTTCTATTTTAATCTTTGAAACATACTTTTCTGTATCATTTTTTTGTAATATTAACCGTATTTTTACATAAATTTTACTGAAGAATAGTTTGCAGTTTCATCAGCAGAAGCAGCTTCAAGTCTCATAAGGAGTTTGTAGGTCACTCTGTGTACATTCACATTTCCACAACAATTATACTCTAACAGAGTCCACTAACTACATCATTACTAAGATTAAAAGGATTCTGATAGACTTCCATACATGGACAGATAGTCAGGAACGTATCATCATCCATCACGATTCTGACGCCTGAACACTTGATTTAGGCACAGGATGTCCCTCTAGATCAGGACAAGGCGTCTGCAGGTCTCAGAGAGCCAGTTGTCCACCAGTGCCCATAATGCACCTGTACAGAACACTGAGCGCACATACAAACACACACAAGATTCACAGCTTCTTCAAGACTGAGGAAACTTTCCCAAAACATTCTGATAAGTTGTACATTTCTCTTAGTGAGAGGTTCAGACAATATACATCAATATTCTCTAGTGTTTGAACATGAAAAGGAAAATAAATGCTTTAATATAAGTTCACATGAGTTCAAATAATTTTAATATTTAGAGGGATACATGTTGAATTCCAGAATCCATCCCTTCACCTGTATATCTGTGCATTAGAAAAAGATACACATAAACAACTTAGTGTAAAATAAAACAGAATAACAAAAATAAACATTCTGTGCACAAAACACACATGCTGCTTTACTTCATTATAAAGTCTGAGTCTCTTCCATCTGTATGAAACACATTTACACATTAATCACACATTTATTTCTCCTCATAGACACAGTAGTGAGACTCTTCTGTGGATCACCTGATGATTACTGCTCCTCTCATGACCATCTCAGATGTTCATCCACACTGTAAGGAGGAACAGAAGAGAAAACAATCAGTGTTCAGTGGAACAAAGTGACAATTAGTTCCTATATTTCAATTACTGTTTTTGAGTAAAAAGAAGTTACATTAAATTCCTGTAATCAGATTAATTACTGACTTTACATGATCCTGCAGAGATATTTGTGTTTGAAATATAATCCATGAAACCATGAATCACGTTGATCTGTTTGTTTGTTTGTGTTGGTGTGACTCCTATTGAGTCGCTGTAAAGAAGAAACTAATGAGTGTACGGCGTATGGAATAAACCTGTCATGAATTCGGTCCGTTGTCCTCCATTTACTTGCCACCAGAGGTCGCCCTCCAATATCATGGACTCTATGCACCATGCTACATTTCCCAGAAGTCCCGTACCTTGGTGCTGATTACTGCCCAGCTGCAGTAAATCTAAAGGACTATTTAAGTTAACTCCCCACCTATGTTATTTGCGAAGTCTTGTTTAACTCATGGTGACATTTCTAAGCGTTTATACCCGTCTAGTCTGCCTGTTTTTGATTCTGCCTGTCTCCTTGTATATTGATGTTTACCTGCCTGCCTTTAGACCTTTAGCCTGGATTTATACTACGAGCCTGCCTGTTCCCTGCCACTTCTGTTTGTTGTCTGATTGACCATTGCCTGTTTGACCACGTTTTGTTAATAAAGCTTGCACTTGGATCTCACCCCACTGTCTCGTCATTACAGAAGACCTCACCACCTCAAGATCCAGCGGCTTTACCAGCAGTGTCAGCACAGTATGGATTAATTCGATCAGCTATTGTGGCTTTGACAAGGAAATACATCAATTGAGGATTATGTTTCCAAATTCTTTGAGTTATCTGATCATGTCTCTTACGATGAATCCCTGTTCAAACATTTGTTTCATCTGGGTTTAAACGAACCTTTGAAGACCTGCCTCCCCAATGCAGACTTTAATTGTAGTCTTAAGGACTTTATAGACTACGCACTGCTTTTGTCTGGGTCACCGTTCACTGTGGGAGAAGCTGAGCCTGAACGGGCACAACCACCAGTTCAGTCAGCCTCAAATTCGCCTCATTCAGTGTTTAATGAACAATTCTGCCCTGTGATTCCCACACCTGAGTTCAGTCACAAGATGGCGGTCACCACTAAGCCAGCGCACAAAATGGCCGCCGGTCCAGAGTCGCAGCACGCCGCAGCTGTTCGTCCAGAGTCAAGTCAAGTCATCCTAGATCATCATGAGTCAAGTCACCGTATATCATCACGAGTCAAGTCAAGTCATTGTAGATCAACATGAACCAAGTCAAGTCACCATTGAACATCTCCAACCTCGATGTAAGCACAAGCTGCGCCATAAGAAGGCCACGCCGGCGCTCCATGAGCCCTTTCCCGCTCTTCCCAAATCCACAGCTGTCCAACAGCCTATGGTTCAAGCTACGTCTGCCAAACAGCTTACGACTCGAGCTACGCCAGCCCAGTATTCCACGGTTCAAGCCATGCCTGCCAAACAGCCTACGGCTCAAGCCACGCCAGTCCAGCAACCCACAGTTCAAGCCACGCCTGCCCAACAGTCCACGGTTCAAGCCACACCTGCCAAACAGCCTACGGCTCAAGCCATGCCAGTCCAGCAACCCACAGTTCAAGCCACGCCTGCCCAACAGTCCACGGTTCAAGCCATGTCTGCCAGGCAGCCAACAGTCCAAACCACGTCTGTCCAGCAGTATGCCATGCAAGCTACGCCTGTCCAGCCTCAGACCGCTCACGTCACATCTGTCCAGCCTCAGATGATTAATGTCACGCCTGTCCAGCCACAGACGGCTAACTTCACGCCTGTCCACCCACAGACAGCTCACGTCACGTCTGTCTAGCCTTATTCTGCTAACATCATGCCTGTCCAGCCACCAGCGACTGCTCATTTCATGCCTAACACGCCTAAGCTGTCAGAGGATGCAGTCCTGTCCATGATGGCTATGGCCATTTTATGTGTGTGGGCAGCAAACACTTCGGCTCCAGCTTCGGACCAACCCCAAGAGGGCGCTCACGAGTCAGTTCCTGAATTCTCCATGGTGGATCAAGAGAATGTTTTAACGGGCCCTGAATCAGGTCCTGTGCCATCTCCTGAGGTCTCGGAGGAGGGTTCTGGGCTTCCTGTCTGTCCAGATATGACCACGGAGGTCACCCCTGGAAGTGCTGAGATGACCGCTGTAGAACCTCCAGAGGTGTCTGTGGCATCCAGCAGTGAACTACCTGTCTGTCCAGATATGACCATGGAGGTCACCCCTGTAAGTGCTGAGATGACCACTGTAGAACCTCCAGAGGTGTCGGTGGCATCCAGCAGTGAACCTTCCGTCTGCCCTGTAGCGATTATGGAGATTGCATCTGAGCCTTCTGTCTGTCCTGAAGCGATCACGGAGATCATGCACAAACCTTTTGTCAGCCCCGAACTGTCTGTCAGCCCCGAACTGTCGCCAGTCCCGAACTATCAGTCTGCCCAGTCAGCCCTGAGATGACCATTAAGGTGGCCCCTAAGCTGTCTGCCCGCATCCACGTGACCAGTCAGGCGGGCCTAACTAGAACCTTTGGGATTGTTCCCGAGCTCCTTGCTGGTCCTGTTATGGCCCTCACGGCCAATACTAACCTCTCTTTGTTTGTTATTGCAGTTTTCACCGATCTGTCATGGTGGTGGCCAGAGGAGTTAGATCCGCTAGGGTGGCCGTCTACAAAGCCTGTTCCACTCTGGCCGCTTGCACAGCCAGTTCCACCCTGGCCGCATACACAGACTGTTCCGCCCTAGCCACATACACAGCCTGTTCCACCCTGGCCGCATACACAGCCTGTTCCGCCCTGGCCGCATACACAGCCTGTTCCACCCTGGCCGCATACACAGCCTGTTCCGCCCTGGCCACATGCACAACCTGCTCTGCCCTGGCAGTATGCACAGCCTGTTCCGCCCTGGTCGTCTGCACAGCCTGTTCCACCTGGGTCGTCCGCTCAGCTCCAACCATCTTGCCAACCTCTGCTCCATGAACCCAGTCCTCCATTTACTTGCCACCAGAGGTCGTCCTCCCATATCATGGACTCTATGCACCATACTACATTTCCCAGAAGTCCCATACCTTGGTGCTGATTACTGCCCAGCTGCAGTCAATCTAGAGGACTATTTAAGTTAACTCCCCAGCTTTGTTATTTGCGAGGTCTTGTTTAACTCATGGTGACATTTCTGAGCATTTATACCCGTCTAGTCTGCTTGTCTGTTGATGTTTACCTGCCTGCCTTTTGACCTTTTGCCTGGATTTTTACTATGAGCCTGCCTGTTCCCTGCCACTTCTGTTTGCTGTCTGATTGACCATTGCCTGTTTGACCACGTTTTGTTAATAAAGCTCGCACTTGGATCTCACCCCGCTGTCTCGTCGTTACAAAACCACAGAGAACAAATACAAATGATATTCTGAATTAAAACAAAAAGCTTTAGTTAAAGACGTTCAGAGGAAAATGAAGATCTCTTTAATGTCACAGTGATGTTTCCTCACCTCAGGACACAGTTTGAGTCTCGTAGCACGTCTCTGAGCCGCTGCTTAGAGTCTTCAATCTTATTGTTACTCAGATCAAGTGTTTTTAAAAACTGCAGTGCTCCTGAGTTAGTCAAAGACTGAGTTAAAGAAGAAACATCGGTAATGCTACAGCCATATAGACTAGAAAGACAAACAGAGGAAGAGAGATTATCTTACAAACAAATCAAATATAATGTGAACTCAGACTCATTGTGAGATATTGAGTACATTGTGTTTTAGTTTAAACTGTTAAAGTGATTTGAAGCATTTTGATTCTTGTATGTGAAGAATGTTACTGACCTCAATCTCTCCAGTTTACAGTGTGAATCCTTCAGTACGTCACATAAGTGCTTCACTCCTGTGTTTCCTAGTTTATTCTCGCTCAGGTTCAGCTCTCTCAGGTGTGACGGGTTTGATTTCAGAGCTGAAGTCAGGATGACACACTGTTCCTCTGAAATTCTGCAGTAATTCAGACTGAAGACAGAAATAACAATAGTTCACATCTATGATGATCATCTTATTGAAGAGCTTCATTTAGTTTCCAATAGTCTGTTTTGAAACATAGTTACACTAGTTCTGTGTGCTGGAAGACACTGTTTCTTCTCTTTCATTTTAACTATTTATTTGATTATTCTTTATTCTCTGTTGAAAAGGCAGATTATGTAATCATGTAATCAATCAGTTCATCATATCAAATGCTGGAAATTCAACAATTACTAATTATATAAAAAATAATAAAAAAAACAAAAACATAAAAATGTGACCAATAGTGAAACCCAGAAAGTTCACTGCTATAAAGAATGAAACATAAGCCCTGCTGTCTTAAAATAAATCAACTTCAATCTCACTGTAACTGCTGTACAGTATAATGATACTAACTGTAGTTTCTCCAGCTTGAATTGTGGGTTCATCAGTAGATCACTGAGGTTTCTCACTCCAGAGTCTCCTAGTTTATTCCAGCTCAGGTTCAGCTCTCTCAGGAGTGACGGGTTTGATTTCAGAGCTGAAGTCAGGATGACACACTGTTCCTCTGTAATACTGCATCCACAGAGACTGATGACAGAAAGAGAAAATTACTCAAATCATGTTCAGTTCATGTTAAATGAATCATGAATAAATGTCATACAGTCACTAATAAAGCAGCAAAAACATGGAAACTTAATGAAATAAACGAACAAACCAAGAGAGGAGCATTTGAGGATACTAGTTACAATCCAAGTCTGGATCCGTCCTCACTCCCAAAAATCAGTGAATTTATCACTGTAGATTAATATATAGGATCAATATAGAAACAACAGAAAAATCAACATTTAAATGATCTATTTTCATACTTTTATTGCAAGAAAATCTAATTAATGAATCGATTATTAAGTCATTTTAGATTGTAATTTACAATCTCTAAAAACACATTTTGCTCAATAAAAGCAGATTTAGTGAAAAGCACATTAGTCCAGTATAAATGTAACATTTCAGAATAATCTATTTGTGTATCAGTTTTGTTGTGTTTTATTATCATGGTGTTGCTGTCTGTGTGTGTTCCCTAGTTAGTGTTCTTGGTTGTTCATCAGTTCCTCAGCTGTTCTGTTTCACCTTGATTACTCTCTGTGTGTTTAAACTCTTAGTTCTGTCTGTTCATTGTTGCGTGTCGTTTATGTTGAAGTGCTTGTGTTTTCTCTCTCCTACATGTTAGATTTGTGATTAAAGACAGTGTTATTGTATTCTCCATCGTCGTGAGCTTCATTACAACCAGACATTCGTCACAATTTGTCACTGTTTTTTAGTCTGTTCTCACTTCTGTCTTGTTTCACAGCAAAGATTTGTCAGATTCCAGCATATGAAACTATTTTATAGCCACAAAGCTTAAAACGCTTCAAAGTTTAATGATCTTTTTACTGATTCACATACAAACCCGTGAACTAATACCATTTCTGAATCTCTTCAGATGGAGATGCAGCGCTACAAATGATGTGACTTGTGTCCTGTTGACTTAAAATAAACTAAACAGTAAATACAGTATAATGATACTAACTGTAGTTTCTCCAGCTTGAATTGTGGGTTCATCAGTAGATCACTGAGGTTTTTCACTCCAGAGTCTCCTAGTTTATTCCAGTTCAGGTTCAGATCTCTCAGGTGTGGCGGGTTTGATTTCAGAGCTGAAGTCAGGATGACACACTGTTTCTCTGTAATACTGCTAACACACAGACTGAAGACAGAAAGAGAAAAGACAATGACTCAGATCTCTGATGATCAACTAACATGTTCATCTTCATCCAGATTTTTGCTGACAGATAAACAGGGATCTCCAGGTGCAGGAAACATGGAGAAAGACACACATTGTTCATTTAAATAAACTACTGACATTGTAAAAATACAAAGACTGAAATGGTCGATCTATTTATGTTAGTTTACACATTCATTTCATCTCATCTTTAAGGTTCTTTCGTGTCAATGTCACTCTTGGTTTTCTCACTGGGACAAATGTGTTTATGTCGGTTGTTTTCAGACTCATCATCTACTCACTCACACTTTACAATAAGCTTTCATTTGTTAACATGAACTACATTAGTGAACATGAACCAATGATGGACAATACTAGTACAGCATAATTGTATAAATTAACATGAACAGATTAAGGAATAAAAGTATTTCCTCAATCAGAAGACAAACTAGTTTAGTTAAAGGTCGTTCATTTGCTTTAGTGCTGCACCGTGAGGCAGTGTCACGTCTGTTCTAGGTTTTGTTTAGTTTGTTTTCATGTCTTTTAATTTGTTTAATTCTCACAGTCTTGTTCCTCATGTGATCTTGTCATGTGATCCCCTGTTCATGTGTTCTGATTGGTTCCTTGTTTCATGTTTTCTATAGGCTTGTTGGAGATGCGCAGACCGATCGGTGTATGACATCAAAGTACCGCGAGAGCGTTTGCAGAGCATCAACTCCTTCTGCTTTGAATCGCCTATTTGTTCATTGTAGTGATGGGAGAAATGAAGCTTTTCAAAGCTTGCAAAACCAATTGCTTTGCAAAATGATTCACTGTTTCGAAGCGTTTGAAACACCACGCGCTGGTGACACCTGCTGGTCAGAACAGTGTAAATGTAACAAAAACTAATGACAAACATGCATAAAAAAGCTTTTACAAACACATTTCAAATGTTTTATTGAAAGTATAATCTTTCAGAAGCAATTGACTAATCATCTAATGCCATTAAATATTAAGTGTCTGTATAATATGTATTCTTTTATCAATTTTCAGGGATGTTTTGTTTGTTCTATGGATGGATCAGCTAAACACAGTTTTAACTACTATTATTCCATTTAATTATACAAAAACCTCATTAAAACGTCTACAGATGTATAAAACTGGTCAGAGATCAGGTAATAGGGTACATGTCGAACATCACATGACCAAACATCAAACGAAACGACAGTGAATCTAAACAGCGGTACTCATTTGAGCTGTCACCATCCACAAATCACCATTTAATGTAGAAACACTTACTGAAACTATGGTATTGTGGCAGAAATACTCAAATGCTTTTACATGATTAATATCAGGGTTCATTTCAACCTTTGAGAGTGAAATTCAAGCACTTTTCAAGGACTTTTTAAAGTGATTCATTACGGTGGCCCAGTAGTACACAAAAAAAAGTGATTCACACTTTTTCCAGCACTTAAAAGCTCTAAATATTATCCCATTTTAATGATGATTACTAAAAGTAAAAGTTGAAGGAAAACTAACACTTCTAGGCAAAGCTTTAAAAAAAGAAAGACCTGGAAATACCACTAGATGGCAGCAGAGGAGCACTTACTGACTCCATAATAGATGGAAAAGTAGGAAAAGTCTCTTGAAAAACAAAAGCCTCTTTAAATTGTGACTGAATTCGAAAGCAAGAGCTCTTAATAATCACTGAAGCTGTCTGTCAGTTCAGTATGGTATATTTAATAAGAGTAGAATATTTACATTATTCCCTATAAAAATGTTTTTGCACGTTACTGTTATTAACCTAATATTATCTGCATCTCAATTCAAGCTCAGTGCTTTACAGTCAAATTTCCAATGAATAAACATGTTTTAGTAACTGCACTTATTACTAGTAATATGATTAAATTAACTTTATGATTTAAAAACAGCGCCACCTTCTGTAGAAGTGATCAAACCCGTGCAGGACTCATGATCACATTCACAGTCATGTTCAAAAAGAGCAATCAATATTTACACACTTATATTTAATTCACACAGAATTAACCTGTGAAAGTTAGGAAACACATCTCTGTGTTTATAGTGCAGCTGTTTTTTCAATCTGTCACTTATTTGAAGAGTTTAAGCTCTGGAAGAAAACCATTGTTCTCCCTCTTGTCATAGTCATATATCTGTCTATCTGTTCCTTGTTTTGTATTGCAGTCCTGTCACTTGTCATGTGGTCTTTGTTTTGAGTTTCTGTCTGTCATTGTCACATTATCAGTTCATTTGAGTCAGCCGTGTCTTGTAATTAGTTATGTCTATCACCTGTGCCCCGCTTATTATCCTCTTGTCTTCCTGTGTATATATTCCCTCTGTCATTCCAGTACTTGTTCGTCATTAAGGTATTGTGTATGGTGTTATCCTGTTTCCTGTGATTATTAAACTGTTTAAAAGTTGAATTCTGTCTTCGTGCCTGTTCCTGCACACCTGAGCATTACACCTCTACAGTAACTGAAATAATTATTGACTCATGATCAAACTGTCTTAGTCAAATATTTAAAGCTTGATGTCACGTTTTAATTTTGGGTTTTTAATTTACTGTTTAATTCTATTACTTTACATTGTTGAGGCTCTGTGTGACGCTGAGAAAAACTGCTCTGACTCAAATACATGAGGAAATATTATCAGTTACAGTAACATTACAATTAAAAGTACTGTAATATTTAAATTAATGAACAATACTCACGTCAGTGTGTTGAGTCGACAGTGTTTATCCTGCAGTAGAGCAGCGATCTGATTCACTCGTGTGTCTCCTAGTTCATGTTCACTCAGATTCAGCTCTCTCTGGAGTAACGGGTTTTTACCCACAATTCTCTCCACATACTGACAGGCTTCATCTGCAGCAGCACTCAAAAACCTGCAGAAGAGTCGATTCAGTTCTCAACTAAATGTCTGTTCCTTACAAAAATGATAAGATAAAAAACTGAATTATTGTTCTAAAGACAAGCTCTAGTTAGTTATTTAGATGAAACACTTTTCTTTGAATATTTAAATACACAAATATGTCAAATGTCTATTTGACCTGTAGCTTGAACCACAACTAAACTGCTGACGATCATCATCATCATCATGTCAGAACCTGCAGCATCTGATCTGATCTTGATCATTTTGATGCAACAAATTGTCCAGCTTATTGTAGAACTAAAATGATATATTTGTTATGAATATTTAGCCTGCATATAAATAATTCAGTTGATTATTTCATCCCGTCTCACCTCAGTGTCTTCAGTTGACAGTTTGGATCCTGTAGTAAATCACTGAGCTCCTTCACTCCTGATTGTCCAGGATCATTTCCTGTGAGATCCAGCTCTATCAGGTGTGAAGGGTTTGATCTCAGAGCTGAAGCCAGAGCTTTATAACCTTCTTCTGTTACACTGCAGTTAGAGAGTCTAGAACAGGAATGACAACATTCAGCTGATTAATCAGTTCAACCTGAACAATATAAATCCTTACAGTGAATTTTATTTTGTTCTTTGTACAAATGTATTGAAAGTTAGTTGCAGAAACTGACAACTGAATATGGAGACAAACAGGAAAAACACTGAAAGATAATCTCCGCATATCTTGATGAATTACCGCACAGAGCTACAAAAAAATATAAGAATGATGTTTTCTTTCATCTCTGATAGACCACCATCTTCTCTTTCATTTCAATTATAAAAATTCATTATATCTAGCCAGGTTTCATATATAAGTTTCTTCTTGCAATAAACGTAAACGTCGCCAAGACTAAAAGAGTACGAGCGGAAGTAAACATGCACACACTCGCACCGCCGAAGCTCACAGGCACCATCTTGTGCACGGAGCCCATTTTTATCTTTAACATTAGATCTTTCCTTTTCTTGGAAAAGTACTTAATGTTGATTCGATATTACTATTAATGAAAAACACAACAACAATAAAATAGTACAATGAATAGTGCCTTTAAAATAGTATTATTGGAATAGTACAATAATTCACTCTCGTCATGTGACTCCTGTGGCTCAACTTACCTCAATGTCTCCAATTTACACTTCATGTTCTTCAGTCCAGTGCAGAGCAGCTTCACTCCTGAATCCTGCAGATTATTATTGCTCATGTTCAGCTCTTTCAGATTGGTATCTGATCCAAGAACTGCAGCCAGAGCTGAACAGCTTTTGTCTGTTAAGTTACAATCATTTAACCTACAAGAGATGGAACACGTACAATAAATTTTCCTAGATATAATATTAAATGTTTTCAATTACGATAATAAAAGCATAAACTGTATACAGTAAAGAGGCTGAGCTAAACTAAAATTACTCTTCAAAACCTAGTATTTCCTGTATAATATTTTTATTCATTGACAAATTTCCTAGATAAACTTAAGCAAGATTGATAAAAATATATTTGTGTTAAGATTTTTAACTTTTTAAAGCTTTATAGCTGAGCCTGATTTCTCCCAAGGATTTTTTCTCTATTTCTTTCACCTGATGGAGTTTGGGTTCTTGCCACTGTTGCTTTTGTCCTGCTTAGTTGGGGACATTTATTCAGTAATATTATTGACTTGACACTATTAGATGAGACTGTTCACACTTTTATAGCAAGTTAAATGCCTTTCAATATAATTCAAAAAATCCCTCCATTCACATGTACATGTCTTTTTGCTATGAAATCTTTAATGAAGTAAAGCTAAGATGACTTAATACAAAACAAATACGCAAACATCTAAATGTTCTTTTATATTTTGTCTAAAGGTTTGATAAACTGTCTTCATTAAAGAAAATCTGATTTTTCAGACTATTATTTCATATTTCATCTCCATGATGGGAATTATACTATAATTATGAGATTTTATTATCAGTACAGAATAATGCAGATAAATGTATTTTTTAGATGAGAGTAAAACATGACAAATTGTATTAAATGACTCACAGAGCTCTTCTGGAGGTTTTGATGACTGCCGATAATCTAATGAGACACTCGTCTGATTTCCGGAATTTCTGAAGCTCAAACTCCTCCAGCTCTTCCTCTGATGTCAACAACACAAAGACCAAAGCTGACCACTGGGCAGGTGAAAGGTCACCAGATGAGAGACTTCCTTTGCTAAGGTGGGTCTGAATCTCCTTCACCAGAGTTTGGTCGTTCAGTTCATTCAGACAGTAGAACAGATTGATGGATCTCTCTGCAGACAGATTACCTTCTAATTTCTGCTTGATGTACTGAACTATTTCCTTGTTGCTCTGGTCATTGTCGTCTCGCTGTGTCAACAGACCCCGTAAGAGTCGTCGATTGGACTGGAGCGACAGACCGAGGAGGAAGCGAAGGAAAAGGTCCAGGTGTCCATTGTCACTCTCGAGCGCCTCATCCACTGCAGTCTTGAGAAAACCAGTCATGGTTTCATTTTTGTTTTCCTGTTCTGTAGACTCATGAACAAACACACTTTTCTTGTTGATGTCTAGAAACAGATGTGCATAAAGGGCTGCAATAAACTCTAGAACGCTCAAGTGAACAAAGCAGTACATGGTACCAAGAGTGATCCCTGTTTCCTCCTTAAAGATCTGGGTACACATGCCTGAGTACACTGATGCCTTATAGACGTCAATACCACAGGCTTCCAGGTCTGTGTCATAGAAGATCACGTTGTTTCTCTCCAGCTGATAAAATGCAAGTTTCCCCAGTGAAAGGATGGCGTCTTCATCCCAGGAAACATCTGCTGCGTATTCTCCATCATACTTTCGGCGGCTCTGCTGGATCTGAAAGCGGAGAAAGTGTGTGTACATTTGTGTCAGAGTCTTGGGAGTGTCTTCAGTGTTTGATTCCTGAGGTGTTTTAGAGATCTCATCAGCCTGATTGTTTTTCACATCATTATTTTTTTTCTCCTCCAGAATGTTCTGGAGAACCGTGGCTGAAATCCAGCAGAAGACTGGGATGTGGCACATGATAAAGAGACTCTTTGATTTTTTAACATGATCAATGATTGTGTTGGCCTGATTCTGATCCGTGAATCTTTTTTTGAAGTACTCTTCCTTTTGTGCGTCACTGAATCCTCGTATCTCTGTCAGCCGGTCGATACAGTCAGGAGGAATCTTACTGGCAGCTGCTGGTCTGGTGGTGATCCAGATGCGAGCAGAAGGAAGCAGATTTCCCTTCATGAGGTTCGTCAGGAGAACATCCAGAGAGGCTGGTGACGATACATCACACCACGACTCATTATGATGGAACTTCAGAGGAAGACGACATTCGTCCAATCCATCAAGGATGAACAGGACTTTGAACTGATTCCTTCTTGTAAGGTTCAGTCCTTTTGTCTCTGGGAAAAACTGAGTTATAAGGTCCAACAAACTTAGTTTTTCTTTCTCCTTTAAGTTCATCTCTCTGAATGGAAGAGGAAATATGAAACTGATATCTTGATTTTCTTTTCCTTCAGCCCAGTCCAGAACAAACTTTTGCACAGAGACTGATTTTCCGATGCCAGCAACTCCTTTTGTCAGTACAGTTCGGATCTCCTCGTCTTGTTCAGGAGCTTCAAACAAATTCATGCATTTAACCTGAATCTCTTGAGATTCATGATGCCTGGAAGCAACTTCGATCTGTCTGACCTCATGTTCAGTGTTGACCTGTTCACTGCCACCCTGAGTGATATAGAGATCTGTGTAGATGTTATTCAGAAGGATGGAGTCACCATGCTTCGCCATTCCTTCAAACACACACTGATACTTCTTGTTTAGGCCACATTTTAGCTGAGGAATGAAGAACAGCTCATCTACACACAGGAACAAAATAATGGATAGTTTTAGTCTTCATTTATAGTTTTATAGACAGCCATCATTAATAAGTGTCAATCGGTCAGATGGTCAAGAGTCTCTGACCTTCTAGAGCATCAGCAGCTTCATCTTGCTTCATCTCTCTCAGGTAATGTAGTGTGAGATCAAGAGCTGCTGCTTTGATACTGCATCTGTTCTCATTAAAGTCCTTCACAAAGTTTTCTGTGTTCTCATTTTGTAATATTTTCTTAAACTTTTCCAGCTCTTTCTTTAGGAATGTGTTTATTTTGCTCTCAAGATCCTACAAACAAAAGTAAGAAAAAAGACAAAATAACACAATTTAAGCCAAATCGTACATCTACATTTGATCAACACTATTTAGGCTATTCAATATTAATATCTGTAAAAAAATATCCAGTAAAAAGACTAACATGCTAACCAGCTGTTTAGAAAAGTAAAAAAGGTGTGTGGTTAAAAGGGAAATTAAAGAGGAATTAAATTAAATTCATTTGTTCAATAACATATTTGTATGTTTTAAATATTAAACATTTATGAAAATTTGTCCTACCTGGAAGATCCGCAGGAGATTGTCTTTGAAATTCTTCTGGTTCCAGTGAGTCTGATCGTCTGAGTCTAATGTCTCATATTGAAGCCTGTAATCAAATAAATACAATAAAATACTGATTTTCAAGGCAAAATATTACAAAAAGGAAAAAAAGCATTAGCTGTGAATACTCTGATAAATATTTGATTAAAAAATTTTCCATGATTGATATTCACTGATACAACTTTTCAGCAGTCAACATGTGACCAAAAATTAGAAACATGAAAAACCTTTTATTAAATGATGGTGTTTTCTCACTGAAGTTTGGTCCTTCTCCTTTTGACCGGTCACTCTTCAGAGACACAGAGCTGGACACATGTGAGTCTGATCTTACTCTAATGACACAAAGAACAGAGAAAAACACTTCAGGAGATACTTCTGAAAAGGTTTAATGTTGCACATAGTAATTAAATGCAGGATAGCTGTGCATTTGTCCATGTATGACAATGGTTGTATGGATGTGATTTATTGTTTTATTCAGTCAAGTTCAGTCACAGACACCACTGTGACAAATAATGAAACTCTATAATGAAACACACAAAATACCTTTTATTAGATGATGGTGTTTCCCCACTGAATTCTGGTGGGACTCCTTTTGACCGGTCACTCTTCAGAGACACAGAGCTGGACACATGTGAGTCTGATCTTACACTAATGACACAAAGAACAGAGAAAAACACTTTAGTAAAGGAGGTTCAACTGTGTCTGAAACACATCCGTGTCTTTATCTAATCCTCCACAGAAATGATTAAAGTTCAGTTATTGACAGGAATTGACAAACTCCAGTCGAGTGTAAATGATGGTGTGAAACAGACGCAGTCTTACCTGTGTTTCTCTGAGAGACTCATCTTTCCTCGCTCCTCTGATCAGCACTGCTTTGAGAAAACAATCAATCGTTCAGCAGGACCTGGAAATGACAAGATTTACAGAGATGAAGAACATGAAGATGATGAAGAATGAGGAGTTAGCAACAACAGCAACAACAATGTGTGAAATAAAGTCACTTACAAATATATTGTCATGTCAAAGAACTGAATGGACTTAATCATTTCAGATTTAATGAGTTTAACTGATTCATGACTAAATATGAATTTATTGAATCATTACTTTCAAATGATCCTAAGATTTAGTCACATTTTAGTCCACATGTGTTCCTCAAAAGTAAAAGTACTGAATTATAATGTCATACTGTATAATTACTAATCATAAATGCTATATATGAACTGAAATATTCCATTTAATAATAAAAACACGTTATTCTTCATCTGTTCACTGTAAATATCTGCTTCAAAAATACTTTCGATTTCAATCTCAAAAACAACAGTCTAAACTGGAAGAGAAAACCTTCAGAAATATATTTGTTTTTAATAACTCTTTCTCATTAAACACACTCCCACCCTCTTACTTACTTGTTTAAAGTCTCGTCGACTAAGAAGAGAATTTATAAGTGTTTTAAACACATTTACCTCAGACGCTTGTTGTCTGTCAGCGCGCGCCGTTCATCGAGGATTAAATATTCATAAAGACCGCGAGAGTTAGATTTGATAATCATTGTGATAAACTGACATCTGTAAACCTGTTTTCTGGAACACATCATGGATCTAATCCAGAGAGAAACAGGATTACTTTGGTGTTGTTCACGGAGATGTTGCGCTACTTTCGTTTTCTTCTTCTTCTTCTCTTGATTAATGGAAACATGTTTGAAGAGCACACCGCCACCTACTGTACTGGAGTGTGTAACATCATGTCATGTGAATGTGTTCTCATATTCTGCTCATCAACCCTGTTTTAATTTAAATAGTGTCTTCTGGTAATTCTCATCCTCTCCCTCTCCTTCTGTTCCCAGTATCTCCATCAGATTTACTCCTGCTCTTCCTCCAGAACCCTGAAACACCCGACTTTCCACCTTATGCGATCTTTGGTGAGAAATAAACAAATATTTAATTACGACACTAGTAATGTCTTTCTAGAATTGACATCAACAGTGGAAAATGTAAAAAACATACATTTACACACAAACTGACCAGCAAACGCAACTTTCGGATGCCATCTTTATTTTTATATCTAAACTGTCACAGAATGGAAAACACAGGATTGTGGGATATCAAAGGCAGCGAAGGATACATCAACGCTGCCTTCAAAAATCAATCAGATAAAAGGATCTCAGGAGACAGGAAGCGAAGCTACATTGGATTCAGATGTCCCTTGATGGCTTCCTACCTTTAATGTGTCCAGCATTTTCCAGTTTTCATGCCGATGTGGAGTGAGAACAGCATGACTTGTCGGACATAGCAACAGTATCTAAAAGGGGCGGTCTTTGTGACATGACTTTGCATATCATAGACAGTGCGTTGTTGACACCTACAGACATCAATCAGTTACTGTTCACCCCCCCCCCCCAAAAAAAAGACTAGGGCTCTGTACTGTTTATTATCTATTACTTGACCCGAGGAAGTCTTTTATGTTTGATTCATTTTAAAGCTTTTTTGATCTAGTGGAGTTGAACCTTCTTCAGAGGCTTTGCTCACAAGTAATGTTCACTTTAAAACCTCAATTTATTCTAGAGCAAATTGACATGCTTCTTTCCTAAGAAGTTAAAAATAAAAACTTCTAGTTAAAGGTGCACTATGTAGTTTTTTCGTCCGCTAGGGGGCGCTAAACTCTTCAAAACGATAACAAAGGTGTAGATTGATGACGCAGTGAATATGGAATCATGGAAATTGTCGTCATGCCGATGGATCGCGGACGCGATTGCGAATGAGAGACAGATATCAGTGTCACACGCGAGTCCCGGGGGATATAAAGAAACGAGGACATTTCATTGAACTGAAGTACTCACAAGTGCTGAAATACTCCTCATACAGGTCAGTTTATTTGATGAATTAAAACTGTGAGGTAACGCAGCGCTGTTTCACTATCATACTAAACTGTGTTTGAGTGTGTTGAAAGTTGTAATGTTTAGTATTAGTTTGTTGTCCGTATGAGACTTAACAGTAATCTAGATCAACATTAGATTTGCTTACCTCGTCTAATAACGCGCAAGAGCGCCGTCTCTGTCAAGTCGAAACGCCACACCGACATTGATCTTCGTTTTATTTCTCCTTTTGTCCCAAAGTTTGCTTGCCATGATCCATAATGTTTGAACGAAACAACAACAGCGCGCCGCTAGACGTTACGCAGCTGTCCATGTCTGTTGCCATGGTTACTGTGCAGTACAAGCGGAAACCAGGGATAACGCGGATATTACGACGACAAGTGACAAGAGAGGGGCGGGGCACTTTCTCTGAATTTACAAATTCTTGGAAACATTTAGGATAATGTAAGTACACATCTGAACAAAAATATAACACTGTGCAAGTGGTTTTTGGATATTTTAATATAAAAATTGTACATATTGTACCTTTAAAGCATGTAAAGGTTCAGCTGCTCTTTTTAGAGCATTATTTCTAGTGGCAGGTGCTGATCTCTCCAGCAGTCAAGCTTTCAAACCCACTCTTTTTCTGCAAAATATATTGATTTAATTTAATTATAAAAGTCTGTGACCCTAAACAGCTGAAACTGGGATTTAGTTACATTTTAGTCTACATGTGTTCCTCAAAAGTCCAGCAGATGGCGATGTTAAATATGTGGCGTCAGAAAGAGCCGAGTATAATAAATCTCTCACACGTTACATTGTTAACATTGTCCCAGATGAACACTTTATCTTTTATATTTTAAGGTTTGTAATCCATTGATGTACGTGTAAGTTTTGTAGACCATGTGGCTGGATGGAGACATTCATCACTGAAGATGCAAATGTCAGTGGAGCAAATGTTGGAGCGGTGTAACAGGTGGTGTGAATAAAGTAAAGACAATCCTGTTTGGCAAAACAAAATAATGCAAACATGTGACTCTGATCCTCAATGATGAACATACTGCAGATTGAAATGGTTACTGACCAAACAAAACCACATCAGGAACACAATGAAGGCTATTCTTCGTAGTATGGAGGCCCTGAGGGGACAAAAATACGAGATGGTTGAAGGATGATATTTCAAAGCTTTTGCATTAGCTTACAAAAGTATCGCATTGCCCTGTAAGAATCTTTGCGTTCGCTTACAAAGTATGCAAGTGTTTTGTGTCACAAACTTTAAAGTGTTTATTTTTTTATCATTGAAGCCCAACACTTAGATTTAAAAGTGTAATCGAAAAACAAACAAACAAAAAAAAGTCATCGCAGGCACGCAATGAATCTTGGGAGGATCCACTCATTCCAGGGTGCTTCTCATTTCTGATTTGTGCATCCTTGTTTCCTTTCCTAGCTCCGCCTTCCTTAGATGTGAGGGAAGGAAGGAAGTGGACAGAGGATTTGAAGGAAATCTTATTTGTACATTCTAATATTCTTGATCACTTAAAAGCGTCATGAGCCCTTACAAGATGCCCTGGGTTTATTTAAGGAAAAACTAATTAACATTTGTTCTTGTTCCAGAAGTCGTGGATTCACTCAGATTCACATCAGAATGGGGAATAAAACTTCAGTATATACTGACTTTAATGCTTGAAACTCTGAATTCAAACTATGAATTAAAAGATGTTGCAATATATCCAAAAATACACTGAAAATTGGGTATTTTATTGCCACCAAAACTTTCTAATGAATCATCACGAGACATAGACAGAGTTTAACAAGAAATACGCAGTGATTCGTCATCGTGCAACACAACTCAGATCCCACACGTCCAATACTTGCTTGACTTAATCATGAAAAGGCTTTTTAGTGCTTTGAGTTCATCATGAACAATATTTGTTGGAGAAATTCTTTTTTTTTAGTTTATAAGTTGCTTATTTTGTTTTTCAATAGGCCTATTACATATAAGAAGTATTTTAAACAAATAAATGAA